>CM069446.1:57185817-57300353 GCA_035610835.1 Ophiura sarsii | reverse complement strand
TAATACAAGAAGGGAATAAATAATAAAAAATATACTTGATTAAAAAAAGTTTCCTAACTTTTTGTGAGCAGTTTACATGTAGATGTGTCCTCCTTTTTGCGCAAAAAGGAGGACTATTTAGAAAGTGTCCTTGAAATGGTGAAAAAAGGTTTTTTTATTTTAAGACAAAATATCTGCGCTTTTGTGCGAAAAAGGGGGTCAAATGTGATACCCCTCTGAATAAGAAGAGATAACACCAGTTTTGATGATGCGGGTGCATGGTGGCTTTCCCCTCATCACTCCCTCGCCTCTGTTTTACCAATGTGTGGACAACTCCATTCTGGTCATTTTTTTGAAAAAGTCTGGACCGTTCCTCCTGATAAATTTTGTAAAAAAAAAATTAAAAAGGAGAAAGGGGAGAGAAGGGGGGGGGGGGGGGGGGGGGGGGGGGGAGCACACAATTATTCATACCCTTTGGAAATATTAGTTTTTTGCATTTTTCTCATCTATACCAGCTAGAGTGGTGGAACTTTCACTTTTCAGGGTGACCTAAACGTTATACAGGGTGTAACAATTAAAATTGTATACAAAATCTAATTTTCTGTGTTTCCCCTCCATTGTATAAAATACAGGACCTATTCAAAGGCTAGAGATGTTTTTGCTGTAATTGGGTAAATTCCATCCAGCCATAAACAAAATTAATTGTTCAGCTTATTAGGAAATATATATACAGGGTGGTCAAAATACGAAATTTGAGATAATGGAAAAGATAACTAAATTATGCAAATACAAATTAGAACTCATTGCTTTTACATTAAAATCAGAGCCTTGATAACTCTTTCCAATTTTCCTGCAAGGAAATGTTGAAACATTGACAAAAACGGATTTGTGACTATTTTCACATGATTCATCTTACTTCGTTAATCAGATTTGAAAATTAGTTAATTAGCTTAATTGACACTTTAAGTAAATGATGTAAAGCATTGTTGCATCATTTAGAACTAAACTGACATAATACTAAGAATTAGAATGCTCTATTACAGGAAAACGGTCCATTTTCACCCATTATTAGACAATTATCTCCTCCTCCTCCTCCACTTCCTCCTCCTCCACTTCCTCAACCACCCTAATTAATTATGCTTTAACGAGCTGTATTAATTTAATCAAAGGTGGTGGATTTTTTCTCTCTTCAGATTATTAAAGGGGATCAAATTGCCGTTAAAATAAGTCCAAACACAAGTCAATCGCATGAAGGATTACACAAATACAATAGCCTAAGTACAAAAAATGACTAGAATGTAACAAAACCACCTTTTATGGGTGCCGAGGTAAAAAAACGTGACCATAACAATAGAATTGAACAAGAATTGTGTTTTTATGCCTGTCCAAAATCATTCATACCCCATACCAAGTCTCAGGATTGATGCCATTTTTTGTGATAATACACATGTTTTTGACATTCCAAACATTCTTTATATTGTGTAATATATTGTTATGCAATAATTCCATGATGTGTGCATACAATGCATTACAAATGTGTCCTATTGAATATACAGTTAAGGATGTTATAGGACAACACTCTAGCTCTTTGTCAGCATGGCGAAGAAGATCAAATAACCCAGTGAGGACCAAATAAGTCAGTGATCAGGACCTTTTTTGTGCATATTGTGAATGCTCACAAATAGGGGAAAGGCTACAGAGCTATTTCGAAACAATTCCAAGTGCCAGATTTCACCATACAAAGCATAATTAGGAAGAACAAGAAGTTCAACTCAGTAAAAAACATTGAAGGACGCAATTGAAAGCCAACAGTGTCCCCTTGTTTGGCAAGAAAAGTATTGCGAAAGGCCAACAACAATCCACAGATCACCGTCAATGCTCTCCTGAACAACCTTGGCAGTATTTATTGCAGATATTACTGCCAAATAATACAAAATCAATTTGTGTTGTTTTTCAAAGAAACTATGGATTTTCCCTCCCCCCCCCCCCCATATTATTTTTTACCACATGCTATACCTTTTGGGATTAGGAAGTGCCTAGATACCTTGACAATATTGACATCCTGTGTGAATAAAGATAAAAGTTTAAATTATCAATTTGCTTTCAAACTAACCTAATCTAGTAGGGCAGCCACACAGTTGACAAGGGTCTGAACAACAACTTGGGTCTAATAAAGTATAGTGGTTGTTGTGAGGTTGTTGTTCTATGTATTGCATTTTATGTTTACCGATTTTATATTTTCATTATTGTTTTGCTTTTGCTGGTTTTTTGTGTGTTAATTATCAATCATTGTTGCTGTTATTGATTTTGCTACTTTTGTTTTTGTTGCTGTTGCTTGCAGATTTAATTTGTAGCAATTTTTTTCTCAAATATTCATTATATGTTGCCAAATTCTACTCCAAAATTACCAAGAAAAATGTCTGAATGTGTCCAACGAATGGGTAAAACAGGGTAATTACGTTAATTTATAGTTTCTAATACACAAACAAACAAAGGTTCGCGAATGAGTGTTAGGCCCTTCACAATTGATTTTGAGTTTCCTGTTGGAGGTTTAAAAAAAGGAACGAGGTGGCTTTTAATTATTAATTATTAATTATCTTTTATTTTCTTTATTTCGAAACTAATTATTTTGTGGTCGCAAACAATTTTCAACCCCTTATATCGAGGACTCTGCATTTAATTATTTTCCAAGTATGATTAATTTAATACCCACTTAGTAATGCAATCATGTTCTTAGTTTGTACATCATCTTATCTGATATGATTAAAGTCAGAAGTTAGCAAATGAAGTTTATTGAAAGTCATTTTAAAGGTCAAAATCCTATATAAAAATAAAATTCTCAATTTCGGACGCGGGCGGCAACAGGAAACTCAAAATCAATTGTGAAGGGCCTTATGACACACAAATTGAAAAACTGAAATCTTAAGATTAATCAAATAGAATAAAAATAGCCCTTTTGACTGTTGCAGTAAGGATCTGTGGCTATAGCGATTGAAACTGTAAAACCACTCAATTTCACGAGGGATTTAATTTCGTGAGGGATGTGGATTCGCAAAATGAAATACCCGCGAAACTGACAATTTACTATTGAAAGTAACTGTAAAATATCCAGATTCGCAAAATTAAATGCCCGCTAAAATAGCAGCAATTTTCAATTCGCGAAATAAAGTATCCGCAAAATTATAGTGTTTTACAGTAACAGAATAGAGTGAAATTAAAACAGAAACTAGGCAGATGTGTGTTAGGCCTATGAAGCAATGTGTATCAGTCAACAGCTGTAGCGCCTAAGGCTTAAAAAGGTCTTGTTTCATGAAGCCAAATAAAGAATAAACTTGTTTTAGCGATGCTCGATCATTTCCTTTTCGTAGATCCTCTTCAATTGTTTAATTATTTTTAAAATATCAGTCATAACTATTTTGTGAAGGTTTTTCAAGCTTAATTTGAATATTAACCCTAACCCCGGTTTAGGGTTTTTGACCGGGATCACAATTTTCGAGGAAAAAACACCAACTAAATCCCGGGAACCTGCCGGGATTCGATCCGGGTACCCTCCGGACTCAAGCCCCATGTCCCACCCACTAAGCCACGGCCCTCAGCTACTTGTTCGCACAGTATAGGTGGCGAGGTGGCGCAACAGGTTAGAGCGCTCATACATAACTGCTGTGCCGTTGTTCACTTGGTGGATCGTTTAAGATCGGGTGTTTGTTGATTTCAATTGACACACGAATTGCGGCGATTCCCATTCAACCTTGCCCCCATGCCTCCTTCAGACCGTACAGATTGAAGTAGGCATGATCAGCGCATATCGTGTTTCGGAAGACACGTAGAAATGTTGGTCCCGTGTATCGGAAGAGCTATACCCGAGCACGTTAAAAATGGTCACAGACTCCTTCGTAAAGAGTAGGGGATCATCCCGGGTCTGTATTTGTACATTCATAATTTGTATCGCAGTGCGACGTTGACCCAAGCGAGATTGGGGAGCTGTTATAAAGGGGAGTATTACAATCTAAGTGCTGATACTGTGTGCGCCTAGCCAGTAGCCACGTATATGAAGCGAAATGATTCTGACGATTTCCTAATGACAGTGAAAAATTGGCAATAGCGCTTTGAGAACTTGTTGTAAGGCGCTTTATAAGTACTATGTATTATTATTATTATTATTATTATTATACTGCGCTCACTAATGTATAGGCTCGGTTGACTAAGTCATCAAAAACTGGCAGCACAGGCGCTTGGAGATGGACTTAGGATTGGCCTTTTTTTAGCATTCAGGGAGGTTATAGGGTTAATGTAAACAACTTTGCCTTTTGTGTTATAAAGGTTTTGTGGTGACCAACCCCAAGGAACCATACCCCTTGGTATGATTGCACAGTTCATTGCAAATAGTAATACACTTCAGATACAACGTTTTTGATGGAAAAATATAGTCTCTTTTTAACATTTGGCCAATATCACCGGAAATGAAATATCAATCCTCTTAATACTATTAAAAAAAAAAATATTCAGGTTAGTGTGTGGCTCTGATACAGGAAACAAAGCGTTTATTTTTATCAGCCAAAAAAGTCCATTTATATTTTATCATAGTTGATAACCATTGACACATTGCGTTCAATGTGCTCACTGAGTAGAGTGTCAACAATACCACAGTAATTAAATAAAACACAACAAGTTTTGCGGTATATTGTCATGTTTATACCTGCGTTATTTTCAGGAAAGAGACACAATTTCATGTTTAAAAATGCGCTTATACGTACTTTCAGGATAGAATACAATTTTGTGTAAACATGCACTATTTTTAGGAGAACACAATTTTGTTAAAACATGCGATATTTTTAGGATAGAACACAATGTCATGTTTATACATGCGCTACTTTTAGGATGAACACAGTTGTGCTGATGCGCTATTTACAGAATAGAACACATTTTCATGTTAAGACAATTAAGTGGAGTCTCCACATTGTGCTTAAAAAGCACACATTGTCTGGGTCAAAATTTTAGTTTTTTATTGACAGGAATTTGTATTTTCAGGTTGTAATGAACTTGAAAAATAGTTTGCGTTATCAGAAATTTTGTGTTAATACTTTCCTCGCGGCAGGCGTCTGCAGACAACATACCAACATTTCACAAAGTATTAAAAAAATGTCAAAATTATTGAATTTCATTACCCGCATATTTTGAATCGCCATGAGAAATGCATTGAAATGAGTACAAATATGCCTAGTATTGGTTCAGTAATTCATGAGGTAGACAATGAAAATTTGAAAAGGTTTCTGAAACATCGGTTTTTATGTGGTAAAAGTAATACGGTCCGCGTGAGTGTTAAAACAAGGTTCCACTGTATACACTACTTTCAGGATAGGACAGGACCGGTAGAGTTGCCAAAAGAGTCTGATTCATCATGGTGGACACTGGTGCGGTTCCGTCTTCAGCGGTAGTGATGCTCAGTACAGCAACAGTTTGTCTGTTAGGGATGTGGTACATCTTGAGGAGAAAGGAACAACCGAAATTGATCAGACGAGAAATAGGGGTTTACGAGAAACCAGTCAGATACAACCTTACAAATCAGGTAGGAGCTAGGATATCAGTAGCATCAGGAATGGGCTGGGTTTGGGTGTGGGACAGGGGCAGTATTCTCTAAATAGAGAAGGCCTGGCAACAAGTGGCAATTGCACTCAGGGGCGTAGTGTGGTAGTTTTTATTAGGGGCATGATTGGTGGGGTTTTGGGGCTGCCTTAGGCCCTCATTGGATCCAGGGGCAGAGCCCCAGTGGGGGTTCAAGTGTACAAAGCCCTAGCTTGAAGCTGTCGTTTTTTTATAATTTCAAAATCTCAGATAAACCAGAGATTCTTTCTTTCCACTTTCTTCCTTTCTTTCCCTTTTCTTTTTTCTCTTTTCTTTCCCCCTTTCTTTCCCCTTCCTCTTCCTTTTCTTTTCCCCCTTTCTTTCTCCTTTTATTTCCCCCCAAAAATCATTGCCCACCGTCCCCTATGACGGTACGCCTCTGATCCACTCACTATGCCTTTCCCTCTCACCTCAACCAAAATCCTGTACCCCTACTTTACCCTCGTGAGCTCATGTGAAATGTGACTTAACATATAATGTATATTTTCAGCTATGTTTTGTATACTGTAAAACAACTTAATTTCGCCAGCAATTTAATTTTGCCGTCAATTAAATTGCCGTCAATTATATTATTTATATTGGTTATAAGAGGAAGATGATACAAATTAGTGAAATTAAATTGCAGCAAAAAGTTGACTAAATATGCTAAATCGCTAAATTAACTTGCCGTGAAATAAAGTTGGTTTACAGTATGGTAAAACCAATGCAGCTGCATGGAAAGTGTTGAAGGTTATGTGATCTTTTCCAGGGAATGCCCTCAATCCTCAAAAAAAGATTGGAAGCAGATTTTCTTGCAGATCATAAATCGTACATATATGCATACATTCCAAGTTACAGGCTATACGATTCTTAATTACTTTAAAATCATGATTTTAGAGTCAAAATAAACTGTTGGGTTAACCCGGCCGTTTATTTTTTTACTCTAAATTCACTTTAAAACCATGATTTTGAAGTACCGGTAATTAGGAATCGTATCACTCTGTAACTTGGAATATATTTATGATTTATGATCAGAAATGTAAATCTGCAAGAACATCTGATTCCAATTTAGTTTCGAGGAATGAGGGCGTCCCCTGGAATAAATCACATAATATGCCTTTAAAAATTCCCAAAAGGAAAATATGAATTTGCATGTTTGTCGATCGTTTGTTTCCCATTGCAGGCCTTGCCTTCTTTCTCTGGGATAACTCTGCGGCTCGTGTCCTACCTCTATTCATCAGTAAGTATATGAAAACAAATAAATTATGACAACTCCGTTTTGCTATCCATTTGTCAAAACGATATTGCCCTATAGTAGATAGACCTGTTTATTGCTCAACTTCATCACATCTTCTTGTATTTTCAACTTTCCAATCAGATATACGGTACTGTAAAAGTGGACATTTTCGGGCTACATATATTGTTCACACTTTTCGCGATAATAACATGCACATGTATCTAGATATGTGATGAAGCTATAAATCGTGAATTCAAAACATTGAACACATTTTAAAATTGGTAAAGCAAAGCGCAAATAATTATATGCGCAAGAATAACCACTTAACCTTATACCAGCCAGACTATGTTTTTCTTTTAAAACCGGGGGGGGGGGGGGGGGGGAGGGGGACAAAGTATCAATTTTGTACCCAAATAATCGCAGCGAAACCCCCGGGATTCAATCCCCGGACCCTCCGATCACCACGCTGCTACCCTAACCAATCGGCCAATCTGCCAACGCTGAGCCCGGGCCGGGCAGCGACTTTGTATATATACATACATGTAACACTTTGGTTGATGATGCCATCCAATCGAATGCTGTAGCACACGTGTGGACATTGTTTTTTGCCGTCGTGTTTCGTAAGGTTTTAGAAGGTTAGGGTTAATACAGCTGTAGAATTTACTGAACTGAAAGCAAGTGATTATCTAAACTGTACCATAAAATGGGGGTATTGTCACGAGGTATATGTGTGTTAGTGTCATAGACCTGACGGGAAAGACCTCCTTTGGTCTATATGCTGGCGCACTCAACATTTGTGAGGAAGGTCCTGGGTTCAAATCCCGGCTGGTGCTCCCAAATGTTGCTGGTATATCTCGGTGATGAGTTGTTATGTATGGGCGGTACATGACAGTATACGAGGGGGTATCAAAAAGTTCTTGAAATCACCCAAAAGTGAAGGAGCCAGAAACTTTTTTTTGATATGTGACCCTTAAGACATCTTTAAAAAGTCCCTGTGCAAAGTCACACATTTCTCCCACTATTAATTACCTGTCCACAGACCGCCATTGTAAAGATCCTCAGATTCACCGCCATTGATTGATTCTCAGATTGCCTCAGATTTCGTTATTCTCAAAACAGCAATAAATAGTTTAAAGTGTTGACAGAAAGGGGTCAAAGGTCATTACAAGCAAGCTTGGTGACAATAATGTTATGGGTAACATGGGGTGTACACAGATTGACCTCTAATGACCCCTACATGACCTTTGACCCCTTTCTGTCAACACTTTAAACTATTTATTGCTGTTTTGGGAATAACGCAATCTGATACAATCTGAGGATCAATCAATGGCGGTCAATCTGAGGAGCTCTACAATGGCGGTCTGTGGACAGGTAATTAATAGTGGGAGAAATGTGTGACTTTGCACAGGGACTTTTTAAAGATGTCTTAAGGGTCACATATCAAAAAAAAGTTTCTGGCACCTTCACTTCTGGGTGATTTCAAGAACTTTTTGATACCCCCTCGTATTGTCACGAGGTATACATTGTAGGTGTGTTAGTGTCATAGACCTGACAGGAAAAACCTCCTTTTGTCTATATGCTGGGGCGCTCAACATTTGTGTGGAAGGTCCTGGGTTCAAATCCCGGCTGGTGCTCCCAAATGTTGCTGGTATATCTCGGTGATGAGTTGTTATATGTATGGGCGGAACATGACAGTATATTGTCACGAGGTATACATTGTAGGTGTGTTAGTGTCATAGACCTGACAGGAAAAATCTCCTTTGGTCTATACGCTGGCACGCTCAACATTTGTGAGGAAGGTCCTAGGTTCAAATCCCGGCTGGTGCTCCCAAATGTTGCTGGTATATCTCGGTGATGAGTTGTTATGTATGGGCGGTACATGACAGTATCACTACACTGACTCTCCATGGAGATTATTTATTACTATTTTCAGAAAATTAGCAAAGGAAAAACCAATATTTCCCAAACAAACAGGTTTCAATTATCAGCCAATCTTTTACCTTCCCCATCCCCAGTAAGTTGTGCTGGATCTATATAGACCCAGGTGTGTTGACTGTTGATTGGTGGATGCTTGATGATGCCATCAGATTGTCATTAACATTTGATGATGTCATCAACTTTGATGATGTCATCAACTTTGATGATGTCATCAACTTTGATGATGTCATCAACTTTGATGATGACATCTTTGACTTGGGTTCTGTTTATTGTGACCAGCAACAATTTGTTATTTAATTTTTAATTTTGTTTACGGTAATTTAATTTTTCAGAAATTTGGAAGTTGGTTTCTAGTTCCAAAGTCAATACAGTAAGTATAATTATGTAACTAAATGTATTATGCTATAATTACAATGGCTGCTATTTCTTAATAGAGTTTACGAAAGCTCTACTTTCCTAAACCAAATTATTTCAAGCAGTGCTTGAAATAAGGAATGAAGAACCTGGAGCTACTTTTTAAACAAATTTGCCCCTGGTTCATGGATTTTCCTTCAGGACCAGTGGCAATTTTCACATACCAGGAGCCATGGGCGGATCAAGGATTTCTCAATAGGGGGGGGGGATTTTTGTACATGTTTTTGCACATTTTTACATGTTTTTACACTTTTTTTACATGTTTTTACACGTTTTTACACATTTTTACACTTTTTTTACACATTTTTAATGTTTTCGCCCTGTCAAAAAGGCGCCCTGTCAAAAATAAGGGGGGGGGGGGGGGGGGAGGGCGCAGTCCCCCCCCCTAAACCCGCTCCTAGGAGCTATTAAAGGGTAAACCCACAGAAATATGTCAACCTGAAAAGTTTCAATGAAAGAGTTGCTCTTGGTGACACAATGTGCATAAGAACCACCAGGGGCACTTTAGGATTTAGCAGGGGTAAATTTGATCCCTGCTCTTGCTTATTTCAAGGCCTAGCTATTTTTGAATAGAGATTATGAAAGGTTTTCTTTCCTAAACCAAATCATTTACTGGGGCAGACGCCCTCTGGGTTGTTCGTTTTGCATATGCAACAGCTTGTCTTGGTTACCGGGGACCGGGCCAATCAGAGTTGTTGTTTTCATGACCGCAAATGTTGGCCTTTGTTTTGGTGCAAGCGATAGGCCCTGTGTTTTTTGTTTGCCTCTCCACCTTTCCCTTCACATTTCTTGCCGGCTTCAACTAGACTGGTTGTATTATACAAATTGTGAAAATGTGTGTATTTTCACAAGGGAACACCATAGAATGCTAGCAATTTATAACATATAGCAGGTATTATAGATAAATTATAGTTTGATCAGCTCAAAATTGACGGAGCCTTCTAACAGCACTGTGCCCCATATGCATGACATGCGTGTGGATAAAATCATGTGCGTGTGACCGTAATCGCGTGTGTACTCTTGAATCACTTTTATACACACGTAGAGGTGAAACCAAATAATTCTCGCCAATTTGGAACTGATTAAACTATAGCAAATAGATAACCGCAATGGCTGCCATTTTGTCAAGGTGTGTGCTATTTCAAGGGCATGCCATAGAATACTTGCCACATAACACATGGCAGCTATTATAGATAGTTGTTGGTAACTGTCATATCGGATTTATTTTGCAGACTATAGATTGCAGTTTCAGCTTTAAAGGGGCATTGAGAGATACCTATATGAGGGCGCCCTCAATTTACTTGGAAATCAGGTTTTTTGCACCTACTTAAAATTTACTAACTTCCATCTGAAACCGTTTACCTTAATTTGTCGTCTATCATGTAACATTTTACTATTTGGTAATTTCCATTTAGATCACATTGAAATTATCAGCAGAACTCACCACATAAATTGATTCAACCGAATATCCATCTATAGTGCCATCATTCAACCCTATTTCCATATAAATGATTACCATTTAGGGTTCCCTACATATGTACCTAAAACAATTCATTTTTTCCAAATTCCATTTTTCTCGGCAATCTCTCAGTGCCCCTTTAATACCTTACTCTCCACAGGTAGTTTTTGGGAATAAATCAATTAAGGGGAGCAAACATGTGAGTCTTTTGATGTCAGATTTACTACATTTTCTAAAAAAGGGGTCTTAAAGTGATTAAAATTGTAAATTTTGTGTAAAAAGTAGGGGTATATTTGATGGAGATAAGACCAAGCAAAAAAGTAATGTTTCTATTATTTTGACTTTACAGGTTGGGAATGTTTAACATTATGGAAGAACTAGATTTGGATGAAATCCCCACATACCAGCCTCTTGTTGAGTTTGATGGACCTGTATCAGACGGATCAGCCGTGGAAGTAGAGCACTTAATCCTCGAAGAATCATCACTGGCGGTTGAAAATGATGGGTTTAGATTCGTGTCAATATCGGATTACTATCATAAATACAGGTAGGCAAATCCACCGGAAAGGACGGGAGGGGGGGGGGTGCAATAATTTAATGATGGGTTGGATCGCATCTATCCCCACGTACCAGCCTCTTGCTGAGTTTGATGGCCCTGTATCGGACAGATCAGCCGTGGAAGAAGAGCATTTTGGAATAACTAGACTTGGATGAAATCTCCTCGTATCAGCCTCTTGTTTTTGATGGCCTTATTAGCTGTATCAGACGGATCAGCCGTAGAAGTAGAGCACTTAATTCTTGAAGAATCGCCAGCGGTTGAAAATAATTGGCTTAGATTTGTGTCAATATCGGAGTACTATCATAAATACAGGTAGGCAAATCCACCGGAAAGGACGGGAGGGGGGGGGGGGTGCAATAATTTAATGATGGGTTGGATCGCATCTATCCCCACGTACCAGCCTCTTGCTGAGTTTGATGGCCCTGTATCAGACAGATCAGCCGTGGAAGAAGAGCATTTTGGAAGACTTGGATGAAATCTCCTCGTATCAGCCTCTTGTTTTTGATGGCCTTATTAGCTGTATCGGACGGATCAGCCGTAGAAGTAGAGCACTTAATTCTTGAAGAATCACCAGCAGTTGAAAATAATGGGCTTAGATTTGTGTCAATATCGGATTACTATAATACAGGTAAGCAAAGCAGCAGGGTTAGGGTTAGGGTTAGGAAAGGAGGGGGAAAGGTGCAAGAATTGAATGATGCGGTTGGATCGCATTCATATCTGATTACTATCATAAATACAGGTAGGTGAAACCATGCTTGAACACACACAAACAATTGCGGAATAGCGTACTGCGTAACAAGTCTTAGCAATATGTGCTGCGCATGTTGCATAATGAGTGCCCACTTGCTCTGTATGCTGCGTAACCTTGAAAATATGCACAAGCCCCCGCGCTCACACTACATCAATCTCGTAGCTGAGGGTGCAGAGATTCAAGAATATCAGCAACCAGTGTAGTTTGATTCATTATAAGTGTTTCAGCAAAGTAAAATCATACAGTGGTTTTACAGGGCGAGTCAGAAAGAGCAAGCACTGTTTTTTAGCAAAAGCGCCACAAAAATTACAGGCCTACATATTCAAAACCAATGGTATTGCTACAGAAACCACACATTTGGCTTTTAATCAATTTTGTTTTGTTTTGAATTTGAACGTTGCATCATGATGTTATACAACAATTTTAGTAGAACCCGCTATTTTATAGCAAATCCGAGGAATGGCAATGGATAACACATAGTATTTTTGGCCGCCTGCTTCAGATATGCTTATCAATGAAACTAGTAAAAAACATGAAAAGGCACACGGATGGCAGAAACAAGATCTTAAAATGACTGGAAATAAATAGAGCTGTGAACTTAGGAGTAATAAAAAGCCCGAATTCAAGAAAGAAAAGTGAAAGGCATATCTGCGGATTAATAAAGAAAGCAAATCTCATTAGAATACGTTAATGAATTGGCTTGATAATTTGACCATTTTGTGGATTGGCTACAACATTTGGGGCTTTACTTAAAGTAGTGTAACATGATGATGCATCGGTAAATTCTTCTTATTGGATTCACTTTTGTGGTATATGGGTTTATTTTACAGATCTGGAGAGTTGACTCCCAGTGATGTTGCGGAAAATGTGATACGAGCTATACATGATTCAGAAGAACAGAACCCAAAACTAAGAGCTATGGTGCAGTGGGATGAAGAGGAAATTAGACAGGTAAGAATTGCATGGATTCTTCTCTAGACTATAAATAGACTGGGTCTCTGCGTCCCTCTATACATGGCCGCCATCTTTAAAAATGGCGGACCAAAAAGAGGGACTGGGAAAATTGTACGGCCAAACAGTGTGCGGTTTTCTTGTGGAATTCCATATGTGTATTTAGCATACCAATACCGAGCATGCACATTTGTACACAGCAAAAACAGAAATGCTACCCGATTGGTCCAATTCAAAGCCAGTGCATCGAATGATCGCCACAAAATAGGGAAGACATGAGGATCGAGTCTAAGACTTAAATAGACTGAGTTTTTCACTGTTTTATCATATAGCGTATACAATAGTACAAGGGTGCTCAATGGGAAGACTGTATAAAAAGATACATTTCTAGAAAAGTGTGCAGTGATTAATTCATGAACAAACATGACCTGTTAATGCATGCACCATCATACATACATACATACATACGTCTATTTACATACATACATCTATACTGTACACAGCGCCCTACCTCGGGCATTAACGGTACAGTGCCCCTGAAACCTAGGGACATGAGTTTTTGTGTACACAGACCGGGATGATCCCCTACTCTTTACGAAGGAGTCTGTGACCTTTAACGTGCTCGGATTTTGCTCTTCTGATGCACGAGACCACCATTTCTACTTGACTTCTGAACCATGAGGCAATTGAGACTAAGTACCTTGCCTAAGGATTGAAACATGTTGGCCGTAGCGGGGCTCGAACTCACAACCTTTGTATCGTGAGACCTGCGATCTATCCGCTAGACCACACATCTTATCATTCAGTAGGCATGAATACCGCAATATTTCATTGGTTATTAACAGTCAAAACGGATATTTCTGCATCACACAGATCTTTTAAAAAGTTCTGTATGATACGAATAATCCCCATATGATACAAAAAAGTTGTGTCATACAGCTCTTTGAACGCGCAATTTGTCACACACGTATGCAAGGCCTGTTAGTTTGCTGATGAATTGCATAGTGTGCTGTCACATTTGTGTAAGAGACTGTGCTCAGTCGCATTGAGCTCCGAGTGAATCGATTACGGTATGTAAAATACGATCGGGTTGGGTATCAACAAACTTTGTAAACAATCAAGATGGCGAACCGAGTGATAGCAGACGATTTTCAATCTTTTCTAAAGAGGTAGTAGAGCAGAAAAGAAAGGATACAACGCCCAAAAATACACAGCGGGCAAATATTAAAAGCAGGGAGGATTTTCCGTGCGTTTTTGATGGAAGTTGACAAGGGTGAAGGACGGTTCGATTTCGAGGATTTTGAGGTGGAGATTCTGGATAATTCACTCGAACGATTTTAGTTTGGCGCACAGGAGTGACGGGACAGGATATTTTGAAGGGAAACAAATACAAGGCAAGGATCTTGGATAACATTAGGCAGTCTCACCAGATATCTTTGGTATAAAATACAAGTAATACTTTCTTTATTTTTATCTTGCAGTTAGTGCACAAAACTAAATTCATGCCTACTGAATGATAAATTCGTTATCCCCTGGTTGTTCTCATTCAATGCAAAAAATATTAATGTTTTGGGTTCATATCACATGAGGACGAAGGCTGAATGTGATATCCTTCGATCGATTGCAAAATTGTGGGGAAATACCATTTTTCGATGTTAACAAAAGCAATATTGTTAACCTTTTCGACAATCTGAACATGTAATTCTACAAGTCTTCAATTGATAGCCAATGTGGAGAACCCAACCGTTGGTCCCGACATGTTCGGATAGCCAGGGTCGGACTGTAGTTACACAATATTAAGGTATAACCTGTGAAACCTTGTTGTATTAAAGTCTATTGCGTCAATTTCAAATGAGATCAATTTGTTTATTTCCTTATTGATTTTCTCCTCAGATGGCCGCTGAATCTACCAAACGTTTTAAGCGTCGCGGCAAACCCCTCTCTGTTATAGACGGGATACCAGTGTGTGTTAAGGAGGAGCTTAGTTGTGTAGGTAAACCATGGGTCCCAGTTGGGTAAAGGAGGAGGAAACTTAGTTGTGTAGGTAAACCATGGGTAAATTGGGGTAAAGGAGGAGGAACTTAGTTGTGTAAGTAAACCATGGGTAAATTGGGGTAAAGGAGGAGGAACTTAGTTGTGTAGGTAAATCATGGGTCCCCATGGGGTAAAGGAGGAGGAACTTAGTTGTGTAGGTAAACCATGGGTCCCAGTGGGTAAAGGAGGAGGAACTTAGTTGTGTAGATAAACCATGGGTACATTAGGGTGAAGGAGGAGGAACTTAGTTGTGTAGGTAACCATGGGTACAAGTGAGTTAAAGGAGGAGGAACTTAGTTGTGTAGAAAACCATGGGTTCCAGTGGGGTAAAGGAGAAGGAACTTAGTTGTGTAGGTAAACCGTGGAAACAAGGAGGAACTTCGTTGTGTATAAAACCATTGGTTCCAGTGGGGTAAAAAAGGAGGAACTAAGTTGTGTAGGTAAACCATGAGTACATTAAGGGTGAAGGAGGAGGAACTTAGTTGTGTAGGTAAAACATGGGTACACTGGGGTACAGGTGCGGGAACTTTATATAGTAGTGAAGGTAAACCATGGGTACATTGGGGTGAAGGAGGGGAAGTTAGCTGTGTAGGTAAACCATGGGTACACTGGGGTGAAGGAGGTGAACTTATTCATGTAGGCAAACCATGGTTACCAGTGGGGTCAGGGAGGAGGAACTTGGTTGTGTAGGTAAACCATGGGTACAGTGGGGTAAAGGAGGAGGAACTCAGTTCTGTAGGTAAACCATGGGTACATTGGGGTGAAGGAGGAAGAACTTAGTCGTTTAGGCTAACAATGGGTACCAGTGGGTAAAGGAGGAGGAAACTTAGTTGTGTATGTAAACCATGGATACATTGGGGTAAAGGTGCAGGAACTTAGTAGTATTAGTAAACCATGAGTACATTGGGGTGAAGGAGGGGAACTTAGTTGTGTAGGCAAACCATGGGTACCAGTGGGTAAAGGGAGGATAAACTATTGGTACATTGGGGTGAAGGAGGAGGAACTCAGCTGTGTAGATAAACATGGGTCCCCATGGGGTGAAGGAGGAGGAACTTAGTCAATTAGGCTAACAATAGGTACCAGTGGGGTAAAGGAGGAGGAACTTAGTTGTGTAGGTAAACCATGTGTACATTGGGGTGAAGGAGGGGAACTTAGCTGTGTAGGTAAACCATGGGTAACAGTGGGGTAAAGGAGGAGGAACTTTTAGGCTAGCAATGGGTAGGTACCAGTGGGGTAAGGGATGAGGAACTTAGTTGTGTAGGTAAACCATGGGTACTTTGGGGTGAAGGAGGAGAAATTAGCTCTCAAGGTAAACCATGGGTACCAGTGGGTTACGGTAAAATAGAAATTAGCTGTGTAGATGTACTGCTGTAACAATGTGGGTAAACAAGGTATTCACAGGGTGTCAAAATGGGTCAAGAATATAAGGAAATTAGTTGTGTATATGTAATTCGGGGCAGGGTTGTGACATTTTTGACTTGTAACTTGACTTGATATTTTGCCCAATGATTTGCACAAAATTGAATGACTTTGGTCCCATTGAATTTTCCAAGAAATCAGGGTTTTTTCACCTAAGTAATACTTAGGCATATACTACAATTTGAAACGATTTGCCTTAATTCACTGTCTATTGTGTAAAATTTCACGATTTGGTCATTTCGATGTAAATCACATCTAGATTATCAGCACCACTTGCCACATAAATTGCTTCATCAGAATTTCTATCTAGGGCCATTATTCAACCCTTTTCCCGTAAATTATTACAATTCAGTGCTCCTATGTACCTTATCTATAGAAACAATTCATTTTTTCCAAATTTCATTTTCCTTTTCTGGAAAAGCATTACAAATTTACTCTGTGAATCTATTTTATCCTGATTTCCAAGGAACATAATATCTCAAATACATATTTGTATGTGTTTATCATCCGTAGACTCCGTATGTATTCCGCGTCGGTACAAAGTTCCGGTCAAAGATTTGTACGGAGGACGCGACACTCGTTGCCAGGTTGCGGGCTGCAGGGGCTGTTATTATAGGAATGGCTAACATGCATGAGTTAGGCATGGGAACAACTGGGAATAACGTTAGCAGGTTTGTAACTCAATTATTCAAAGTGTTTCATAAAAAAATACTCCATTTCTGTTCACATGTGCTATATAGGGAGGATGTAAAACATGTAACGAAGGTGTGAGCGTCAGGGTCCTTTATTGGTATCAAGGTCCTATGATATGCACAGAAACAGATGGCAAATTGCGCAGAGAAAAATGAGCTTTGATGACCTCTTCCTAAATCTAGCTCATTCATGTTAGTATATTCCCAGGGATGTACTGGTGAATGAAACCAATGACAGGTGTGGGAAAAGTGCACATTCCTTGGCAAATAACAACTTTATTTGATCAAGAACACAACTTTTGCTTCAATTATCAAATTTCTCTACAAAGAATTCTTAAATTGATCATTTTTTCAAATTTGAAATGAAGAAAAAAAGAAGCCAGACTGACTGACCCGGGGACCGACCCAACCTGAGACGTCTGTTTGCCTGTGTGTAGAACAGGTTTTTGTTGTTGTTGCTTTAGTGATGATCTTGTCGGACTAGGACAAGGAGACAGTTGCAACGATAGTCATTCAACATCATACCTAAAAGGCTAGAATCATTTAAAGAAAGACAAAAATAGGAGTTTATAGGACCCTGGGTATGTACTAACAAGAATGAGCTATAGGCTTGGGAAAAGGTCATCAACACTATTTTAAGAGCTATGACGACCTTTTCCTAAATCTAGCTCATTCATATCCAGGGTCCTATGTCCTATGTACACTGGACAGGTGAATGAAACCATTCTTACTTTCTTTCATTCTATCTGTTTAGGGGAAAAAAGTTTGTTTGCCCAAACATGACTGACCCATAAAATCTCAAAACCCTCTGCTTTTTTAAAATCTGAAGTTGTCAAATAGATAAACAAACTGTCCTAGACTTCATCTATACCCATATCCTCCTTTGTAAACACCAAGGAGGTGCAAATTTAAGATTCTAGCAAAAACTGGACATCAAACATACGGGCTGCAAGCATGTCACCCATTCAACGCATAATTATATGCTTTCACTGCGATTTTAGATTTTTCACATTTTGTTGGTATTGCAAACAAACTAGTAATCAAAAAATAATTGTATAGTCTTTTTCTGCTCCAAAACTGCCGGGTAAGCTATAGAATAGAACTCCAAAGTGTCTATAGAAAAAAGGAAACAAATAAGGGGGAAAAAAGGTAATCGACCGACCGGCCCACTTTTTCCCCCTTGTTTGGGCAAACAAAACCTTTTTTTGCTTAGTGCTCTATGTATTCTGATCATCTTTTTCTTTTTTTAACTGATAACAGATATCACAATACAGCAAGGAATCCATACAATGTGGAACATTATGCGGGTGGAAGTTCTAGTGGATCAGCAGTTGCTGTAGCAGCAGGTTTGTAGAAAACTGTAAAAGCGCTAATTTTTGTGTGATCAATTGCCTGCTTTTAAATTCGCAATTTGCTAGCTTAATTAACTGCATAGACCTACACATAAAAGAAATATATTTGTGTGTTATCATGTTTGTGGTAGCTGCTTCTGAAAACTGATAATCAAACATTTTCATTTTCTTGGGGGGATGGTGGGGGGGGGGGGGGTTCAAGTGGATCTACAGTTGCTGTAGCGGTATGTTTGTATAATACTCAATGCAGGTATTTTAGTGGGTCCATAATAGCATTGTTTCGTTTGTCAAATATATAAACAGGTAAGGCAAGGACCCCCCTGCTTTACGGGCCCGACCGACCCACTTTTAGCATTTGTTAAGATTTTTTTCTCAAATCAGCCAGTTTTTGGCTGAAAATCTGTTGACATTTTTTTTCACAAATTTTTCAAAAAATTCCTAATTTTTGCAGATTTTGTTGACATTTTAGGTAAACAAAATCCATCAAAAATCCCGACCGACCGATCGACCCGACCCTACTTGACAGGTCCGTCTGCCCATAAAACATGGGTGTTTTTTCCCGTCGCCTAAGCAAGGATTTTCCACGATGTAGCCATTACCCACAAGGAAGTTCTATAGTTTGATCAGATCAAAATTGGCGAGTCTCCTTACAGCAGTGAATGAATACAGAAGGGCGCAGGCGCACACAAATGCAACAAGCGCACTGTGCATCAAATGCTTGGTGCGTGCATTTGCCCAAATTTGCGTGTGTGGTGGCCATAATCGCACATGTACACTTGAGATAAAATCTGCATATTTCTTGCCATTTTAGAACATATTGAACTACAGTGGATCGGTATTTGCTGTAGTTGCAGTAGCAGATGTATAATATTAAAGTGGAAGTGGTTGCACTAATATATAGATCTGGTTAGCAAAGAATCCTATATCATGTATGATCCTGAAGATTCCATATGTATTTTGTCGTGAATAATATGGTACAGCCTATACATTATGTGACCACATGTATACAAATCAGCTACAAACTATTTAAGGATCATGACATCTGGTCAATATGTTGATCAAGGTTATAGCTGAGACATTTATAGATATGTAATACAGGCTAACCTATGACTATTTATGTTTTTATCTTTAATATCTAGGATTATGTCCAGTTTCTATCGGTACCGATGGGGGAGGCTCTGTACGCATACCGGCTGCCTTCTGCGGATTGACCGGTCTTAAGGGCACATTTGGCCGTTTTTCCGGAGCCGGATGCGCACCGTTAGCGTTTACCGTCACACATATCGGCCCGTTGTGCGGGACTGTCAGAGATGCGGCCATCGTGTATGGTAAGTTAACCCCCTGGTCACTACCGGCCTATCTTACAGTGGTTCTGATTGGTGTATTGCAAGATATACTCATTTGAATAGCCAATTAAAATGCAGCTTGTAAAATATTTCACTCCAATCTTTATCAGGGATACAATTATTCTAACACTGTCTCTGATTGGCGCAATAAATTATGTATCTATCTTTCTGACCAATTGGCCGGTAGCTCTCAGGGGGTTATTACACAAAATATATTCATCAGGTGTTATTTCAAAGAAGCACTGTATTAAAACGTGGGCATTTTTGTGCTACATTATTTTCGCAAATGTATTTTTGTTTTTGTTTGAGGAAGTTGGGTGCGCCGTCGAGTCAAAAATTAAAAGCTGGGGGTGGGGGGCATAGAGTCAGAAATGTGAGAGCGGGAGGGGGCTTCAATTTTAGACAATTTATTAGGAAATTCTAAACAAAATGGGTCAGTCAGGCCTAGTATTGATTCAGTAATCCTTGAGATAGACTTTGAAAAATTGGGAATGATAGACTTTGAAAAATTGGGAATGGTTTCTGAAAAATCGGTTTTGTTGTATGATGGTAAAACTGTTAGCCACGTGGAAAGTGGGTAAGAACTTCAATATTTGGATTGCTTGAATGTGTCTTTCTCCTGCAGGTATTTTAGCAGGGCCAGATCCAAGAGATCGCAACACAAAATGGCAACCTCCCGTTACACTTGAGGGATTTGAGGACAGAGATTTGAAGGGGAAAAAAAATAGGTGTTATTTCAAAGAAGCACTGTATTAAAACGTGGGCATTTTTGTGCTACATTATTTTCGCGCTTCACACTTCTACCGCGAAAATAAAAGTGGGCAAATGTATTTTTGTTTTTGTTTGAGGAAGTTGGGTGCGCCGTCGAGTCAAAAATTAAAAGCTGGGGGTGGGGGGCATAGAGTCAGAAATGTGAGAGCGGGAGGGGGCTTCAATTTTAGACAATTTATTAGGAAATTCTAAACAAAATGGGTCAGTCAGGCCTAGTATTGATTCAGTAATCCTTGAGATAGACTTTGAAAAATTGGGAATGATAGACTTTGAAAAATTGGGAATGGTTTCTGAAAAATCGGTTTTGTTGTATGATGGTAAAACTGTTAGCCACGTGGAAAGTGGGTAAGAACTTCAATATTTGGATTGCTTGAATGTGTCTTTCTCCTGCAGGTATTTTAGCAGGGCCAGATCCAAGAGATCGCAACACAAAATGGCAACCTCCCGTTACACTTGAGGGATTTGAGGACACAGATTTGAAGGGAATAAAGATGGGCATATACCAACCTTACTTTGAGGCAAGTGTACATTTAGAAAATATAATTTGTAACTGTTTTACTCACAGATTTATAAGGAGATTCAGCACAACATTTATTGACCTAATCTCTTTATGTGTAGGCGCCATTTTGAATTTCCACCATGGGGAGAAATTTGGAGGTATGTCGGAATTTTTCGGAACTAAACGGAAACGACGGCTGTGTACACGTACTGGAGCCGTATCTCTCTCTCCATGTTGGCAGGTTTGAAATACACAGAAAGAGTGACGCTTTCTCATGCCCATTTTCCGAAAAATACCGACATACCTCCATGGTGGAAACAAAATGGCAGCGGCGTACTGAAATCTACTTTTTAAATCTATGGTTTCACTATAGTTCTGTTAGTTCCAAATTGGCAAACCTGCTAATACAGTAGCGAATGAATTCAGAAGAGCGTGGGCACGTACATTGCTTGCATGGCGCATTGTGAATTGTGTGTGTGACGCTTGTGTATGCCAAATGAGTATGTTGCTTGGATTACTTTGATTTGATTTGATTTGATTTGATTTGATTTGATTTGATTTGATTTGATTTGATTTGATTTGATTTGATTTGATTTGATTTGATTTGATATTATTTGGGTCCTACGACCCTGGATAACCCAATAAGCTTATTAGCTTATTTCCATTGGGGTCCATTAGATGTGTGAACAGATACAGACCGGGATGATCCCCTACTCTTTACGAAAGAGTCTGTAACCTTTTAACATGCTCGGGTATTGCTCTTCCGATGCACGGGACCACCATTTATACGTGACTTCCGAACCACTGTTTTTTGCTGCCATTAGGAAATCGTCACAATCATTTCGCTTCATTTACCAGGCTACCGAAGGCGCACACAGTATCAGCACTTAGATTGTAATATCCCCTAACAGCTCCCCAATCTCGCTTGGGTCGACGAAGCAATTGAGACTAAGTACCTTGCCCAAGGATACAAACAAGTTGGCTGTAGCGGGGCTAGAACTCACATCTTTGCATCGTGAGACCGGCATGCTATCCACTAGACCACACATGCTCTCATAAACTTTTGCGAGAGGAGAGGAAAAACCGTGCATTTTTGCGAGAGGAGAGGAAAAACCGTGCATTATTTCTCGCCAATTTGAAACTGATTAAACTATATATACTGTGGGCTCATAATGTTTGGTAGAGTACAGATACAAACTATATTTTATTCTTATTATTTTTATTTAGTTTATCGAAATATGTTTTAAAATGTCCAAAGAATATAAAAAGTAAAATTACAAAGTAACAAACAAATTCAAATCTGAAATTTGAAGAAAAAATGGTCTGGCTTAGGCGATCAAAAACAACAACCCTGTTTGACGTGCGGACAGACCTGTCAAGTAGGGTCGGTCGGTTGGTCGGTCAGTCATTTTTTTTAACCTAAAATGTCACCAAAATCTTGAATTTTTAGAAAAAAATTGTGATAACAAATTTTTTGACAGATTTTCAGCCAAAAAAAACGATTTTACATGATTGAGAGAAAAAATCTAAACAAAATCTGAAATCTTGAAAAACGCACGCGTGATACATAATGCAAACCATATTTGCATAGAGGGCGTTTTTTAATAATAAATAGCGATGGTATTGTTTTAATCAAGTTTTGCTGTGTTTTTGTTAGTAGAAACAACAATAATGGCAATTTTTAATTCTCATCTTGAATTCTGAAGTTAAGTTTTAAACATTTAAAATTGTCACCACCACTTAATGTCCCTTTAAGTCTTATAGGTCAGGATCATTACCAAATATGGAGTCACTGTTGATTTCCATTGCTTGTATTGTCATATAGTATGTGAATAAAGGGTTTGCCTCGTTTCAATGCTTTCTGCTTCACAAGTGCTTTGAACCAAAGATTCTGAAAGATTTTCCATAGTGCACTGTACTATTTACGTCCATTCAACTTTACGCTCTATTGCCGACCCTGGGAAATTAACTGCATGTATACAGTGAACAGTTACATGTGGGCTTCAAGCCAGGGTTTTGGTTCTGTGCAACAAAGTTCAAAGTTATATGCATTATGTCTCAACGAATATACCTATTACTTGATATTGTTACAAATTGTAGAACTTTATGTATGCATGTCACGGTCCTGCAAACAAATTTACCAGTTAAATACGCTTTTTTACTTATAACTCTGTGAGCATGCTACTCTGCAAGACTTTTTTAACTTGTATAAACTAAATTTTACCTTTTATTCTATCTGTGCATCCATAACTATTGACAAATTTGTCCCAATAATTAAGATTTTTGGTATTTAATTGAGAAGGGATTTTTCCAATGAAGTGTGTGTGGGGTGGGGGTTCTGAGTAGGGCCACTGCAGCATGGGGTTTGGGCCTACTCATTTAGGCATTGTGGACACTTTAAACTGAAGAAGCTCTGTGAGGGCATTTGTAAGCAGTTCTACAACTCAAAAATGTTATATTTTTCTCAATCTTTCAAGATTTTGTATGATTACGACTAGATTTTCATCATACAAATAAATTAATCCTACATGTACATATATTTGATAAATGAAACAAAACACTATAATTTCGTGGATATTTTATTTCGCGAATGTAAATTTACTGCTATTTTAGCGAATTAGTGATTTCGCGAATCCACATCCCTCGCAAAATTTGTGAAATTAAATTCCTCGCGAAATTAAGTGGTTTTACAGTATATCATTCATTAGGCAACTAGAACCCTATTCTACGTGCCCCACCAACCCATTTTTATTTTATTTTATTTAAAAAAATTAAAAAAAATGTTGAAAATTGACAAACACACAAAAAAATCCACAAAAAACACCCAATCGACTGACCCTACCTGAGAGGTCTGTTTGCCCGTGTTTTTTGGTCGCCTTACACTTATAAATTGTATTTTTTGCCCATATTTGTAAAAAAATGAAATTTTTGATTTAAAAAAAAAAAAAATCAAAAGTAGAAGGAAAAAAAAAGCAGAAGTTTTTGGGTCTGAATGATTAAGGGGTCGGGCGGACGAGGACAATCAAACATTTATTTTTTTTGCCTTATGTCTGATTGTCAAAATTGTAATATTTACGCACCATTTTCTGTCTTTTTCAGCATGCTGATCCAGAAATTGTAGAGACCTGTGAGAAAGGTAAATTTTATATCAGAAAAAAAACAAGTTATCAATTCTTTGTTTTATTAATTACTTATTTGGTATTCTGTAAAAGGGTAAATTTTTGTGTGTGTAAATGTTCGCGCTTCGCACATTTTGAACAATTTTGATTGTTTTCATTTTCGCGATTTTGAGCTTCCTTACACAGACCTTATACAAAATGAATATCTTCGCACATTTTTATTTTTTCGAGCTTGCTGATCTTAGCGCAAAAAGCGCAAAAATAAATGTAGCGCGAAAAAGTCCACTTTTACAGTACTTGGTGGTATACTTGGTTGATTAGTCCTCGTTTCCAAAGGGAAGGACTCTCAATGGGTTCTTGGAGGAGGCCACACAGTAGGTGCAGAAACCAGATTTTCAGGCAATTTATTCCTGGTATTAACTACTCTATTTGAGAAGAAATGACTGACCTGCTAACTGAGTTCTGCTATGCCTGACAAAGAGTTTGTCTGAATGTCCTTTGAGATCTCTGTGGGGAGTGAGAAGTATTTTTCAGCTGGTGTCTTATAGAGTTGTGTGTATGAACTTGTAGGTATCTATGAGCTCAGTTTCACTCCTCCTCTCTTGTAGAGATTCAGTAGTGATGTCTTGATTTTTGCATAGGCGTAGGCATCTTTTCTGCACCTTTTCTAAACATTAATATTTTCTTTGATCTGGGACTCCACACAGTTGATGCATAGTCCAGAGCTGGGCGGATGAGTGAAGTGTATAATAGAGTTTTGACTTTCATCTCATCCAGACTCATCATAGTGCACTATTTCCTGATATAAACCGTGTACCGTAGTATTTGTTCTATTACACCTCACTAGTCACTATGACTCGGAAGATGAGGTTGTAGGAAAATCGGACATATTATACTATTTCTGATGAGAGTCAGAACTTATGGTTGGAATTGGTGAATAAACTTGATTATTCTAAAAATATGAGGTGTAACGCAAAAAAGAAGAAGATCTGTCTCACATACCCTGCACGCATAAGTATGTGAACCCCCCTGGCTCTGAAAGGGGGAGGGGGGGGAAGTGAGCCAAAAACGCAATAAAGAAGAATTTCCGTATTTAGAATAGCTGGGTTTTTTCTATAAAAAAAACACAATAAAAAGAATTTTCGCATTTAGCATAGCTATTTTACACAAAATATAATAATTTAAAAACAAATCGCATATCACGTAGCTATTTTCCCAAATGTATGTGAGACAGACCGTCTTTTTTTAGCCTTATAAACTGGTTTATGGTTTGTGCATGCTCTGGTCTGTGGACTATAGATGATAATCTACTGTCCAAGTCTACCAAAGAGAGGTTGTTATGATCATATACCTGAAAAAGGTCTACCTGTAAAATAGGGTTTTTTTCTGTGTGATTTACAAATTCATGATCAAGCCAAGGAAAAACGACCCAAGAAAATTACAATGCAATATCCTGTCCTACTCTACCTGAAAGATTTTTTTGCATAAGAGGTTCATCTATGTATAGAGTCATCACATTATTTTTATAAAAAAATAATGATAAAATAAGGTGGAGGAAAAAACATGGCTTGAGCCGCTTGACAATAACCATTTGTTTTGTTTTTCAATTTTGAGTGGTTTTTTTCTTCTTTTCAAAACCCTTTTCTGAAAATAATGAAAATTTACAAAACAAAATCCAGTAAAACGTGTGAATGCAAACAAGCAAATAAAAACAAAAACACTTGACTGACGACTAAATGACTGACCCTACCTGAGATATCATACAGTCCTTACATAGGACAGTTGATATGTGCTTTTTCATCGCCTCATAACAGTGATCTTTTGTTAATTTATGATTCGTCAACTTCTCTTTCTTCTACACAGTTGTCCAGTTTCTTGAGCACCATGGCGCCGAAAAGGTTAATATCGAGTTGGCAGAGCTGCAAGAGATACGGGTGGCGCAAACCATGGCGATCCTCGCTGAATTTAGAACAGGATTAAAGGAGGACTTCACCGAGCATCTCAGAGAACTGGTAATAATACATGGGGCAGTATCCAAGGGCAATTGTTGCTTTAGTTCAATCAGTTCCAAATCGGCGAGAAATATCCATTTTTTATCTCTCCACACGCAAATTAATCCAAGCAAATGCGCGTGAATTTGGCCATACGTGTGCGGTTTTGGTCAAACGGGCGTGTCCCGCATCTGGTTCACAGTGCCCATGTTGTATTCATTCGCTGCTGTAAAGAGGCTTCGCCAATTTGGAACTGATCAAGCTATAGCAATTTTGTCTTATAAGTTATAGTTTTTAATTTTGTCATTAATCCTAAGGCCAAAACAAAAAAAATTGACTTGCCCTTTCAGGGCCAGAGTGTGGGTCGGACGGTCGGATTTTTAAAAAAAAAATTAATTGTTGAAAATCTTAACAGGGAGATACTACACAAAAACACGCTTTAAAGATTTTTTTTTTTGATTTTTGATTTTGATTTTTTTTAAACAAGCAGATACTACTCAAAAACGTCGGTCGGAAAGGGCGAGTCAACTTTTTTTTGTTGGCCTAACCCTGGGGCTGTTGCAGTGGTAATGGACTGACAAACAGGGGCAGGGGTTAAAAGGGATAAGGACCTACAAAACCCATGGCCTCGGGAAATCTGTTTTCCACTTTCAGCGCATTTTTAATCATAAACCTGATCACACCTCTGTTCAAAATTACTGCCAAAGAAAGGATGGGATTAAGTCACTCCATCTGAATAAATTCCCTTACAGCATGCAAATATTGCTTCATAAACATCATAAACAGGTGGTATCTATCAACTTTTAAAAACATTAAAACAGAACAAAGCAAATTATCTGCATAAAAATAACATAACGATGGATCGAAGAACAGGGTGAGGGGTTAAAAGGGATAAGAACAAAATTAGGTCCATGGCCCCTGGGGATTGAACTAAGGTAGGCAGACCTCAGTATAGGTATTTTAGCCTCAGTAGGTATTAAGTCTCAGTAGGTATTTTAGTCTCAGTAGGTATTTTAGTCTCAGTAGGTATTTTAGTCTCAGTAGGTGTTTTAGTCTCAGTAGGCAGACAAGGAAGTTAACTCAGGGCAGACATGGGAGTCAACCACTACACCACGAACGATGCTGAGCTGCCCAGGCCAAGTTTTCACAGACTATATACAGTTAAGCCCACAATTATTCATACCCTTGCCAAATTCGGAGTATATTTTGAATCGGGTTACTTGAGGAATTAGTTTCTCCTGGCTTAAGTTGCATAAAAATGTGACAAATAGCTTCAAGAATCACCGTAAGAGACAATTCAAGAAATACATTGTCTCTGGGGGATTTTATTGAAAGATTTACACAAAATGTCATATCCAGAATTATTCATACCCTTGCTTAGATCAGTTCAAAGTCACATTCAGTAATCACTGGAAAAAGCCTTTGTTTGTGGTCAAAGCCTCCAGATGGTTCTTTTACTTGCTCACAAGGTTTTCGCGTGTTTCTACCAGGATTTTGGCCCATTCGCATCACATTCGGTCGACCTCACGCTCTGATTGGTTCCTGGAAAATATGTGACACACAAAAAATGCTGCCGAAAAACAATCATGGGCATTTTTAGTGTGGTATGCTGGCTGTTGTAACACATGGTGTGTGCTGCGAGCTTTTGGCTACAGTGTAAACATATCGATGCACTATTATGACATCTGGTTTTATTCACATTTGATCTGTCTGTTCGCTATCTGTGTGATAGAAACATACAGAATAATTAAAGAAATGTTCTTTCTGATTTTTCACTTCAGAGTTCAGAAAATGCAATGCTTCTTTCCGTCACCTCCCAGTTCTCTGCAACGGCTTACATCACAGCGAATAAGCAGCGCACAAGGACCATCAATTACTTGAAAGAGCATGTATTCAACAAAGTGGACATTATCATAACACCAGGTGAGTGTTAGCTAATAAAACATTGTGTAGCAGCACATCACAAGGGGAAGGGACTTTGCGACTGTGTGTTTTTCAAGATATAGATGAAAACGGACATAAAAATAAAGAAAATGACACGAATTTAGGAGTCATTTTCACTCTTAAAATGTCAATGCCTTGATAAATTTTGATACATTTGGTATCATGATAAAAGTTAGAAAATGCTCTGTGAGCACACATAATAAAACTTGAAATTGATTTCACCTGCAAAAAGTCCCCCTTTTGATGTGCTGCATCACATATGTGACACGATCAAGCAGATTGAGTCGGATGTCAGGAGTATTAATTTTGAGTTATAGGTAAAAAGAAGTGACAAATTCTTATGCTTTACTTTGTTTTCTCAGTTGTTAATTTGTTTGTTTGTAACTTAAAACTAGAAGTTCAATTTTTGTATATTACCTGCCTTTAAATGATGGACAAATATCAATATTGAAAGCAGCCGACAATTTGTAACTCATTTCGCTTGATCACGTCAATATAAGGCCACCACTTAGCTTGTAATGCTGGTATTTGAAAAATGAAGAGCCAGCGCATTTAATTGTATTAAACTGCCTTTCAAATATTGTCGGTGTGTGCTGTCAAAACCTTGTATCTACATCTGGCCCTACACCATGTATAAAGTAATTCTTCCTATGTATAACCATTGGACAGCCTGCTCTAAACATGTTCAAGGGCCAAAAATACATCTATCAAATCCTGGTAAGAACTCTTGACCCTGAACATGTATAAAGCAATACTTACTGTGCAGGACCATAGACAATTTTACTTTTATGCATGTTGAAGGGCCAAAAAACATATCAGGTATTATATGCACAATTTTTATTGCCAGTATCTTTTTATAGCATCAGGAAAATAGTGAGGCCCTTTTTTTATCAAAGCCACCTATGTTTTTCCAAATCTGTTCTGCAGTGAAACCCAAATGTCATAAACCACAATACCATTGAAAACATATGACTGCAACCATACCCATGAATGGAGTATCAGAGTTCACATAATAGGGCAAGAAAAAATAGAAGATCTGTCTCAGACGCCCTGTGCACATAAGTATTTGGAGTAACTTTTGCCGCATAACCCATATGATGAGCTTAATTTTGGGTGTTTATTTAGTTGTCTGGACAAAATTGAAACATCTTGGCTCCAAAAGGGGTAAGGGGGGGGGGGGGGGAGTGGGCTGAAAACACAATAAAAGGATTTCTGCATTTAGCATAGCAATTAAAAATGAATAAATCACATATCGCATAGTTATTTCCCCCCAAATGTATGTGAGACAGACCTTTAGGTTCCTAGTGCACCTTTATATTCCTTATGTGGGTAAGGGATTATTCACAATCATATTGATGAGATGGCACAATAATGGAAACAATTGAACAAGAGAAATATTGTTTTTCTTCCATTTTATTCCACAGTTACCACTAGGAAACTCATAAGTTAACACAAAGTTAAGATTCTGTCATAAGTTTAAATTTTATGAATAAAAAATGAACAAAAATGAACTCCTACTGGGATTTGGAAGGTCAATTTTCATGTCAAGAATTAGTCAATATTGAGTTAAGATTTGTATACCCACTGGTATACTTCACTTACAAGTAGGGCAGTAACCATGGCACTGGTTCACCTCTGAGGTTAACCTCACTTTGCTCTGGGAATACTATAGGTTTTGTCATAAGTTTGACTTTTATGAATCAAAAATGAACAAAAATGAACTCACTACTGTGATTGGAAGGTCAATTTTCATGTCATGAATTATAGTCAATATTGAGTTAAGATTTCATCAAAGTAGGGCAGTAACCATGGCAATGGTTCACCTTTGAGGTTAACCTGTCTATGCTCTGGGTATACTGGAATGATACCACATAATATCCTGATATCAATATAGTAGATGGTCCGCTATTACATGCTAATTTAATATTCAGATGGTGAATTCGATCCTGTGTGTTGTTAAAATTGTGTTTGTTGTTTTCTTATGTTTTAATTGAAAATGGCATTACTTGATTGTTTAATGCACTTGTTGTTGAATGTTGGTGATAATTAATGTATCTAAAAATTCAAAGTATTCAGGACATATTTTGATGAGGAAAAATTTTAAAATTACTTTTCACTTGCATGAATGAGGAAACAATGTCACAAATGTTACCACAATGCCACAGACATTATCGTAAGTAACACCATATTTCTCCTCTCATTCGTGGCTTGCATTGGTTATCAGCCTAAATTGGGCAATTATTTAAAATCAAGCACAGCAAAATGTAGCTGATGAGATTAACGAAAAGATCAAATAAATTTGATCATAGTTAATCGAAATGCGTCCTACAATCATAGCTAATAATGAGTTTCTTAAAACTTAAAGAAACTCGTGTGTCCCTCACATTGGTTGAGTGGAATTTCATTAAAAACCATGTAAGGTTTCCACGTGCATGTTTTGCAAAAAGCAAAAATAATAGCAAGTTTTGCACCAAAATGTTGAATTACTATGTACTTCAATAGGTATAATAATAAGCTACCTTTTTATCATATTTCTTTAAAAAGTCCAAGAGATAACTAAACGGCAGGTTGCGTAACTCTATCACCTTTTAAACGGTTTTTTTAGCTAAACATAGCAGCATACCATCAATTGAACCAAGCCCCAATACATTTTTGGTAATGTTCGTTAAAACAGGGAAATTTAGACTGTCCGTGGTTGGAAAATGGCAAAATGCAAGTTGAAAATTTATAAATAACTGGATAAAATGTGATTTTCTTTTAAGCTAACTTTGTTATTATCCTATGGATTTCATTCTTTCGATCGGGAAACCAAATGAACATTAACACATTATTTCTATTTTTACCACTTTCGTCAAGAAAAGCAACAATTAAACAAACAAACAAACAAATATTTTTCAGTCAGGGTGTATAGTCTGAAAACAGACTCCCCATTATGAAACCATATCAAAGACTGTAGTCTGTGCCAAAAGTTCAGAAATGCAGACCAATTTGACCTTTGTATTCCCATACCACGCAGAGAAGACGGTTTAACAAAATGTTTAAGAAAAGTTAAGAAATGATCATTTCTAGTTCATTTTAAGTAATACGCCTTTGACAGATTGATGCATTACTGGCTTACTACTTCATTTAAGAATTAGTTCCTAAAAAGTTAAGAAATCAGACCAATTTAACCTTTGTATTCCCATACCAGGCAGAGTAGATGGTTTAACAAATGTTGCAGAAAAGTTAAGAAATTATAATTTCTAGTTCATTTTATGACAAAATCTGTACTTTTTGTTAACTTATGAGTTTCCTAGTGTACACATAGGCCTTGCAATTTACTAATCACAAACGACATCATATAGTGATTCATGACCTGTTTTTGATATTTTTCTTGAATGCTAATGCATATAGCTCTTGTAGATTCAGCAATTTTGGCAGCACAGTACCATTTCAGTAAAGGTACTATCTTCCAATTGAGGGGGGGGGGGGAGGCAATGATTCAAAATCTTAATCTGATCATTGGCACACATTGGTTATATGCTTAACTGCATCTTACATCTTACATCTTACATCACATCATAGTTCCCCGGGGGGCCCAAGCAAAATTACCCCTAAACAATTTTTTAGCGTGCTTTCCTTGCACATTTTGACCCCTAAACAAGTTCTTGCCAGAATATGACCCCTAAAAAAGTTTTGTCTATTTGCCTGCAATAGATTTGCTATGGCGATTATGACGCTGGAGAAACGAGTGACACACATGCGTTCTCAAATTGGAAATGAGACGCTCAAAAGAAATGGCAAAAACGGGGATAACATTCTTCTGGGAACGGGGAACAAAACAAGTAACCCTAAACATGTTCGACCTGTATTTTAAGCCACCCTTTTTCTTGAAAATCAGCGTTTTTGATACCCTTAACGTGTGACGCGTCCAACACTGAAAAAACACCCCTTTTTACATGTTTTTTTGGTCACGCATGTGTACACCATTATGTTTGACTGGGCCCCCCGGGTATAGTTCATATATCCTGAATATCCAAATTAGTGACGAAGGTCTTTTGTCCCGTTGTCCAAATTAATTTTATTTCTAATTTGATCCTCATTTATACAAGAATAATCAATATGTGTCACTTGTTAAGATGGCAAATTTAACGCACTATTTGACTGAATAGTTTTTAAAAATGCATGCATGGACGCATGATCCACTTGTTATTAGCGGATGAGTAACTTCAAAGCTTTGAAGTCCATTATACAGGGTGACTCAGAATGATCTATACCGGGTTTCAATAATATATGAAATATATAAGACAAATAGTGTTTCAAATTTAAACTCTTGCGATATGATGGTGGAAATTCGGTTAATTTCAATTAAGATATCGCTTTTTGTTCTGCTGTAGCATGACATAAGGCAAAAAAAAAAAAATGGTTGCCCTTTCCCGACCGACCGTAAATATTGAAAAATCTTTATTTTGTTTTTGTTTTTTGTTTTTTCAACAACAAAAAAAAAAAAATTGATTTCATGAATATAAATGCTTACGAGATGGTGAATTACGGTTGCTGTTCATTTAAAATGTATTGCAGACACATATTCTTAGGCCATACATATTTTATTCCTCTCTAGGAGCTTCTAGGCTGATGCTAAAAGAGCAGGTACACGACAATCGTAAACATAACATTTCACCTCGCATGTTTCGCTCGATCACCTTGGTGTGTTTCTATTCTATTGTGCATGAACGTTTCTAAGAAAATATTGAATAAAATATTAACATTAAAACTTATACTTTTGTTTTATTGCGTCATAGAAATATTAAAATATTTATTTAAATGGAATGCGAACACAGAAAGGGCAATTGATTCCCCTATTTGGTTCAACATTTTGACGAAGCAGATATTTTTCAAATTAAATATTGCATATATATATTTCATTTTATTTAAAACAAGTTTATAGATATCTGATTTGTCTGAGTGTGAATTGTTTGTGTAAGAAAAATTGGTAATGTATGCAAAAATCGTGTAAAATCCCTTTCATCTTCCATTTTACATTTGTAAAAACTTATATTTCGAAGTAAAAACATCTAATTCACTTGAAAGTGTATTCTTGGCATTCTTTGACATCTAAAAAGAAATTTAAATTAAAAAAAAATAAAAATCGACCTACCGACCCAAAAAAAATTGAGGTGAAAGGGCAACCAAACATTTTTTTTTGTTAGCCTAATCGAAAATCGATGAAAAACGTATTTTCATATTTTGGCTCACATAGTTCATCTTTATACAGCTTTTCTCTCTAGCACTACCAGCATTTCAAACAATGAACCCCACACCTCATAAGTTATATTCAAAACTCCCGCAAAACAAAGGAAGGTTAAAAGCACTTAAGCAAAACAAATCCTGCCCTATCCAATCAAAGCTTTGGTTTTCATGCACAAAACTATCGATTGTTATCAAAAAGCTATTAAATTAAAATAAGAAGAGGGTGCAATAATAAAGCAAACAACATTTCAGAAATTTATGTTTAAAAGGGTTTGTGACTTTAGATTTTCATAATGGATCAATTCGACAAAATCTTGGAATCTACTATCGTTACAACAAAATCTGTATTTTCTATCAGAAATGTCCGATTTTCAAAATCTAAAATTCTTAAGAAAGCTGGGCGTTTGCGCAAGATATATATGAACATGATTTGGACAATATCCATAAAGTTCATACCGTAGTGTATTACCTCGGTATAGATCGTTCTGAAACACCATGTATTGCAGCGAGAAACCAATGGCATCTAAACGATGCCACATCCAATGTGATTGGTCCATTCTGGTTCCTCTGATGTTAAATGGAATAGGTCCAAATTAATAACCGATCGGCCAAAATGTGTTTAAAATGTGCAAAGCGCAAAAAATACCATGCGTGAAAATGTCCACTTTTACAGCACTCATACTGCTGTTTCATCAATCATAATGTATATGTGCCCATTAACATTGCCTTTACGGTCTAAACAACTAAACAAAGAATTACCAATGATGGTGTACAGGAACGGATTGAGAGCAGAATTTATCGGAAGCACAAAACCAATTATCCACGCAAATACATCGGGAGAAACCTCCACCATTTCCTTCTGCACCAAGATCCCGATCACAACAATTGGCAACCAGCAAAGCAGATCGGTCAACGTGATCAGTCCCATTTTGAAAGCCATTTTCAGATCTGTTTTTAATCGGGACATGTTTGATCTTCGTATTTGAATGAATAAACTGATGTAACATACCGCAACGGTAACGCAGCAGAAGAAATTGACTCCTAAAAATATGCCAATTGAATATGTAGGGCTTAGAAGGCTACCTACTTTTTCATTTTGATTAAATGTTAAAACTTCATCATCTCTATCAATTTTTTCATAGGAGATCGTAATATTGCCTAATGTTTCCCGGGTTAATAATCTTCTGGCTAGTGGTAGTCCTATACACACTTCAGAAAATTGATAAAGATGATGGTCATTTTCCAACCCGATTCCTAATGCACTTAAAATGAGTGCAACCATCCATACCAATATTGTAACAAGTATTTTTGACCTTGTTGTCAAAAACAGTTTCCGACTCACAACAGTATTTCTGAAGGCCCAAACTCTGTCAATACCTATCAGAAATATAAAGAAAAGGGATGCTTCGCTTGAAAGTATTGATAGGAAACCTGATAGTTTACACAGTGCATGACTCCTCCAATAATCAGCTTGAAAAGGAAAATATTGCTGAAAGTACTGATCAGCTGATGCGATTATTAGCATATACACTCCCATAAGAAAATCAGCAGCGGCAAGGTTAGTTATGAATAGAACTTGTTTCTGGTAATCGGTTTGTTCTTTTCCCCTGGTCAGTTTCCTGCAACCCCATACCAGAACATATGTGTTAGCAATTAATGCAAATACACCAATAATCCACATGGAATACTTGATCAATATATTTGGTAGAAGGTCTCCACAAGTCATGTATTCTGATTTTGGTTCTATTGGTATACAGCGAGGTCCTGATGCTGAGTCTATAAAACAGCATGATGCCGGAGTGTTTACTGTTATAGTAGTAGTATTTGTAAGTCCAGTGAAAGACTTGGATGTTATCTTTGAAATTGGATTATCTTGAAGATTGATATACTTCATATTGGTTTGATTTTCAAATGCATATGGTTGTATTACACTTATTTGGTTATGTTGGAGCTCAAGTAACACAAGCTTATGTAATCCAGAGAAGGAGACATCAATATTTGATAATTGGTTATCATATAAACTCAGAAATTGCAATTTATCACAAACCCTAAAACTAACCAAAGATGAAGTCATCAATAAGTTGTTGTTTAAAACGAGAGTAGTTAAATTAACCAGATTCTGAAAAAGGTGTGGTTCTAATGTTGTCAAGGTGTTATTTTGCAGCCACAATTGGGATAAGTTAACTAACCCTTGAAATATATCTACATGTAGATTGGATAACTGGTTATCATTCAAGATTAGCCGTGTTAATTGCCTGAGATTCCTGAACAAACCAGGTTGCAATGCTCTAAGATTGTTATGATGCAGCTGCAATTCAGATAAGTTAACTAAACCCTGGAATATATCTACATGTAGATTGGATAACTGATTATTATTCAGCCACAACTCAGATAAGTTAACTAAATCCTGGAATATATCTACATGTAGATTGGATAACTGGTTATTATTCAAGATTAGCTGTGTTAATTGCCTGAGATTCCTGAACAAACCAGGTTGCAATGCTCTAAGATTGTTATGATGCAGCTGCAATTCAGATAAGTTAACTAAACCCTGGAATATATCTACATGTAGATTGGATAACTGATTATTATTCAGCCACAACTCAGATAAGTTAACTAAATCCTGGAATATATCTACATGTAGATTGGATAACTGGTTATTATTCAAGATTAGCTGTGTTAATTGCCTGAGATTCCTGAACAAACCAGGTTGCAATGCTCTAAGATTGTTACGATGCAGCCACAACTCAGATAAGTTAACTAAACCCTGGAATATATCTACATGTAGATTGGATAACTGATTATTATTCAGCCACAACTCAGATAAGTTAACTAAATCCTGGAATATATCTACATGTAGATTGGATAACTGGTTATTATTCAAGATTAGCTGTGTTAATTGCCTGAGATTCCTGAACAAACCAGGTTGCAATGCTCTAAGATTGTTATGATGCAGCCACAATTCTGATAAGTTAACTAAGCCCTGGAATATATCAACATGGAGATCGGATAACTGGTTATCATACAAATACAGTTCTTTTAGTTGTGAAAGATTTCTAAAGATACCAGGTTCTAATGCTGTTAGGTTGTTATTATACAGCCATAACTCATACAGGTTGAATAACCCTTGAAACATATCTACATGGAGATTGGATATATGGTTACCATTCAATACTAGCTGTGTTAATTGCCTGAGATTCCTAAATATAGCTGGTTGCAATGTTGTTAGGTTGTTATTATGCAGCCATAACACAGATAAGTTGTCTAACCCTTGAAATGTATCAACATGGAGATCGGATAACTGGTTATCATACAAATACAGTTCTTTTAGTTGTGAAAGATTTCTAAAGATACCAGGTTCTAATGCTGTTAGGTTGTTATTATACAGCCATAACTCATACAGGTTGAATAACCCTTGAAACATATCTACATGGAGATTGGATATATGGTTACCATTCAATACTAGCTGTGTTAATTGCCTGAGATTCCTAAATATAGCTGGTTGCAATGTTGTTAGGTTGTTATTATGCAGCCATAACACAGATAAGTTGTCTAACCCTTGAAATGTATCAACAGAGAGCAAGGATAACTGATTATCATACAAATACAGTTCTGTTAGTTGTCCAATATCTCCAAAGATACCAGGTCCTAATGTTGTTAGTCTGTTAGTATCCAAAGATAGCACAGATAAAGTGTGCAATCCTTGAAACTGATCAACATGAAGAAAGGTCAACTGATTTTCAAACAAATGTAAAGTTTGTAACTGAGCACAATCCCAGAATGCACCTGGTGCCAGAGTTTCCAGCACATTGCCATTCAGTGATAAGTCCAGCAAGTTAACTAATCCTTGGAAGAGAAATTCATTAAGATGAGATAATGTATTATTGGCCAGATTTAGATGTATCAATTGAACCAGATTCTGAAATACACTGGAATTTGCTGTATCTTGAAGTTTGGAAATTCGATTCCCATGCAATGATAAATGTGTCATTTTCTCGAGGTTCTCAAACATATCTATACCTATATTAACAATTCTATTTTCAGAAAGATCAAGGAAATACAAATTCTTCAAATCCTGAAATATATTTTGGTCTAGTTGAACTAGAAAGTTATCTGATAAGGACAAAGCTTGAATTGTCTTCAAATCTGAGAATGTTGCTGGTTCAATATATGAAATTTCATTTCCTGATAAATACAGTACCTCCATGTTATGAATACCTTCAAACATACCAACTGTTAATACTGATAACATATTGCCGTTAAGTAACAATTGTTTAAGGCTACTTAGGCCTGAGAATGAACTAGCATTTATATGCAACAGTTTATTGTAAGAAAGGTCTAGTACTTGCAGCTGAGATAATCCTTCAAAGTTTACTTGATGAAGACCGGAGATGAGGTTGTTGTCCAACAGTAGAATATTGATGTTGGTGAGGTTTTTGAAGCTTCCAGGGCTTACATGTACCAGTTGTCTTGCACTACCATCAAGAGCAGATATGTTGACTTGGAATTCAGTTGACAATGTTTCATAGATGAGAAGTGTTTTCTCCAGTTGTCTGCCATCCAAACAGTCAGTCACAAATTGGTTGAAATTCAAATTACAGACACACCCTTCCGGACATTCAGGATATTCAGCAATTTGTATACTATCATTTTGCAACAGACCAAACTCGGGTATTTCTGATGTGTACAGACTTGTTTCAGGAAATATTGGCCTCAAGGATGGATGAAGGATAGTCAGTTCTTGGTATTGTTCAATGTATAGATGAGCGATATTATATACATTAGTGTATCTTTCAACTTGTCCACATGACTTCATCAGACCGATGTCAAATGTAATATTTTGATACACAATACAATCGGAGGGATCCAGTCCTTTCTGCAGGTCGCTGCTATTCCCAGATCTGACAGCGAGTAGTTGAATTTTGGATCCTACATTGGTATTTATTTCCAGATTCATGCTGCTGTTGAACTTCATAATACAGGAGCTTTGGCTTGGGCCCATCACTGCTATGATGTCATTCCAACACTCCTTGTCAGTTGAGTTAGACTGCACATAGAAATAGTTATATATAGACCAGTCAGACTGAGCATGCAACACATTCAGATGAATTTCAAAGCCATGTGGGGCATAGACATGGATACTGCATTGCTGATTTTCAAATGTACGAAGCAGTACAGGAAGAATCTGGTTTATCGTTAGAGTTACATGTCCATTGGGGCAGTGAGTGGCATTGTCCATGGAACTCTTGCTTCCATTTTGAGTGTCCCAATCAAAATGATGAGAGTCTGTCAGATTGCCTACTTCTAATGTTGATGAGTTGTCAGTCATTGTACCCTCTGAAGCCTCAGTTTTGTTAGTTGAAGAGTCTATATATGGTGAGCCAGACACATTCGCTTTAGCCTTTGTTTCATGATGTGAAGAGTTGGTACATCCGGAGTCAGACACGTTAGGTGATGTGGCATTGGTGTCATTATTTGAAGAGTTGGTATGTCCAGATTCAGATGCATTAGTTACTAAATCCTTGGTTCCATTATAAGATGAAGCCACACATCCAGAGTCAGACACATTAGCCACTACTGTAGCTTTGCTTCCATTATGTGTAGGGCCTATGTAAAGCAATCTAGACACATTTGCTGTAGCCTCAGTTCCGTTAAGTGAAGAGTTCATATATCGTGAGCTGGACTCAGCAGCCGCATCATTTACACTTTCAATTTCTGTATGTTTTAAGTCAGAGTCATCATCCACACCCGTGTTCCTATCTAGTCTATTTCTATTCCCATTTGACACTGAGTATGCAATTGGAATGCCAGAGAAGACAAAGACTAGTACACTGAGTGACGTGAGGATCCACCTATTAGATAAATTTTGAGCCTCCATATTGGTAAATCGTTAGCCAACAATTTCTATCACTTGAAACAATGTGTGGCAACAATGTTATGAAACAGTTTCACACAACTTTTGCATTATATTAGTATACATGTAGAATGATAAAGGTAGATTATGAGTCATAGTTTTAAAATAGTATGGTATAGAAAAGGGGATTTTTGCTGGCAAATACATATGTTCCCCAACTTTACTCATTTCAATGCTTTCTTTGTGTCCTTTTCAAGCTTTATTGCACACACTTTAACCTTTAACTAACCTTTGTCGCTTGTTTGACAATAGCCACTACCAACCTGCAATTCGAAAACAACAATTCTTTTTTCAATGATAATGATTGTTTAACGAAGCATGGAATGACTTTTATCGTAAGAGATCTTCGGGACCTAAGCTAAACATATCATTGCGGCTGAAGCAAACATTTTGTGATGGTTGAAATTTGTATTTACTTACATTGTGTAAATTTTGTTTTATTTTAAATAAATCAGAAAATTGGTACGGGACATGTATGAAACATAAATTATGAACTGGAAATGGTGTACACACAAACCAATTTACTTCAGTTCTAAATTTTGAATTTGTTTTAAATTGAGAATGTGCTGTACGCAAAAGAAGGATATTTGTATGACTGTTCTCACATACCTTGATCATTTCTGTAATATAGGTCATGGTACAGGAAATACATTTTACATTTTGTGCACAGCATTGCAGGCCAGGTAGAATTTGGGTGGTAATCATTCTTTCTGAATGTGTGCGCAGCATTGCTTGGTAGGCTTTTTGTAAAAAAAACCCTTTTTTTTTTCAATACAGGAAAAGCATGAGTAGGTGTGTACACAGCATTTATGGGTAGGTTAAATTTGGGTGGTAATCATTATTTCTAAGTGCACAGTATTGCTGGGTAGGTTGAATTTGGATGGTGATCATTCTTTCTAAGTGTGTGCACAGTATTTCTGGGTAGGTTGAATTTGGGTGGTGATTATTCTTTCTAAGTGTGTGCACAATATTGCTGGGTAGGGTTGAATTTGGGTGGTAATCATTCTTTCTAAGTGCACAGTTATCGCTGGGTAGATTTTATCGCTTAAAAAACAATTTGTTTTTCCAATACAAGAAAAGTGTTATCTTCTGAAGATAGCACGAGTTAGTGTAATTGTTTTTCCAATATAGCATGAGATGTTGCATTTGGATGGTAATCATAAAAACACCCTTTTCAATACAGGAAAAAGTGTTTTTTTCTGCAAATAGCATGAGTAAAAATCTATATGTTCTAATTTAAATTTGTTTAAATAAATGGATAGTCCACGGGAGATGTGTTTGTTATTCGTACACCTTGAAACTGTTGTAAGTCACGGCACAGGAAATAAATGATTAAGTGAAAGGTCCATTTGCACAAAAGAAGTTGGACCAGGTCTAACCTTAAACCTGTTTAAAATGGAGGATAGTCATTCACAAAGGACCTATGGCTATATGTGTAATTCACACACCCTGATTATTTCTGTATAGGTCATGGTACAGGAAATGAAATAGAAACTGAAATATCCATAATCACAACACAAGGTATTAATAGTATATGCAGCTTGTGGCCAATAGTATCGACGTTAAAAACGCCCTCTATATAAATATGGTTCACGTTGTGTATCACGCGTGTTGCAGGGGGACACTGTCTGACGTAAAATGCTGATCGTGGCTCAATCAGCATTTTTGAATCGACGTTTTGTTGTACAAAGAAGGCTGATTTTTCTTAATCCTTTATAGTTGTAAGGTCATACATGATTGTAATACAATTGTAAAAATATACCAATCCCAGTTTTTATCATAATTGAGGGCGCAGCCTCCAACACATCGCTTGAGTTTCCCTTTAATTCCAAATTTATAGTTTCATGAAGTGCGCTTATGTTGCTACATTTTGGTGTAAACCGTGTTTGCTTTGGTTGAGTATTGGTGTATAGGTTGTCATCAGGATCGGTAGCAATAAGGCCACAAAATGTGGTTGTGTTGCCTTCAAGTGCAAAAAAAAAAAAAAATTGCTGAAAAATGTTACTGGCAAGATTCATGTCATGACAATTTTGGTTAAAGTCAATTTCACAATGTTTCTAGTGTGATCATAGTTTAAACCAAACCAAACTTAACCATTTCAAGCAGAATATAGTAATATTTTGATAATTTGCTTACAATTTAGATCATTAAAAAAATGGAACTTAATGCTTAATGAAATTAAGATAACATTAAAATAACATTTACAAGACATGTCCCCCAACATGCCCAATATATTGCATGTATTAGATCGATTTGTTATGCACCATTTATAGAAAATTAGTCACTTTTCATTATATTATTAGTCGCATTTTCATTACACTACGCGGGAAGAAAACACTAATTTTTAACAAGCACACAAGCCCTATCAGTCCCGTGTTGATCCCTGGGCATTTCTCCTCGTGCGGGCTAATTCAAAGTGTCATGCATAGGTGAAGGATGTGTAAATGTGAGTTTTTGAAATGCTTCATTGATATCATCAGCTTAACGAAACCAATTAACCAAACCAAGGTGTATCCCTAAGGCTTGGTAACATTCCCAGCAGTTTAATGTAATGCACCTTATGTTCGGAATCAAATATCCCGCTCACTAAGTGTTCGACCCAACGCAGGGTAGTGTGCACGGCTGCGCTATGTGATCGATTGCTGGTCAATCCTGGCCGTAACAGTGTCACACATGGGGTGAACCTCACACACACATTTCCCTCCTGCGTAGTGTTTTGAAAATGTGACTTTTGAAAAGTGACTATTTTTCTTTGAATGGCGCTAATCATGGTTTATCTTTGTTCTTAGGTGTTAAATATGTTTGGTATCAAAATGTGCCAAAAAGATTCATCCACATGTCTGTTTAGCCTGTGTGGTAAAAAAATAATCGAAAGTTACTTTAAAGGACCTAAACAAATTGTATGACTTTCTTTTGTTGAGCAGTTTAGTATGTGTGTGCACCATCAGAAGTGTGTGACATATGACAGCCATAGTTACTTTTTACATCATTAGGTATCTCAACAAAAAATATCATATCTGCAATAGCTGCTCTGAGTTATATTTAGTTCATACCAATTGCTCAGCATAATGTACTCAACTCCAAGGGTCGCGTTCTTGCGCGTCCTCGCGTCCTAGGACCCCTCATTTTCTTGTGGGACGCGTAAATTTACATATTGAACTTTACTAACGGGTCCCAATCGAAAATGAAGGGACCCCTTAAATCTGACGATGTATGGACGTGGAAACCTTAAGACATTCTGAAAATTGTCAATCTCCTACACTGTAAATTTGTTAATGTCCGTAAAAGATAAATGCAATGCAAATCCTGTATTTTTAAAGGTTTTTAAACACATTAAATCGCTTCCGAATTGCTTCCGCAAAAGTTTCAAGCGATTTCCAAAACATTCTATAAGTATCTTCTACTGATTAACATGGACACGACATAGGTATATGCGTTGCACGCTATTACACTAGTGTGCGTATCTGTGTTAGCGACTGTTTGCAATGAGGGTCACAGACTCACAGTTCAAATTCAACGATCTCTGTACAAGACCGAGCGTGAACAATGTGTAAGCTACAATGTATCAGCCTACTGAATAAAACAGCGAAACACGCATGCCGTTAAATCGATTTTCGTTCATACATCGTTGCTGCTGTACACCTTTATCCATGACCATTCGAGGTAAACAATAGCTCCATCTAAGAAAATAAGAGCATACTAGCTTAGATGGAAGAACCGATTTAAATGGTTAGAGCTCGATGTGGAGAATATGTGGTGCACATCTTGCACCAAGGCAGCGTCGAGAGGATTCAAATCAAACGGGGAAAATGCGTTCCTTAAACAAAAAGGCTGCAGTAATTTCTAGCTCTCTGCGCTGAACTGAACCTCAAATTTCTCTAAATCGGTTTTTGACCATTTTTAAAGGCTCAAACTTCAGGACCCCTTATATTTCTGGGGGACCCCTTAAATTTAGTTTTTGCAGTCCTTAAAGGGTCCTGAAAAATGTAATGGGACTCCTCATATATTTGAGCCAGTGCTACCCCTGCTCAACTCTGTATATGAAGAGGTATTTTGCAAAAGGGCCTACATCCACTTTGGCTCTTATTGAGAAAAAGTCAAAAAACTGTTTCTAAATATTCAAGTTGAGCAATTGAAAAACTGAATGGATTATGAAAGAGGTACACTACATACTAATTGAAATTGAAATAAATTTTAAATGTGCTAGTTTTAATTTTTTTTTTAAATCATGTTTACATTTTTTGAAAATTTGGATGTAGGCCCTTTTGCAACAAAACTCCATCTGTTTGTACATAAAGAAAAAATACCACACACAAAAAATCATTTATTTTAATCATTTCAAATAAATAAGTTTGATATTGAAATGTATAGGTCACAATCATATGTTTCAAGGAAATAAAGTCATTTTTTTCAAAAATACCTACATCTCATTGTAAACAGCCATTGAAGTTGTTGTTTTGTTGCAAAAGGGCCTGTATCCCGATTTAATTCTGGATACAGGCCCTTTTGCAACAAAACAACAATTTCAATGGCTGTTTACAATGAGATGTAGGTCTTTTTGAAAAAAATGATTTTGTTTCCTTGAAACATATGATTTTTCCCTATACATTTCTATATCAAACTCATTTTTTGAAAAAATGCACCATAGCCCTTTTGCAAAATACCTCTTCATATATCAAGTGGCATCTATTACAGATAAGACCTTGTGGCACTAAAGCCCTCAATATCTATGAATCAGAAATGAATTATAAACTAAAAGTTCAGCACAAACATAAGTGAGAATCCACAAACATGTATAAAGATAAGTTTTAGCCTCCATATTGACTATACAAATAATTTTGGCTGAATCTGTTGCAAACAAATCTGTTCAATTGAAGTAATGTGTGCACGATTTCGTAAAGAAACAAGTTTCACACAACTTTTTCATTATATTAATAGTATAGCAGGTGATTATTTAGTCATATTTAAAAATAGTATGGTATAGAAAAGGGGATTTTTGCTGACAAATACATACATTCCCAGACTAATTTCTATGCTTTCTTTGTGTCCTTTTCAAGCTTTATTGCACACACTAACCTTAACTAACCTTTGTCGCTTGTTTGACAAAAGCCATTACCAACCGCTATCCGAAAACAACAATTCTAAATTCAATGATAGTAATTATTAAAACGACTTTTATCGTAAGAGATCTTCAGGACCTGAGCTAAAAATATAATTGCTGTAGCAAACATTTTGTAATGGTTGCAATTTATATTTACCTACATTGTGTAAATTAAAATACTTTGTGAAAAATAAAGCAGAAAATTGGTACGGGACTTGAATATAACTGGACTACTTCAATAGGATGACTGTTTAAACACTATCCACAAGGAATGAATAACCCTGGTCATTGTAAAGGATGAGTCTCACACACAGTGATGTGTTGGAAACAATTGATGATGTGAGATGTACGGATGATGATTATCTTTTCATGGAGAGAGAGAAAGAAGAGATACACTTTAGATTTACTGTTTTGTTTACGCTCTTTTCATGGGTATAGGGTTAAGTCCAACAATGGAAACTGCATCATTTTTTAGTCAAATGGCCACTGCTTCATCAATATTGGTGCTATTGTGCCAAATGAGGTGTCAAAATACGTGGGAGGATATGCCTGTTCTTTCCCACTTGTTGAATTTATTTAGGGTCCTTAGAATTAAACACAGGGAGCCTCAAAAAAAAAGTGGATACTTTCTTTTTGTGCAGTGTTTATGCAAATACTTAATGACGCATCATGTCAAAAGACACACCTTGTCTGCTTCAGAAAAATATGAGATTTTGACCAAATCCGACAGAGTTGTAAGCAAGCCTTCCAATGATACTTATGTTTTTGTTATAATTGCAAGTAATACCTTTGAAAATAAGGAACATAAAATATACTTTTCTTTTCATTCTTTTTATATTTTACATACACATATTTTGCTCTATATTTTGACTAAGACTGGCTGAGAAAATGTACCTGCTTAAGGGAAGTGTCAACCCTATTATTTTGATGATCAACTTTTGCTTCTAAGTTTGAGAATATTGAATAAAAGTACATAAAAGTATACATTTTTAGAAAGGAAATTTGATAAGGAATCCGATGGTGATATCAATGTGATACCAAATAAACTAAATTTTGAGAAATGAACCAAAAAGCAATTTTTTTACCCCAAATTTTTCAGACAGCATAACTATAAAATAAAAAATGGTAATTTGTTCTAATATACGTTTTTGTAAACAAAACAATTTTGTCTAGGAGGCAATTTTTTCTTTTTCCAAAATAAAGCTTGGTTTTGAAAATATTGCTAAAAACATCGGCAAAGTGTAAAAGTCGTGTTTTTTGCATACATTTCGCTAGAAATGGATGCATATCTCGAGTTTAAAATCCATAATCGAAAAAATAAAAAATTGCCTCCTAGCGCTGAAAGTCCTCTACACAATGGTAGTAAAAGCTTACCTGATAGTTTGATATATTTTTAGTTATGTTGTCTGAAAATTCGTAAAATTCCTTCAAATTTGAACTTCAAGAAAACATCGATTTAGTAAAAATATTGACATTTTCCACCATTTAAAGCTAAATGTTCACGGAATACACGGGACGGGTGTGTGACCTAAAAAGCGAGTATACTATTATGAACAATCATAATAAACTATCAGATTCAATTTATATTGTCACAATGTGAAGAAATTGGAAGAAAACTGAAATTTAAATGATCGTAAGATTGGCCTTTGTTTACATTTTTAGACATTGTTTTGCGCTCTTTTGTTTTTCGCGTCTACGTCGCGGACATTAAGCGGCGCGTCTAGTATTACGCGCGGGAAGTTTGAGCGCGCGACGCAATGATCGAACAGCTGTCGCAGCATTTGAAAAGCGCGGAACTCCGCTTAAATTCCCGCCAAATAACCATGCGCCTTTTCCTGACTCAAACTTACCAAAACAACAATTTAAAATCACCCAAAAGAACGGGAAATAATCGCTTCCGATTAGTTACTTATGATGGTAATGATAGAATACATATAAAAGTATTAAATAATAGAGAAATATGAAATTCAATTTTTGAAACAAGTGCCGGGTTGACACTGCCCTTAACTTAATGTATCAAATTTTATGTTTGAAACTTAAATTATGAACTGATAAAATGCTGTGCACACAAACCAATTTACTTCAGTTTTAAATTTTACATTTGGTTTAAATTGAGAACATGCTCTATCACATATAATTTGTATGTGCTTTTCACATACCTTGATTATTTCTGTAATACAGGTCATGGTACAGGAAATACATTTAAAACTTTGTGCTCAACATGGCAGGGTAGGTTGAATTTAGGTGATAATCATTCTTTTTGAGTGTGTGGACAGCATTGCTGGGTAGGTTGAATTTGGGTGATAATCATTCTTTTTGAGCGTGTGGACAGCATTGCTTGGTAGACTTTTTGTAAAAAAACCTAAAAAAACCCCTTTTTTCCAATACGGGAAAATTGTTATCTTCTGAAGATAGGATGAGTAAGTGTGTGCACAGCATTTCTGAGTAGGTTGAATTTGGATGGTAATCGTTGGAAAAAGTGTACTTTAGGTCCCAGATTCTGGACTGTACTAGTATCGTCCGATACTGGAACACCCAAGTCAGTGTACCAGTATCGGCCGATACTGGCACATAAAAAAATGTTCCAGTATCAGGCGATACTGGAACATAATTATATACCAGTATCGTTCAATACTGGGACAAATATCACTGGTATCACGTGTACCAGTATCGAGCGATACTGGAACAGAAAAATGTTCCAGTATCGCTCGATACTGGAACACAATTTGCTGCTCCAGTATCGACCAATACTGGAGCAGCAAAATCGTACCAGTATCGACCGATACTGGCAATTTTTAGGTTCCAGTATTGGTATACCAGTATCTGGGACATAAAGTACACTTTTTCCTAATAGTTTTTTCTAAGTGTGCACACAGCATTGTCACATAGGAATGAAAAGGTCATAGAATTGTTTTAGATTTGACACTACATTTATTAATGATTGATTGGTTCACGCTTTTTGGTGAATATAACATACATGATAACAATACATAAACAATAAATACACACATCATAATATTGTTTTGAGTCAATTTAACACTTCAAATTGGTTTGTGCACAACCACTTTACTAATTTGGTTCCTACGCTGGTTCAACAGTTCCTACGTTGGTTCAACAGTTCCCACGCTTAGTTGACAGCTGACCTGTAGAATATGACCCGTAGAGTTGATCCGTAGATTATACCCGTAGAGTTGATCCGTAGATTATGACCCGTAGAGTTGATCCGTAGATTATGACCCGTAGATCCTCTGATTATGACCTGTAGATCCTCTGATTATGACCCGTAGATCCTCTGATTATGACCTGTAGACTGACCCGTAGATCATCTGCTCGTAGACTGTATGGTAGTTGTAATAACTGAGCCCCCGACGAGACGACTTGTCTGGTCCTCAAGTAGGCCGTACCATAGTCTGGTATTTGCACCCGACACCCATGTTCGGCTGTATATAATAAATAAAATTATATCCCAAATAGAAGAGTAAAAGTAAACTTGACCATGACTCTTTTATATACACACGATATAGTAATTCTTTTGTTTGTTGAAATGATTCTGGACACAAACAAGAATTCTAAAGTAAATTAATATTGTTGATTAATTTAACCACCAATATCATACAATAATATTGTATAATATTTACCACCGTCAAATTATACGCTCGTAACCACATAATTATATCACACACTAATATTGTATAATATTTAACACCCGCACCGTCAATACGCTCGTGACGATTCTGTAACGCTGATCAAAATGTTATATCTTATCACACAAGAAACATCGTATAACGTGTATTTTGATCAAGTCTAATAAGTGACTCATGAAAATACATCACAATTACACAATAGACTGGGCACCAGTCTCAACGTTCAATACACAATGTGTGATGTTATTTCATTAACCACTCACATTTATATAAACACTAAATTTCACCCATGAGGATTATAAATGGTGACTGCATTGATTATCACTCAATAATCAATACCATGTAAAACCACATTGCTTGATTGATACACACATGATTCAGATCCATATTCAACTGTATGCTCGTGCAAGTTATAGGATTGATACACAGGTTTTAAACTATACAATAAATAGAACTTACGATTTATTGTGCAAATTCACCGGCTAGCTCTGGAGAGTCTGTAACACCAAGTATTTAATCTTTGGCCACCGTCACAAAAGCATAGTCTTGCTGTGTGCATAAAACACGTCACCAACTGCAAACCACCGTTTTGTAGCCTATTGAAGAAACACTGCTATAAACATGTATAGTTGCATTTTGCATTAGCAGCTACCTGTAGGCGATCTCTTACAAATTGGTAAAGCTAAGATACTATTCTCCATGTAGATTAATAATTAAATTAAAGATCACAACGCGATCTGTATATACGTCCGTTCTCCACAACGTTCGTTAGCTAGTCAACCTGGTAATGCGATAGAGAACGCTGGAATCACTATTCCCACAATACATTCAACCATGCATACATAAACCACTTACATACTCACACACCATATAGACAAAGAATTGAATGATCACTGCGTTCCCGCGATGCAAAACTTCCTCATAAAAGGGAAAGGGAGAGAATACATATAATATATTATACTATCCTGACAAGCATTGCTTTGTAGGCTTCCCCATTTTGTTTCCAATACATGAAAAGTGTTATCCTCTGTTATATCTGGGTAGGTTGTATGAGGGTGGTAATCATTCTTTCTCAATGTGTGCACACAGTATTGTTTTGTAGGCTTTTTGTTAAAAAAAACCTCATTTTGTTTCCAATACAGGAAAAAATGAAAAGTGTTATCTTCTGAAGATAGCAGAGAGAGAGAGGGGGGGGGGGGGGGGGGGGGGGGGGGGGGGTGTGCACAGCATTTCTGGGTAGGTTGAATTTGGGTGGAAATCATTCTTTCTAAGCGTGTGCACAGTATTGCTGGGTAGGGTTTTTGTTTAAAAAAACACATTTTTTCCAATACAGGAACGGGCACAGCATTGCTTGGTAGGTTGAATTTGTGTGGAAATCATTCTTTCTAAGCATGCTTAGTGTGTGCACATTATTGATGGGTAGGGTTTATTGTTTCTAAAAAAAAGCCAATTTGTTTTTCCAATACAAGAAAAGGTGTTATCTTCTGAAGATAGCATGAGTAAGTGTGTGCACAGTAGATTATCATTATTATTAGGTGTGTGCACAGCATTGCATAGTTTTTCCATACTGTATTCCTTCACAACGGACCTTTTTATTATTCATTTACCTTGATACTCTTATAAGTCACAGGAAATAAATAATTAACTGAAAGGTTCAATTGCAAAAAACAAGTTAGACCAGGTCTAACCTTAAACATGTTTAAAATTGAGGATAGTCCTTCACAAAGGACCTTTTTATTATTCATACACCTTGATACTGTATATAAGTCACGGCACAGGAAATAAATAATTAACTGAAAGGTCCAATTGCACAAAACAAGTTGAACCAGGTCTAACCTGAAACCTGTTTAAAATGGAGGATAGTCCTTCACAAAGGACCTGTATGTGTTGTTCACACACCTTGATCATTTCTGTAATATAGGTCATGGTACAGGAAATAAAAATAGAAACTGAAATATCTATATGCCCAACACAAGGTACATTTGTACATCAGTTCTAAATTCAAATTTAATTTCATAAATAAGTAGTCCTTCACAGTGGACCTTTGTGTTTTTCATACACCTTAATCCTTACTGTTATAGTTTGTGGTACAGGAAATACAATTATACACTTAAAAGGCCCATTTGCCTGAAAAAGTTGGATCATGTCTAGCTTTAATTAATTTGAAATGGTGGATAGTCTCGTCGTACACAAACAATCTTTCTGTTTCATTTTGTAATTTATTAACTTATTCAGTACTGTTATATGTTACGATACAGGAAATGAGGTATGAATGAAAAGTGCATATACATGCTCAAAACACGTCAGTGCCAATTTGGGGTTCAAGTTTTGACCTACTTTTATGGCCACATTTTTCTTGATTTTCTTTCTTTTTTCTCTTCCTTTTTTTTCTTCAATTTTTGGACGACATCCGCCTCCCCTCCCCTGATACACCCCTGTGCACAAAACAAGTTTGACAAGTTTAACTTGCGTTAAAGGTTTTTATCTCGGAGCAAAATCTTTTGTTAAAAAGAGAGACTATTTTTTTTAAAATGTGCTGTACAAGTAGTTTCTTAAAGGGCATTCACTTTGATTTTATTTCTAATTTCAAGAAGAATCAATAGGCGTCACTTGTTCAGATGGCAAGTTTAACGCACTATATGACTGAATAGTTAAAATTCATGCATGGATGCAGATAGCGGATGAGATACTTCAAAGCTTTGAAGTCCATTATATTGCAGAGAAACCAATGGCATCTAAACAATGCCACAATCAATGTGATTGGTCCGTTGTGGTTCCTCCGATGTTAAATAGAATAGGTCCAAATCAATGACCGATTCTTATGAATCTACTTTAGCCATAATGTTAACTGACACTTCCCCAACGGTCCAAGTTGGCCTCTTGTGGGTAGGTACATAAACAAGAATATAATAATTGATTTTGATTTTGATTATTAAAAATAAATCCATTTCTTATCATATTTTTCAGTGATGGATTACTTGAGTCATTTCATTTCATATTTATTTAGCCAAATCAACATTGCACATTTAAACACATAGATGGCACATATAATAATCAAATATTAATATTAATATAAGAGAACAATAGTAGAAACACAGACAGAAAGCATGTTGATAAGACCAAGGATAGCCCCTAAAAATTCCCTTTAAAAGGGAAAACCCAGTATCAAGTAAAATTCCTTGCAATGAAGTGAAGACCATTTTGGTGACATGTCCGGAGTCACGGTTGTATAGTCTGAAGGGTTCTATAACAAAAAAAATAAGGTTCTATAGTACTAAGGTTTTATAGTATTAACATAATAAAGTTTAAGCCATAGAGCTTAAACTCTTTTAGCCAATGAAGCAGTAATTGTTTGCTATAGTTTGCTGGTCTCCCGTAGCAACCTTTTGACCACTCACGATCCACTTCCGGGAGCCCGCGAATTATTCCTTTGTTTTTGTGTTTTTCTGCTCGTATCCCATCTTTGTTATTATCATTCGCTTATTTGCTCTGTACCAAGTAGGTTGGTTTCTAAAATAAGTTTCTTTCCGTGCCCGTCGGTTTTCAAGTTGGAGTGTGGTCATTCGGTTTAGCTTTATTGCTTTACATTACGGGGCTTTTCCTTCTTTGATTTCCTACTCTTTGGCATTCATTTGTCACGGTAAAGTACTTATTTGGAAATTTATTTATTTGGTATTTAAGAATAATTTAGTTGGTGTTTTTACGACATGGCCCCGAAAAGAGGTCGTGGCACCAAACGCAAGGCTACAGATCAGGCTCCGCATATGCCCGCCCGTGGTAGAGGTAGAGGCAATGCTCAAGTTCAAAATCGGCCTGATAATTCGGTTAGACAGACGCGTCAACAATCTAGGGCATTTGATGCCTTGACCGGTACTGCTGGATCGTCAATGGGAAATCCAGGCCCATCATCTGCAGTGCCTGCCGCTACACAAAACATAGAACGCGGCCGTCAAAGACAACGGGCAATAAATGTCCGCGGCAATTCCGCGAGAGCCAGAGGGAGAAGTCGTGCTAGTGTTAACACACGGGCTTCTCAGCAGCTGATCAGACCTCCGGTTGTTGCTAACAGTAACACCAATCAACAACAACAGCTGGTCGTTCCCGATAGTTCGATAAATAGATCGATCGTTATTCAACAAAATGGCGGTGCGGAAGACGATACAAATGACGATGTTCTCCGGATACAAGTTTCGAACGAGGAAATGGAGGATTTTGTGGATGCTAATGAGGATACAACGCCCACGGTAGAAAGAAGGACTGTGTCAAGCTTGTTTTTGGGACCATCAGCGAGTGCGTCATTGGGAGCAGCTCCAGTACAGAGTACACAGAACCAGTCGGGTGAGAATGCATTTTATCCTTCTAATCGTGTAACTAGTGCTAGTAGTACTAGTAATTTGATTAATTCTCTCCGCAATAATAGTTATATAAATAGGTCAAATTCTATTTCCCGCGATTGCGATCTTTCCGGTACATTCGCTGGTATTCAACCACTAGCATCAATTTGCTCTCCGTTAGGCGAGGAACTGCCTCAATTAACTAAAGAAAAAATTATGAAGGGCGAGTTCGTTGATTCCGTTTCGTTGGTCGATTTAAGCCAAAATAATTTTGACCATGATGATTCACAGGCCTCTAATTCAAATGAGATGAGCTTTCATGTTGACCCTTCTGGCCAGATCAGTTTCAAGGAGACCAAGAAACCAAAGAAAATCTTCTCAGTTCACAATTGGACAAGTGCCTTTTTGGTTTTCTGTGCTATCTACCTAAGGGCTCATCCTGACAGGACTCAGGAGTTATTTAAATATGGTGATGTAGTGCGCACTGCAGCACGGAAATTTGGGGGTTGGGGATGGCGCGATTACGATTTTCAATTCAGGAAGAGGATGCAAATTCATCCGGAAAGATCTTGGGCAATAATCGATGGAGAGCTTTGGTCTCTCTTTGTCGTGGTCCCTTCTCCCATGAATGCAAATAGCTGGTCTGGGTCTAGTTCTTTTCGCGGCTCCAGGGGTTCAAATTCAAGGGGGCAACGCTCACGCAGACACCAAGGTCAGGACCGTAGCTCTTCCAACAACAACCAAAAGTCAGGTGTGTGTTTTGCCTTCAATAGAGAGTCCTCCTGTTCCCGCTCAAACTGTAAGTTCAATCACACATGCTCAAATTGCAACAAAGGAGGTCATGGGGCCACAACATGTTCAAAACGGTGATAATGAGGTATTTTACCCTAAACCTAGCGTTTCATGTGTTTCTCCCGATTCCACAAATTGTATTTGTTGCAAATATCCATCCCCCATTAAGGTTTCTGAACTTAATAAATTTCTTAATTTATACCCCAATACCTTGGCTGCTGATAGAATCAGGGAGGGTTTTTCTCATGGGTTTAAATTAGGGTTTAAAGGGGAACGTCGTTCAAGGGAGGCATTGAACCTTAAATCAGTCTTAAAAGATCCTGATATTGCTCTAAAGAAATTACAGAAAGAAATTGATCTTGGCCGAATGGCAGGGCCTTTTGCAAAGGCGCCATTTTCCAACCTTTTTGTGTCACCCATTGGGTTGGTTCCAAAATCAGAGCCAGAACAGTTTAGGTTAATCCACCACCTGTCATATCCCGATGGGGATTCAGTCAATACTGGTATTGACCGTGATTTATGCTCAGTACGATATGCAAATTTTGATGACGCAATCGAGTTAGTCATCCGTGCGGGGAAAGGCGCTCTTTTGGCAAAAGCGGATATAAAATCAGCATTCAGGTTATTACCTGTGCACCCTAGCGACTTTGAACTATTAGGCATCAAATTTCAGGGAAGTTTTTACGTTGACAAAGCCTTGCCAATGGGGGCCTCATGTTCGCCTGCGTTTTTTGAAACTTTTTCATCTTTTCTTGAATGGGTTGTTAAAAAAGAATCCGGGTCAGATCTTATAAGTCATTATTGTGACGATTTTTGCTTTGTAAGTTCCTCAGACACTTGTAATAGACTATCGTGTCAAAATCTTGTCACATGCTTTGAGGATATTTGCTCGAAATTAGGCGTCCCACTGGCGGCCGAAAAATCAGTCGGCCCTTGCACCAAACTCAATTATTTGGGATTAGAAATTGACACTGTTCGTCAATCCATTTCAATTCCAAATGAAAAGCTGTCATCAATTGTGATCAAAGTTCAAAATGCTATCGAGTCTACATCACTCACCTTAAAAGGGTTACAATCATTGATAGGTTCGCTTTCTTTTGTTTGTAAAGCTATTTCACCAGGGAGAGCCTTTTTGCGGAGACTTATTACCTTATCTTGTGGCGTAAAGAAATCTTGGCACAGAATTTTCATTTCAAAAGGTGCAAAAAGTGACCTCAGGATGTGGCTAATTTTTTTGCGCAATTTCAAGGGTACCGCAATTATCCCCGAACATTTTTGGAGGGAAGACAATGATTTACAGTTATTCACTGACGCCAGTGGAAGCATAGGGTTCGGCGGCTTTAATAATGGCAAGTGGTTCCAGGGTAAATGGCCCTGGGATAGTTCCTGTGATAAAGATCATTCAATTGCATGGATGGAATTCTTACCAATTGTGGTTGCCATGGTTTTATGGGCTATCAGCCTATCAGGAATGCGCATTATCATTAGATCAGACAACGTTGCTGTTGTTTCAATTATTAACAAGCAGTCTTCTAAATGCCCCAAGATCATGTGCCTAGTTCGTTTTTTCGTGTTACAATGCTTGAAATTTAATGTATCCTTCACTGCGCGTCATATTCCAGGAAAAGAAAATAACATCGCGGATGCTCTGTCCCGCTTTCAGGTCAATCGCTTCGGGGAACTAGCACCCAACGCGGACTTGGTAGGAGCTCAGATTCCAAACTTTATATGGACGCTTTAGAGGCTGAGACTCATCGCTTACTTAGCGCATCCACATCTTCTAGCACCCAAGCAACTTACGTAAGGGGAGTGGTTAAGTTTGATAGTCTTCGTTCCAAATTAGGTTTAGAGGTAGTTTGGCCTGCCCCAATACAACATGTAACTGCATTTATTGCCCAATTGTCCATAAATGGTTTGGCGCCCTCTACGATTTCCACTTATTTATCTGCCCTGGCATATGTACATAAGATAAATGGTTGGTCGGATCCAACTGATAATTTTATTGTCCATAAACTTAAAGAGGGCTGTAAACGCCAAAATTCAAGAACCGATGCTCGGCGTCCGATCTCGCTTCCTATTTTAAACCGCCTGTCTAGCTTACTTACTGAAATTTGTCGTTCAAGTTTTGAGGCATATCTTTTCAGAGCGGCATTTGTTTTAGCCTTTTTTGGTTTCTTGAGGGTTGGTGAGTTTGCTTCCCCTTCAAAAAATGTATGTGGCAACCATATGTTGTCCCCTCTCGATGTAAGTTTCAAATCAAATATCATGGAAGTGGTAATCAGGTCGTCCAAAACAGACCAAAGGGGGGTTTCCGCGACTCTGAGTTTTGAGAAAGGCAACGATCCTTTAGTCTGCCCTGTGTCTACAATGACTGAGTATTTAAAGGTGAGACCCAAGATTGGGGGGTCGTTGTTTGTACATTTTGGGGGTGATCCTTTGACTATATTTCAGTTCAACAGTCTGCTGAAGAAGGGTATAACATTAATGGGGCTGAATCCTGTTCACTTTAGCTCCCACAGCTTCAGGATTGGTGCAGCTACGTCTGCTGCAATTAACGGTGTACCAATCGATACAATCATGTGCATGGGTCGGTGGAAATCTTCAGCCGTCAGGTTGTATATTAGGCCTCACCGTATTCTTCACTCTAACTACTGGGTTTAATCTCATTTCCCATCATTACCCCCCCCCCCCCCCCCCCAACCTACCATCATTCTTTTCCCTTTCCAATTGTTTTCCCATCATCATTTTTATCCATTGCATCATCTTTTCTTAATGCATGCTTTGTTTTGTTTTCGCTGCTCTGTCGCTTTCCTTCTTATATTTTATACAGGCGAATTACGAACGTGGATTGCTGGGGATAGCATCATAAACTGGGCTGGTCAGAACCAGGTGCAACTCAGCGGTGGCGGTTCGGTTTATTGGAATGGTATTCCTGGCGCACGTATTGCCGGTATCGCTGGTCGTTTGAGCAGGTGCCTCCGCAATAGACCGTTCCCTACCACCCTTGTGTTGCATCTGGGGACCAACGACATATTTAGCGACAAGATCCATGTGGTTCGGCAAAGAATCGAACAGAACCTGGAGGCTATCCGCAATTTGTTTCCACTAACCAGGATAATTTGGTCCTGGATCTTGCCTCGGTTCAGTTTTAAGCGTGAACGCCGCCGGGGTGCTGGTATTAGCTGCTTACGCAACATTAACAAACATGCCTCCAGGATCTGTTCGAACATGCCGAACACTCATGTGATCAGACATTTTTCAGTTTTCAATAGCCAAACAAAACACCTCTTCCGCCACGATGGCATTCATTTAACCTCAGAGGGACTAGTGGTGTTCAGGTCGCACATTGAGTCCGCTTTGCTCTTTTTTAACAGTAATCCAGATGTGTTTGAATACCCCAAGTAAGTGTGTGTAAGTCAGTCACTTATTTTAATCTCCTTCTACAATAATCGGGGGGGGGGGGGGGGGGGATTAGACAAGTTTCCCCACTGTCATCTTGTTTGGAGTAAAATTTGAAGAAACAGGGATTTAAATCCCAATTATTGATTCTTAATATAAGAAATATTTATAAATGGTAAATGATAGTTTATTATTAAGCCAAATGTAAATTATTACCTCATTGTATAATTGGTAATTTATCAATTGGCCCACTGGTTTCTACTCATCAAGTAGTTATTTAATCTATTACCATTCAAGAAATCAATTATTTTGTAAATTATCACATGAGAAATTATCGGTGGTAGATTGGATTGTATTTCAATTGGCGCATTTACAAATTTACAAATTTACAAATTTAATAAAATTGATTTGAGAGAAAGCATTGATAATTCAAGGTTAGGACCATCTTTTAAAAATTGGAGCTCTTTATGAGCATCTCTCTAAAAAGTTTAGGCCTTAGGTATATTCACTCGGACCTTCCAATTTTATTTGGTTAATATTGTAGTCTTTACAACAAATTTACAAAAATTAACCTTGACTGTTTTTGTCTAGTAAGACGACCAAAATATGAATATTTATCAATGTATTATATATAAGGTATCATAGTATCCTTGATTATGCGTAATGCATGTCGTGTAAAATTGCGAAATTAAATTGTCTTGGTACAGAGCCGATTTGCTCTTATTCAATTTTGTCTCCCTGCATATACAATTTCTGATGTCTACGGGTAATTAGGCCTAAGGTTCAATAATCTGAAGAATCTATCATCTGAAAAAGTCCCAATTATTATGATTATGTTTAAACTCCAATTATTAAGAAAGGGGCTGCAATTAAAATATTAAAGCAGGTTCTGTAGTATAAATTTGAAATGAGGTTCTTTATTCCGAATCATAAAAAAGTGCTCTTTAGTCTGAATCTTATGAGTTGTTATTTGTCGATCTGGAAAACCTATTTAAAAACGGTAAGATTTTCATCTGACAATGGATTATAAAAAACTTGTTCGTGTGTTTGAAGGATCAATTCTTTATCTTTCAGACTATACAAATTTGCAATATTCGTATGTAAGATCCTTCAATTATTCATATTATTGAGCCATATCAGTTACGGACTAGTTACTTTTTAAAACTATACAGGGTGACCCAATAAAAAGTTTACCCAAAATGAAAGTGATATTTGTCCACTTCCTGTAATTTGATATCTGTGTTTTTTATTTTATTATAAAGAATGGGTAATGGAGCATCTACCCTGAAAACATTATTTATTTTGGTTGGGTGGTTTTCAAGATATGGTCCATTGAACATTACTTCAGCAAAACAGACTTGTCCACGGAGCTTCACAAACTTGGTATGGAACCGGCAATAATTATTTATTTTGGTTGAGTGGTTTTCAAGATATGGTCTATTGAACATTGCTTTAACAAACAGACTTGTCCTTGGAGCAAAGGCATGATTGAACACAAGTGAGACATCAAAACTCGATTATTGCCGGTTCCAAACCTAGTTTGTGAAGCTCCGTGGACAAGTCTGTTTTGCTAAAGTAATGTTCAATGGACCATATCTTGAAAACCACCCAACCAAAATAAATTAAAAAAATTATTGGGTCACCCTGTATACAAATTTGGATTATTGAACTTATTTTGTTGGATTATTGAACCAGAGAGATGCTAACCTATAAACCCATCCGACTTTAGAACTTTTAAAATAAGGAACCCTTTGAGTGGGATTTTTGAGGCTTTTAACTGACTTGGACTAGCTTGGACTAGCAAATGGTTACCAGTGTTGTACTATACGAGGGTTATTCAATAAATACCTGCAACCATTGAAAATCTCTTAACCGTGACATGTGTCAATAAAATAAACTTATTATACTTAAACTGTAAGTCTTACCCCTTTCTCACAGAAAATTTCAAACATGTGGGTCATTTGTATCATGTTATTTCAGTACTATAAACATCGTGGTCTCTGGGCACTGAAAATTGACAAGAATCAGCATTATAAAGCAAGCGCCAATATTAACACTGTTAACGCATGTATCTTAATGCATACCATAAACTTGTCTTTCAAATTTCCCGCAATTGTAATATTGAATTCCCTAACCAGTGCCCTGAGATCACAGTATTCACAGGGCTGAAATGTAATGATAAAAATGATCTACGGGATCGAGATTTTCTTTGAGAAAAGAGTAAGAGTTACAGTTTAAGTATCATTAAGTTTATTTTACTGACACGTGTCACGGTTCAGAGATTCTCAATGGTTGCAGGTATTTATTGAATGCCCCTCGTAGAATCTTCATACCATAGAGACATCGGATTGAAGACTTGATGTATTACAGTTTGGGTTTGGGGTATTCATGTTTCAGACAGTACTTATTATTTGTTTGTAAATAATACTAAGAATACAAATGAGATATTCATTTTAGTGAGTTTATTTTGTTTTATAAATATATTCCTTAAGTGCAGACAATACATAAACATAAGATCTTTTATAACATGTTGCATTAGAATTCTATGACTTTACACTTACATGTTTAAAGGAACTTGCATGTGGTAATTCCTTCACCATAACAAATATGGGGTAATATGCTTAATTGTGTTAGAATGCAATTGAACGATTTGTAGGGATGGATTTTGCAGTTTTGAAAGCGCTGCATACACATTTTGCCAAACGGTAGGTGCATGTTATGGTATGCTGAGCATTTTCTAAACTTTAAACAATTTGTTCCTTGTGTGTGCCATTCTATTCTTAGTGAAATTGTCACTTTCATTCAAAATTGAATTCTATTTTAAAAGAAGGGTTTGGTTTATGGTTTTTAGCGTATTTTCATCCCCTACAATATTCATCATTGTCAATAAAGATAAAATATTATTAGAAGTCCTGGTTTATTGCTGTATACATAATTGTGGTTGAAATTGCAACACTGTCCTGATAACATTGGAGAGTGTAGGAAATAAATCACAGGGTCTTCACGAAAATTCTTCTTATCTCGACCATGCTGAACCATGTATTAGAAGTCCAGACGACCCCAAGCTGTTAATAACTTAATTCAGCAGATGTTTGGTACTGTTTGTTTTGGTGGAAAAGCCCCTGTTGGTAGTGGCGCTAAGCGTGCTGGTGTGATAGTCAACAGATAGTCAATGAAACCCAATCAATGCAGGAAAATATTCAACTTTATTATTTATTTTTCTGTAACTTTTGAAATACAACATCGTTTTACCTCGTTCGACCAAAAATCTGATGTGACATAGGCATGTTTTTGCCATTTTTGCCATTTAATTCATGATTAGCCACAAAAAGTACTCTTTTAACACCAGAGTTAACCGGTGACCTACCCCATACCAACCACAAAGCCAAACTATATGCCCAGATTACTGGGCGAAAAGCCACAAAAGCTTATTTTCATTGTAACAAACAAGTCAAGGAATGGTGCCCCATCCTTCTCTTTTTTGAAGTAGGCATAAATATTGCTCGATTTAATAACGCCTGGAAGAGAGTTCCAAGTCCTGACCGCAGTATATTGAAAAGTGTTGCTGCCAAGTTGTCCCTGAACCTTTGGAATGACAAAATTAAGGTGGTTATATACCTGGTATTATAGCGATGCTTTTCTGATTCTTTAATAACATACATGTTCACTCAGATAACCTGATGAGGTGTTATTAAAAAAAAAATTGAAGGCATGGTTCAACTTCATTTGTGTAACACTATCATCAACATTTAGAAACCCAATCTGTCAAGTTCAGCCTGGCCAACATGACCAACATGTTGGCCATGTCTGGACTCGAACTTGAGATCTGTCTAGAGTCCCTTTTTTGAAGGACTCAGACTTAGGCTCGGAGGTGAAGGACTCGGACTCGGGCACTTAGGATTTAGAAATTGATTGTACCTGAGTCCTGTCTGAGTCCAGTAAATATTTGTTTATTTTGAATGTAGTAATTAAATACTTAAAATTAATCACCCAATCTTCAATAGTATAGAAATAATGTCATTATATGAAAAACATTTCAACAAGATCATATATTGCTTCAATTGACATTTGTATTCCTCTGAATGAATATTCTTTAAATGGAAGAAGTACCGGTAGTTGTACAAATACCAAAAGAGGAATCAGTTATTGTCTTCAGTGTAATACACCTATCAGTTGTAAGACGCACTATACGACCCCCGGGAGTGGTGCGTCACTTTACCGAGGTGTGTCAACTTCTCATGTACCATGACGCACCCTGTGTCAAAAAAACGACGGACCATTGCCATCCAAATACGCACCCTCAGTCAACTATCAGCCCATTCGCACCCATGTAAAGTGACGGACCTTTACGCACCCTCCGTCATTTTTTTGACGGACCAAAGGCTGACACTGACGTACCCTCCGTCAAGAATTATTGGTAAACGACGCACCCACGACGCACCTCTCCCGGGGGTCGTATAGTGCGTCTTACAACTGATAGGTGTATAATGGAATTGCTGGCATGCCATTTGATACATGAATAACGCTTATACTGTAAAAGTGGACATTTTCGCACTACATTTATTTTCACGCTTTTCGCGCTAAAATCAGCAAGCGCGAAAATAAAAATGTGCGAATATATTCATTTGTATGTAGTCTATAAGGAAGCTCAAATTCGCAAAAATAAAACAAGCAAAATTGTTCAAAATGTGCAAAGCGCGAAAAATTACATGTGTGAACATTTCCACTTTAACAGTACTCATACTGCTGTTTCATCGATCATAATGTATCTGCGCCCATTGATATTCCCTTTACGGTCTAAACAACTAAACAAAGAATTACCAATGATGGTGTACAGTAATGGATTGAGAGCAGAATTTATCGGAAGCACAAAACCAATTATCCACGCAAACACCTCGGGAGAAACTTCCACCATTTCCTTCTGCACCAAGATCCCGATCACAACAATTGGCAACCAGCAAAGCAAATCTGTTAACGTGATCAGTCCCATTTTGAAAGCCATTTTCAGACCTGTTTTAAATCGGGGCATGTTTGATCTTCGTATTTGAATGAATAAAATGATGTAGCATAATGCAACGGTAACGCAGCAGAAGAAATTTACTCCTAGAAATATTCCAATTGAATATGTGGGGCTTAGAAGGCTACCAACTTTTTCAATATTATAGACTGCTATTAAAACATCATCATCTCTATCAATTTTGTCATAGGAAATTGTAATATTGCCTGATGTTTGCCGGGTTAATAATCTTCTGGCCAGTGGTAGCCCTATACACACTTCAGAAAATTGATAAAGATGGTGATCTTTTTCCAACCCGATTCCTAATGCACTTATAATGAGTGCAACCATCCATACCAATATTGTAACAAGTATCTTTGACCTAGTTGTCAAAAACAGTTTCTGACTCACTACAGTATTTCTGAAGGCCCAAACTCTGTCAATACCTATCAGAAGAATAAAGAATAGGGACGCTTCGCTTGAAAATATCGATAGGAAACCTGATAGTTTACACAGTGCATGACTCCTCCAAAAATCAGCTTGAAAAGGAAAATATTGCTGAAAGTACTGATCAGCTGATGCGATTATTAGCATATAAACTCCCATAAGAAAATCAGCAGCGGCAAGGTTGGTTATGAATAGAACTTGTTTCTGGTAATCAGTTTGTTCTTTTCCTGTGGTTAGTTTACGGCAACCCCAAATCAGAACATATGTGTTAGCAATTAATGCAAATACACCAATAATCCACATGGAATACTTGATCACTGTATTTGGTAGGAGGTCACCACAAGTCATGTATTCTGATTTTGGTTCTATTGGTATACAACGAGGCCCTGATGCTGAGTCTATAAAACAGCATACTGCTGGAGTGTCTACTGTTACAGTAGTAGTATTTGGTAGTCCAGTAAAAGACTTGGATGTTATCTTTGAAATTGGATTATCTTGAAGATTGATATACTTCATATTGGTTTGATTTTCAAATGCATATGATTGTATTACACTTATTTGATTACGTTGGAGCTCGAGTATCACAAGCTTATGTAATCCAGAGAAGGATACATCAATATATGATAATTTGTTATTATATAAACTCAGAAGTTGCAATTTATCACAAACCCTAAGACTAACCAAAGATGAAGTCATCAATAAGTTGTTGTCTAAAAAGAGAGTAGTTAAATTAACCAGATCTCCAAATACAACTCTTTCTAATAGTGTTAGTTGGTTATTATCCAAATACAACACAGACAGTTTCACCAAACCTTGAAATATATCTACATGTAGATTGGATAACTGGTTATCACTCAAGTACAGCCTTGTTAATTGCCTAAGTTCCCTAAATTGTCCAGGTTGCAACTTTGTCAGTATGTTATTTTGCAGTCGCAAATCAGATAAGTTAACTAAACCCTGGAATGTGTCAATGTGGAGATTGGATAACTGGTTGGCATACAAAGATAGCTGTATTAAATTACTAAGATTCTGAAATAGTTGTGGTTGTAATGTTGTCAATGTGTTATTTTGCAGCCACAATTCAGATAAGTTAACTAAACCCTCAAATATATCTACATGTAGATTGGATAACTGGTTATCACTCAAGTACAGCTTAGTTAATTGCCTAAGTTCCCTAAATTGACCAGGTTGCAACTTTGTCAGTATGTTATTTTGCAGTCGCAAATCAGATAAGTTAACTAAACCCTGGAATGTGTCAATGTGGAGATTGGATAACTGGTTACCATACAAATATAGTACTGTTAGTTTATTAAGATTCTGAAATAGTTGTGGTTGTAATGTTGTCAGTGTGATATTTTGCAGCCACAATTCAGATAAGTTAACTAACCCCTTAAATGTATCAACGTAGAGATTGGATAACTGGTTATCATTCAAGAGTAGCCCTGTTAATTGGCTGAGATTCCTGAACAAACCAGGTTGCAATGCTTTAAGGTTGTTATTTTGCAGCCATAATTCTGATAAGTTAACTAAGCCCTGGAATATATCTACATGGAGATTGGATAACTGGTTATTACTCAAGTACAGCTTTGTTAATCGCGTAAGTTCCCTAAATTGACCAAGTTGCAATGTTGTCAGTATGTTATTTTGCAGACGCAAATCAGATAAGTTAACTAATCCCTGGAATATATCTACATGGAGATTGGATAACTGGTTGTTATACAAAGATAGCTGTGTTATATGGCGTAGATTCCTGAACAAACCAGGTTGCAATGCTTTAAGGTTGTTATTATGCAACCACAATACTGATAAGTTAACTAAGCCCTGGAATATATCTACATGGAGATTGAATAACTGGTTATCATACAAAGATAGCTGTGTTAATTGGCTGAGATTCCTCAACAAACCAGGTTGCAATGCTGTAAGGTTGTTATTATGCAACCGCAATTCTGATAAGTTAACTAAGCTCTGGAATGTATCAACATGGAGATCGGATAACTGGTTAACATTCAAGTACAGTTCTTTTAGTTGCCCAAGATCTCCAAAGATACCAGGTCCTAATGTTGTTAGTGTGTTAGAAAGCAGAGATAGCACAGATAATGTTTGCAATCCTTGAAACTGATCATCATGGAGAAAGGTCAACTGATTTTCATACAAATGTAAATTTTGTAAATGAATACAATCCCAGAATGCACCTGGTGCCAGTGTTTCCAGCGCATTATCATTCAGTGATAAGTCCAATAAGTTAACTAACCCTTTGAATAGAAATTCATTAGGATGAGATAATTTATTACTGGCCAGATTGAGATGTGTCAATTGAACCAGATTCTGGAATACACTGGAATTTGTTGTATCTTGAAGTTTGGTAATTTGATTCCCATGCAACGATAAATGTGTCATTTTTTTGAGGTTCTCAAACATATCTATACCTATATTAACAATTCCATTTTCAGAAAGGTCAAGAAAATCCAAATTCTTCAAATCCTGAAATACTTTTTGGTCTAGTTCAACTAGAAAGTTATCTGATAAGGACAAAGATTGAATCGTCTTTAAATTTGAGAATGTTGCTGGTTCAATATGTGAAATGTCATTTCCTGATAAATACAGTACCTCCATGTTATGAATACCTTCGAACATACCAACTTTTAAGACTGATAACATATTACCGTTGAGAAACAGTTGTTGAAGGCTACTTAGGCCAGAGAATGAACTAGAGTTGATTTGCAGCAGATTATTGTAAGAAAGGTCTAGTACTTGCAGCTGAGATAACCCTTCAAAGTTTCCTTGATGAAGACTGGAGATGCGGTTGTTGTCCAACAGTAGAATATCGAAGTTGGTGAGGTTTCTGAAGCTTCCCGGGCTAATATGATCAAGTTGTCTTGCCCCACCATCAAGAGCAGATGTGTTGACTTGGAATTCAGTTGATATTGTTTCATAGATAAGAAGTGTTTTCTCCAGTTGTCTGCCATCCAAACAGTCTGCCACAAATTGGTTGAAATTTAAACTACAGACACATCCTTCTGGACATTCAGGATATTCAGCAATTTGTATACTATCATTTAGCCACAGACCAAACTCTGGTATTTCTGATGTGGACACACTTGATTCAGGGAATATTGGCCTCAAGGATGGATGAATGATAGTCAGATCTTCGTATTGTTCAATGTATAGGTGAGCAATATTATATACATTAGTGTATCTTTCAACTTCTGCACATGACTTCATCAGACCGATGTCATGTGTAATATTCTGATACACAATACACTCGTAGGGATCCAGTCCTTTCTGCAAGTCGCCGCTATTCCCAGATCTGACAGCGAGTAGTTGGATTGTGGATTCCACATTGGTTTTTATTTCGAGATTCGCGCTGTTTATCTTCATACTACAGGAGCTTTGACTTGGGCCCATCACTGCCATAATGTCATTCCAACACTTGTCAGTTGAGCTAGGCTGCACATAGAAATAGTTATAAATAGACCAGTCAGACTGTGTGTGCAACACACTCAGTTGGATTTCAAATCCAGGTGGGGCATAGGCATGGACACTGCATTGTTGATTTTCAAATGTATGAAGTGTTGCAGGAAGAATCTGGTTTCTCGTTAGAGTTACTACATATCCATTGGGGCAGTGAGTGGTATTGTCCAGTGAACTCTTGCTTCCATTTTGAGTGTCCGAATCAAAATTATGAGAGTCTGTCAGATTGCCTACTTCTTCTTTTGATGAGTTGTCAGTCATGGTGCCCTCTGAAGCCTCAATTTCGTTATTAGTAGTTGGTGAGCCAGACACATTCGATTTAGCCTTTGTTTCATTATGTGAAGAGTTGGTACATCTGGAGTCAGACACGTTATGCGATGTGGCATTTGTATCATTATGTGAAGAGTCGGTATGTCCTGAATTAGTTATTGAATCCTTGTCTCTATTATAATATGAGGTCACTAATCGAGAGTCCGACACATTAGCCACTGTAGCATTGCTTCCATTATGCAAAGAGCCTATGTGAAGTAACCTAGACACATTTGCTGTGTCCTCAGTTAATGATGAGTTCATATACTGTGAACTGGTGGACTCGGCAGCCGATTGACTAGCATCATTTACACTTTCAGTTTCTGTATGTTGAAAGCCAGAATGAGTATTCCTATTTAGTCTATTTGACACTGAGTGTGCAGTTGGAATACCAGAGAAGACATAGACTAGTACACAGAGTGAAGTGGGGATCCACCAATTAGACACATATTTAGCCTCCATATTGGTTAACATACAAATAATTTTGGCTGAATCTTGATAGCGAACAATTTCTATAACTTGAAGCGATGTGTAGCAACAACGTTATGAAACAGTTTCACACAACTCGCATTATATTAAGAGTATAAAGCTGGATTTCTGAGTCATAATTTAAAATGAGTATGGTATAGAAATGGAGATTTTTGCTGACAAATACACACATTCCCTAACTAATGACGAATGTCTAGGCTTTGTTTGTGTTCTTTTCAATTCGATTGCGCATAGGTCATACATGTGTGAACTACTTCTGAACAATACCGTTACTGAACACGGCAATGTTAAGGACAACTCCCAATTCAATCCCATTTCAAAATCATATTTATGCAAGCGTGAAATCACTTTTGTCATCAAAAATCTTTGGTACTTGCCCATTCAAGAAAATAAGAATAATTATGACGGTGAACCAAACATACCTTGTTGGTTGCCTTACAATTAATAGCAAAATGTCACCCTAAATGGATTAAAGGGACACTAGACACTAAGAGATATGTTGGAGGCTGCACCCTCAATTATGATCAAAAGTGGGATTAGTTTATTTTTACAATTGTATTACATGTATGAGCTTACACCTACAAAACGTTTATTCAAAGAGCTGCGATCAGCATTTTACATCAAACAGTGTCCCCCTGCAGCACGCGTGATAAATAAAGCGAACCATATTTACATAGAGGGCATTTTTAAGAAAATGTTATTGTTTTAATCAAGTTTTACTGTGTTTTTGTGAGTAGAAACTACAACAATAATGGTAATTGTTAATGTTCATCTTAAAATTCTGAAGTAAATGATCTTGACCATCTATGCTGAAAATATCGTTACAAATAACCTTACGGTTGCAAAATAACAGCTATTTGAACAAAGTCTGTCCCATTTCACTCTGTCCACGGGTACTGATTTCGCGACATTACATTGAATACTGAATGATGAATTGCATGCAAGTAATCTAAGATTTGAAGATCCTGCCAGGGGAAACTAGTGTAATTGTTAACATCTGAAATATCTATTCAGGTGTGAAATCAATACGTTATAATAATCATATATACCACGAGTGACCCTAATTAGAATGATTGATTTTCATAGATTGGAAGTGTAATTGTCTAGGCTCTATGCCTTAAAAGTGACGATGCCATTTAATGTTATCTTGCTGGTCATTTCCCGTAGACTTACCCGTGGACAAATAGATTTTGGAGAGATTCTCTTCAAATAGCTATCATTGTGCCGTCATAGCATTATTAACATTGTGATTTTCAGCATAGATGGCCAAGATGATATTGTTGAGTAGGGGAGAGTGGGGTAATGACGGACTCTTTTTTCTGAAGCTCCTAGGTACAAGGCAAAAGAAAGTTTTGTAAAGATAGTCATATTACTACAATGTACAAGTAATATTCTACCTAGTGACATGTTTTTATTAGCACAGCATCTATAGTGTGGCAGCTATGACCATTACAAGAAAATGGCGTCGTCCGGGATTACCCCACACTCTGGGGGTAATCCCGGACGTTATTTATCAATGGCAGCCCTCTTTTTATTGGACATATAGCATTTCAATGGGAGTTAAAAAATACCCTTTTTAAAAGTGTAGCAGAAATCAAAGAACAATGTCACATATTTATATGGTCAACAACTATTACCGATTTATGATGTTAAATTGACCACGCCCATATTGGTTACCATGGAAACGGTACATGTCCGGGATTACCCCAATCCCTGTACAATGTATGGGCACATCCTCTCTTATTATTATGCTCATCATTGTGACTCCGAATTCATTTCTTTTTTATCAGAAGGTATCTTACATTACATAAAAATAATAAGACTTTGTTTTCCTTAATGTAGAAATACCAGTTTCAAAGAGAAATTAATGCACCAAAATATCAATTTGCCCAAAAAGTGATTTTGTAATTCTCGCGAGAATTTGCGAGACAACCATCCCATTTAGGTTTTGTGTGATTTCAATGGAGAGGCACCTAACATCATAGGGTGGCAAAATACCACCTTCTTTCACCTGCCTTTAGATACAGCCCTGTCCGTGATTACCCCGCATCCGTGATTACCCCACTCTCCCCTATATGTAAAAACAATTTAAACCAAATCCCACAATTTTGAAAAATATGGTTTTGAAAAACTGTCAACATTTTATTGAACCACACTGGTTGTAACGTCGCGAAATCAGTACCCGTGGACAGAGTGAAATGGGACACACTTTGTTCAAATAGCTGTTACTTTGCAACCGTAAGGTTATTTGTAACGATATTTTCAGCATGGCTTCAAAAAACTGTCAACGTTTTATTGAACCACCCTGTGTAATGCATCAAGCTGCACACAACAGCACCTCTGTCATTTTCTGTGAAAATAAATGCTCCACATCACATACCTCACTTGTTGTGTGTAATGTAAAAGCCGATGAAATAATTTTGACTCTCATTACACAAATTGGGAGAGGGGGTTCTAAGGTTTTACAGAATACATGAACACAATTGCAATGTGTGGTGTATAAGAGAAGCACTAGCTCAAACAATCACATGTTTTCTGAGACACCCTGTAGATAAATAGTACAATTATTAAATATATAATGCAATTCTTTATTCCTGAGGGGTTGGTGTTACAGTAGTTGACATTATGCCATGATTCAATTTTGAAACTCCATATTATATTGAAGTACACATTATACAGGGTGTATAAATAAGTTATATGTTTTCTGAGACACCCTGTAGATAAATTGTACACGTATTGAATTTATAATGCAATTCTTTATTCCTGAGGGGTTGGTGTTACAGTAGTTTGCATTATGCCAAGATTCAATTTTGAAACTCCATTATATTGAAGTACACAATATACAGGGTGTTAAAGAAAGTTAAGCCCATATCTGAAAGTCATTTTCCCATACAGGGTGATCCCCAAAACATTACAACAGATCTGTGAGTGATCGTAACTTTTAAAAGTAAGGATCCAAATATAATATTAAATTTATAGTTTCATTAAATGCACTTTTGTTGCTACATTTAGGTGAAACCTGTGTTTGCTATGGTTGAAAATATATTGTTCCATAGGTACATCAATATCAGTAGCATTAATGCTTTCCACGCGGCAGGTGTCTGCAGACGACATTCAAAAATATCACAAAATGTTTAAAAAATGACTTATTGTATTGAATGTCATTACCCTATTTGGAATCACCATGAGAAATGCATTGAAATAAGTATAAACATGCCTAGTCTTGATTCAGTTATCCTTGAGGTAGACTTTGAAAATTGGGAAATGTTTCTGAAAAATCTGTTTTGTATATGGCAAAACTAATATAGCCATTGTGCATATTTTTTGGTTTCTTAATTGTATATTTATATATCTGTTTTTATCATAATTGCTGATGTATAAAGTAGGTCATGTATTTTATCATGTGTCATTATTTTGTTGCATGCTGTAACTATATTGTATTTTAGATTGTGTTTTAATGTACAGCGCATTGGTCCAAAGCAATAAGCACCGACACAAGCCTGCAGGAACGATACTCAGTTGAAGTACGCAACAGGTTTGAAGTATTGGAAAATGAGGAGGAATCTGCATCTGAGAAGTATGAGCGATTCATAAGGCCAACAAGGAAGCAGCAGAAATGGTTGTACCAGTTAAGAAAAGAGCCCATAAGACAAGCTTCTCAAGTGATACTAGGGTCATAAAGGCAAGGGATAACATCAGGGATGCATATGATAAGTACCAGAACAACACCACTGATGATAGAAGAGAGGGTCACAAGTCTGCAAAAAAGAAACTAGAGGACACCTACAACCTAGTTATGTCAGAGCATTTGAATGGCAAGATTCAGGAAGTAGAGACTGCACATATCAACTCCAAGCATGGCTTAAGTTGGAAACTAATCAATGAAATCACAGGCAGAAAGGCATCAACTAAAGGTCAGCTGAAAGGAGACACGCAAAAGGAAAGGGTCACCAATTGGTTCAACCACTTTCAGAACCTACTGGGAAAGCCACCTGATATATATGAAGAGGATGAAAAAATAACACCAATCTTTGTAGATCTTGATATCAGAATAGGGCCTTTTGACCAAGATGAATATGACAAGGCTAAGAAGTCACTGGTAGAAGGGAAGACCTGTGGAGAGGACAATATACCGCCAGAAGTATTAAAAAGATGTGATCTAGATGATATTGTGCTGGGTTTCTGCAATGATGCAATTACAAATAGACAGAAGCCGAGCCAATGGTCCATCCTCAACATTGTGCCCATTTCAAAGTCAGGAGACCTCAGCCTGGGCGGCAACTATCGTGGCATAAGTCTTAGCTCTATCGTAGCGAAAACCTATAACCGGATGATCCTAAATAGAATTCGTCCTGAGCTGGATAAACATCTAAGAACAAACCAAAATGGCTTCAGGGTAGGAATAACTACTATAGGGCATATACTGGCACTGAGAAGGCTGGTTGAAGGGATGAAAGCTAAAAACCTACAAGCAATAATAACATACATAGACTTCAGGAAGGCCTTTGATACCATCCATCGTAGCAAAATGCTAAGAATTCTGCACGCTTATGGCATACCAGGACAGATCGTCGATGCTGATGGAGACATGTACGAGGGAACTATGGCTAAAGTGATTTCTCCAGATGGAGAAACAGATCTGTTCGAAATCTTAGCTGGTGTACTTCAGGGTGACACCCTTGCCCCATATCTGTTTGTTATTGTACTAGACTTCGCCCTGAGAATGGCTATAACAGGAAAGGAAGAAGAGCTTGGATTCCACCTTGAAAAGCGAAGAAGCAGAAGGATTGGACCTGTAGCAGTGACAGACTTTGACTTTGCAGACGATATTGCCCTGCTGTCTGAAGAACTACACCAGGCACAAGATCTACTTCAGAGGGTCGAGACATCAGTGGCTAAAGTTGGCTTGTCTATGAATGCAAAGAAGACAAAGTTCATGGCATACAACCAAACAAGTGCGGTGGAAATCAGAACAAATGATGGAACCAAACTAGATGAAGTAGATGTTCGCCGCAACTGTTGAATCTGTGTTACTATATGGCTGTGAGGCATGGACCACCACCCCTAAGCTAGCAAAGCAACTTGACTGCTGTTATACTCGTATGCTGAGGGCTGTCCTCAACATTCACTGGAAGCAACATACAACTAACACAGAGCTGTATGGAGACCTCCCCAAAATCACCCAACAAATCAGGGAGAGAAGGACAAGATTCTCAGGCCACTGCTTTAGGAGTCAAGAATGTGTGTCAAAGCTGGTTCATTGGATACCAAAGCATGGGAGAAGAAAACCTGGAAGACCTGCCCTAACTTACATCGATGTGCTAAAACAGGACACTGGTTTGGATGTAGGAGACTTAAAGACAGCAATGCAGGACAGGAAGGTGTGGAGAGCCATTGTAGATCGAGAACACAACTCGAATTAAGCAAGTAAGTAAGCAAGCATTGGTCCATGGGAAATGCGCTTTATATGTATCTTGAAATAAATAATAAATAAATAAATAGCCGCATGGAAAGTGTTAAGGCCATACAAAAAATGGTTGTTTTGCCCCCAAGTGCCTAAATTGGTTGTGTTGGGGTTTTTTTTTATTGCTGAACAATATTACTGACAGACCGTGGCTCATGTCAAGACAAAATTGGTCAAAGTCAATTTTACAATGTTCAATGTTCAACTGATAATAGTTTAAACCTATTTATTCAACCAAATGTTTCCATTTCAAGCTGAAGAGTATTATTTTGACAATTGGGGTACAATTTAGATCTTTAAAAAAATATTTAAAAAATGGAACTTTACTTATGATCATGCTTGAGGAAATTAACATAATATGTATAAGACATGCCCACCAGTATACTGCAAGTATTAGATCGAGATACAATTTAAATGGTATATTATACAGGGTGAGTAAAAACACCTGAAATATTGGAAAGAAGCCATTTTGTATTCAAAACCAAACTGAAGTTTGGAATTTGTTCAACGTTGAAGAATGATATATTTGTTCCTAACATTGTGTGAAAAAATGAAGTCAATGTTATTTTCCGTTTGTCTTCGGTGATACTTTTTGCTTCATAACCCAATTTACATGTTTGTCCATGAGTTTTCAATGTTTGTCCATGGTTTTCAATTGAACATATTTGAATATCCCGCCAACAAAATGTTGTCAATTTTCATTCAAATTAAAAATATTATAAGAAATTCATTGCATGGGTAAGGTAAATTGATTATGTTAACTCCTATGTGAACAAGGAAGGATGCATTTAATTCCAATTGCATCACACATTTGCATTTGCTTAAGTTTCCAAATTTGAATGAGAGACGCATTTTGCGTCATGCATGTTTTTGGGTATCTCTTGGACATGTGTGAAATGGTTGCACAGGTAAAAAGGTTCACCAAAGGCAAATGGAAAATGATATTAACATAAATCTTTCACAAAGTTAGGAGCAAATAAGGTATTCTTATAAGGTTTAAAAATATCAAACTTCAACTTGGTAACAAGATGGCTTCTGTCCACTATTGCAGTTTTTTGACTCACCCTGTAAATACACCATTATTTTTAATATTCATAATTATTTTTCAAACATGGTATAAATTATTCTGGGACACCCTGAACTTTACTATTTTGCATTATATCTCGTAATTATACCTCGTAATTTTGCATTATACCTCGTAATAAGCCAGACCAACAAGTAGTATCCAAATTTTGACTGCAATGAGGGGCATGGTTCAAATGATAGGCCCTCGGGGATCTCGAAAACCAGACTATGCCCTGAGGCGTTGATATTGATTGTTGTCATTTGATAGGTTAAAAGAACATTTTCTATCAACTTATTCACCTTAGGCCAACCAAAGTTTCATGAAATGAAGGTACACGAGACCAAACCTTCACCGTTCTGTTGCCAAGTAGAATCTGACAACAATATAGATTTCCGAATTTGGAAGGTTTGTCACTGATAATATTCATACCGTAGCGATTCTAACAGGATTTCACTTGACAATTTACAAGGCATTAAGACTATAGCGGAATCCATCATATCTGTGATACCTTCTTCATTAACAAAGGCAACCAGAGCTGTTTGTTTTTAGTCATCATAAAACGGTACAACAATGCGAAACTGATCATGGAAAATTGAAAACAAAAACTTGCAGCAGACGAATTCAGACGAATAAATGCGAAATGTCAAAGGTCAGCTGTTAATCACCGCGTAAATACAGGGTATTCAAAATGAAATTGTTCGCCGTATTATTATGTTTTGTCAATAGGGGCGATTCGGATGTTTCAAACGGGTTGCGGACCTAGTGTCGCGGAATGCAAATCGCTTGACTTGAACCATGGGGTGTGACATCATCAAAAAAGGCTATGCCCTATGCCCCGGGCATAGTCATATTTCATGACGTCATATTGAAACTGAAGGCATAGCTTGATTATCCCCTCACTTTTAACCAATCAAATGACAGGAATCTATGTATGCGGTATATAATATGTGATATGTCACATGCAACATATACTTTACATGTATAATAATCAAGGGCTTGGAGCCACAAAGACTACAATGGCTGCCATGTGTAAGATTGCATTTTCATGAGGGTGCACCAGATGTGTATAACATATGGCAGCCATTTATAGTCACTTTTCACATCACTAGGTTTCGAGCTCAACAAAAAGACCATATCTGCAATAGCTGCTCCGAGATATATTTAGTTCATACCAATTGCTCAGCATATACTCAACTCTGTATATAACAAGTGGCAGCTATTACAGATAAGGCCTTGTGGCAATAAAGCCATCAATATCTATGAGACAGAAATGAATAATAAACTAAAAGTTCAACACAAACATAAGTGAGAATCCACAAACATGTATAAAGATAAGTTTTAGCCTCCATATTGACTATACAAATAATTTTGGCTGAATCTGTTGCAAACAAAAAAGTTCAATTGAAGTAAGATGTACTCGATTTCGTAAAGAAACAAGTTTCACACAACATTTGCATTATATTTTTAATAGTATAAAGGTTGATTTTTTTAGAAATATTTAAAAATAGTATGGATAGAATAGAAAAGGGGATTCTTGCTGGCAAATACAAAATATTGCCCAACTTGACTAATTTCTATGCTTTCTTTGTGTCCTTTTCAAGCTTTATTGCACACACTAACCTTTACTAACCTTTGTCGCTTGTTTGACAAAAGCCATAACCAACCACAATCTGAATACACCAATTCCGAATTCAATTCAATAGAACGCTAGTAATTAGTTATGGAAGCATGAAATGACTTTTATCGTAGGAAATCTTCGGGATTTACCCAAGCTAAAAAACCCATTGCGGCTGAATTAAGCAAACATTTTGTGATAGTTGCCAATTTATATTCACCATGTGTAAGATTGCATTTTCACAAGGGTGCGTCTTATAATAATTGCACCAGAAGTGTGTAACAAATGGCAGCCATTTATAGTCACTTTTAACATCACTAGGTATCTCAACAAAAAGACCATATCTGCAATAGCTGCTCTGAGTTATATTTAGTGTATATCAATTGCTCAATATATATACCCTTATCATTTTAGTTGTTGTAAATACTGCAATTTCATTGGTTAACACATATAAAATCTGATCCATATCGTGTAAACAAGAAAGTCAAACCACGCGATATATTCCATATCGTTGATTAACAGCGTTACCAGCATTTACACGGTATGATTACGTGTAATGCGATTGCTTTGCGTCTGTGGAAGAGTTGCTTAAAATACAATATGTAAATTAATAAACTAATAAAATGGCGGATGATTTAAACGCAACTGAGTCGATTTCTGTTTGATTCTGAGGCCGAAATAGACCGCAAAAAGGTCTGATCCATGCCGAAATATAAATGATCTTCATATAACATAACCAGACATGTTTTTAGCGATTATTTTGTGGAAAGAGGTGACGGCGCAGCGCCTGTTAAAGGGTTGACTTCAGGGGATTTTACGGAGGTAGGAAGGGAAAAGAATTCAGCACCTTGTTTGAAGTTTTGTTTTTTGATTTTTGAGAGTGTTTAAATACCATTTTTATTGAGCCTTTGGACTAAATGATAAATTCGTTATCCCCTGCATGTTCACACAATACGGAAAAATACCTATGGTTTGTGCCATATCACATTCAGCCTGAGGCCTCATGTGATATGACATGCCAAACCAATAACCAAGGTGTTTTTCCGTATTGTGTGAACATGCAGGGGATAACTAATAAACTCTGTATAAAGCAAGTGGCAGCTATTAGGCCAACAAGTTTTGTTTGTTATGTTGTCCTCCACAGCTTTCAGAGAGGAAGGGTGGGCTGGCGGATTTTTTAATTTTTTTAATTTTCTTTTACCAGCGGAAGCTCAAGGTTCAGCCAACAAGAAGTTTAAATCACTCTAAGAGTCGCACATATATATTATAAACACTTAATTTAATATTCAATGCCATTTGAACTGTTTAAAAAAAAATCTGAAAAAAAAATCTGAAAGAAAAAAAACACCTGTAAATTTTTTTTAAAAAATATGATTTTTACAACAAACAAAATCTGAAAAAAGAAAAGAAAATCGAAGCAGCCCTAAATCTGACGAGCGGGCGGTCGAGGACAACATAACAAAAAAAAATTTGCCTTACATATGTGGCCTCGTGGCACTATGCCTCGATGTGTATGAAACAGAAATGAATTAACTAAAGGTTCAGGGTGCACAAAATAAGGGAGAATCCACATATATACATGTAAGGTTTTAGCCTCCATATATTGACTATACAAATAATGTTGGTTGAATCTGTTGCAAACAAATCTGTTTAATAGAAGTAATATATGCAACAAGTTTCACACAACTTTTTCATTTATTTTTTAATATATAACAGTTGATCTTTTAGTCATATTTAAAAATAGTATGGGAGAGAAAAGGGGATTTTTGCTGGCAAATTCAAACATTCCCAGACTAAACTAAATTCTATGCTTTCTTTGTGTCCTTTTCAAGCTTTATTGCACACACTAACCTTTAACCTTTGTCGCTTGTTTGACAAAAGCCATTACCAACCGCTATCCGAATACAACAAATCCAAATTCAATTCAATAGTGGAATATTACAGAAATTAATTATAAACTAAAAGTTCAGCACAAACATAAGTGAGAATCCACATACATGTATAATATAAGTCTTTAGCCTCCATATTAACTATACAAATCAATTTCAATCTTTTGCAAACAATTTTGTTTCATTGACATGAAGATAACGTTATGAAACAAGTTTCACATAACTTTTTCATGATATTTTTAATAAATAACGGTTGGTCTTTTAGTCATATTTAAAAATAGTAAAGGAGAGAAAAGGGGATTTTTGCTGACAAATACATACATTCCCAGACTTGACTAATTTCTATGCTTTCTTTGTGTTCTTTTCAAGCTTTATCGCACACACTAACCTTTAACTACCTTTGTCGCTTGTATGCCAAAAGATACCCTTAATTCCAAATTCAATTCAATAGGACGCTATAGTAATTAGTTTAAATGGAAGCATGAAATGACTTTTATCATAGGAAATCTTCGGGACTTACCCAAGCTAAAAAATATTGCGAATGACGCAAACATTTTGTGATGGTTGACAATTTTTTAAATTAAATTAAATTTTTAAAAATCAAGCAGAAAACTTGTGAGGGGACAAGACTATTAATATAAACTTAGGAAATCTTTTGGACCCAAGCTACAAAAAACCATTGCGACTTTAGCAAACATTTCCTGATGATTGCCAATATATATTCACCTACATTGTGTAAATTAAATTATTTATTTTTTAAATAAGTAGAAGGAATATTGATACAGGACATGAATATAACTGGAATAGTTCAATAGGATGACTGTTTAACACTATCCATGCGGCAGTCGTCTGCAGACGACAGTTCCAAAATTTCAATAAAATGTTGAAGTACAAACATGCCTATAGTTCAATCAGTTCCAAATTGGCAAGACATATTTGTTTTTTTATCTATCCGTGCCCGAAAGTTATCGTATAAGCACGATGTTGGCATATACAAGCGTCATGCTTGCAATGACACTGCTACATCGCGCACCACGCCACATTGCCCCATGCGAGAGTTTTGGAGGTAATGCTCTCCTGAATTCATTCCTACTGTAAACAGGTTTCGCCAATTTGGAACTGACTGAACTTTAGTATTGGTTATAGTTATCCTTGAGGTAGACAGTTGGGAAAGGTTTCTGACAAATCAGTTTTGTGTATGGTAAAACTAATAATATAGCCGCGTGGATAGTGTTAGAATTGGTTTGGTGCATGAACAAGATCACTAACATTGTGTTAACTATTTTTTTTTAAATCTTTTTAATGATGTTTGCTTTGTGTTATGATATTGCCAGACCTGCAAATTTCCCATATTGCATCAAAATTTGCACCTTTAAAATTACCAACTGCAACGCATCTTTCAAAGTCTGGAGCAAATTGTGATACAAGTTTTTGCAGCCTTCAATACTGGGAACAAATGATACTGGTACACAATTTAGTGTTCCAGTATCTACCTATACTGAAACGGTAATTTTGTACCAGTATCTAGAGATACTGGCAACTTTGATATTCAAGTATTGAACAATACTGGTATACCAGTATCTTGGACCTTAAGTACACTTTTTCCCACGATTCTTTATGTAAGTACAGGATTTTTTCACCATCCTATTGACAAGATGGCACAATAATGGAAACAATTGAACAAGAGAAATCTTGTTTTTCCTCCATTTTATTCCACACTTACACAATGGCCTTGCAATTTACTAACCATAAACAACATCATATAGTGATTTATGACCCACAGTTACACGTAGGCCTTGCAATGTACTAACCATAAACGACATCATATAGTGATTCATGACCCACAGTTACACATAGGCCTTGCAATTTACTAACCATAAACGACATCATATAGTGATTCATGACCCACAGTTACACATAGGCCTTGCAATTTACTAACCATAAACGACATCATATAGTGATTCATGACCCACAGTTACACATAGGCCTTGCAATTTACTAACCATAAACGACATCATATAGTGATTCATGACCCACAGTTACACATAGGCCTTGCAATTTACTAACCATAAACGACATCATATAGTGATTCATGACCCACAGTTACACATAGGCCTTGCAATTTACTAACCATAAACGACATCATATATTGATTCATGACCCACAGTTACACATAGGCCTTGCAATTTACTAACCATAAACGACATCATATAGTGATTCATGACCCACAGTTACACATAGGCCTTGCAATTTACTAACCATAAACGACATCATATAGTGATTCATGACCCACAGTTACACATAGGCCTTGCAATTTACTAACCATAAACGACATCATATAGTGATTCATGACCCACAGTTACACATAGGCCTTGCAATTTACTAACCATAAACGACATCATATAGTGATTCATGACCCACAGTTACACATAGGCCTTGCAATTTACTAACCATAAACGACATCATATAGTGATTCATGACCCACAGTTACACATAGGCCTTGCAATTTACTAACCATAAACGACATCATATTGTGATTCATGACCCACAGTTACACATAGGCCTTGCAATTTACTAACCATAAACGACATCATATAGTGATTCATGACCCACAGTTACACATAGGCCTTGCAATTTACTAACCATAAGCGACATCATATAGTGATTCATGACCTCTTTTTGATATTTTTCTTGAATGCTAATGCATATAGCTATAGTAGATTCACAGAGTTTGGCAGCACAGTATCATTTCAATAAAGTACTATCTTCCAATTAAGGGGGGAGGCAATGATTCTAAATCTTAATCTGATCATTGACACTCATTGGTTCTATGCTTAACTGCATCTTAAATCACATCGTAGGTATAGTTCATATTATATCCTGAATATCCAAATTAGTGACAAAGTCTTTTGTCCTGTTGTCCAAATTAATTTGATTTCTAATTTGATCCTCATTGATACAAGAAGAATCAATATATCGTCAGCCTGCTTCGATAATTGCCTAACTCATTTTTTCTAGTTCTTAGAAAACAACAAAAGTATGAAACCTGTTACCTGTGTACCTGTTACTCATTTTGCATTATTGATGGATGGATATTCATTATGTGGAATGAGGCTTGTATTGTTGATGCCTCAATTGGCGTGCATGGATGCACTAATCCAAGTCATATAGAAACAGATGAACACAGCCATACAGTAAATTTGGATTTGTCAATGCAAATTCAATAATGCAAAATGAGTAACATGGTGGAATGGTCTGGTGGCCCTTTTGCAACAAAGCTCATCATTTATCAACACTTTTGATTGGTCAATGACTTAGGTATTATAACAGCATGTGCATAATGTAATGAAGTCATGTTTTATGCAAAAAACTCAATTTTGCTGAAAAGTGAGTTAGGCTATTATCGAAGCAGGCTGACGATATGTCACTTGTTAAGATGGCAAATTTAACGCACTATTAGACTGAATAGATTTTAAAAATGCATACATGGATGCATGATCCACTTGCTATTAGCGAATGAGTTACTTCAAAGCTTTGAAGTCCATTATACAGGGTGACTCAGAATGATCTATACCGGGTTTCAAAAATATATAAAATATATAAGACAAATAGTGTTTCAAATTTAAACTCTTGCGATATGATGGTGGAAATTCGGTTAATTTCAATTAAGATATCTCTTTTTGTTCTGCTGTAGCATGACATAATCGAAAATCGATGAAAAACATATTTTCATATTTTGGCTCACATAGTTCATCTTTAGACAGCATATCTAACAGCATATATAGCACTACCAGCATTTCAAACAATGAACCCACACCTCATAAGGGCTATATTCAAAACTCCTTCCAAAGAAAGGAAGGTTAAAAGCACTCAAGCAACACAAATCCTGCCCTATTCAATCAAAGCTTTGTTTTCTATGCACAAAACAATCGATTGTTATCAAAAGTTAATTAAAATATGAAGAGGGTGCAATAATAATGCGAATAACACTTCAGAAATAATTTAATGTTTAATAGGGTTCGTGACTTTATAGATTTTCATAATGGATCATTTCGACAAAAAACTTGGAATCTACTATCGTTATAAACAATTCTGTATTTTCCATCAGAAATGTCCGATTTTTTCAAAATCTAAAATTCCTAAGAAAGCTGGGCGTTTGTGCAAGATACATTATATAATGAAACGATTTGGACAATATCAATAAAGTTCATACCTAAATAAATTGTATTATCTCGGTATAGATCGTTCTGAGACACCCTGTATTACATTGAGAAACCAATGGCATCTAAATTGTGGTTCTTCTGATGATAAATGGAATAGGTCCAAATCAATAACTGATCGGCCAATAGTTATCTGCTATATTGACTGACACTTCCCCAACGGTCCAAGTTGGCCTCTTGTGGGTGGGTACATGAACAAGATTATAATTGTTTTTGATTTTGATCATTAAAAAAAGAATCCATTTCTTATCATGTTCTTCAGTAATGGAGTACTTGAGTCATTTCATTTCATATTTATTTAGCCAAATCAACATTGCACATTAAAACACATAGATGCATACATGTACATACAATAATCAAATATAATAAATATAAGAGAACAAAAGTAAAAACACAGACAGAAAGCACGTTGATAAGACCAAGGATAGATCAAAAAGCCACAAGAGCTTATATCCATTGGGGTACTTTCAAGCTAACAGCACAAAGAAGAGAAGACAGAAACAACTAACAAGTCAAGGAATGGTACCAGTACCACATCCATCTCCAAATCTTGCTTTCATTGCAAGATGAGATTTTTTGAGGCAGGCATAAATATTGCTCAATTCAATGACGCCAGGAAGAGAGTTCCAAGTCCCGACCACAGTATATATTGAAAAGTGTTGCTGCCAAGTTGTCCCCGAACCTTTGGAATGACAAAAGTAAGGTTGCTATCCCTGGTATTAAATCGATGCTTTTCTGATACTTAAATAAAATGTTCACTCAGATAACCTGGTGAGGTATTATTAAAAAAAATTGACGGCATGGTTCAACTTAATTTGTTTAACTCTATCATTAACATATAGAAAACCCAATCTGTCAAGTTCAGCCTGGCCAACATGGCCAACATGTTGGCCTTGTCTGGACTCAGACTTGAGATCTGCCTCGAGTCCCTTTTTTGAAGGACTCAGACTTGGACTCGGAGGCGGAGGACTCGGACTTGGGCACTTTAAGTAATCAGGAATAGATTGTACCAGAGTCCTGTCTGAGTCCAGTAAATATTTGTTTATTTTGAATGCAGTAATTTTAAAATACTTAAATTAATCACCCAATCTTCAATAGTATATACTGTGGAAATCTTTGCGCTACATTTATTTTCACGCATTTCGCATTCAAATCAGGAAGCATGAAAATAAACACTTCTGAATAATATTCGTTTTGTATGAAGTCTATGTAAGGAAACTCAAAATCGCAAAAATTAAAAGCAAGCAAACTTGTTCAAAATGGGCAAATTTTGGAAAGATTCATGCATGAACATTTCCACTTATAGTACTCATACTGCTGTTTCATCAATCATAATGTATACATTCCCATTAATTTTCCCTTTACGATCTAAACAACTAAACAAAGAATTACCAATGATGGTGTACAGGAACGGATTGAGAGCAGAATTTATCGGAAGCACAAAACCAATTATCCACGCAAATACATCGGGAGAAACCTCCACCATTTCCTTCTGCACCAAGATCCCGATCACAACAATTGGCAACCAGCAAAGCAGATCGGTCAACGTGATCAGTCCCATTTTGAAAGCCATTTTCAGATCTGTTTTTAATCGGGACATGTTTGATCTTCGTATTTGAATGAATAAACTGATGTAACATACCGCAACGGTAACGCAGCAGAAGAAATTGACTCCTAAAAATATGACAATTGAATATGTAGGGCTTAGATGGCTGCCAACTTTTTCATTTTTATAAATTGTTAAAACTTCATCATCTCTATCAATTTTGTCATAGGAGATCGTAATATTGCCTAATGTTTCCCGGGTTAATAATCTTCTGGCTAGTGGTAGTCCTATACACACTTCAGAAAATTCATAAAGATGGTGATCTTTTTCCAACCCGATTCCTAATGCACTTAAAATGAGTGCAACCATCCATACCAATATTGTAACAAGTATTTTTGACCTTGTTGTCAAAAACAGTTTCCGACTCACAACAGTATTTCTGAAGGCCCAAACTCTGTCAATACCTATCAGAAGAATAAAGAATATGGATGCTTCGCTTGAAAGTATCGATAGGAAACCTGATAGTTTACACAGTGCATGACTCTTCCAATGATTAGCTTCAAAAGGAAAATATTGCTTAAAGTACTGATCAGCTGATGCAATTATTAGCATATATACTCCCATAAGAAAATCAGCAGCAGCAAGGTTAGTTATGAATAGAACTTGTTTCTGGTAATCGGTTTGTTGTTTTCCCCTGGTTAGTTTCCTGTAACCCCATACCAGAACATATGTGTTAGCAATCAATGCGAATACAGCAATAATCCACATGGAATACTTGATCAATGTATTTGGTAGGAGGTCACCACAAGTCATGTATTCTGATCTTGGTTCAACTGGTATACATTGAGGTCCTGATGGTGAGTTTATAAAACAGCATGATGCTGGAGTGTCTACTGTTATAGTAGTAGTATTTTTAAGTCCAGCAAAAGATGTGGATGTTATTTTTGAAAGTGGGTTATCGTGAAGATTAAAATACTTCATATTTGTTTGATTTTCAAATGCATATGGTCGAATCACACTTATTTGGTTGATTTGGAGATCAAGTGCAACAAGCTTATGTAATCCAGAGAAGGAGGCATCAATTTTGGATATTTTGTTATTTGTTACACTCAGAACTTGCAATTTAACACACACCCTAAAACTAACCAAAGATGAAGTCATCAATAAGTTGTTGTCTAAAGAGAGAGTAGTTAAATTGACCAGATCTCTAAATACACCTCTTTCTAATATTGTTAGTTGGTTATTACTTAAATACAACACAGACAGTTTCACCAAACCTTGAAATATATCTACATGGAGATTGGATAACTGGTTATCACCCAAGTACAGCTTTGTTAATTGCCTAAGTTCCCGAAATTGACCAGATTGCAACATTGTCAGTATGTTAATATTCATTCGCAAATCATATAAGTTAACTAAACCCTGGAATATGTCAATGTGGAGATTGGATAACTGGTTACCATACAAAGCTAGCTGTGTTAATTGCCTAAGACTCTTAAATAGTTGTGGTTGTAATGTTGTCAGTGTGTTATTAAGCAGCCACAATTCAGATAAGTTAACTAACCCTTGAAATATATCTACATGAAGATTGGATAACTGGTTATCATTCAAAGTTAGCTCTGTTAATTGCCCTAGATTCCTGAACAAACCAGGTTGCAATGCTGTAAGGTTGTTATTATGCAACCGCAATTCAGATAAGTTAACTAACCCCTTGAATGTATCAACAGTGAGATTGGATAACTGGTTATCATACAAGTACAGCTTTGTTAATTGCCTAAGTTCCCTAAATTGACCAGGTTGCAGCATTTTCAATATGTTATTATGCAGTCGCAAATCAGATAAGTTAACTAAACCCTGGAATGTGTCAATGTGGAGATTGGATAACTGGTTACCATACAAAGCTAGCTGTGTTAATTGCCTAAGATTCTGAAATAGTTGTGGTTGTAATGTTGTCAGTGTGTTATTTGGCAGCCACAATTCAGATAAGTTAACTAACCCTTGAAATATATCTACATGGAGATTGGATAACTGGTTATCATTCAAGATTAGCTGTGTTAATTGCCTGAGATTCCTGAACAAACCAGGTTGCAATGCTGTAAGGTTGTTATTATGCAACCGCAATTCAGATAAGTTAACTAACCCCTTGAATGTATCAACAGTGAGATTGGATAACTGGTTATCATACAAGTACAGCTTTGTTAATTGCCTAAGTTCCCTAAATTGACCAGGTTGCAGCATTTTCAGTATGTTATTATGCAGTCGCAAATCAGATAAGTTAACTAAACCCTGGAATGTGTCAATGTGGAGATTGGATAAGTGGTTACGATACAAGGACAGCTTTTTTAATTGCCTAAGATTCTGAAATAGTTGTGGTTGTATTGTTGTCAGTGTGTTATTTTGGAGCCACAATTCAGATAAGTTGACTAACCCTTGAAATATATCTACATGGAGATTGGATAACTGGTTGTCATTCAAGTACAGCTTTGTTAATTGGCTGAGATTCCTCAACAAACCAGGTTGCAATGCTTTAAGGTTGTTATTTTGCAGCCACAATTTGGATAAGTTAACTAACCCCTTGAATATATCTACATGGAGATTGGATAACTGGTTATTTCTCAGCTCCAATTCAGATAAGTTAACTAAGCCCTGGAATATATCTACATGTAGATTGGATAACTGTAACTGGTCACCATACAAAAATAGCTTTGTTAATTTACTAATAGTCTGAAATAGTTGTGGATGTAATGTTGTCAATGGGTTATTTTGTAGCCACAATTCTGATAAGTTAACTAACCCCTTGAATATATCTACATGTAGGTCGGATATCTGGTTGTCATACAAAATCAGTTCTTTTAGTTGTGCAAGATCTCCAAAGATACCAGATTCTAATGTTGTTAGTCTGTTAGTATTCAGAGATAGCATGGATAAAGTATGCAATCCTTGAAACTGATCAACATGAAGAAAGGTCAACTGATTTTCATACAAATGCAGTTCTTTTAGTTGCCCAAGATCTCCAAAGATACCAGGACCTAATGTTGTTAGTCTGTTAGCATGCAGAGTTAGCACGGCTAAAGTATGCAATCCTTGAAACTGATCAACATGGAGAAAGGTCAACTGATTTTCATACAAATGTAAATTTTGTAACCGAACACAATCCCAGAATGCCCTGGGTGCCAGTGTTTCTAGCACATTGCCATTCAGTGATAGGTCTAACAAGTTAATCAACCCTTTGAATAGAAATTCATTAAGATGAGATAATTTATTATTGGCCAGATTTAGATGTGTCAATTGAATCAGATTCTGGAATACACTTGAATTTGTTGTATCTTGAAGTTGGGAAATTTGATTCCCACGCAATGATAAATGTGTCATATTCTTGAGGTTTTTAAACGGATCTATACCTATATTAACAATTATATTATCAGAAATGTCAAGGAAATGCAAATTCTTCAAATCCTGAAATATATTTTGGTCTAGTTCAACTAAAAAGTTATCTGACATGGACAAAGCTTGAGTTGTCTTTAAATCTGAGAATGTCGCTGGTTCAATATGTGAAATTTCATTTCCTGATAAATACAGTGCCTGTATGTTATGAATACCTTCAAACATACCAACTGTTAAGACTGCTAACATATTACTGTTAAGAAACAATTGTTTAAGGCTACTTAGGCCAGAGAATGAACTAGAGTTTATATACAGCAGTTTATTATTAGAAAGATCAAGTACTTGCAGGTGAGATAATCCCTCAAAGTTTCCTTGATGAAGACTGGAGATGTGGTTGTTGTCCAACAATAGAATATCGATGTTGGTGAGGTTTCTGAAGCTTCCCGGGCTAATATGAACCAGTTGTCTTGCACTACCATCAAGAGCAGAAGTGTTGACTCGGTATTCAGCTGAAAATGTTTCATAGATGAGAAGTATTTTCTCCTGTTGTCTGCCATCCAAACAGTCTGTTATAAATTGGTTGATATTCAAACTACAGACACATCCTTCAGGACATTCAGGATATCCAGCAATTTGTACATCATCATTTAGTGACAGACCAAACTCTGGTATTTCTGATGTTGTCTGACTTGATTCAGGAAATATTGGCCTCAAGGATGGATGAAGGATAGTCAGATCTTGGTATTGTTCAATGTATAGGTGAGTGATATTATATACATTAGTGTATCTTTCAACTTGTCCACATGACTTCATCAGACCGATGTCATGCGTAATATTCTGATACACAATACAATCAGAGGGATCCAGTCCTTTCTGTATGTCACTGCTATTTCCAGATCTGACAGCGAGTAGTTGGATTGTGGATTCGACATTGGTATTTATTTCCAAATTTGCGCTGTTAATCTTCATAATACAGGAGCTTTGGCTTGGGCCCATCACTGCTATGATGTCATTCCAACACTCCTTCTCAGTTGAGTTAGACTGCACATAGAAAAAGTTATAAATAGACCAGTCAGACTGTGCTTGCATCACACTCATTTGAATTTCAAAGCCAGGTGGGGCATGGACATGGATGCTGCATTGTTGATTTTCAAATGTACGAAGCGATGCAGGAAGAATCTGGTTTCTTGTTAGAGATACATGTCCATTGGGGCAGTGAGTGGCATTGTCCAGTGAACTCTTGCTTCCATCTTCAGTGTCCCAATCAAAATTATGAGAGTCTGTCAGATTGCCTACTTCTAATGTTGATGAGTTGTCAGTCATGGTGCCCTCTGAAGCCTCAGTTTCGTTACTAATAGTTGGTGAGCCAGACACATTCGCTTTAGCCTTTGTTTCATTATGTGAAGAGTTGGTGCATCTGGAGTAGGACACGTTAGACGATGTGGCATTGGTGCCAGTATGTGAAGAGTTGGTATGTCCCGATTCAGATGTATTAGTTACTGAATCCTTAGTTCTATTATAAGATGAGGCCCCACATCCAGACTCAGACACATTAGCCACTACTGTAGCCTTGGTTCCATTATGTGTAGAGGCTATGTAAAGCAACCTAGACATATTTGCTGTAGCCTCAGTTCCTTTAAGTGAATAGTTCATATATCGTGAGCTAGACTCAGCAGCAACATCATTTACACTTTCAATTTCTGTATGTTTTAAGTCAGAGTCATCATCCACACCCGTGTTCCTATCTAGTCTATTTGTATTCTCATTTGACACTGAGTGTGCAGTTGTAATGCCAGAGAAGACAAAGGCTAGTACACAGAGTGACGTGAGGATCCACCTATTAGATACATGTTTATCCTCCATATTGGTAAATCTTTAGCAAATAATTTCTATCACTTGAAGCAATGTCTGGCAACAACGTTATGAATCTGTTTCACACAACTTTTGCATTATATTATTATTAGTTTACAATATGTAGAAGGATAAAGGTAGATTATGAGTCATAGTTTTAAAATAGTATGGTATAGAAAAGGGGATTTTTTTTGGCAAATACATACGTTCCCCAACTTTACTCTTTTCAATGCTTTCTTTGTGTCCTGTTCAAGCTTTATTGCACACACATTAACCTTTAACTAACCTTTGTCGCTTGTTTGGCAAAAGCCACTACCAACCCGCAATTCGAAAACAACAATTCTTTTTTCAATGATAATAATTATTTAACGAAGCATGGAATGACTTTTATCGTAGGAGATCTTCAGGACCTAAGCTAAACATATCATTGCGGCTGAAGCAAACATTATGTGATGGTTGAAATTTTTATTTACTTACATTGTGTACATTTATTTTATTTTAAAAAAGTATGAACATTTGTATGGGACATGAATATAACTGACTAGTTCAGTAGGATGACTGTTTAACACTACACAGTGTACCTGCTTAACTTAATGTATCACATTTTATGTACAAAACATAAATTATGAACTGAAAATGGTGTACACACAAACCAATTTACTTCAGTTCTAAATTTTGAATTTGTTTTAAATTGAGAATGTGCTCTACGCAAAGAACATTTGTATGACTGTTCTCACATACCTTGATCATTTCTGTAATATACGTCATGGTATAGGAAATACATTATAAACTTTGTGCACAGCATTGCAGGCCATGTAGAATTTGGGTGTAATCATTCTTTATGAATGTGTGCGCAGCATTGCTTGGTAGGCTTTTTGTAAAAAAAACCCCAATTTTTGTCCAATACAGGAAAAGCATGAGTAGGTACACAGCATTTATGGGTAGGTTAAATTTGGGTGGTAATCATTATTTCTCAGTGTGTGCACAGTATTGCTGGGTAGGTTGAATTTGGGTAGCAATCATTCTTTCTCAGTGTGTGCACAGTATTGCTGGGTAGGTTGAATTTGGGTGGTAATCATTCTTTCTAAGTGTGTGCACAGTATTGCTGGGTAGGTTGAATTTGGTTGGTAATCATTCTTTCTAAGCGTGTGTACAGTATTGCTGGGTAGGTTGAATTTGGGTGGTAATCATTCTTTCTAAGCGTGTGTACAGTATTGCTGGGTATGTTGAATTTGGGTGGTAATCATTCTTTCTAAGTATGTGCACAATATTGCTGGGTAGGTTGAATTTGGGTAGCAATCATTCTTTCTAAGTATGTGCACAATATTGCTGGGTAGGTTGAATTTGGGTGGTAATCATTCTTTCTAAGCGTGTGTACAGTATTTCTGGGTAGGTTGAATTTGGTTGGTAATCATTCTTTCTAAGTGTGTGCACAGTATTACTGGGTAGTTTGAATTTGGGTAGCAATCATTCTTTCTAAGTGTGTGTACAGTATTGCTGGGTAGGTTGAATTTGGTTGGTAATCCTTCTTTCTAAGCGTGTGTACAGTATTGCTGGGTAGGTTGAATTTGGGTGGTAATCATTCTTTCTAAGCGTGTGTACAGTATTGCTGGGTAGGTTGAATTTGGGTGGTAATCATTCTTTCTAAGTATGTGCACAATATTGCTGGGTAGGTTGAATTTGGGTAGCAATCATTCTTTCTAAGTATGTGCACAGTATTTCTGGGTAGGTTGAATTTGGGTAGCAATCATTCTTTCTAAGTGTGTGTACAGCAGGGGTGCAAAAAGTCATTTCTTCCTCAGGAGCATGGTTCTAAGGTTCAAGATTTCCTCAATCAAACCGTAACAATGGTACCATAAATGTACTCCTTTTCAGTTTGCAGCTTTCTATCTAACTATGCATTTGCCCACGTCATTCAACCACTGATTTGACCGGACTGGGATGACTTGACTTGACTTGGACATCTTTCTTGAACAATGCTTGATATAAAGAGGCTCGAATCCGGAACTTGAGACACGGTTGACTATGACTTGTACTTGGAAGACGGTGAGGACCATCTGTAAAACAGGGAATGCCATTACTTAAAACTTAAATTTGATAACCAACGCTAAAGATAATTCTTGTTATGAAGGAGACATAAACAGTTATTTGTATCACAACATGCTCTGTGGTCCAGGGTGTCAGTCGGGATATTGATTTGCAATTACACAAAACCATTTTTAAAATATCACTCATCATAGTTATAAGAACTCACAACCCAATGCAATTACATATATTGTTTTAAGTTTGACATACAATTGCATGTTATTTCTGAATTCATAATATTTTTGAACAATGAGCATGAACGAATACAAAGGTCTACCATTTGAATGTACTAAAATAAATTCCAACCCAACAATCATGACAATTTACTCCATCATATCATGGTAATTGAATTCAGCATGCAAAATGAATTAATCAAACAAGGTTTTTGATGCAGAAAGGGCTATTTCATGAACACCAGCACCAGATTATGAATAGGTTGTAATATACATGTTAGCATAACTAATAATATACTCCAACTTGAGGTAGTTTACACCCGTACATGTTAACTGCACTGAACATTCATTGTTTAACATGTTTAAAGTTAAACCTGTTTGCTCAGATCAATTATTTTCCTCATGACTCAGTAATAAGTCATTCTCAAAGTGTAGTATACACACAAATTTGATTTTGAAAGCTTCCATATTCATAGTTTTCCTTACCAGATCTCAAATGATAGTATTAGTACGGTATGATCCTCTTAATGGTACATGAATGAATGATAGACTCTATGGCACAAGATGTATGCACTTTGCATAGAAATCTGCACGAGCAAGCTTTATGAGCAGAGCTGTCAAACATTTATTGTCGCATCACTCGCATGGATATGAAGAGAGTAAAGAGACCACTGGTTACTTTTATCTTTGAACTCCTGCTGGCAGCCCGTATTCCCATTTGTACGCTTGTGATAACAATTATTGAGATTTATGTCTGTTTGTGTATTTATCATGTGCATCTCCTTTTTTAACTTTCTCTATTTTTGCATTGAAAGGGTTTATTTAAATGTGACTATCAATTTGGCCTTGTCTTCCCTTTTCATCCTTTTAGCAAAAATATGATATCCTCAAATCTGAGATGTTGGTCTCAGCTGCTGTCCTTTTAGTCATCTCCATTCATGTTACTGCTTATTCCTCTTGATGTTGATGATTCCATTTCCTCAAACTATACTACTTTCCAACTTGTTTGGTGCTTATGGTTTTTCTTTATATCTCATTGATCCAATATTTCCTCAAGGTTTTCTAGGTCGTTCTCAACAGTGCTTCCTTCAATTTTTAGTGCTGCATTGATAAATTGAATTTCCTATGGATCGGAACCCTCGTTGTATAATTTTTCTCAGATCCACCTTCACGACTCGACTCATCTTCTTTTCACTGTTTTTCATTGACTGCCTGCCCTGATGATATTGTAAATGTTCCTCGAAGGTCTTGTGATTTCCTGTATGATACATTCCATCCACATGCGTCAGTTTGTGGCTTCACTGCCTCACTTCAAATTGAATCTAGCTTTGCCCTGCCCTATTCGTCATCTTGTCCTCTCTTTTCTATTTCCCTTCTTTTCCCTTTTTCCTCTTTCTCTTTTCTCTCCTTTTCCCTCTTCTTTTTCCTCTTCCCTCTTTTTCCTCTTCCCTCTTTTTCCTCTTTCCTTTCTCCTTTTTCCTCCTTTTTTGTTGTTTTGACAATGGCATGATTTCCTCAATTTTAGCTGTTATTTCCTGGGAGCGGTGCTCCCCGCTCCCGCACTATTTGCATCCCTGGTGTACAGTATTGCTGGGTAGGTTGAATTTGGTTGGTAATCATTCTTTCTAAGCGTGTGTACAGTATTGCTGGGTAGGTTGAATTTGGGTGGTAATCATTCTTTCTAAGTGTGTGCGCAGTATTTCTGGGTAGGTTGAATTTGGGTAGCAATCATTCTTTCTAAGTATGTGCACAGTATTTCTGGGTAGGTTGAATTTGGGTAGCAATCATTCTTTCTAAGTTTGTGTACAGTATTGCTGGGTAGGTTGAATTTGGTTGGTAATCATTCTTTCTAAGCGTGTGTACAGTATTGCTGGGTAGGTTGAATTTGGGTGGTAATCATTCTTTCTAAGCGTGTGTACAGTATTGCTGGGTAGGTTGAATTTGGGTGGTAATCATTCTTTCTAAGTATGTGCACAGTATTGCTGGGTAGGTTGAATTTGGGTGGATATCATTCTTTCTAAGTGTGTGTACAGTATTGCTGGGTAGGTTGAATTTGGGTGGTAATCATTCTTTCTAAGTGTGTGCACAGTATTGCTGGGTAGGTTGAATTTGGGTGGTAATCATTCTTTCTAAGTGTGTACACAGTATTGCTGGGTAGGTTGAATTTTGGTGGTAATCATTCGTTTTAAGTGTGTGCACAGTATTTCTGGGTATATGTTGAATTTGGGTGGTAATCATTCTTTCTAAGTGTGTACAGTATTACTGGGTAGGTTGAATTTTGGTGGTAATCATTCTTTCTAAGTGTGTACATAGTATTGCTGGGTAGGTTGAATGTGGGTGGTTATCATTCTTTCTAAGTGTGTACAGTATTACTGGGTAGGTTGAATTTGGGTGGTAATCATTCTTTCTAAGTGTGTACAGTATTACTGGGTAGGTTGAATTTGGGTGGTAATCATTCTTTCTAAGTGTGTACAGTATTACTGGGTAGGTTGAATTTGGGTGGTAATCATTCTTTCTAAGTGTGTACAGTATTACTGGGTAGGTTGAATTTGGGTGGTAATCATTCTTTCTAAGTGTGTACAGTATTACTGGGTAGGTTGAATTTGGGTGGTAATCATTCTTTCTAAGTGTGTACAGTATTACTGGGTAGGTTGAATTTTGGTGGTAATCATTCTTTCTAAGTGTGTACACAGTATTGCTGGGTAGGTTGAATTTGGGTGGTAATCATTCTTTCTAAGTGTGCACAGTATTTCTGGGTATATGTTGAATTTGGGTAGTAATCATTCTTTCTAAGTGTGTACAGTATTACTGGGTAGTTTGAATTTGGGTAGCAATCATTCTTTCTAAGTGTGTACACAGTATTGCTGGGTAGGTTGAATTTGGGTGGTAATCATTCTTTCTAAGCGTGTGTACAGTATTGCTGGGTAGGTTGAATTTGGGTGGTAATCATTCTTTCTAAGCGTGTGTACAGTATTGCTGGGTAGGTTGAATTTGGGTGGTAATCATTCTTTCTAAGTATGTGCACAGTATTACTGGGTAGGTTGAATTTGGGTGGTAATCATTCTTTCTAAGTGTGTACAGTATTACTGGGTAGGTTGAATTTTGGTGGTAATCATTCTTTCTAAGTGTGTACACAGTATTGCTGGGTAGGTTGAATTTGGGTGGTAATCATTCTTTCTAAGTGTGCACAGTATTTCTGGGTATATGTTGAATTTTGGTGGTAATCATTCTTTCTAAGTGTGTGCACAATATTGCTGGGTAGGTTGAATTTGGGTGGTTATCATTCTTTCTAAGTGCGCAGTTATGAGCATCGCTGGGTAGATTTTATCGCTTAAAAACAATTTGTTTTTCCAATACAAGAAAAGTGTTATCTTCTGAAGATAGCATGAGTTAGTGTAATTGTTTTTCCAATATAGCATGAGATGTTATGTGCACAGTATGTTGCATTTGGATGGTAATCATAAAAACACTCTTTTTCAATACAGGAAAGGGTGTTTTTTCTGCAAATAGCATGAGTAAAAATCTATATGCACAAAAACAAGTTATAATTTAAATTTGTTTAAATAAATGGATAGTCCACGGGGGACGTTTTTGTTATTCGTACACCTTGAAACTGTTATAATAAGTCACGGCACAGGAAATAAATGATTAACTGAAATGTCCATTTGCACAAAACAAGTTGGACCAGGTCTAACCTTAATTCTAATTAAAATCAAGGATAGTCCTTCACAAAGGACCCTAACCTTAATTCTAATTAAAATCAAGGATAGTCCTTCACAAAGGACCCTAACCTTAATTCTAATTAAAATCAAGGATAGTCCTTCACAAAGGACCCTAACCTTAATTCTAATTAAAATCAAGGATAGTCCTTCACAAAGGACCCTAACCTTAATTCTAATTAAAATCAAGGATAGTCCTTCACAAAGGACCCTAACCTTAATTCTAATTAAAATCAAAGATAGTCCTTCACAAAGGACCTTTATGTGTTTTTCACTCACCTTGATTATTTCTGCAATATAGCTCATGGTACAGGAAATAAAATTGAAACTGAAATATCCATATGATCAAAACAAGGAACATTTGTACATCAGTTCTAATTTAATAGATGAGCGAACCTTTTTGTTATTCATACACCTTAAGGGGGCTGTGCACCTTCAGGTACAGCCTCCGTAAAACTGCCGTAACTTCTTCATTATTTATTTAATCTATATAAAAGTATACATTCCTTTGCAGGAAAGGGCTCAATGAATCCAACCATGATCATGAAATTGACCATTTTGGAAAATAATTATAAAAAACACGTTTTTTGACCCATTTTAGGTTTGGAAAAGATAACTCAAAATATATTTTGTTAAATTTTGTCATACTAGTTTTATTATATTCCTCATACAATTCCCTAGGAATCGTTTTTTTTGGTTTTTGAAAATATTTATTATTTTTTGAATTAGAGACCAAAAAGTGCCAAAAAATGTGATTTTTTTACCAAAAATGGTGATTTTCACGATTTTGGAGGTAAAAAATCACGTTTTTTAGCACTTTTTGGTCTCTAATTCAAAAAATAATAAATATTTTCCAAAACAAAAAAACAATTCCTAGGGAATTGTATGAGGAATATAATAAAACTAGTATGACAAAATTTAACAAAATATATTTTGAGTTATCTTTTCCAAACCTAAAATGGGTCAAAAAACGTGTTTTTTATAATTTTCTCCAAAACGGTCAATATCATGATCATAGTTGGATTCATTGAACCCTTTCCTTCAAAAAAATGTATACTTTTATCTAGATTAAATGAATAATGAAGAAGTTACGGCAGTTTTACGGAGGCTATACGAAGGTGCACATCCCCCTTAATCAGTACTGTTATAATAAATGATAAACTGAAACGGTCCATTTTGCCTGAACAAGTTAGATCAAGTCTAACTGGAAATTGTTTTTTAATGGCAAATTGTCCTTTATACAAAGGATCTTTGTGTGTTATTTATACTACTTATTCGGTGCTGTTTAAAGTTATGATACCGTAAAACGGGATGACTTGGGGTAGATAGGGACAAAAATTGGAAACATTTTTGATATCTAATATCTTCGTATTTGATGTATAATATTTGTTTTCTTTTTACATTATACAAAGAGCCTATAATGCAACCTAGACACATTTGCTGTATCCTCAGTCCCCTATATTCTGTCATATTGTGTGTGAACTGGACTCAGTAGCCGCTTGACTAGAATCATTTACACTTTCAATTTCCGTAAGTTGAAAGTCAGGGGTTTTATTCGTACCTGTGTTTCTATCTAGTCTATCATTGTTCCCATTTGACACTGAGTGTGCAGTGGGAATGCCAGAGAAAACATAGTACACAGAATGAAATCAGGATCCACCAATTAGATACATTTTTAGATTCCATATCGCTTATACAAATAATTTCGGCTGAATCTTTATCAAACAATTTCTATCACTTGAAACAATGTGTGGCCAACAACGTTATGAAACAGTTTCACACAAGTTTTCCATTTTATTAATAGTATATGAAGCTTGTGGCCAATACAATCGACGTTAAAAACGCCCTCTATATAAATATGGTTCGCGTTATGTATCACACGTGATCGCGGCTCAATCAGCATTTTTGAATCGACGTTTTGTTGTACAAAGAAGGCTGATTTTACTTAATTCTTATAGTTGTAAGGTAATACATGTAATACAATTGTATAAACATACCAATCCCAGTTTTTATCATAATTGAGGGCGCAGCCTCCAACACATCGCTTGAGTTTCCCTTTAATTCCAAATTTATAGTTTCATGAAGTGCGCTTATGTTGCTACATTTTGGTGTAAACCGTGTTTGCTTTGGTTGAGTATTGGTGTATAGGTTGTCATCAGGATCGGTAGCAATAAGGCCACAAAATGTGGTTGTGTTGCCTTCAAGTGCAAAAAAAAAAAAAAAATGCTGAAAAATGTTACTGGCAAGATTCATGTCATGACAATTTTGGTTAAAGTCAATTTCACAATGTTTCTAGTGTGATCATAGTTTAAACCAAACCAAACTTATCCATTTCAAGCAGAAAATAGTAATATTTTGATAATTTGCTTACAATTTAGATCTTTAAGAAAAATGTAACTAATTATACTTGATGAAATTAAGATAACATTTAAAAGACATGTCCCCCAACATGCCCAATATATTTCATATATTAGATCGATTTGTTATGTGTCACATGCACCATTTATAGAAAATTAGCCACTTTTCAAAAGTCACATTTTCATCACACTATGTGGGAAGAAAACACTAATTTTTAACAAGCACACAAGCCGTATCAGTCCTGTGTTGATCGCTGCGCATTTCCCCTCTTGCGGGCTATAATTCAAAGTGTCATGCATAGGTGAAGGATGTGTAAATGTGTGTTTTTGAAATGCTTCATTGATATCATCATCTAAACGAAACCAATTAACCAAACCAAGGGTGTGTCCCTAAGGCTTGGTAACATTCCCAGCAATTTAATGTAATGCACCTTATGTTCGGAATCAAATATCCCGCTCAATAAGTGTTCGACCCAACACAGCGTAGTGTGCACGGCTGCGCTATGTGATCGATTGCCCGGTCAATCCTGGTCGTAACAGTGTCACACATGATGTGAACCTCACACACACACATTTCCCTCCCGCATAGTGTTTTGAAAATGTGACTTTTTTTTAACTATTTTTCTTTAAATGGTGTTAATCATGGTTTCTCTTTGTTCTTAGGTGTTAAATATGTTTGCTATCAAAATGTGCCCAAAAGATTCATCCACATGTCTATTTAGCCTGTGTGGTAAAAAAATAATCGAAAGTTACTTTAAAGGACCTAATAAATAATCGAAAGTTACTTTAAAGGACCTAATCAAATTGTATGACTTTCTTTTGTTAAGCACTTTAGTATGTGTGTGCACCAGAATTGTGTAACATATGGCAACCATTTGTAGTCACTTTTTACATCACTATGTATCTGAACAAAAAGATCACATCTGCAATAGCAGCTCTGAGTTATATTTAGTTTATATCAATTGCTCAGCATATACTCAACTCTGTATATAACAAGTGGCAGCTATTTTAGATAGGCCTTTATGGCACTATAAAAGCCCTCGATATCTATGAATCGAGAAATTAAAAGTTCATTACGAACATAATAATAATAAATGGATTATTCGAGTCATTTCATTTCATATTTATTTAAACAAATCAACATTGTACATTTAAACACATAGATGAAACATATAATAATCAAATATTTATATATATAAGAGAACAATAGTAAAAACACAGACAGAAAGCACGTTGATAAGACAAGGATAGCCCAAAAAGCCACAAAAGCTTACTTTCATTGTAACAAACAAGTCAAGGAATGGTGCCCCATCCTTCTCTTTTTTGAAGTAGGCATAAATATTGCTCGATTTAATAACGCCTGGAAGCGAGTTCCAAGTCCTGACTGCAGTATATTAAAAAGTGTTGCTGCCCAGTTGTCCCTGAACCTTTGGAATGACAAAATTAAGGTGGCTATCCCTGGTATTATAGCGATGCTTTTCTGATTCTTTAATAACATGTTCACTCAGATAACCTGGTGAGGTGTTATTAAAAAAAAATTGAATACATGATTCAACTTCATTTGTGTAACTCTATCATCAACATTTAGAAACCCAAGCTGTCAAGTTCAGCCTGGCCAACATGACCAACATTTTGGCCATGTCTGGACTCGAACTTGAGATCTGTCTAGAGTCCCCTTTTTGAAGGACTCAGACTTGGACTCGGAGGTGGAGGACTCGGACTTGGGCACTTTAAGTGATCAGGAATAGATTGTACCAGAGTCCTGTCTGAGTCCAGTAAATATTTGTTTATTTTGAATGCAGTAATTAAATACTTGAAATTAATCACCCAATCTTCAATAATATAGAAATAATGTCATATTATATGAAAAACATTTCAACAAGATCATATATTGCTTCAATTGACATTTGTATTCCTCTGAATGAATATTCTTTAAATGAAAAAAGTACCGGTAGTTGTACAAATACCGGAAGAGGAATCAGTTATTGTCTTCAGTGTAATGGAATTGCTGGCATGCCATTTGATACATGAATAACGCTTTACTGTATAAGTGGAAATCTTCGCGCTACATTTATTTTCACGCTTTTCGCACTAAAATCAGTAAGCATGAAAATAAACACTTGTGAATATATTCATTTTGTATGTAGTCTATGTAAGGAAACTCAAAATCTCAAAAAAATAAAAGCAAGCAAAATTGTTCAAAATTTGCAGAGCGCGAAAAATTACATGCGCGAAAATTTCGACTTTTACAGTACTCATACTACTGTTTCATCAATCATAATATATCTGCGCCCATTAACATTCCCTTTACGGTCTAAACAACTAAACAAAGAATTACCAATGATGGTGTACAGGAATGGATTGAGAGCAGAATTTATCGGAAGCACAAAACCAATTATCCACGCAAAGACATCGGGAGAAACCTCCACCATTTCCTTCTGCACCAAGATCCCGATCACAACAATTGGCAACCAGCAAAGCAGATCGGTCAACGTGATCAGTCCCATTTTGAAAGCCATTTTCAGATCTGTTTTTAATCGGGACATGTTTGATCTTCGTATTTGAATGAATAAACTTATGTAACATACCGCAACAGTAACGCAGCAGAAGAAATTGACTCCAAGAAATATGACGATTGAATATGTGGGGCTTAGATGGCTACTAACTTTTTTATTTATATGGATTGGTAAAAAATCATCATCTCTATCAATTTTGTCATAGGAAATTGTCATATAGCCTATTGTTTCCCGGGTTAATAATCTTCTGGCCAGTGGTAGCCCTATACACACTTCAGAAAATTGATAAAGATGGTGATCTTTTTCCAACCCGATTCCTAATGCACTTAAAATGAGTGCAACCATCCATACCAATATTGTAACAAGTATTTTTGACCTTGTTGTCAAAAACAGTTTCCGACTCACAACAGTATTTCTGAAGGCCCAAACTCTGTCAATACCTATCAGAAGAATAAAAAATAGGGACGCTTCGCTTGAAAATATCGATAGGAAACCTGATAGTTTACACAGTGCATGACTCCTCCAATGATCAGCTTCAATAGGAAAATATTGCTGAAAGTACTGATCAGCTGATGCGATTATTAGCATATACACTCCCATAAGAAAATCAGCTGCAGCAAGGTTAGTTATGAATAGAATTTGTTTCTGGTGATCGGTTTGTTCTTTTCCTCTGGTTAGTTTCCGGCAACCCCAAATCAGAACATATGTGTTAGCAATTAATGCAAATACACCAATGATCCACATGGAATACTTGATCAATGTATTTGGTAAAAGGTCTCCACAAGTCATGTATTCTGATTTTGGTTCTGTTGATATACATTGAGGTCCTGATGTTGAGTCTATAAAACAGCATGATGCTGGGTTGTCTACTGTTATAGTAGTAGTATTTTTAAGTCCAGTGAAAGACTTGGATGTTATTTTTGAAAGTGGATTATCATTAAGACTAATATACTTCATATTGGTTTGATTTTGAAATGCATATGGTTGAATCACACTTATTTGGTTACTTTGGAGCTCAAGTCCCACAAGCTTATGTAATCCAGAGAAGGATAAATCAATATTTGATAATTTGTTATTATATAAACTCAGAAGTTGCAATGTATCACAGAACCTAAGACTAACCAAAGATGAAGTCATCAATAAGTTGTTATTTAGAAAGAGAGTAGTTAAATTCACCAGATCTCTAAATACACCTCTTTTTAATATTGTTAGTTTGTTATTATGCAAATATAACTCAGACAGTTTTGCCAAACCTTGAAATGTATCTACATATAGATTGGATAACTGGTTACCATACAAGGTTAGCTTTGTTAATTGCCTAAGTTCCCTAAATTGACCTGGTTGCAACATTGTCAGTATATTATTTTGCAGTCGTAAATCAGATAAGTTAACTAAACCCTGGAATGTGTCAATGTGGAGATTGGATAACTGGTTATCACTCAGGAACAGCTTTGTTAATTGCCAAAGTTCCCTAAATTGACCAGGTTGCAACGTTGTCAGTATATTATTTTGCAGTCGTAAATCAGATAAGTTAATTAAACCCTGGAATATGTCAATGTGGAGATTGGATAACTGATGGTTACCATACAAAGATAGCTTTGTTAATTTACTAAGATTCTGAAATAGTTGTGGTTGCAACATTGTCAGTATGTTATTATACAGTATCAAATCAGATAAGTTGACTAAACCCTGGAATGTATCTACATGGAGATTGGATAACTGGTTATCACTCAAGTACAGCTTTGTTAATTGCCTAAGTTCCCTAAATTGACCAGGTTGCAATGTTGTCAGTTTATTATTATGCAGTCGCAAATCAGATAAGTTAATTAAACCCTGGAATGTATCAATGTGGAGATTGGATAACTGGTTACCATACAAAAATAGCTTTGTTAATTTACTAAGATTCTGAAATAGTTGTGGTTGTAATGTTTTTAAAGTGTTATTTTGCAGCCACAATTCAGATAAATTAACTGAACCCTGAAATATATCTACATGGAGATTGGATAACTGGTTATCACTCAAGTACAGCTTTGTTAATTGCTTTAGTTCCCTAAAATGTCCAGGTTCCAACATTGTCAGTTTGTTATTATGCAGTCGCAAATCGTATAAGTTAACTAAACCATGGAATATATCTACATGGAGATTGGATAACTGGTTATAACTCAAGTGCAGCTTTGTTAATTGCCTAAGTTCCCTAAATTGACCAGGTTGTAACGTTGTCAGTATATTATTATCCAGTAGCAAATCAGATAAGTTAACTAATCCCTGGAATATATCTACATGGAGATTGGATAACTGGTTATCGTTCAATATTAGCTGTGTTAGTTTTCTGAGCTTCCTGAACAAACCAGGTTGCAATTCTTTAAGGCTGTTATTATGCAACATTAATTCTGATAAGTTAACTAACCCCTTGAATGTATCTACATAGAGATTGGATAACTGGTTATTATACAAAGATAGCTGTGTTAATTGTCGAAGGTCCCTAAATTGACCAGGTTGCAACCTTGTTAGTATGTTAGCATGCAGTCGTAAATCAGATAAGTTAACTAAATCCTGGAATATGTCATTGTGGAGATTGGATAACTGGTTACCATACAAAGTTAGCTGTGTTATTTGGCTGAGATTCCTGAACAAACCAGGTTGTAATGCTCTAAGGTTGTTATTATGCAGTTGCAAAGCAGATAAGTTAGCTAACCCCTGGAATATATCAACATGGAGATTGGATAACTGGTTATCGAACAAGTACAGTTCTTTTAGTTGTGCAAGATCTCCAAAGATACCAGGTCCTAATGATGTTAGTCTGTTAGTACCCAGAGATAGCACAGATAAAGTATGCAATCCTTGAAACTGATCAACTTGGAGAAAGGTCAACAGATTTTCATACAAATGTAAGGTTTGCAAATGAGCACAATCCCATAATGCACCTGGTGCCAGTGTTTCCAGCATATTGCTATTCAGTGATAAGTCCCATAAGTTAACTAACCCTCTGAAAAGAAATTCATCAAGACGAGATAATTTATTATTGGCCAGATTTAGATGTATCAATTGAACCAGATTCTGGAATACACTGGAATTGGTTGTATCTTGAAGTTTAGAAATTTGATTCCCATGCAATGATAAATGTGTCATATTTTTGAGGTTCTTAAACGGATCTATACCTATATTAACAATTCTATTTTCAGAAATGTCAAGAAAAGACAAATTCTTCAAATCCCGAAATATGTTTTGGTCTAGTTGACCTAGAAAGTTATCTGATAAGGACAAAGCTTGAATTGTCTTTAAATTTGAGAATGTTGCTGGTTCAATTTGTGAAATTTCATTTCCTGATAAATACAGTACCTCCATGTTATGAATACCTTCGAACATACCAACTGTTAAAACTGATAACATATTACCATTGAGAAACAATTGTTTAAGGCTACTAAGGCCAGAGAATGAACTAGAATTTATATGCAGCAGTTCATTATAAGAAAGGTCTAGTACTTGCAGCTGAGATAATCCTTCAAAGTTTCCTTGATGAAGACTGGAGATGAGGTTGTTGTCCAACAGTAGAATATCGATGTTGGTTAGGTTTCTGAAGCTTCCCGGGCTAATATGAACCAGTTGTCGTGTACTACCATCAAGAGAAGATATGTTGACTTGGAATTCAGTTGACAATGTTTCATAGATGATAAGTGTTTTCTCCAGTTGTCTGCCATCCAAACAGTCTGTTACAAATTGGTTGAAATTCAAACTGCAGACACACCTATCCGGACATTCAGGATATTCAGCAACATGTATATTATCATTACGTGACATACCAAACTCTGGTATTTCTGATGTGCTGTAACTTGATTCAGGAAATATTGGCCTCAAGGATGGATGAAGGACAGTCAGATCTTGGTATTGTTCAACGTGTAGATAAGCCATATTGTATACATTAGTGTATCTTTCAACTTGTCCACATGTCTTCATCAGACCGATGTCATGTGAAACATTCTGATATGGATTGCAATCTGATGGAACCAATCCATTCTGCGAATCAATGGTATCTCCAGATCTGACAGCGAGTAGTTGGATTGTGGATTCGACATTGGTATTTATTTTCACATTCGCGCTGTTGATCTTCATAATACAGGATCTTTGACTTGTGCCCATGACTGCTATGATGTCATTCCAACATTCCTTGTCAGTTGAGTAAGACTGCACATAGAAATAGTTATAAATAGACCAGTCAGACTGTGTATGCAACACACTCAGTTGGATTTCAAAGCCAGGTGGGGCAGAGGCGCGGACACTGCATTGTTGATTTTCAATTGTACGAAGCGTTGCAGGAAGAATCTGGTTTCTTGTTAGAGTTACATGTCCATTGGGGCAGTGAGTGGCATTGTCCAGTGAACTCTTGCTTCCATTTTTAGTGTCCGAATCAAAATTATGAAAGTCTGTGAGATTGCGTACTTCTACTTTTGATGAGTTAGTTGTAAAGTTTATATATGTTGAGCCAGATACATTCGCTTTAGCCTTTGTTTTAATATGTGAAGAGTTGGTACATCCGGAGTCAGACACGTTAGGCGATGTGGCATTGGTGTCATTATATGGAGAGTTGGTATATCCTGAATCAGACAATCTAGTAAATGAAGTCTTGGTTCTATTATAAGATGAAGCTACAAGTCGAGAGTCAGACACATTAGCCACTACTGTAGCTTTGCTTGCATTATGCGAAGAGCCTATGTAAAACAACATAGACATATTTGCTGTAGCCACAGTTCCGTTAAGTGAAGAGTTCATATATCGTGAGCTGGACTCGGCAGCCGCTTGACTAGCATCATTTACACTTTCAATTTCTGTATGTTGAAAGTCAGATTTATCATCTAGTCTATTCCTATTCCCATGTGACACTGAGTATGATGTTGGAATACCAGAGAAGACATAGACTAGTAAACAGAGTGAAGTAAGGATCCACCAATTAGATACATGTTTAGCCTCCATATTGATTATACAAATGATTTTTGCTGAATCGTATAGCAAACAATTTCTATCACTTGAAGCAATGTGTGGCCAACAACGTAATGAAACAGTTTCACATATCTATTGCATTTGACTTGACAAGTTGTTGTATGCTTTCTTTGTGTTCTTTCATATGATTGCACACATGCACCAACCTTACCTCATAGGTCATTGCGTGTGTTCACTTTGAACAATACTGTTACTGAACACCAGGATGTTGAGGACAACTCCAAATTCAATCCCATTTGAAAATCATGCAAGCGTGAAATCACTTTTGTCATCAAAAATCTTTGGTACTTGCCCATTCAAAAAGATAAAACTAATAATGACGGTGAACCAAACATACCTTGCTGGTTGCCTTACATTTCACCCTGAATGCATTCATGCAAACTGGAGATTTTAAAATGTGTGGAGATTTTAATACTTTCAGAATGCATATATATGACTTCTATCAATGGTGTAAAAGAAAAACTATAGCTCCATCAACATTAATTTTGGCTTTGAGTAGGTATAATGCATCAAGCTGCACATAGCGCATCTGTCATTTTCCATGAAACGGTCAAAATAAATGTCCAACAAACCTCTCTTTTTGTGCGTAATGTGAAAACCGATAAAACAATTTTGACTATCATTTTACAAAAGGGAGGGGGTCTAAGTTTACAGAATGTATGCACGTAATGCAATATGTGACCTGGCACCACAAAATGAGAGTAAAGTAGCAAAAAATAATTGGCCATTCCAAAGTGGAATTATGATAAATTGAAATTAATCACCGCTGAATTATTGAATTGCAGAAAAAGGCCTCCAAAGTCAGTGAAGCTTATCGTCACTTGGCAGTCCAAAATCTTCTGTCAAATCTTAATCGTGAGGTTGTTTATGCCAAAGACCTTTTATTAAACGGCCTGTCATTGGTTCATTTGGGAATTTACAGGGTTCAAACCACTATTAATAGCTCCGCAAAGCCCTGAACTTTAAGACCATACCACATTTGGCACATTTGGCAAAGGGGATACTATTTTAAACCCGTGGAAATGACGATTTTGAGACATTTTGAGACATTTTTCCTCTGTTTGCGTTCATTTCTTGAAAAGTGAAAATAAAATGCCCTCTCTAAAATTACTTAAAAAACATATTTAGAAAATATGTTCTTAATACTTTGGAATGTGATACATAAATAGTTTATCTTTTTGGAAAATGAAAATATCTCATTTTCGATCTCCCCTTGTCAAATCGACTATTTCAGGCCATAACTCAAAATCAGCCCCAGCGACTTTACGCTCATTTTGTCGTACCAGGTCACATGTGGTGTATAAGTGAAGCAACCGCTCAACAAAAAGTGATATGATTTCTGGGACACCTTGCAGATAAATAGAACAAATACTTTAATTTATAATTCTTTATTCCTACTAGCCCCCTGAGGGGTAGGAATTACAGTAGTTGGCATTATGTCCAGATTCTATTTTGAAACTCCGTGTATTGAAGTACACATTATACAGGGTGTATAAAAAGTTGGTGTAATAGAAAAACTATAGCTCCATCAACATTACTTTTTGGGTTTTAGTAGTATAATGCATCAAGCTGATGCACACAACAGCACATCTGTCATTGCCTGTGAAACGGTCAAAATAAATGTCCTATAATCATATACCTCACTTTGTGTGCAAAAAGTAAAACACGATGAAACAATTTTGACTATCATTTCACAAAATGGGGGATGGGGGTTCTAAGGTTTTACAGATTGCAATACCGTATGTGATGTATAATAAGTAAAGCAGGACGTACCTCAAAAGAAAAAAGTTACATGTTTTCTGAGACATCCTGCAGATAAATAGTACACATATGTGACACGATCATGTCGGGAATATTGATTTTGAGTTATAGGTAAAAAGAAGTGACTAATTCTTATGTTTTACCTTGTTTTCTGAGTTGGTTAATTGCTTGCAACTAAAAAACAAAAAGTTCAATTTTAGTGGGGTTTGGCCCATACGGTAGCATTATTCACCTGCTTTCAAATGATGGACAAATATCAAAATTCAAAACTGCCGACATGTGACTCATTTCGCTTGATCATGTCACATATTGAATTTATAATACAATTGTTTATTCCTGCTCACCACCCTGAGAGGTTTGAGTTAAAGTAGTTGGCATTATGCCATGATTTAATTTTGAAACTCTATGTATTGAATAACACATTATACAGGGTGGTTAAAAAGTTAACCCGAAAGTCATCTTCCCATACAGGGTGATCCCCAAAATATTACATCCAATCTGTGAGTGATCGTAACTTTTAAAAGTAAGATCTCAATATGATATTAAATTTATAGTTTCATGAAGTGTACTTATGTTGCTTCATTCAGGTGAAACCTGTGTTTGCTTTATTTGAATATGTATAATTGTTCTATAGGTTCATCAAGATCAGTAGCATTAAGGACGCACAAAAGATTGTTGTGTTGCCCAGAAGTGCCTAAAATGTTGAGGTCGGGATTTGGGGTTTTATTGCTGAAAAATATTACTGACGGACTGGTTCATGTCAAGGCAAAATTGGTCAAAGTCAATTTTACAATGTTCCTAGTGTGATAATAGTTTAAACCCATTTATTCAACCAAAATTATCCATTTCAAGTTGAACAGTAATATATTGACAATTGGGGTACAATTTAGATTTCTATTTATGATCATGCTTGAGGAAATTAACATAATATGTATGAGACATGTTCACCAGTATATTGCAGGTATTAGATCGAGAAACAAAAAAAACCTGCAATTTTTAGTGGAAATAAGCCATTTTGGTTTCAAAACCAAACTGAAGTTTTGACAAATTTGTTGCAAGAATGATATATTTGTTCCTAACATTGTGTGAAACAATGACTTCAATATCATTTTCCGTTTGTCTTCGGTGACACTTTTTGCTTCATAACCCAATTTACATGTTTGTCCATGAGCACAATGGTTTTCAATTGAACATATTTGAATAGCCCGCCAATAAAACTTTCATTTCATTTTTAATTCAAATTTAAAATATTATAAGAAATTCATTGCATGGGTAAGGTTAATTGATTATGTGAACAAGGAAGGATGCATTTAATTCCAATTACATCACACATTTACTCAAGTTTCCAAATTTGAATGAGAGACGCATTTTGCGTCATGCATGTTTGTTTTTTTGTATCTTGTGGACATGTGTGTAATGGGTGCACAGGTAAAAAGGTTCACCAAAGGCAAACGGGAAATGATATTGGCATCAATCTTTAACATAAAGTTAGTCACAAATAAGGTATTCTTAAGCTTCAACTTGTTTTTGAAAACAAGATGGCTTCTTTCCACTATTGCAGGGTGGTTTTTTTACTCACCCTGTAAATACACCATTAATTTTAATATTTATAAATATTTTTCAAACATGGTATAAATCATTCTGGGACACCCCATACTTTACAGACTATTTGGCACTTATACCTTAAGAAGCATGTGATGTGTCACATGTTACATTATACTTTACATGTATAATAATTAAGGGTTTGGAGCCACAAAGACCTATCTACAATGGCTGCCATGTGTAAGATTGCATTTTCACACGGGTCCGTCTTATAGTTCGTGTGTGCACCAGAAGTGTGTAACATATGGCAGCCATTTATAGTCACTTTTCACATCACTATGTATCTCAACAAAACCATATCTGTAATAGCTGCTCCAAGTTATATTTAGTTTACTGTACCCAATTGCTCAGCGTATACTCAACTCTGTATGTAACAAGTGGCAGCTCTTACAGATATCTCAACAAAAAGATCATATCTGGAATAGCTGCTCCGAGTTATATTTAGTTTACTGTACCCAATTGCTCAGCATATACTCAACTCTGTATATAACAAGTGGCAGCTCTTACAGGTATCTCAACAAAAAGATCATATCTGGAATAGCTGCTCCAAGTTATATTTAGTTTACTGTACCCAATTGCTCATCATATACTCAACTCTGTATATAACAAGTGGCAGCTATTACAGGTATCTCAACAAAAAGATCATATCTGGAATAGCTGCTCCAAGTTATATTTAGTTTACTGTACCCAATTGCTCAGCATATACTCAACTCTGTATATAACAAGTGGCAGCTCTTACAGGTATCTCAACAAAAAGATCATATCTGCAATAGCTGCTCCAAGTTATATTTAGTTTACTGTACCCAATTGCTCAGCGTATACTCAACTCTGTATGTAACAAGTGGCAGCTCTTACAGATATCTCAACAAAAAGATCATATCTGGAATAGCTGCTCCGAGTTATATTTAGTTTACTGTACCCAATTGCTCTGCATATACTCAACTCTGTATATAACAAGTGGCAGCTCTTACAGGTATCTCAACAAAAAGATCATATCTACAATAGCTGCTCTGAGTTATATTTAGTTTACTGTACCCAATTGCTCAGCATATACTCAACTCTGTATATAACAAGTGGCAGCTATTACAGACAAGGCCTTGTGGCACTAAGTCCTTGATATGTATTATAAGAAATGAATTATAAACTAAAAGTTCAGCACAAACATAAGTGAGAATCCACATACATGTTTAAGATAAGTTTTAGACTCCATATTGACTATACAAATAAATTTGGCTGAATCTATTGCAAACAAATCTGTGTAATACGTGCCCAAATCCGTTATGAAACAAGTTTCACACAAATTGTTTATTTTATTTTATTTTTAATAGAATAACAGTTGATTTTTTTAGTCATATTTAAAAATAGTATGGATAGAATAGAAAAGGGGATTTTTGCTGGCAAATACAAAATATTCCCCATCTTAACAAATTTCTATGATTACTTGTGTCCTTTTCAAGCTTTATTGCACACACTATAACCTTTACTAACCTTTGTCGCTTGTATGACAAAGCCATTACCAACCGTAATCCGAATACAACAATTTCAAATTCAATTCGATAGAATGCTAGTAATTAGTCATGGAAGCATGAAATTACTTTTATCTTAGACAATCGTTGGGTCTTACCCAAGCTAAAACCAGCCATTGCGGCTGAAGCAAACATTTTGTGATAGTTGCCAATTTATATTCACCTTGTATATACGAGGGGGTATCAAAAAGTTCTTGACATCACCAAGAAATAAAGAAGCCAGAAACTTTTTTTTGATATGTGACCCTTCAGACATCTTGAAAAAGTCACTGTGCAAAGTCACACATTTCTCCCACTTTTTATTACCTTTCCACAGACCGCCATTGTAGAGATCCTCAGATTGACCGCCATTGATAGTGCCTTCTCACATCACAAGAGGAGAGTGCAAAAGGAACATATCTGCAATAGCTGCTCTGAGTTACATTTAGTTCATATCAATTGCTCAGCATATTAGAGTCAGCCTTAAATGTAACACCTGGCAGCTATTACAGATATGGCCATTGTGGCACTAAAGCCATCAATATATATGAATCAGCTATAAATTATAAACTAAAAGTTCAGTGTGCACAAAATAAGGGAGAATCCACATACATGTATTATAAGACAAGTGTTTAGCCTCCATATATTGACTATACAAATAATTTTGGTTGAATCTGTTGCAAACAAATCTGTTTAATAGAAGTAATATATGCAACAAGTTTCACACAACTTTTTCATTTATTTTTTAATATACACATGGAAAAAAGTATCGCACCACTTTTTTTTCTTTGAAAAGTGCAAATGTGGCCTCGAATTTTGCCACCATGGTGTGATATTAAGGATCATTTGTTTGCGTAAGCTGTCCAACAAAATGTTGTGCAATAAAAGGGCCACATTTGAGTTTGTGACGTAATCGATGTAATGTTTTTTCAAGGCCAAGGGGAAATTGCATGTTTTTGTCCAAAAACATGCATGAAAAAAGTTTGGGTATAACGCGATATTGAGAGGCCCGATGATTAATCTCTAAAGTTGTAATCTTTGGTAACACAATTAAGTATTCCAAGGTCAAAGGTCATCTGGGGTCAAATTAAACAAAAAATCTCCCTTTTTCGTACGCCCAACGGTTATGGGGTCTAAGGTCAAAATAGGTCAAATTTTAAAGAAGTTCAAATGACAAAAGCAATATTGCGAAGGTGTTGACCTAGGTCAAATAAACAAAAACAAAATCAACGGTGACTAATATAATGACTATTTTAAGTTTTTAAAGTCTATTTAATATCGCGTTATACCCAAACTTGTTTCATGAATGTTTCTGGACAAAATCATGCATTTTCCACTTGGCCTTGAAAAAACATTACATCGATTACGTCGCAAACTCAAATGTGGCCCTTTTATTGCACAACATTTTGTTGGACAGCTTACGCAAACAAATGATCCTTAATATCACACCATGGTGGCAAAATTCGAGGCCACATTTGCACTTTTCAAAGAAAAAAAAGTGGTGCGATACTTTTTTCCATGTGTATATATAACAGTTGATCTTTTAGTCATATTTAAAAATAGTATGGGAGAGAAAAGGAGATTTTTGCTGGCAAATACAAACATTCCCAGACTAAACTAAATTCTATGCTTTCTTTGTGTCCTTTTCAAGCTTTATTGCACACACTAACCTTTATCTAACCTTTCTCGCTTGTTTGACAAAAGCCATTACCAACCGCTATCCAAAAAATACAATTCCAAATTCAATTCAATAGTGGAATATTACGGAAATTAATTATGAACTAAAAGTTCAGCACAAAGATAAGTGAGAATCCACATAGAGTATAAGATAGGTTTTTAGCCTCCATATTGACTATACAAATCAATTTCAATCTTTTGCAAACAATTTTGTTTAATTGACATAAAGATAACGTTATGAAACAAGTTTCACACAACTTTATTGTTATATTTTTAATAGTACAACGGTTGATCTTTTAGTCATATTCAAAAATATAATGGGAGAGAAAAGGGGATTTTTGCTGGCAAATACAAACATTCCCAGACTTTACTAATTCCTATGCTTTCTTTGTGTCTTTTTCAAGCTTTATTGCACGCACTAACCTTTAACTAACCTTGTCTTGTCTGACAAAAGCCACTACCAACCGATATCCGAAAACAACATTCCAAATTTAATTCAATAGAATACTACATGTAGTAATTATTTATGGAATGAAATGGCATGAAATGACTTAATTAATTTTATCGTAGGAAATCTTTGGGATGCAAGCTAAAAAATCCCATTGTGACTGAAGCAAACATTATGTGATGGTTGACAATTATTAATTATTATTGACTTAATTTTTTTTAAAACTTTTTTTTTACAAAAGCAGAAAGTTTGTGAGGGGACAAGATTATTAAACTTTGGTCAGGATATCTTTGGCATTGGCACCCAACCTACAAAAAACATTGCGACTTAAGCAGACATTTTGAGAGATTTTTGACAATTTTTATTCACCTAACTTAAAATAAATTTTAGCAAATAAAGCAGAAAATTAAAACTGGAATAGTTGAACACTATCCACATGGCAGTTGTAAAATTTCATAATAGGCCCATCAGGGTTTCCAGGCACCCTGACCCATAAACACAACATGCCGAAATAGACGGGAAATACCAAAAATATTTGTGCAGTGTTCAGATTCAGTTTTGGAGCATTTAATAATACTTTTAATCAGAAACCTTATATACACTATAGGCTTACCATATATTTAGACAACTTTGTATTATATATTTACAAATACATTTTATGTTACCTATGAACAAATACATGTAAAAACTTGTTCCAACTAGCCCCTCACCAATTGTTCTAATTAGCCCCGGCAGACCAAAACATTTGAACAAGATCGTATAATATTACTTTAATTGAAATTTGTATTCCTCTGCTTAAATATTCTTCAAATGAAAAAAGTAGTACATATACTGGAAGAGGAAGTAGTTATTTGTTTTAGTGTATGGATTGCTGGTTGCCATTTAATACATGAACAACGCTTTACTGCAAAAGTGGACATTTTCGCACTACATTTATTTTCACGCTTTTCGCGCTAAAATCAGCAAGCGTGAAAATAAAAAATCGTGAATATATTCATTTTGTATGTAGTCTATGTAAGGAAGCTCAACATCGCAATTTTTTTTTTTTAAAAGCGAAATTGTTCAAAATGTGCAAAGCGCAAAAAATTACATGCATGAAAATGTCCACTTTTACAGTACTCATACTGCTGTTTCATCAATCATAATGTATCTGCGCCCATTAATATTCCCTTTACGGTCTAAACAACTAAACAAAGAATTACCAATGATGGTGTACAGGAATGGATTGAGAGCAGAATTTATCGGAAGCACAAAACCAATTATCCATGCAAACACCTCGTAAGAAACCTCAACTGTTTCCTTCTGCACCAAGATCCCGATCACAACAATTGGCAACCAGCAAAGCAGATCGGTCAACGTGATCAGTCCCATTTTGAAAGCCATTTTCAGATCTGTTTTTAATCGAGACATGTTTGATCTTCGTATTTGAATGAATAAACTGATGTAACATACCGCAACAGTAACGCAGCAGAAGAAATTGACTCCTAAAAATATGCCAATTGAATATGTGGGGCTTAGATGGCTACCAACTTTTTCATTTTTATATAATGTTAAAACATCATCTCTATCAATTTTGTCATAGGAGATTGTAATATTGCCAAATGTGTTCCGGGTTAATAATCTTCTGGCCAGTGGTAGCCCTATACACACTTCAGAAAATTGATAAAGATGATGATCTTTTTCCAACCCGATTCCTAATGCACTTAAAATGAGTGCAAGCATCCACACCAATATTGTAACAAGTATTTTTGACCGTGTTGTCAAAAACAGTTTCTGACTCACAACTGTATTTCGGAAGGCCCAAACTCTGTCAATACCTATCAGAAGAATAAAGAATAGGGATGCTTCGCTTGAAAATATTGATAGGAAACCTGATAGTTTACACAGCGCATGACTCCTCCAATGATCAGCTTCAAAAGGAAAATATTGCTGAAAGTACTGATCAGCTGATGCGATTATTAGCATATACACTCCCATAAGAAAATCAGCAGCAGCAAGGTTAGTTATGAATAGAACTTGTTTCTGGTAATCAGTTTGTTCTTTTCTCCTGGTTAATTTCTTACAATCCCAAATCAGAACATATGTGTTAGCAATTATTGCAAATACACCAATGATCCACATGGAATACTTGATCAATGTATTTGGTAGAAGGTCACCACAAGTCATGTATTCTGATTTTGGTTCGATTGGTATACATTGAGGTCCTGATGGTGAGTCTATAAAACAGCATGATGCTGGGGAGTCTACTGCTATAGCAGTAGTATTTGGAAGTCCAGCAAAAGATGTGGATGTTATTTTTGAAAGTGGGTTTTCTTGAAGATTAATATATTTCATATTTGTTTGACTTTCAAATGCATATGGTTGAATTTCACGTATTTGGTTACGGTTGAGCTCAAGTAACACAAGCTTATGTAATCCAGAGAAGGAGACATCAATATTTGATAATTTGTTATTATTTAAATCCAAAAGTTGTAATTTATCACAAACCATGAGACTAACCAAAGATGAAGTCATCAATAAGTTGTTACCTAGAAAGAGAATAGTTAAATTCACCAGATCTCTAAATACATCTCGTTTTAATATTATTAGTTGGTTATTATTCAAATTCAACTCAGACAGTTCCACCAAACCTTGAAATATATCTACATGGAGATTGGATAACTGGTTATCACTCAATAATAGCCGTGTCAATTGCCTAAGTTCCCTAAATTGACCAGGTTGCAATGTTGTAAGTATATTATTATGCATTTGCAAATCAGATAAGTTAACTAAACCCTGGAATGTATCTACATCTAGATTGGATAACTGGTTATCATACAAAAAAAGCTGTGTTAATTGACTAAGATTCTGAAATAGTTGTGGTTGTAATGTTGTCAGTGTGTTATTTTGCAACCACAATTCTGATAAGTTAACCAACCCTTCAAATGTATCTACATGTACATCGGATAACTGGTTATTATTCAAGATTAGCTGTGTTAAATGCCTAAGTTCCCTAAATTGACCAGGTTGCAACATTGTCAGTATGTTATTATGCAGTCGCAAATCAGATAAGTTAACTAACCCTTGAAATGTATCTACATGAAGATCGGATAACTGGTTATCATTCAAGAGTAGCTTGGTTAATTGCTTAAGTTCCCTAAATTGACCTGGTTGCAACGTTTTCAGTATGTTATTATACAGTCGCAAATCATATAAGTTAACTAACCCCTGGAATATATCTACATGTAGATTGGATAACTGGTTATCATACAAAGATAGCCTTGTTAATTGCCTAAGTTCCCTAAATTGACCAGATTGTAATGTTGTCAGTATGTTATTATGCAGTCGCAAATCAGATAAGTTAACTAAACCCTGGAACATGTCAACGTGGAGAATGGATAAATGGTTACCATACAAAAATAGCTGTGTTAATTTACTAAGATTCTGAAATAATTGTGGTTGTAATGTTGTCAATGTGTTATTTTGCAGCCACAATTCTGATAAGTTGACTAACCCCTGGAATATATCTACATGGAGATTTGATAACTTGTTATCACCCAAGTACAGCTTTGTTAATTGTCTAAGTTCCCTAAATTGACCAGGTTGCAACATTGTCAGTACGTTATTTTGCAGGCGCAGTTCAGATAAGTTAACTAAACCTTGGAATATGTCAATGTGGAGATTGGATAAATGGTTACCATACAACAATAGCCGTGTTAATTTACTAAGATTCTGAAATAGTTGTGGTTGTAATGTTGTCAATGTGTTATTTAGCAGCCACAATTCTGATAAGTTGACTAACCCCTGGAATATATCTACATGGAGATTGGATAACTGGTTACCATACAAAGACAGCTGTGCTATTTTAGTAAGATTCTGAAATAGTTGTGGTTGCAATGTTGTCAGTGTGTTATTTTGCAGCCACAATTCAGATAAGTTAACTAACCCTTGGAATATATCTACATGGAGATTGGATAACTGGTTATCATCCAAGTACAGCTGTGTTAATTGCCTGAGATTCCTGAACAAACCAGGTTGCAATGCTTTAATGTTATTATTATGCAACCACAACTCTGATAAGTTAACTAACCCCTTGAATGTATCAACATGTATATTGGATAACTGGTTATCATTCAAGATTAGCCGTGTTAATTGCCTGAGATTCCTGAACAAACCAGGTTGCAATGCTTTAAGGTTGTTATGATGCAACTGAAATTCTGATAAGTTAATTAACCCCTTGAATGTATCTACATGGAGATCGGATAACTGGTTATAATTCAAGTACAGTTCGGTTAGTTGTCCAAGATCTCCAAAGATACCAGGTCCTAATGTTGTTAGTCTGTTAGCATGCAGAGATAGCACAGATAAAGTTTGCAATCCTTGAAACTGATCAACATGAAGAAAGGTCAACTGATTTTCATACAAATTTAAAGTTTGTAAGCGAGCACAATCCCAGAATGCACCGGGTGCCAGTGTTTCTAGCACATTGCCATTCAGTGATAA
>CM069446.1:56649971-57185717 GCA_035610835.1 Ophiura sarsii | reverse complement strand
ATTTTCAATTTTAATGGGTTTCATTAAATTTCTATTCAATTTGGTAGTTAGGTCTGTGTGCTTTTAAAATTATAGAAAAATGTAAAATAGGGCACATAAAAGCTTGAATAACGATCAGGACTAAATAAAGCGAAAACTGTTGCTCTTTCTTCTTTTTTTTACTTGTCAGTTTTTCAAAGTGATTGAATTTGTAATGGGGGCAACCATTTTGGGAAGTCCTTCAGGGAAAATGGAGAGCCTGGCTGGCCCCACAACTTGCAAAATCCTGTTTGTCTGACCAGATATGTGTTATTAACACGACTTTTGTTTTTCATACAACCACTTAATTTGAGCTCAATAATTGTTTTCATACCTTACACCTTTTTACTCAGTGAAGTTCTCATTTAAGCTGCGATTGCAATCACTGTAATATGTGCTAACATCACCGCACCAAAGAAGGTAAATGGAATTTGTTATATCAAGGTTTTGTGAGACACAATATAACCATTTCAAAAATTAACAAACAGTAGTATACTATGCATTCTCAGCTACGCAAGATACATTTGGTAAATGTCAACATAATTTGAGTAAATTCACATTTATTATTTAATTATTATTATAATTTTTTGGTTAAATTGCAGCAAAAGGCACACACGACACTCCCTTTATACAAATAATAAAATGTGGGTAGTATAATTGTTAGATAACCCATTTGGAATAATGTGTTCACAATTTTAACACTGTCCACACAGCTATTAGCTTTACCATATAATACAAACAGATTTGTCAGAACCTTTCTCAACTTTCAAAGTCTATCTCAAGATTTACTGAACCAATACTAAGCATGTTTGTACTTATTCTAATGCATTTCTCATGGTGAATCCAAATATGGTGATGAAATCCAATAATTTTGACATTTTTGAAATATTTTGTTAAATCTCAAGACTGCAAACGACTGCGTGTGGAAAGTGTTGAGACCTTTGGTTGCACCATATGATGCAAAGTTTTATCACAGGCACCGTTACAACAGTCAATAGTTAGGTCACCCAAGCCCTATATGAAAGCTATGAAGATTGTTAAACGGGGTCAGTCGTCACAAACATGCACAAACACAATAGCCAGACGACCTTGCTTTTGTCAACACTCCCTACACAGAGGACTGCAGTGCAAATCTCTACGATTTTCGCTATGCAATCTCTATGGCGGATTTCATTCCGTTGTATGAAGCTATGATGTTTGCGTGGTCTTCGCTATCTCCATGCAGATAGAGCAATACGTACATGGACTTTTTGTAGACGAGGGTTCATTTCATGATTTGGTGAGGTTTAGAATGAGTTGGGATTCCTGTAATTTCGAAGACCACAGATTTTCAAAACGTGAGTTTTCCAACATTTTACGACATAAATTTGGTCACAAAACGTATTTAGTACTATAAATTTTGCCATTCTGCAGATGCTAATGACCCTCCTCTAAAATTCTACATGATTTTTAACACGTTTCTCAGTTTTTGAGATGCCCAAATAGACCATTTTCCGAAGCTATTTCCAGCAAATATTGCAGTCACTGAGACTCTATTGTTTTCTTGCGTATAACAAAATCTGACACGCAGCGTGACCTCCCTGCTGGCTGACAAGACTTGCGTATCATCTTGTTTCACACAAGGCAAGGTGTAAAATAAGGTGTATTCATTACACAGTTTTACTATATGATGCAAAATATCATCACATGCTTTATATTATCATGGTATTAGTTACTTCCATGCTTGTATCTTGTAGCATTCATTGTATGGAATGCATGGTTCTAAGTTACAAGAACTTTTTATTATAAATTGTATCACAATTTGTTTGGTTTTTTTAATTTGGAAGGAAATAAACCCTTTCCTTTTTATTTACTTTATTTAATTTTGCAGGTTCATATCAATCTGAGAAATAAGCAAAAAATAAGAACATCGCAAACATAGGTAATTAATTGCCCCTTAGCAGTTTGGCCATTAACATGTAGAACTTCAAACCAGTACCAGGATGAATGTGAGAGTATTACATAACATTATGTAGCCACTGGTAAGTTTGACTCTCCCCTCACAATATAACTAATTATGCAATGAGTCATTGTAACATCATGCAACAAGTTTGACTCTCCCCTCACAATATAACTAATTATGCAATGAGTCATTGTAACATCATGCAACAAGTTCGACTCTCCCCTCACAATATAACTAATTATGCAATGAGTCATTGTAACATCATGCAACACTGTCATCACATGCTTGGTACTAGTACTTCCATGCTTATATCTTGCCACTGTATGGATTACATTTAAGTTAAAAGAACTTTTTATTATAAAATGTATCACAATTTGTTTGTTTCTTTAATTTGAAAGGAAATAAACCCTTTCCTTTTTATTTACTTTATGTAATTTTGCAGGTTCATATCAATCTGAAAATAAGAACATCGCAAACATAGGTAATTCACCCTTATCACAGTTTTGCCATTAGCATGTAGAGCTTCAAACTGGTAGCAGGATCAATGTGAGAGTATTACATAACATTATGTAGCCACTAGTCAGTTCGACTCTCCCCTCACAATATAACTAATTATGCAATGAGTCATTGTAACATTATGCAACACTCTCATTTATTATGATTCCAGTTCGAGGCAAAGAAGATTTTAAAGACAGCACCACAATGCATTGCATTTGTGCAAAACCCTGTAAATCAGGTCCCCAATTCATCTCAGTTCCAATAGACAAAATCATGGCTTTGTAGCACCATCATCGTACGAGCTCATAGATTCTTGTTTACATCAATAAATAAATTAGTTTTCAGAGTTCCTTTTTCTTATTTCTAAAATCTAAGAACTCAACTAGTAAACTTACTCACAGTTATTGGAAAACCAAAAGGACAGGGGAACCATACATTTAACATAACAAAAAGCCACGATATTGATATCGCGGGGTACAAAGGTCACTGATATATCAAGTGTATTGCTACGAGTATCGATGAGGGGAAATCCAAATGCATAGAAGGAACATAATCTTGATTTGGCACAATGCATTGTGGGTGCGACGTTAAAATCTTCTTTGAGTTTGAGGCTATACCCGTGCAAAGGGCGAATACAATGCATGTTTGATAAAACCTTTTTTTTATGATTGCTGGTCTTTCAAAGGTTTCATAAATTTATTGTATGAAACAAGAAATGATAATTGTAAATAAAAATATAAGCAAAAGATAAAGTAGAGATATTTCATGACAACATGAACACAAATAAATAAAGATTATACACATTTTAGGCTACGTAAACAAAAAATATATATTACACAATGCACCCAATTCATAAATCACTCTGTTAAAATAAAATCTTAAATATTTTTGTTGCTTGCACTAAAATTCGATAAGCAAATTATTCACATTTAATTCCACATGTAGAGAATTCTCAAATACGTTCGATTTGCTGATAAAATACCTTTGCTTTTGCTGATTATAAACCATGACCCAAAACAGTTTTGCAACCAGCAATCAGGGTGACCAAACCAACACCCAAGGAAATTTGAGCAGGGGTGTGTCACTCCAATTGCCGATGATCGGAAGCTACATTTTGTGTGATCATGTCTTGATGGCGCAGTAGCGCTGTCTGTCGTCTGCTTAGGTATAGACTTGCATCAAGTCGGTCAGATACAAACAGAAACAGTATGATGTGTAAACTTCAATTAAGTCTAAACCTAAGCAGACGACAAACAACGCTACATCGCCATCAAGATATGATCAAACAAAAGTTAAAGTTCCTGGATGAGCTCATTAAAATAGCCTAGAAAACGTGTCATTTACGTATGCACAGTATAGAAGATTCCTATCCCTAGATTAATAGTATCCCTGATTTGAGGTCTTGCCAACAGACAACAAAAGTGGAGAAACTGTAATTTTGCCATTTGTAACAGTTGGAAAATACCCATGAGATAATTTACATGAACATTAAGCCGACACCAAACTTAGTCATGGGTAAACCCCGTTGAAACAAAACACAGCAAAGCAAATTATGAAATTGATTCCTTTTGGGATCGTCTCAATGTTTCGTTTTTTTTAAGTCAAGAGCTGCCACATTTTACATACTTGCATCTTGCTTTCACAACGATTCAGTACAGCAATTAGGAAGATGTGATATCAACACGTACGTCACTTTCCATGCGGCTATTAGTTTTACCATATACAAAACAGAGTTTTCATAAGGTCTTATCTCAAGAATTACTGAACCAATACTAGGCATGTTTGTACTTATTTTAATGCATTTCCCATGGTGATTCCAAATATGTTGATAAAATTCAATAATTTTGACATTTTTGAATCAATTTGTGACATTTTGGAAATGACGTCTGCAGACGCCTGCCACATGGAAAGTGTTAAGAACTGCATTTGACTCGGAAAAAACATTCATCGGGTAGATTTTTAAGCTTGATAATCAGAACATGGAAAGATTATAGTGTCATTTCAGGGAGCTTTATGCAGAAGCAAGAAGAGTTAGCAGTTCTGTACAAGTGGGTTTTTTTCATTAGGTTACAAGGCCCGCTTAGCAGCGATATATATTGATGCCCTAAAAACTGTCAACAAATTTAAATATTCGCCTTCCACTCCAAGCTGGTTGCTATATATGACATAATTCTCGTGTGCAACCAACCGGCTGTATTGAGTAGTTTAAAGGCATGAGCGTAGATGTAATTTACAACATAATGGAAACTTATCCATGCAGTTAGCCCCGAATTTAAATATATGCACTGGGTAATCCTTTCGTAGTATTGATAACAATAGGTTTACCAGAGCGAATTAATAGCGCTTCTAAGCGGGCAATTTATGTCATGTAACAAGTTCTATGTACATGAATTGATTAACAAGTAAGACAAGTAATGCCCACAAACGAAACCCTTGCAATAAGGCATGTCAAACAGATAAGTAATTATAACATCCAAGGAATGATTCATTTTTATCCCACTCATACCAAGCACTTAATAGATGACTTTACAAACACCACACTTTTACATATCAAACACTTTGTATAGATATGTGCAAAAACTTGTGTACAAAATATTACAAACCCTACAGTATCACGCCATGTATAATTACTGTTTCTTTGTCTTGGAATCAAGATAATATTTAGGAAGTATTTTAATTGAGCTAACAGGGGTAAGGAAGGGACAATTTTCTACCCATCTTCAACTTGTTTTAAAGTAGGATGGTATGCCCCCCACCCCCACCCCCCCCCCCCCCTCCCCTCCCCATCCCCGAATGTTGAGCTTTTAGTACCAGAATTCACATATTCAACACATACTGAAATGCTCTGTGTATAAAAACATTGAGAAGCAATTAGGTGATCTTCAAAACCATTCATTACATCAGTGAGTACATTCATTTTTAAAGAAGTGGGGCATTAATGGCTACACATATACTTCAGTGACCCCTTTGTCCCCAGACATAACGTCCCCAGACCGGACTTTGACCCCAATTTACATATTCAACACATACTTTGGCTTTGCTACGAATAACATTATGACAATCAAGGTGATTTTTAAATAAGTGCAGCATCAATATGGCTATACATAATATAAGTCAGTGCCCCAGTCCTTTGTTCCCAGACCTTCTACCACAATTCACATATTCACCATACACTGACATGTTCAGTACTGTGAATAAAAGTATGACTAACAAGGTGATCTTCAAAACCATTCATCACATCAGTGAATACATTCATTTTTAAAGGAGTGGAGCATTAATGGTTACACCTATACTTCAGTGCTCCTGCAGACTGAACTTCGACCACAATTTACATATTCAACACAAATTGAAATGTTCTGTGCTGTGAATAAAAAATATGAATACAGTTTGATCAGCTCCAAATTGACAAAGCCTACTTAAACCAGTGAATGTACAGAAGGACACAGGCGCACATAAAGGCAACAAAAGTGCTGTGCATCATATGTGCGGCCTTATTTGATCGCGTGGGCTTGGATTACTTTTGCACGCGGAGAGATATTTCTCGCCAATTTGGAACTGATTAACTATAGTAAGGTGATCTTGGAAACTATTTATCATCTCAATAAATACATAATTCATTCTATATTATACAACATTCATGGTTACACAGGGATACAGTTCCTTTTGGAAAAAATAGTCACACTGGGCTGGGCATAGAAGTATAATATACAAATACTACATGGTAGAGGGGAAATAGAGCAAACTATTTTCCCGAGGTACTGGCTACGGGCCGATCACCCCGAACCCGAAGGGTGAGGGGTGATAGGCCCGTAGCCAGTACCGAGGGAAAATAGTGTTCCCTATTGCCCCGATCATACCATGTAGTATTTGTTTTATTAAACCTCACTGTGACTCTGGGGATGAGGTTGTAGGGAAATAGTCAAAACTATTTCCTTAGGGAAGTAGTACTTGTGATAGGAATTGACCAATGAATTGCCATGATTAGTTCATGAATATTTATGAGGTGTAATAATGTCTGTTGATATGATGCTATTTCTGTTTAACCTGACACATTTATCTTACTTGAAATCAATTACATGTAATACAGACAAATAATCAAGCTATTCTGGTGTTGTCGGTGTGCGATGTGATCATTTCTAAATTCAATTTTACATCAATTTTTAATCGACAGAATGCATGATTCCTATTAGACCCACTGATCTACATCAACACTGTGGGTAGGTGGGAGGGTGGGCTGGGTGGGTGTGAGGGTATGTGGGAGGATGAGTGGGTGTGAGTGTAGGTAGGTGGGAGGGTGGGTGGGTGTGTTAGGGCAGATACTGGATACCATAGGAAGACAAAACACAGGGCAAGACAAAGGGACAATTCTGAAGACAAACAGAGACAAAATCCCTAAATTTGAGTACAAAGAAGATTCTTTGAGCAATTCTAACATTCTTAGTAGGCCCGGAGCAAACAATTCCAACATTCTTAGATAGGCCAGCAGCAAACAATTTCCGACATCCTTAGTAGGCCAGCAGCAAACAATTCTAACACCTAATGGCAGAGCAAACAACACTCTTATTAGGGGCAATCCATTTGAATGGCTCTTATCAGAGCCACCAGTTTATTCTAGGGCTCTTACTAATACATCATCTAGTAATGGGTAATCCACATGATGATTCTCTCTGGGATTCTCTATAGAGGCTGCTCCAACATTCTTAGTAGGCCAGCTGCAGCAAACAATTCTACACCTAATGGCAGAGCAAACAACACCCTTATAAGGGGCAATCCATTTGAATGGCTCTTATCAGAGCCACCTGTTTATTCTTTAGCAGAAAAGGGGCTCTTACTAATACATCATCTAGTAATGGGTAATCCATATGATGATTCTCTCTGGGATTCTCTATAGAGAGTATGCAATGCTATGTCACTATGTCCTCATTTGAACTGTGCCTCCACTGAACAATATGATTTGGTCAGTTCAGAGCACATGGAGCGGAGTAATTCTGTTATACCCTTCACAGAGGTATTCATAGTGCATGATTTTTAAGAACGACCAGGGATAAAGGGATAAGAAACTCCCAAGACAAAACCCCGATTCTCTTGACCTTAATAGTTTGTCGCAACTGGTATAGGTGGCGCGCTATCATTTCCAATTAGTTGGGGGCTGAGGGATTATTTGGTTCACATTTTTCTAAAAGCACCAAATTGGACCCATATGTTGCTCGAACCATACTCTTTTGATTTTTGATGGTACCAAAATTGGAGCCTTCTGGGAGGGACGGCCATATTGGCCAATTCCAATATGGCCGCCATACTGGGGGATCAAAAATTCAAATTGCTTCAATTAAGCTGACTAGCATACCAAATTGTTTGTCCGATGTGTGGTTACTGAGATATTGAGCAAAACGTGAAACGGTCGTTGACCTTTGCTTTTGGGGGTCAACATTTGAACATGCTCCGATTTTGTCAAATTGTTCGTCAGATCACAATGGTTCAAGAAATGGTAATTGTTACCACCTGAAGTCGGTTTTGTGCCTTATACAGGGTCGAAAGGTCACAATCCCTATCATACGCCTATATACGCCCAAAAGCAAAGCTCAACGACCTTTTCACGTTTTGCTCAATATCTCAGTAACCACACATCGGAAGTGGTCCTGGTGCTCAGACAAACAATTTTCAGCTATTTGAAGCAATTTGAATTTTTGATTCCCCAGTATGGCAGCCATATTGGAATTGGCCAATATGGTCGTCCAAGAAATAAGGCTCCAATTTTGGCATCCATCAAAAATCAAAAGAGTATGGTATGAGCAACATAGGCCAAATTTTTGGTGCTTTTAGACGAATGTGAACTAAACCTCCCCTGTGATGCCTTAACAGCCCCAACTATGATTGTTTAATCGCGTGTCGCAACTGTTATAGAGTGCGCTATGTTATGGGCCAAATCTAAACAATGCACAGATTGTGAGATTCAATCGCCTGGAACGACGCATAATACCGATGTTGGTGTGCAGGGTATAACAGAATTATGCCCATGGAGCGGGAAATTTAATTGTCAATCCGAATATGTGACTAGCCTACAGTCAGTAGTCAAGCACGCAAAAAGGGGCTTGTTTTGTTTTCCCGCACACAGGAGCTCACAGACACTTTGCCACATTTTTATTAAAAATAGGTGTTTTGTTTTTTTCGATTTTTACCATATTTCGTTATCCAATTAGGCCGTGTTTGGTATCATTTTGAAGGAGAGGGTCTATTTTAATAACATCTGAATTTAAATTTATAAAAATAATTTAGCATCAGAAAGTATTTTATAACTAAAAACACTCCGAAATTATGTACTTTACGAAGATCCACTCAGTCACATGACGTTAAACTTGATTTAAATGTATATTTTGTTGGCATTGTATAAGGCTGACATTTGCCATATGAATTGCACGTGATTGACATCCTCTTTACCAGGGAAAACAAAATCGCGTCGTCAACAATAGATTCACTCAACGTTGGCAGCTGACTGGCCTATACCTACGTAATGGCTGTCCAATCCATTGTTATACCGTTCTGGTTATACCGTTCATTGCATACCCTCTATATAGGCTCCTCCTCCCTGCATGACATAACAGTTTACCGGAATCATGGCGAACTACTGAACTTTGAACTAAGTGGACTGTAATACGATGATTCCAGTAAATGATGAATGGTTGATTCCTTTCTAGGCGATCAATGAATACATGCAAGGTCTCTATTGACACGGGATATTCAATATATTTTACTCTGAATCTTTATTTGGTCCAAAACATTACCGTATGGTTCTCAGAACCTTTGGTACTTTATATTGAATTTTTCTGGAGACAAAACTTTCCCCCAATAAGGGGGGAAATAATACTGTAATAATGAGGTTGTATAATTTTAATCACTAAATTTGTGTGACTTGAATCTAGAAGAAGTGTTACGCGATACCTATCTTTGCAAAATTGTTTGTCAATTTAGAAACACCGGACACTACATGTAGGTAACTGTTGTTTGCACTCCTGTAAAAACTACATTGAGATTTTTTAAACCAGCTTTTACTGACCAATAATACCACTTCAGTGCCCTTTTTACAACCATGGACGGAAACAAAAGTAATACTATAATAAATATATTTGGTATTGGAAGGACGCTACACCGAATTGGAGAATACAAATTGAAACATATGTACTTATACAGAGTCCACACACCACTAAATAAATAATGGAGCAGCCCACGACAGACCTGTTGAATTTGGTGAGATGACTCAAGTGAACGATTTTGGAAATGGTCCAAATGTTTTGGCTAACATTTTGATCGGATATTATCTAATGAAGATATCAAACAATACCAGCGCAAATGTTTTTCTTTTGACCAATTTTGTATGATTTTTTGAGTCATTTTAGAGATTTCAATAACTGATTAGAATTACTTAAACCTGGGCTAGGCATAAACATGCGCATCTTTGAGGGCGCATATCTCGAAAATGTTGCCTTGGCCTTTGCCTTTTTTCTTGTTGGCAGAAATGCTAAAAGACCATGATCTTCTTCCGAAATGAAAAATTGGAGTATCCAGTCACTTTATACAGAAGAAAATTACATTTTATTAGGGGTCATTTTACACAGTAGTCAGTGGGGATTTATTTAGTGGTGTGGATCCTTCACCATAGTTACAGAGGTGAATGGTAGGTAATGTCCTCAAATAGGTCTCACATATACCGAATAATGCTAAATAAGGCAGCACTTGTTTTACATTGGAATTCCATTGTAAATGATAGCTGCTTTGTACTTTCATTTGTATTGGCTACTTATACAGGCTGTCATTTTACACAGTAGTCAATGGGGATTTATTTAGTGGTGTGGATCCTACACCATAGTTACAGGAGGTGAATGGTAGGTAATGTCCTTAAATAGGTCTCATATACGCAATACAGAATAATGCACGCATAAGGCAGCAATTGTTTTACATTGAAATTCCATTGTAAACGATAGCTGCTTTGTGCTTTCATTTGTATTGGCTACTCATTTGAGAATATTGCTGACTAAAGTACTATTCATTACATACATATCATGCAGTACAGTACTGAAAATGAACTATTTGGAATGAATAAGTGGACATTTTGACATTACGTTAATTTTCAGTGACCATAAATACTGTAAAACACTTAACATTTGCGGGTCCTTTATTTCGCAAATTTACCAAAAGCCAACATTTTCAAAAGGATTTAATTTCACGATTCCCAAAATTTGACTCTTGATTTTAGCTTTTACCATGGTTTATTTCGCGAATTTAATTTTCTTGCGAAATTCGCGAAATTAGATGTCGCGAAATTAAGTGGTTTTACAGTAATGCACACAATCAAAAATATACACAATATGCTTTTTAAACATATAGGTCACTATAGAGGAACAAAAATCATGAACAAATCATTATCAACAACAAAAAATGTTGAAAATTGAAGCTTTGATAGTACACAGTCTTACAAAAATACACCAATAGTACATGAATCGGATTTTGTTCAGTGCTCTTCTATAACAACAATTCAGTAATTGACTCACAAATAGACTTTCTGCAGTAACATAGTTCATCAGCTGTATGTACACTGTTTTAGACATTGATATGTTTAATTGTACCTCTTTTAACACATCACTTTATCACCTCTTTAGCATGCCCTATATGGGTGGGGGGACCTGTTCTATGGGCAAACAGACCTCTCAGGTAGGGTCAGTTGGTTAGGCATTTTCATAAATGTTCAAAAATGTTGGGCCAGTAGTAGAAAACAGGGTTTTTTTCTGTTGCCTTATATTACTGTTGAATGTATCGCTTTAAATATAATTCAAATTCTACATCCAAAGCCCCCACCCTCCCTAAGGGCACAAAACCAAAGGGCTATCTTGATAAGGGAGCCCTCATATTAACTAGACAAATACTTGACTTTCCATTTCAGCTTCAATTTTTCTTTTTCTTTTTCTAAGACATGTATGTCAAGGCCATTGAGCAAAGAGTATCAAGGCTTCTTCTGGTAGAGAATGCTTAAAGTTCTTGGACATCAGCGCCAAGTTGACGAGTACTCAGATATTGTCCCCTGACTAGCTTTGAGTCATTATAAAATAGAACTATGTTTATGTCCACGATAGGCATTGAATTACAGATCCTACACTGACTCCTTGTAGGAACTGTAGTAGAATGGCCGTACCTTACTTGACTCAATATAGGTTATCAGAGCCCTAACTCCGTGGTCAGTATTAGACCCAAATAAGGTAAAACACATGTTATGCTGCCCTCAAGTGCCAAGTAGGAACTGTAGTAGAACGATACATTGATTGTCTCAAGAGGTCGATCATCAGAGCAGTACTCAGTATTAGACCCCCAATAAGGCGCAACCAATTGTTATGTTGCCCTCAAGCCCCAAAAATGTTGAGGTAGGGTCGGTCGGTAGATTTTTAAAAAATATTATTGACAAACTGCGAGCTGTCATGGTTCATGTCAAGACAAAGTTTACTAATGTTTCTAGTGTGATAATAGTTTTAAAAATATTTATTCAAGTACCCTTACTCATTTCAAGCAGAAAAAAAGTAATATTTTGACAATTTGGGTAAAATCTAAATCTTTAAAAAAATTGTGATTTTAGGGCCGGTCGCTGAGGGCAACATAACAATTTTTGCCTAAGCACTGAACTAGAGACGGGTTTCTAGCTTGACTCGCCATAAGTACTATTACCAGGCTGATCTTGAGCCTCCGCAAGCCACAAGCTTAATACCTACATCATAACGCTATTACGCTTGACTCTTTAACAGGCACTAAACATGACAAGTTTTTTAAACCAAAGTATATTATCCAATAGGCACTTTTCCAGATTGGCACCTAGGCTTTAGTCCCCAATTGGCACCAAGTCTGACTGGTGGCTCTCCACTCTTTGCAGTAATTGAGAGGCGACGGGGCAGAATTCCGAGCGCCAGTACGACCTCATGAATTCCTGCGTTTCTTCATCCCACTCAGCATTCTCTGGAATCTCAAGGGCGGTTTCCTCATCTGAAATACAGAGCAAATAAGACAAAATTAATATATATAAGCCTAACTTACCCTGGAGATTAAACCAAAACCAATATTTTATCAATATGCTCAATGTTAGAGGTCAAGTCCCAAGTATCAAGCGTGTCCACAAAATCATGTAATTAGGGTAGTTTGTTAAGCCGGGGCATGTTACTTACGTAACATGAATAAAGATACCAAGATAATCAAAAATAAGAAAAAGGGTAATATACTTTTCACACAATTGGCTTAAATAGTTAGGGTCCTTATTTGCTACAGGAGGATTACAAATAGCAATGATACATGGGCGGGATATATTTCTCAATTTGCATCCATCACATATAGATCAGCTCGGCATTTGTTGTATAATACTTCTAGGGAAGATTTGAAATGTATCATACTCTGTAAGAGGTTTAACCTATACAAATTACTTGCTTTAGGGTATCAAAATAAGTTGACTACTTGTTTAGGGTATCAACATATTTGACTACTTGTTTAGGGTATTGAAAATACTGATATTACTTGCTATAGGGTATGTCAAATACTGTCCATATATTTTCTAGGGGTTCTTTTTCACATAAACACAATATTAGGGTACTTTTTGAAGTCATTGGACACACCTGATGATCCCCTTGTTATGACCACCGAGCACCCAGGGAGGGGAGGGGGGGGGGGGCGTCAAGTTTAAAACATGTTGGATTCAATTATATTGAAAATAAGTTGATGATAAATTGTATAGATAACTTCTATCAGTCGTTGTTGTGCTGCAAGAGAAGGTGTCATGTTGACCTAAAAGCTTCATTGCTTCACAACAATGGAAAAAGGTACAGTATACAATTTTATTATTTTGAATTAGTGTGACAAATCTGTATTGCATTGACATAGCTATCTCTACCATTTGTGATTCTGATGTTTTCATGTCATTTGAGCTGGTAAATTACTCAAATATATGTGACGCAGCACATCAAACTTTGGCTTTGCAGGTGAAGTCTATTTTGAGTTTAATAATGTGTGCTCTCAGAGCATTTTCTAAGCTTTAAAATGACACAAAATTTATCAAAATTTATCAAGGCATTCAGATTTTACAAGGGAAAATGACTCCTATTATATTATTTTTTTGCTTCTTTTTTCGGTCTTTTTTCATTTATCTTGAAACACATTCAGCCGCAAAGTCACCCCTTTTGATGTGCTGCATCACATACATGTATATTAAGGACAAACTTTTGTAAAACTATAGCAAAAAATTAAAAATAGCTCTAAATTAGCCCTGAATCACCCATTTTTGCATGTTTGACACCCAAACATTGCAGCATGATGATATATATGATTTTCAATGTGTATGATACATAGTTCTATGAGTTCACCAAATTTTGTTCATGAATGGTTTCCATCAAATCCAGTGAAATTGGGTATTTTTCATCAAAATGGCTCCTGTTGCCATGGGAACGGTCAACATTTGTTGAGTAACGCATCAACAAGCACATTTTGTTGAAAAGCAGAGTCATGACAAGTGTTCTTCGAAAATGATAGTCGACTAGAGAAACAAAAACAATAATAATACTCTCCCTTTAACTTTCAATAAATAGCGGATGATAAACAAATAAATAAACAAACACAAAAACCTTATGGTAAGACACATATTCCACATTTAAATTTATTTGTTCTTTCTATTCAAACAATAAGCAGGTAGTTAAAAATGTCAAATAATAAATAAATAATGAAAATACTTATATAGCGCATAAAGCAACGGCATCAAAGCACTATACAGCCCAGAGACTGCACAATTATACACACTACATATACCACATACTATAAGAACCATTGTAAAACAGGACAACATATAATGCTCCAATGATGGAACTTTGAAGGACAGTATCCTTTGGAATTCTTAAAATGTTAGAGGTTCTGTGTTTTAAGAAGGAGTTGAAATTCTTTCAAACATTTAAAGGTTCCGATTGCTGGCCTGATTTTCAACTTTATATTTTGTATTCCATATGAAGGGTCATCCATAAAATAGCCATATTCCAAAGTTTGAGTTGCATAACTCTAATGGTTCTTAATTTAGAAGCACATGGTTACATGAAATTTGCCCAATGATTTGTACATAAACTAGCTGGGTGGTTATTAACCATCTTTGACAGTAATTCACCACATTTAGGCCTATAATGTCTAAATAGAGTATTTAACCTTGCGCCTAAGATTTTAACTGAAATAATAATAAAAATATGGGTTTTCTTTTGATATCAAAATATTTTGATGTGTGAAAAAAGCTAAAGGGATTGGAACATCTCCTTTAAATCAGAACAAGTTTTCTTAGGGCTTATAGATGTAATTATTGCAACTTTGTCTATTTGCAATTGGTAATCCTCATCTATTGTTATTTTGTGTTGATTAAAATGAAATAAGTATCTGGAAGAGGAAGTAGCTTTTGTCTTGAGTTGTGGGGTGCCTGTTTGCCATTTTTACTCACACCGCTGTTTCATCTATCATAATGTATGTGTGGCCATTGACATAGCCTTTACTGTCTAAGCAACTAAACAAAGAATTACCAATGATGGTGTACAGGAATGGATTGAGAGCCGAATTTATCGGAAGCACAAAACCAATTATCCACGCAAATACTTCGGGAGATACTTCCAACGTTTCCTTCTGTACCAAAATCCCAATCACAACAATTGGCAACCAGCAAAGCAAATCAGTTAATGTGATCAGTCCCATCTTGAAAGCCATTTTCAGATCTGTTTTTAATCGGGACATGTTTGATCTTTGTATTTGAATAAATAAAGTGATATAACATACAGCTATGGTGGCGCAACAGAAGAAATTGATTCCTAGAAATATGACAATTGAATATCTAGGGCTTAGATGGCTACCAACTTTGTCATTTATATGAAGTGGTATAAATTCATCATCTCTATCAATGTTGTCATAGGAAATTGTCATATTGCCTAATGTTTCTCGGGTTAATAATCTTCTTGCCAGTGGTAACCCTATACATACTTCAGAGAATTGATAAAGATGGTGATCTTTTTCCAACTCGATTCCTAATGCACTTAAAACAAGTGCCAGCATCCACACCAATATTGTAACAAGTATTTTTGACCTTGTTGTTAAAAACAGTTCCCGACTCACAACAGTATTTCTAAAGGCCCAAAATCTGTCAATACCAATCAAAAGAATAAAGAATAGGGATGCTTCACTTGAAAGTATTGATAGGAAACCTGATAGTTTACACAGTGCGTGACTCCTCCAATGATCAGCTTCAATAGGAAAATATTGCTTAAAGTACTGATCAGCTGATGCAATTATTAGCATATACACTCCCATAAGAAAATCAGCAGCGGCAAGGTTGGTTATGAATAGAACTTGTTTCTGGTAATCGGTTTGTTCTTTTCCCCTGGTTAGTTTCCGGCAACCCCATACAAGAACATATGTGTTGGCAATTAATGCAAATACACCAATGATCCACATGGAATACTTGATCAGTGTATTTGGTAGGAGTTCATTACAGGTCATGTACTCTGATTTTGGTTCTGTTGATATGCATTGAGGTCCTGATGGTGAGTCTATAAAACAGCAAGATGCTGGAGTGTCTACTGTTATAGTAGTAGTATTTGTAAGTCTAGCAAAAGATGTGGATGTTATTTTTGAAAGTGGATTATATTGAAGGTTAATATACTTCATATTTGTTTGATTTTCAAATGCATATGGTTGAATTACACTTATTTGGTTACGTCGGAGCATAAGTGCCACAAGCTTATGTAACCCAGAGAAGGAGGCATCAATATTGGATATTTTGTTGTTATATAAACTCAGAACTTGCAATTTATCACAGTCCCTAAGACTAATCAAAGCAGAGGTTATTAACATGTTGTTGCCTAAAAGGAGAGCAGTTAAATTCATCAGATCATTAAATACACCCTTTTTTAATAATGTTAGTTTGTTATCAGTCAAATGTAACCGAGATAAGTTTATCAATCCTTGAAATATATCTTCATGCAGATTGATTAATTGGTTATCACCCAAGTGCAGGTATTTTAATTGCCTAAGACTCCTAAAGAGACCAGGTTGCAATGCTGTTAGGTTGTTAGTATGCAGCCATAACTCATACAGGTTGACTAACCCTTGAAACATATCTACATGGAGATTGGATATATGGTTACCATTCAATACTAGCTGTGTTAATTGCCTGAGATTCCTAAATATAGCTGGTTGCAATGTTGTTAGGTTGTTATTCTGCAGCCATAATACAGATAAGTTGTCTAACCCTTGAAATGTATTAACAGAGAGCAAGGATAACTGATTATCATACAAATACAGTTGTTTTAGTTGTCCAAGATCTCCAAAGATACCAGGTCCTAATGTTGTTAGTCTGTTAGTATTCAGAGATAGCACAGATAAAGTATGCAATCCTTGAAACTGATCAACATGGAGAAACGTCAACTGATTTTCATCCAAACCTAAATTTTGCAACTGAGCACAATCCCAGAATGCACCTGGTGCCAGTGTTTTCAACATATTACCATCTAGTGATAAGTCCAGCAAGTTAACTAACCCTTGGAAGAGAAATTCATTGAGATGAGATAATGTATTACTGGCCAGATTGAGATGTGTCAATTGAACCAAATTTTGGAATACCCTGGCATTTGTAGTATCTTGTAGTTTGGCAATTTGATTCTCTTGCAACGATAAATGTGTCATATTCTTGAGGTTCTTAAACGTATCTATACCTAAATTAACAATTCTATTTTCAGAAAGGTCAAGGACATACAAATACTTCATATCATGAACTACACTTTGCTCTAGTTGAACTAGAAAGTTATCTGATAAGGATAAAGCTTGAAGTGTCTTTAAATTTGAGAATATTGCTGGTTCAATATGTGAAATTTCATTTCCTGATAAATACAGTACTTCCATGTTATAAAGACCTTCAAATATACCAACAGTTAAGACTGATAACATATTATTGATAAGAAACAATTGTTTAAGGCTACTCAGGCCAGAGAATGAACTAGGGTTTATATACAGCAGTTTATTATCAGAGAGGTCTAGTACTTGTAGCTGAGATAACCCCTCAAAGTTTCCTTGATGAAGATTGGAGATGAGGTTGTTGTCCAACAGTAGAATATGGATGTTGGCGAGGTTTCTGAAGCTTCCCTGGCTAACATGAACCAGTTGTCTTGCACTACCATCAAGCGCAGATGTGTTCACTTGGAATTCAGTTGACAATGTTTCATAGATGAGAAGTGTTTTCTCCAGTTGTCTGCCATCCAAACAGTCTGTTACAAATTGGTTGAAATTCAAACTACAGTTACACCCACCCTGACATTCAGGATATTCAGCAACATGTATACTGTCATTTTGCAACAGACCAAACTCTTGTATTTCTGATGTGCTGTAACTTGATTCAGGAAATGTTGGCCTCAAGGATGGATGGAGGATAGTCAGATCTTGGTATCGTTCAAAGCGCAGATGAGCCACATTGTATACATTAGTATATCTTTCAACTTGTCCACATGTCTTCATCAGACCGATGTCATGTGCAACAGTCTTATATGGATTGCAATCAAATGGATCCAATCCATTCTGCGAATCACTGGTATCCCTAGATCTGACAGCGAGTAGTTGGATTGTGGATCCTACATTGGTATTTATTTCCAGATTCGCGACGTTGATCTTTATAATACAGGATCTTGGACTTGGACCCATGACTGCTATGATGTCATTCCAACACTTCCTGTCAGTTGAGTTAGACTGCACATAGAAATAGTTATAAACAGACCAGTCGAACTGTGTGTGCAACACACTCATTTGGATTTCAAAGCCAGGTTGGGCATAGACATGGAAACTGCATTCTTGATTTTCAAATGTACGAAGCGTTGCAGGAAGAATCAGGTTTCTTGCTAGTGATACATGTCCATTGGGGCAGTGATTGGCTTTGTCCAGGGAACTCTTGCTTCCATTTTCAATGTCCGAATCCAAATTATGAGAATCTGACAGATTGCCTACTTCTACCTTTGTCATGGTTCCCTCTGAAGCCTTGGTTTCATTAGTTGAAGAGTCTATATATGGTGAGCCAGACACACCTATAGACTTTGTTTCATTATGTGAAGAGTTGGTACATCTGAAGTCAAACATGTTAGGCAATGTGGCATTGGTTCCATTATGTGAAGAGTCGGTTTGTCCTGAATAAGATGCATTAGATACTGAATCCTTGGTTCTATTATAAGATGTGGCCACACATCCAGAGTCAGACACATTAGCCACTACTGTAGCTTTGCTTCCATTATGCCTAGAGCCTAGTAACCTAGACACATTTGCTGTAGCCTCAGTTCCGTTAAATGAAGAATTTGTATATTGTGAGCTAGACTCAGCAGCCACTTGACTAGCATCATTCACACTTTCAATTTCTGTATGTTGAAAGTCAGAGTCATTATCCATACCCGTGTTCCTATCTAGTCTATTCGTATTCACATTTGACACTGAGTTTGCAGTTACATTGCCTGAGATCACATAGATTAGTACACAGAGTGACGTGAGGATCCACATATTAGACACATGTTTAGCCTCCATAGTGGCTGTACAGATAATTTGGCTGAATCTTTATACAACACAACTTATGCATTATATTAGAAGTATATAAAGGTATATTTCTGAGTCATAGTTTTAAAATAGTATGATATAGGAAAGGGGATTTTTGCTGACACATACACACATTCCCCGACTTGACTAATTTCTATGCATTCTTTGTGTTCTTTCCAATTTGATTGCACGCATAGCTAACCTAAACTTATATCAGGGCTGTCAACTCTCCCGCATTAGGCGGGAGTCTCCCGCATAGACACTCTTTCTCCCGCACTCCCGCATAGCATATAAAATCTCCCGCATCAACAAAATTACCTCAATTAAAGTGTGTATCAACACCTTTATACTAGCTTCCGTCGGTACATTTGCGATTTTGGGTACATATGCGATTTTGACCATGCGGATTTGAGGAAAACATCATCCCTACCCCCCCCCCCCCACCCCCACCCCCCCCCCCCCCCACCCCCACCCCCCCCCCCCCCCCCCCCCCCCACTTATCAGGATTTCAGCTGCTGACGGGGAAAAAATTGTGCATGTTTTACGATTATTTTTTTGAGTATGTATCTCTCCCTCACAGCAAATCCCAAAAGTTGACAGCCCTGTTATATAGATCATACCTATGTTAACTACATTTGATCAAAACAATTTCTGAACACGGGAATGTTAAAACTTTCCACGCGGCTATTAGTTTTACCATACAAAACAAACACTTTTAGTCTATCGGGAGCTAACTTTTTATTAAATCAAATAAGCTTAGGCATACATTTTTTGTTCAGTACAGTACAGGGTGTCTCAGAAAAAATTACAACGCACCTTTAGAGGGTTGTAACTTTCTGAATAAGTGTTAGAATAGAATAACTCAAACAAGAATAATATGGCAAACTAGCTTGCTATACTTTAAAGAAAACCGGATGTGATTCGGTTCAGTAATTCCAGAGAAATGAGCAACTACGTAACATTAGTCTGGGAACACTTCCATCCAAGTTTGCTCATATTGAGTGATTCAGACAGGACATACATGAAATCAATACTTCTCTACAAAATGACATGGATTAACGTGTTTTTGTGGTTCTATATTTTATTTTACACCAAATAATATGCCAGATGAGACCAAAGTTTAACACAAAATATAAAATAAAAGTTGTCTAGATAATTTTCACATTTTATACTTAAGAACAGTTAAATTTAAAATTTGTAGGATAAGTTCAATCTTTTTATAACAATTGGAAACAAAATTATAGTAATTTTAATAAATAGTAACAATTGATGATGCCCTATAAGTATAAACATGATTCTAGCAGAATCTATGACGAGCGAAACTTAATTAAATAAACGCGAGGATCAAGCAAATGATACCAGCCGAGTAATTGAAATGAATAAATAATATATAGACTCGGACAAACTGGCGAGAATTAAATTAAAAAAGACCTTAAAAATAGACAGCCTCGAACCCGGTCCCTCTCGCTATCGCGGCGATTAGTTACTCCACTAGGCTACAGGGACTGTGCTTACATGGATACATTACTCGGCTGGTATCATTTGCTTGATCCTCGCGTTTATTTAATTAAGTTTTGCTCGTCATAGATTCTGCTAGAATCATGTTTATAGGCCATCATCAATTGTTATTATTTACTCATGTATTTCGGCTGCTAGAGGCTTTCAACAAAAGGCTTTGTATACATAATAGCTCGTTCGTCTGGTATCCATGTAAGCACAGTCCCTGTAGCCTAGTGGAGTAACCAATCGCCGCGATAGCGAGAGGGACCGGGTTCGAGGCTGTGTATTTTTAAGGTCTTTGTTAATTTAATTCTCGCCAGTTTGTCCGAGTCTATATATTATTTATTCATATTTAACACACCATCCCTCCTCCGTCCATCAAATCCCATCAAGATAGGCCTTACGGATCTTATTTGACCCCAGATGACCTCTGATGACCTTGAAAATTTAATCAGCAAAAAGAACACACCAACCCCCTTCCCTCCACCAAATCACATCAAGATAGGCCTTACGGATCTTATTTGACCCCAGATGACCTCCGATGACCTCAAAATATTAATCAACAAAAAGAACACACCATCCCTCTTCTGTCCACCAAATCCCATCAAGATAGGCCTTACGGATCTTATTTGACCCCAGATGACCTCCGATGACCTCAAAAAAATAATCAACAAAAAGAACACACCATCCCTCTTCTGTCCACCAAATCCCATCAAGATAGGCCTTACGGATCTTATTTGACCCCAGATGACCTTGAATGACCTCCGATGACCTTGAAAATTTAATCAGCAAAAAGAATACACCACCCCCCTTCCCTCCACCAAATCCAATCAAGATAGGCCTTACGGATATTATTTGACCCCCGATGACCTTGAATGACCTCTGATGACCTTGAAAATTTATTCAGCAAAAAGAACACACCACTCCCCTTCCCTCCACCAAATCTCATCAATATAGGTCTTACTGATCTATTTGACCCCATATTTGACCCAGGTGACCTTGAATGACCTACGGTGACCTTGAAAATTTAATCAGGAAAAAGAATACACCACCCCCCTTCCCTCCACCAAATCCCATCAAGATAGGCCTTACTGATCTATTTGACCCCATATTTGACCCCCGATGACCCCGAAAAATTAATCAACAAAAAGAACACACCATCCCTCTTCCGTCCACCAAATCCCATCAACATAGGCCTTACGGAACTTATTTGATCCCAGATGACCTTGAATGACCTCCAATGACCTCGAAAATTTAATCAGCAAAAAGAATACACTACCCCCCTTCCCTACACCAAATCCAATCAAGATAGGCCTTACGGATCTTATTTGACCCCCGATGACCTTGAATGACCTCTGATGACCTTGAAAATTTATTCAGCAAAAAGAAAACACCACTCCCCTTCCCTCCACCAAATCTCATCAATATAGGCCTTACTGATCTATTTGACCCCATATTTGACCCCCGATGACCTTGAACATTTAATCAGCAAAAAGAGCACACCACCCCTTTCCCCCCACCAAATCCCATCAAGATCGGCCTGACGGATCTTATTTGACCCATATTTGATCCCGATGACCTTGAATGACCTCCAATGACCTTGAAAATCTAATCAGCAAAAGAACACCCCACCCCCTTCCCTGACATCAAGTCCCATCAAGATAGGCCTTACGGATCTCTAGATATCGCGTCACAACGCGTCACAAAAGTTTTAAGCATATTTGACCCCAATGACCTTGAATGACCTCCAATGACCTTGAAAAATCAATCAGCAACAGAACGCACCACCCCCCCCCCCCCCCCCTTCCCTCCACCAAGTCCCATCAAGATAGGCCTTACGGATCTCCAGATATCGCGTCACAAAGCCTATTTCTTAGCACACGCCAGACGGCGGACGCCAGACGGCGGACGCCGGACGGCGGACGCCAGACGCCGGACGGCGGACGCCATACGGCGGACGCCGGACAGAAATAGTGATAACATACAGCGTGTTTTTACTGAAGAAAAAAGCAGGCATATGACTGCTAACGGATTAAAATCCCCCAGTAAAAACACACCACCACCGGCATTTGCCCGCTCATACCGGTTTTTTTCTCCTGGATTTTAGATGCCTTTTATCCTTCGAAACCAAGGATAATAGCGGTTGAAACCGGTCAGGAAAAGCAGTCTTTCGTCAGTATAAACACGCACGGTTCCAGCTCAGCGCGTTTGCCGATGGTAAGCGGAAATGGGTACATCAGACTAGCGCACTGTAAATGTCGTACGGCAGACGCCATTTTGCTACTGTCAATACCACAATGCATCGCGAGTGACCTGCTTACGACCTTTCACTGGCATTTATTATAATGAGGTCAGCGGCAGCCGGCAAGTTTGTTTATCGTACTGCAATAAAAACACGTCTCTCACACGAGCAACCGGCTTTTATCCTGCTTTTTATAAGACGGGTAAAAGCCGGTTTGCTTAATAAAAACACGCTGTAAGTCTCTTTCTGATTACATCAGGCGATACAAAAATCGACAGTCCTGAAATCAAGGCTAGTCGCTACATCTTGGCTAGGAGAAATCCCACAATCATGACAATAATGCCAATTAGGATTGGTTTTCGATGATAAAATGAGTATGTTTGTGCTAAAACTCACAGCTGTTGTGAAGAGACTTAAACTACACACTTTACTCAGATTTTAAACAAAATATCCAGCGTAGCAGCATTGCCAAATCAAAATTCGATGTTTTGGCAAGCTTCCCAATCGTCAAACGGGCGCTGGTTTGGACAAAATATCAGCACTCGTTTGTTTATTTTTCAGCATTTACTGGGCGCTATGGCAGAAGGACAGAGGGGGTAAATATCGCCCAGCGCCCGCTTATCTTAAGCCTTGTGTGTCACATGTTACATAATACTGTACATGTATTATAATAATCAATGGTTGGAGCCACAAAGACATATCTACAATGGCTGCCATGTGTAAGATTGCATTTTCACAAGGTTGCACCTTATAAATCTTGTGTGCACCAGAAGTGTGTAACATCATTATGGCAGCCATTTATATCAGTCACTTTTCACACAACTAGATCAAAGTGCAATAGCTGCTCTGAGTTACATTTAGTTTATACCAATTACTCAGCATGTACTCAACTCTGTATATAACAAGTGGCAGCTATTACAGATAGGACCTTGTTGCACTAAAGCCATGAATCAGAAATTATATATAAACTAAAATTTTATTCACCTTGTGTAAGATTACATTTTCACTACAAGGGAGCACCTTATAGTTTGTGTGTGCACCAGATGTGTGTAACATATGGCAGCCATTAATATATAGTCACTTTTCACATCACTAGGTATCTCAACAAAAAGATCATATATCTACAATATAGCTGCTCTGAGTTACATTTAGCATAATATACTCAACTCTGTTTATATCAAGAGGCAGCTATTACAGATAAAGCCTTGTGGCACTAAGTCCTTGATATCTATGAAACAAAAATGAATTATTAACTAAAAGTTCAGCACAAACATAAGTGAAAATCCACATACATGTACATGTATGTAGATAAGTGTTAGCCTCCACAAAAGTAATTTGTGCTCGATTACATTATGAAATAAGTTTCATACAACTTCTTCATTTTATTTTTAATAGTATATATAACAGTTGATTATTTAGTCATATTTAAAAATAGTATGGTATAGAAAAGGGGATTTTTGCTGACAAATAAAAACATTCCCAAACTAATAACTAATATCTATGCTTTATTTGTGTTCTTTTCAAGCTTTATTGCACATACTAACCTTAACTAACCTTTGTCGCTTGTTTGACAAAAGCCATTACCAACCGCTATCCGAATACAACAAATCCAAATTCAATTCAATAGTGGAATATTACAGAAATTAAAAGTTCAGCACAAACATAAGTGAGAATCCACATACACGTATAAGATAGGTTTTTAGCCTACATATTAACTACAAATCAATTTCAATCTTTTGCAAACAATTTTGTTTAATTGACATGAAGATTACGTTATGAAACAAGTTTCACACAACTTTTTCATGATATTTTTAATAAATAACGGTTGATCTATTAGTCATATTTAAAAATAGTATGGGAGAGAAAAGGGGATTTTTGCTGACAAATACATACATTCCCCAACTTTACTCATTTCTATGCTTTCTTTACGTCCTTTTCAAGCTTTATTGCACATACTAACCTTTAACTAACCTTTGTCACTTGTTTGACAAAAGCCACTACCAACCCGCAATCCGAAAAGAACAATTCCAAATTCAATTCAATAGATGATAGTAATTATTTATGGAAGCATGAAATGACTTTTATTGTAGGAAATCTTCGGAACCCAAGCTAAGCTGAAAAAACCATTGCAACTGAAATAAACATTTTGTGATGGTTGACAATTTATTCACTTAAGTTAAAATCAAAATAAATAAATAAAAGCAGAAAATTGGCACATAACTGAGCTAGTTCAAATGACTGTTTAACACTATCCAAAAGGCTGTCGTCTGCAGACAACAGTTCCAAAATTTCACAAATGTTTCAAAAATGTTGAAATTATTGAATTTCATCACCATATTTGGAGAATCACTATGGGAAAAGCATTCAAATAGTACAAACACGCCTAGTATTGTATGGTTAAGTAATCTTGGATATAAACTTTGAAAGTTGGGAAAGGTTTCTGACAAATCAGTTTTGTGTATGGTAAAATTTATATAGCTGCGTGGATAGTGTTATAATTGGTTGGCAGCATGAACAAGATCACTAATAATGAGTCAACTTTTTTTTAAATATTGTAATCATGTATGCATTGTGTTACGATATCGCCAGACCTGTACATTTCCTGTATCGCATCGCAATTTGCACCATGAAAATCATTAACTGCGATACAACTTTCAAAGGCTGGTGCAAAATTGTAATACAAGTTGCTATCGCGGTTCATTAAATTTAAGCATTCAAAACACTGAATGCCACAAAAACATTTGAATATGTTCAAGTCGCCTATTGTTCTGGTCATTCTCGCCTCCATCTCATATAAGTATGAATCAACCTGACAAATAACTATCAAGTTAAAACAAAAACACTTGGTTTGCAATAAAATCAAGATATTAGACAGAAAACAGAAAGTTTTAAGTGCAGTTATATTACATCTTTATTTATTGGCATTCAATTTGCACAGCGGGAACTATATACGCAAATATATACATAATGACGACATGTCAACAGGTACAACCTTGTCTGCTTCAGAAAAAAAAAAATTGAGCAAATCCGACAGAGTTGTAAGCAAGCGTTCCTTTCTTTATTGGAAGTATTTTAAAAATATGAGGAAAAGAAAATGTATTTTCTTTTCATTTCTTGATATACTTTACAAACAAAAACTATTTTACTCTTTGTCTCGTAATAAGTCTGGCCGACAAGAAATAACTTTTTAACTTGACATGATACATTTAACGTATACCTTAATATATTTCAAAAAAATGTAAACAAATATAAACTAAAAATGTAATGCTGTAGGCCTATGCACAAAACAATAATTCATACTGAAATATACACACTACAAGAAGACATTGTAAAACAGGACAACCTATAATGCTCCAATGATGGAACTTTGAAGGACAGTATCCTTTGGAATTCTTAAAATGTTAGAGGTTCTGTGTTTTAAGGAGTTAAAATTCTTTTTAAAACATTTAAAGGTTCCGATTGCTGACCTGATTTTAAACTTGATGTTTTGTATTCCACATGAAGGGTCATCCTTTAAATAGTCATATTCCAAAGTTGGAGTTGCATAACTCTTAATGGTTCTTATTTTAGAAGCACATGGTTACATAAAATCTGCCCATAGAGTAGCTAGTACACAAACTAGCTGGGTGGTTAACCATCTTTGGCAGTAATTCACCAAATTTTGGCCTATAATGTCTAAATAGAGCATACCCTTGGGTCTAAGATTTAACAGAAATAATAAGAAAAATATAGGTTTTCTTTTGATATCAAAATGTTTTGATGTGAGAAAATAAGCTAAAGTGATCGGAACATACACCTTTAAATAAGAACAAGTTTTCTTAGGGCTTATAGACATAATTAGTATGACTTTATCTGCTTGCAATTGGTAAATCTATCCTCATCTAATATTGTTATTTTGTGTCGATTAAAATGAAATAAGTAAATTTTGTCTTGAGTGTGTAGGGTGCCTGGTTGCCATTTTTACTCACACAGCTGTTTCGTCGATCATAATGTATATGTTCCCATTAACTTTGCCCTTACGGTCTAAACAACTAAACAAAGAATTACCAATGATGGTGTACAGGAATGGATTGAGAGCAGAATTTATCGGAAGCACAAAACCAATTATCCACGCAAATACTTCGGGAGAAACCTCCACTGTTTCATTCTGCACCAAAATCCCAATCACAACAATTGGCAACCAGCAAAGCAAATCGGTCATTGTGATCAATCCCATTTTGAAAGCCATTTTCAGATCTGTTTTTGATCGGGACATGTTTGATCTTCGTATGTGAATGAATAAACTGATGTAACATACCGCAACGGTAACGCAGCAGATGAAATTGACTCCAAGAAATAGGATGATTGAATATGTGGGGCTTAGAAGGCTACCAACTTTTTCATATTTATAGATTGTTAAAACATCATCATCTCTATTAATTATGTCATTGAAGATTGTAATATTGCCTAATGTTTCCCGGGTTAATAATCTTCCGGCCAGTGAATATGTGGGGCTTAGATGGCTATTAACCTTTTCATTTGTATAGAATGGTATGAAATCATCATCATCTCTATAATATCCCAAGTCATAAGAGATTGTCACATTGCCTAATGTTTCCCGGGTTAATAACCTTCTGGCCAGTGGTAACCCTATACACACTTCAGAAAATTGATAAAGATGTTGATCTTTTTGCAACCCGATTCCTAATGCACTGAAAACAAGTGCAAGCATCCACATTAATATTGTAACAAGTATTTTTGACCTTGTTGTCAAAAACAGTTTCTGACTCACTGCAGTATTTCTAAAGGCCCAAAATCTGTCAATACCTATCAGAAGATTAAAGAATAGGGATGATTCGCTTGAAAGTATCGATAGAAAACCTGATAATTTACACAGTGCGTGACTCCTCCAATGATCAGCTTCAAAAGGAAAATATTCCTGAAAGTACTGATCAGCTGATGCAATTATTAGCATATAAACTCCCATTAGAAAATCAGCAGCGGCAAGGTTAGTTATGAATAGAACTTGTTTCTGGTAATCGGTTTGTTCTTTTCCCCTGGTTAGTTTCTTGCAACCCCTTACAAGAACATATCCATTAGCAATCAACGCAAATACACCAATTATCCACATGGAATACTTGATCAGTGTATTTGGTAGGAGCTCATTACATGTCATGTATTCTGATTTTGGTTCTGTTGATATACATTGAGGTCCTGATGTTGAGTTTATAAAACAGCATGATGCTGGAGTGTCTACTGTTATAGTAGTAGTATTTGTAGGTCCAGTGAAAGACTTGGATGTTATTTTTGAAAGTGGATTATCTTGAAGGTTAATATACTTCATATTAGTTTGATTTTCAAATGCATATGGTTGAATTATACTTATTTGGTTGCTGTGCAGCTCAAGTGCCACAAGCTCATGTAATCCAGCGAAGGAGGCATCAATATTTGATATATTGTTGTCATATAAACTCAGAGCTTGCAATTTATCACAGTCCGTAAGACTAATCAAAGCAGAGGTCATCAACATGTTGTTGCCTAAAAGGAGAGCAGTTAAATTCACCAGATTCTTAAATATACCCTTTTTTAATAACGTTAGTTTGTTATTAAATAAAGATAACTGCGATAAGTTAATCAATCCTTGAAATGTATCGTCATGCAGATTTATTAATTGGTTATCACCCAAGTACAGGTAGGTTAATTGCCTAAGACTCTTAAAGATACCTGCTTGCAATGCTGTTACATGTATATAGGTTGTTATTATTCAGCCATAACGTATACAGGTTGTCTAACCCCTGGAATGTATCTTCATGTAGATTGGAAAACTGGTTACCATTCAAGTATAGACGTAATAATTGCCTGAGATCCCTGAATACACCTGGTTGCAATGCTGTTAGGTTGTTATTATCCAAGGTTAGCACTGTCAATTGCCTGAGATCCCTGAATACACCTGGTTGCAATGCTGTTAGGTTGTTATCACCCAGCCATAACACATACAGGTTGACTAACCCTTGAAATACATCTACATGGAGATTGGATATCTGGTTATCATTTAAGTATAGCTGTGTTAATTGCCTGAGATCCCTGAATACACCTGGTTGCAATGCTGCAAGGTTGTTATCATCCAGTGATAACACAGATAAGTTGTCTAACCCTTGAAATATATCTACATGAAGATTGGATATCTGGTTATCAGTTAAGTATAGCCGTGTTAATTGCCTGAGATCCCTGAATACACCTGGTTGCAATGTTGTTAGGTTGTTAATAAGCAGTGATAACACAGACAGGTTGACTAACCCTTGAAATGTATCTACATGGAGATTGGATATCTGGTTATTATACAAGAATAGTTGTGTTAATTGTCTGGGATTCCTAAATAGACCTGGATGCAATGTTGTTAGGTTGTTATTATGCAGCTTTAATACAGATAAGTTGTCTAACCCTTGAAATGTATCAACATAGAGATTGGCTATCTGGTTATTATACAAGAATAGCTGTGTTAATTGTCTGGGATTCCTAAATAGATCTGATTGCAATGTTGTTAGGTTGTTATTATGCAGCTTTAATACAGATAAGTTGTCTAACCCTTGAAATGTATCTACATGGAGATTGGATATCTGGTTATCAGTTAAGGATAGCCGTGTTAATTGCCTGAGATCCCTGAATACACCTGATTGCAACGCTGTTAGGTTGTTATCACCCAGCGATAACACAGACAGGTTGACTAACCCTTGAAATGTATCTACATGGAGATTGGATATCTGGTTATTATACAAGAATAGCTGTGTTAATTGTCTGGGATTCCTAAATAGACCTGGATGCAATGTTGTTAGGTTGTTATTAAGCAGCTTTAATACAGATAAGTTGTCTAACCCTTGAAATATATCTACATGGAGATTGGATATCTGGTTATTATACAAGAATAGCCGTGTTAATTGCCTGAGATCCCTGAATACACCAGATTGCAATGTTGTTAGGTTGTTATTATGCAGCTTTAATACAGATAAGTTGTCTAACCCTTGAAATGTATCTACATGGAGATTGGATATCTGGTTATTATACAAGTTTAGCTGTGTTAATTGTCTGGGATTCCTAAATAGACCTGGATGCAATGTTGTTAGGTTATTATTATACAGCTTTAATACAGATAAGTTGTCTAACCCTTGAAATATATCAACATAGAGATCGGATAACTGATTGTCATACAAAATCAATTCTTTTAGTTGTCCAAGATCATCAAATATACCAGGTCCTAATGTTTTTAATGTGTTAGTATTCAGATACAGCACAGATAAAGTATGCAGTCCTTGAAACTGATCAATATGGAACAAGTTCAAATGATTGTGATTCAAATATAAATTTTGTAACAGAGCACAATCCCAGAATGCAGCTGGTGCCAGTGTTTCTAGCACATTACCATTCAGTGATAAGTCCAGCAAGTTAACCAACCCTTTAAGAGAACATCATTGAGATGAAATAATTTATTATTGGCCAGATTTAGATGTGTCAATTGAACCAGATTCTGGAATACACTGGAATTTGTCGGATTGTGAAGTTTGGAAATTTGATTCCCATGCAACGATAAATGTGTCATTTTCTTGAGGTTCTCAAACATATCTATACCTATATTAACAATTCTATTTTCAGAAAGGTCAAGGAAATACAAATTCCTCAAATCCTGAAATATTGTTGGGTCTAGTTCAACTAAAAAGTTATCTGATAAGGACAAAGCTTGAAGTGTCTTTAAATTTGAGAATATTGCTGATTCAATATGTGAAATTTCATTTCCTGATAAATACAGTACTTCCACATGATGAATACCTTCAAATATACCAACTGTTAAGACTGATAACATATTATTGTTAAGAAACAATTGTTTAAGGCTACTCGGGCCAGAGAATGAACTAGAGTTTATATACAGCAGTTTATTATTAGAAAGATCAAGTACTTGCAGCTGAGATAATCCCTCAAAGTGTCCTTGATGAAGGCTGGAGATGAGGTTATTGTCCAGCAGTAGAATATTGATGTTGGTGAGGTTTCTGAAGCTTCCCAGGCTAACATGAACCAGTTGTCTTGCACTACCATCAAGAGCAGATGTGTTGACTTGGAATTCAGTTGACAATGTTTCATAGATGAGAAGTGTTTTCTCTAGTTGTCTGCCATCCAAACAGTCTGTTACAAATTGGTTGGAATTCAATTTACAGACACACCCTTCCGGACATTCAGGATATTCAGCAACGTGTATATTATCATTTCGCGACAGACCAAACTCTGGTATTTCTGACGTGCTGTAACTTGATTCAGGAAATATTGGCCTCAAGGATGGATGAAGGACAGTCAGATCTTGGTATTGTTCAACGGGCAGATAAGCCACATTGTATACATTAGTATATCTTTCAACTTGTCCACATGTTGTCAGCAGACCGATATCAGGTGAAACATTCTGATATGGATTGCAATCTGATGGATCCAATCCATTCTGCGAATCAATGGTATCTCTAGATCTGACAGCGAGTAGTTGAATTGTGGATCCTACATTGGTATTTAATACCAGCTTCGCGCTGTTGATGGTCATACTACAGGAGCTTTGACTTGGGCCCATGACTGCTATGATGTCATTCCAACACCCTTGTCAGTTGAGTTAGGCTGCACATAGAAATAGTTATAAATAGACCAGTCTGACTGTACTTGCATCACACTCATTTGTATTTCAAAGCCAAGTGGGGTATAGATATGGACCGTACTACATTCTTGATTTTCAAATGTACGAATCATTGCAGGAAGAATCTGGTTTGTTGCTAGAGATATGTTTCCATTGGGGCAGTGAGTGGCATTGTCCAGCGTACTCTTGTTTCCATTTCTAGTGTTAAAATTCAAATGTTGAGAGTTGGTCAGGTTATCTACTTTTGATGAGTTTTCAGTTGCTGCATCCGTTGAAACCTCCGTAGAGTTTGCATAGGGTGAACCAAACACATCTGTTTCGTTACGTGAAGAGTTGGTATATCTGGAGTCAGCCACACTTGGCCATGTATCATTGATAGCATTATGTGAAGATATATTATATTGCGAGCTAGACACATTCCATGTAACTTTGGTTTCATTATGGGACAATCGCGAGTCAGGCATACTTGTCGCTGAAGAGATCATGAATCCAGAGTCAGACATGTTACCCACTGTAACTTTGCTTCCATTATGTAAAGAGTCTATGTAAAGCAACCTAGACACATTTGCTGCAGCCCCAGTTCCGTTCAGTGAAGAGTTCATATATTGTGAGCCAGACTCTATAGCAGTTTGACTAGCATCATTCAGACTTTCATTGTCCGTATGCTGATAGTCAGAGTTATCACCCATACCGGCATTCCTATCTCGTCTATTCCTATTCACATTTGACTCTGAGTGTGCAGTTGGAATAACAGACACAACATAGACTAGTACACAGAGTGAAGTGAGGATCCACATATTAGACAGATCTTTAGCCTCCATATTGACTATACAGATAATTCTGGCTGAATCTCTAGTAATTTCTGTCGCCTGATGCAGTCTGTGTGCATGCCAACCTTATGAAACCATACCACACAACGCTGCATTTTTAATAGTATAATGGTTGTTTTTATTAAGTCAGATTGTTGCTTACAAATACACAGATTCTCCAACTCCACTAATTTCTATGCTTTCTTTGTGTTATTTTCAAGCTTTATCGCTCAACCAAACTTGCAGGTCATGGTCATATGTGTGTACCTACATTTGGACAAAAGCAGTTGTACCGAATACAATATATATGACAATTTCCAATTCAATACCATTTTAGAATGATGATTATATCTCTGTAGCAATGCATGACACTTAGGGACGCACCATTAGATTTTCAGGGGGGGTTGGAGTACCCCCCCCCCCCCCCCCCCCCCACTGAAAATCTAATGGTGCGTCCCTTACTAATAAAGGCATTCCACCCTGTGTTTTTTTTTAAAGTTTTTTTGTTATACTTGAATGATTTTGACCTTAATATTCACCTAACAATGAAATAAAAAATACTGCAAGTCACAACTTGCGAATACATTTAATACTTATTGTTTAATATTAAGGTTTTTTGTAGAAATATGTCAAACTGTCTAAATCTCCTTATTCATATTTACTTGTGTCCTCTGTTAATTTCATTCTCCGACTTTGACCAATTCTTTTTAGATATCTTGTTTTGTTAGACTTGAATAATCTCTCTGAAGAGCTCTCAAGAGCAATATGTGCAGTTGAAAGCGTTGACAAATTGAAGTTAAAGGTCATGTAGGGGTCATAAGATCAGTCAATCAGTGACCCCATGAACATCTCAATTCCCCTTACCTAAAGATTATTGTCACCAAATTTGCTAAAGATTGAAGTCTGACTTTACATGAGAGCCCTAAGTAATAAGTGCAGTTTAAAATGTTGACACGGTTTGGGTCAAAGGTCATGTAGGGTTTATTAGTGTTCAATTTGTGTACACCCCATAAGCACCTCAAGCCCTTATATCCAAAGAATATTGTCACCAAGTTTGGCCTGACAATTTTGGCTGAATCTTTAGCAAACAATTTCTATCGCTTGAAGCAATGTGTGGCCAGCAACAAAATAAAACAGTTTCACACAACTTTTGCATTATATTAGAAGTATAAAGGTATATTTATGAGTCATAGTTTTAAAATAGTATGGTATAGAAAAGGGGATTTTTACTGACAAATACACACATTCCCCGACTTGACTAATTTCTATGCATTCTTTGTGTTCTTTTTCAATTTGATTGCACGCACTAAACCTAACCTGTGTTAACTATACATGTTATCAATACAATTACTGAACACGGGAATATTAACACTTTCTACGCGGCTATTAGTTTTACCATAAGTTTTGTAACAAATTTTTCAGAAACCTTTCCCAACTGTTAAGGTCTATCTCAAGAATTACAGAACCAACAATAGGCATTTCTGATTCTTATGCATTTCTCATGGTGATTCCAAAGGCTAATGAAATTCAATAATTTTGACATTTTTGAAACATTTTGTGACATTTTGGAATGTCGTTTGCAGACGCCTGCCGCATGGTAAGTGTAAAGAACAATTCCCAATTCAATCCCAATTTAAAATCATAGTAAATCTTTATGCAAGCATAATATAACTGTAATTGTCTTCTAAAATCTGTGATACCTTTTATTTACCCATTCAAAAAATTGAAAATCATTGCGACAGTGAAACAAACATAATCTTGATGGTTGCTTACAATTAATAGTGATGTGACATTTAACCCTAAATTGATTAATGCAAACTGTGTATTGAGATTTAATCATGTGTAAGTACTTCCAGATTGCATAAATATGACTGCTATCCATAGTGTAATAGACAAACTAGAATAGCTCCATCAAAATTAATTTTGGGTTTGAACTTTGAGTAGTATAATGCATCAGGCTGCACACAGCAACACTGTCATTTTCCATGAAACGGTCAAAATATATAGTCCACATACCTGTCTTTGTTTGTAATGTGAACATTTGACTATCATTTCACAAAATAGGGGCGGGGGGGGGGGGGGATTCTAAGGGAGCACATACGGCCAGTTTTTGTAAGGTAAACATGCAGGGTGAATAACATTTGCGGGTATATCAAACCCTTAAGATGAAATCTGCACTGAAAGTATGAACAACCTTTCGCAAATAATCCTACAAATTAACCACCAACAAAGTGTAGTTTGGTATGAAAATCCCTGCATGAATAGCAGCACCACTGCCCTAGCTAACTACTAGATTTATGAATATTCAGCTCTTGTGTAACATTTATTTGGGCAATTTACAGCCGTTTCTCTGAATATAATCGATGAGAATTAAAAGTTCAGTAATATTGCCCGCCATGAACGATCACAGATGACCATACGAGTCGATGATAGGATTGCCAGAAAGTAAATTTCCCTTTTTGCATCCATTGAAAATCAATTGAGAAGAAAACTCGCCTTGTGCAAGTCGCTACATCTTGGCTAGGGGAAATCCCACAATCATGCCATCGGCAGCACTACATATAGAATACAATTATGATATTGGTTTTCGCTGATAAAATGAGTATTTTTTGCTAAAACTTCCAAACAACATACTCGCCACAGATTTTAAACAAAATATTCAGCGTGGCAGCATTGTCAAATCAAAATTCGATGTTTTGGGCAAGCTTCCCAATCGTCAACCGGGCGCTGGTTTGGACAAAATATCAGCACTCGGTTGTTTATTTTTCAGCATTTACCCGGCGCTATGGCAGATGAACAGATGAGTAAAAATCGCCCAGCACCCGCTTATATTGAGCCTTGTGTATCACATGTTACATAATACTGTACATGTATTATAATAATCAAGGGTTGGAGCCACAAAGACCTATCTACAATGGCTGCCATTGCATTTTCACAAGGGAGCACCTTATAGTATGTGTGTGCACCAGATGTGTGTAACATATGGCAGCCATTTATAGTCACTTTTCACATCATTAGGTATCTCAACAAAAATATCCTATATCTACAATAGCTGCTCTGAGTTACATTTAGCAGAATATACTCAACTCTGTTTATATCAAGAGGCAGCTATTGCAGATAAGGCCTTGTGGCACTAAGTCCTTGATATGTATGAAACAAAAATGAATTATTAACTAAAAGTTCAGCACAAACATAAGTGAGAATCCACATACATGTACATGTATACAGATAAGTTTTAGCCTCCACAAAAGTAATTTGTGCTCGATTACATTATGAAACAAGTTTCATACAACTTCTTCATTTTATTTTTAATAGTATAACAGTTGATTATTTAGTCATATTTAAAAATAGTATGGGAGAGAAAAGGGGATTTTTGCTGACAAATAAAAACATTCCCAAACTAATAACTAATATCTATGCTTTATTTGTGTTCTTTTCAAGCTTTATTGCACACACTAACCTTAACTAACCTTTGTCTCTTGTTTGACAAAAGCCATTACCAACCGCTATCCGAATACAACAAATCCAAATTCAATTCAATAGTGGAATATTACAGAAATTAAAAGTTCAGCACAAACATAAGTGAGAATCCACATACACGTATAAGATAGGTTTTTAGCCTGCATATTAACTACAAATCAATTTCAATCTTTTGCAAACAATTTTGTTTAATTGACATGAATATAACGTTATGAAACAAGTTTCACACAACTTTTTCATGATATTTTTAATAAATAACGGTTGATCTATTAGTCATATTTAAAAATAGTATGGGAGAGAAAAGGGGATTTTGGCTGACAAATACATACATTCCCCAACTTTACTCATTTCTATGCTTTCTTTACGTCCCTTTCAAGCTTTATTGCACACACTAACCTTTAACTAACCTTTGTCACTTGTTTGACAAAAGCCTGTTATTACCAACCGCAATCCTAATACAATAATTCAAAATTCAATTCAATAGATGATAGTAATTATTTATGGAAGCATGAAATGACAATTTATCATAGGAAATCTTCGGAACCCAAACTAAGCTAAAAAACCCCATTGCAACTGAAGTAAACATTTTGTGATGGTTGACAATTTTTATTCACTTAAGTTAAAATTAAAATAAATAAATAAAAGCCGAAAATTGGCACATAACTGAGCTAGTTCAAATGACTGATTAACACTATCCACAAGGCTGTCGTCTGCAGATGACAGTTCCAAAATTTCACAAAATGTTTCAAAAATGTTGAAATTATTGAATTTCATCACCATATTTGGAGAATCACTATGAAAAAAGCATTAAAATAGTACAAACATGCCTAGTATTGTATGGTTAAGTAATCCTAGATATATAAACTTTGATTGGGAAAGGTTTCTGACAAATCAGTTTAGTGTATGGTAACATTTATATAGCTGCGTGGATAGTGTTATAATTGGTTGGTAGCATGAACAAGATCACTAATAATGAGTCAACTTTTTTTAAATATTTTCCTGCATCGCATCGCTATTTGCACCTTGAAAATCATTAACTGCGATACAACTTTCAACTTTCAAAGGCTGGTGCAAAATTGTAATACAAGTTGCTATCGCGGTTCATTAAATTCAAGCATTCAACGTAAACACTGAATGCCACAAAAACATTTGAATATGTTCAAGTCGCCTATTGTTCTGGTCATTCTCGCCTCCATCTCATATAAGTATGAATCAACCTGAAAAATAACTATAAAGTTAAAACACTTGGTTTGCAATAAAATCAAGATATTAGACAGAAAACAGAAAGTTTTAAGTGCAGTTATATTACATCTTTATTTATTGGCACTCAATTTGCACAGCGGGAACTATATACGCAAATATATACATAATGACGACATGTCAACAGGTACAACCTTGTCTGCTTCAGAAAAAAATAAGATTTTGAGCAAATCCGACAGAGTTGTAAGGAAGCGTTCTTTTCTTTATTGGAAGTATTTTAAAAATATGAGGAAAAGAAAATGTATTTTCTTTTCATTTTCTTGATATACTTTACAAACAAAAACTATTTTACTCTTTGTCTCGTAATAAGTCTGGCCGACAAGAAGTAACTTTTTAACTTGACATGATACATTTTATGTATACCTTATTATATTTCAAATAAATGTAAACAAATATAAACTAAAAATGTAATGCTGTAGGCCTATGCACAAAACAATATATCAAAATTCATACTGAAATATACACACTACATAATACCACATACTATAAGAGACATTGTAAAACAGGACAACATACAATGCTCCAATGATGGAACTTTGAAGGACAGTATCCTTTGGAATTCTTAAAATGTCAGAAGTTCTGTGTTTTAAGAAGGAGTTAAAATTCTTTTTAAAACATTTAAAGGTTCCGATTGCTGACCTAATTTTAAACTTGATGTTTTGTATTCCACATGAAGGGTCATCCTTAAAATAGTCATATTCCAAAATTCGAGTTGCATAACTTTAATGGTAGTATTTTAGAAGCACATGGTTACATGGAATGTGCCCATTGAGTAGTACACAAACTAGCCAGGTGGTTAACCATCTATGGCAGTAATTCACCACATTTTGGCCTATAATGTCTAAATAGAGCATACCCTTGGGTCTAAGATTTAACAGAGATAATAAGAAAAATATAGGTTTTCTTTTAATATCAAAATATTTTGATGTGAGAAAAAAAGCTAAAGTGAACGGAACATAAATCAGAACAAGTTTTCTTAGGGCTTACAGACATAATTAGTGCGACTTTGTCTATTTGCAATTGTTAATCCTCATCTATTGTTATTTTGTGTTGATTAAAATGAAATAAGCATCAGGAAGAGGAAGTAGCTTTTGTCTTGAGTGTGTGGGGTGCCTGGTTGCCATTTATACTCACACGGCTGTTTCATCGATCATAATGTATATGTTCCCATTCACATTGCCTTTACGGTCTAAACAACTAAACAAAGAGTTACCAATGATGGTGTACAGGAATGGATTGAGAGCGGAATTTATCGGAAGCACAAAACCAATTATCCACGCAAATACTTCGGGAGAAACCTCCACTGTGTCATTCTGCACCAAAATCCCAATCACAACAATTGGCAACCAGCAAAGCAGATCGGTCAACGTGATCAATCCCATTTTGAAAGCCATTTTCAGATCTGTTTTTAATCGGGACATGTTTGATCTTTGTATTTGAATGAATAAACTGATGTAACATACCGCAACGGTAACGCAGCAGAAGAAATTGACTCCAAGAAATAGGACGATTGAATATGCGGGGCTTAGATGGCTACCAACTTTTTCATTTTTATTGATTGTTAAAACATCACTTTTGTCATAGGAGAATGTAATATTGCCTAATGTTTCCCGGGTTAATACGAATCCGGTCGGTAAATATGTTGGGCTTAGATGGCTATCTTTTTCATTTATATAGAATGGTATGAAATCATCATCATCTCTATAATATCCTAAGTCATAAGAGATTGTCACATTGCCTAATGTTTCCCGGGTTAATAACCTTCTGGCCAGTGGTAACCCTATACATACTTCAGAAAATTGATAAAGATGTTGATCATTTTGCAACCCGATTCCTAATGCACTGAAAACAAGTGCAAGCATCCACATTAATAGTGTAACAAGTATTTTTGACCTTGTTGTCAAAAACAGTTTCTGACTCACTACAGTATTTCTAAAGGCCCAAAATCTGTCAATACCTATTAAAAGAATAAAGAATAGGGATGATTCGCTTGAAAGTATCGATAGAAAACCTGATAATTTACACAGTGCATGACTCCTCCAATGATCAGCTTCAAAAGGAAAATATTGCTTAAAGTACTGATCAGCTGATGCAATTATTAGCATATAAACTCCCATAAGAAAATCAGCAGCGGCAAGGTTGGTTATGAATAGAACTTGTTTCTGGTAATCAGTTTGTTCTTTTCCCCTAGTTAGTGTCTGGCAACCCCATACAAGAACATATCCATTAGCAATTAACGCAAATACACCAATTATCCACATGGAATACTTGATCAGTGTATTTGGTAGGAGCTCATTACAGGTCATGTATTCTGATGTTGGTTCTCTTGATATACATTGAGGTCCTGATGTTGAGTTTATAAAACAGCATGATGCTGGAGTGTCTACTGTTATAGTAGTAGTATTTGTAAGTCCAGTGAAAGACTTGGATGTTATTTTTGAAAGTGGATTATCTTGAAGGTCAATATACTTCATATTGGTTTGATTTTTAAATGCATATGGTTGAATTACACTTATTTGGTTGCTGTGCAGCTCAAGTGCCACAAGCTCATGTAATCCAGAGAAGGTCGAGGCACCAATATTTGATATTTTGTTGTCATATAAACTCAAAGCTTGCAATTTATCACAGTCCGTAAGACCAATCAAAGCAGAGGTCATCAACATGTTGTTGCCTAAAAGGAGAGCAGTTAAACTCACCAGACCCTTAAATATACCTTTTTCTAATAATGTTAGTTTGTTATTAAACAAAAATAACTGAGATAAGTGAATCAATCCTTGAAATATATCTTCATGCAGATTGGTTAATTGGTTATCACCCAAGTGCAGGTCTGTTAATTGCCTTAGACTCCTAAAGAGACCAGGTTGCAATGCTGTTAGGTTGTTATTATTCAGCCGTAACATATACAGGTTGACTAACCCTTGAAATGTATCTACATGGAGATGGGATAACTGGTTACCATTCAAGGATAGCCGTGCTAAATGCCTGAGATCCCTGAATACACCTGATTGCAATGCTGTTAGGTTGTTATCATCCAGATGTAACAGTAACAGGTTGACTAACCTTTGAAATGTATCTACATGGAGATTGGATATCTGGTTATCAGTTGAGGATAGCAGTGTTAATTGCCTGAGATCCCTGAATACACCTGATTGCAATGCTGTTAGGTTGTTATAATCCAGCCATAACACAGGCAGGTTAACTAACCCTTGAAATGTATCTACATGGAGATTGGATATCTGGTTATCACGCAAGGATAGCATTGTTAATTGCCCGAGATCCCTGAATACACCTGGTTGCAATGCTGTTAGGTTGTTATAATCCAGCCATAACTCAGACAGGTTGACTAACCCTTGAAATATATCTACATGGAGATTGGATATCTGGTTATCATTCAAGTATAGCCATGTTAATTGCCCGAGATCCCTGAATACACCCGATTGCAATGCTGTTAGGTTGTTATTATCCAGCCGTAACTTAGACAGGTTGACTAACCCTTGAAATGTATCTACATGGAGATTGGATAGCTGGTTATCACTTAAGTATAGCCGTGTTAATTGCCTGAGATCCCTGAATACACCTGATTGCAATGCTGTTAGGTTGTTATAATCCAGATATAACATAGATAGGTTGACTAACCCTTGAAATATATCTACATGGAGATTGGATATTTGGTTATCACGCAAGGTTAGCCGTGTTAATTGCCTGAGATCCCTGAATACACCTGATTGCAATGCTGCTAGGTTGTTATAATCCAGCCATAACTCAGACAGGTTGACTAACCCTTGAAATATATCTACATGGAGATTGGATATTTGGTTATCACGCAAGGTTAGCCGTGTTAATTGCCTGAGATCCCTGAATACACCTGATTGCAATGCTGTTAGGTTGTTATAATCCAGCCATAACCCAGACAGGTTGACTAACCCTTGAAATATATCTACATGGAGATTGGATATCAAATGATTGTCATTCAAATATAAATTTTGTAACAGAGCACAATCCCAAAATGCAGCTGGTGCCAGTGTTTCTAGCACATTACCAGTCAGTGACAAGTCCAGCATGTTAACTAACCCTTGGAAGAGAAATTCATTGAGATGAGATAATCTATTACTGGCCAGATTGAGATGTGTCAATTGTACTAGATTCTGGAATACACTGGAATTTGTTGTATCTTGAAGTTTGGAAATTTGATTCCCATGCAACGATAAATGTGTCATTTTCTTGAGGTTCTTAAACGTATCTATATCTAAATTAACAATTCTATTTTCAGAAAGGTCAAGGAAATACAAATTCCTCAAATCCTGAAATATTGTTTGGTTTAGTTCAAATAGCAAGTTATCTGATAATGACAAAGCTTGAAGTGTCTTTAAATTTGAGAATATTGCTGGTTCAATATGTGCAATTTCATTTCCTGATAAATACAGTACTTCCACATGATGAATACCTTCAAATATACCAACTGTTAAGACTGATAACATATTATTGTTAAGAAACAATTGTTTAAGGCTTCTCAGGCCAGAGAATGAACTAGAGTTTATATCCAGCAGTTTATTATTAGAAAGATCAAGTACTTGCAGCTGAGATAATCCTTCAAAGTGTCCTTGATGAAGACTGGTGATGAGGTTATTGTCCAGCAGTAGAATATTGATGTTGGTGAGGTTTCTGAAGCTTCCCAGGCTAACATGAACCAGTTGTCTTGCACTACCATCAAGAGCAGATAGGTTGACTTGGAATTCAGTTGACAATGTTTCATAGATGAGAAGTGTTTTCTCCAGTTGTCTGCCATCCAAACAGTCAGTTACAAATTGGTTGAAATTCAAACTACAGACACACCCTTCCGGACATTCAGGATATTCAGCAACATGTATATTTTCATTTCGCGACAGACCAAACTCTGGTATTTCTGATGTGCTGTAATTTGATTCAGGAAATGTTGGCCTCAAGGATGGATGAAGGATAGTCAGTTCTTGATATTGTTCAATGTATAGATAAGCGATATTATATACATCAGTGTATCTTTCAACTTGTCCACATGTCTTCATCAGACCGATGTCATGTGTAACATTCTGATATGGATTACAATCAGATGGAACCAATCCATTCTGCGAATCACCTCTAGATCTGACAGCGAGTAGTTGGATTGTGGATCTGACATTGGTGTTTATTTCCAGATTCGCACTGTTGATGATCATACTACAGGAGCTTAGACTTGGGCCCATGGTTGCTATGATGTCATTCCAACACTCCCTGTCAGTTGAGTTAGGCTGCACATAGAAATAGTTATAAATAGACCAGTCAGATTGTGTGTACAACACACTCATTTGAATTTCAAACCCAGGTGGGGCATAAACATGGACCGTACTACATTCTTGATTTTCAAATGTACGAAGCTTTGCAGGAAGAATCTTGTTTTTGGCTAGAGATATGTATCCATTGGGGCAGTGAGTGGCATTGTCCAGCATACTATTGCTTTCATTTCTCATGTTCAAATGTTGAGAGTCGATTAGATTACCTACTACTACTTTCGATGAGTTTTCAGTAATTGCTGCATCCGTTGAAACCTCGGTTTCATTATGTGAAGAGTCTACATATGTTGAGCCAAACACAACTGTTTCGTTACGTGAGGAGTTGGTATATCTGGAGTCCGGATATAGCGATGTAGCATTGATACCGTTTTGTGAAGAGTTGTTAAATTGCGAACCAGACACATTCCTTGAAGCCTTGGTTTCATTATGGGATATTCGCGAGTCGGACACACTTGTCGCTGAAGAGGTCATGAATCCAGAGTTGGCCATGTTACCCACTGTAGCTTTGCTTCCATTATGTAAAGAGCCTATGTTAAGCAACCTAGACACATTTGCTGCAGCCCCAGTTCCGTTCAGTGAAGAGTTCATATATTGTGAGCCAGACTCGATAGCAGTTTGACTAGCATCACTCAGATTTGCATTGTCCGTATGCTGAAAGTCAGAGCGATCATCTGTACCCGCGATCCTTTCTAGTCCATTCCTATTCACATTTGACACTGATTGTGCCGTTGGAATGCTAGAGACGACATAGACTAGTATACAGAGTGAAGTGAGGATCCACCTATTAGACACAATAAGCCTCCATATTGACAATATAAATAATGTTTGCTGAATCTTTAGCAGGCAATTTCTTTCACCTGATGCAACCTGTGACCAACTGCGTTATGAAACCATATCACACAATTTTGCTTTATTTAATAGTATAATGGTTGTTTAATTAAGTCACAAAGTAAAGAGAGAATGGTATACATGTATAGAAACGGAGATTTTTGCTGACAAATACAAACATTCTCCAACGTCACTAATTTCTATGCTTTCTTTGTGTTCTTTATAATCTTTATTGCTCAACCTAACTCAAGGGTCACACGTGTGTTACTTACATTTGGCCAAAAGCCGTTGTACCAAACACAATATATAGGACAATTGCCAATTCAATCCCATTTTAGAATGATACTTACCCGACCCGACCGATATTTGTGAAAGCATTGCATGGCAGTTATTAATAAATGCATTTCACCCTGTTTGTTTTCCTTCTTTCTTTTTTTGTTATGCCTGAATGATTTGTAATGTTATATTCACCTAACAATGAACATGATTGTAACTGAACTAGTTCAGCAACATGACTGTTTGAACCAGCCAACCAACAAACAATCAAACCCAAAAAATAAAATTCTTTGATGAATTTAATGAATTATATTTTAAATGTCATTAAATAAATATGAAAATAAGTACAAACCACAGATGGTAGAAGGTGTACAAATTTATTTTTGATTTAGGTTATGAAAAAAGTAGGATCAATTAATCATCTTTGATTGTATGAATTGTTGTGTTGACAATGTTATATGAAAATGTAATATGTGTGAATGAAGACTAAAAATATAAATTTAAAAAAACCACCAACCAACCAACACACAAACAAACTTAGGGGAGGAAAAAAATCAACCTGTTTTACGGGCCCGACCGACCTACTGTTTGCGTTTTTCAAGATTTTTGTTTAGAATTTTGTTTAGAATTTTGTTTTTAAATCTTTTTGTAAAATCAGCCGGTTTGTTTGCCGAAAATGTGTCGGAAAAAAAATTGATATTTGCAGATTTTTGTGACATTTTAGGTTAAAAATAATTAAAATTAAAGGTGTATGTTCCCATCACTTTTTGGGGGCTATGATTTTTTTTTTTCACATCAAGATATTTTGATATCAGAAGAATCCCCATATTTTTCTCATTATGTCTGTAAAATCTTAGGGCCCAGAAATGTTCCATTTATAAATTATAGGCTAAAATGTGGTGAATCACTGCCAAAGGTGGTTAACCACCCAGTTTGTGTATAACTCAATGAGAAATTAATTGTGACCTTGTGCTTCTAAAAATTGAACAGTTGGAGTTATGCAACTCAAACTTTGGAATGCGACAATTATATGGATGACCTTTCATGTAAAATAGAAAACATCAAGTTAAAAATTAAAAATTAAATAAAAACCCCGATCGACCCACCCTACTTGACAGGTCCGTCCGCCCGTAAAACAGGGGTTGTTTTTTTCTTCGCCTTACAAACAAAATACAAAACAAAAAATTTTAAGTTCACTGAGACAAAATAACACTGTCAAAGGAGTTATTACACGGTAGACTGAATCCTTCCATTTTTCACTATTTACACAATGCCCTATGACTAATGAGGGGCGCTTAAGGGAGGTGTCAACCCTTTTATGATGACATTTATCAAGCGCTGTAACTTTTGAACTAATAATGTGATGTATATAAAAGTACACATTTTTGGAAATGAAATGAGTCAGAGAATCCATTTTTGGTATTAAATTTCACTAAAAATGCTGATTATTAAATTTGTGTCCAATTTTTTTTTGGTCAACGAAACAAAATCAGTTTTTATTAAAAAAATGCCGAAATTGCACAAAAATTATCTTAAGACACTTCTCTACGATCAGTTTTATTTTTAATTTTACTTAAACATTTTTAGTTTTGAAATTATTGACCAAAAAGTACATAAACTCTATTATTACACCAATCTCATAGCTTACTCACTTAAAGAAGAAAAAAAAATCAATAAAGAGAGAGAGATTGGACAAGGATTCGAACTTATAATCTTTTTCACCACAAGCGAGGTCCTAATCCACTGAGCTATTGACACCTGTGGTCAACATTGCCCAGTGGGGTGGGGAGGGGGGGGGGGGGGGGGGCTATGTGTGTCAAGGTTGCTTTACTAAATTAGTGTAAGCTGTTTGTAACATTTATATGTACGAGGGTCATTCAATAAGTCTACCTCCTACCTCATAACTTTATTATTCTATGAGCCAGTCTTATCAAATATTACACGATCGTAGCTTGGAACCTCAGCTACAAATCTAATGTAAATTGATCTGAGTACTGGTTGTACTTTTCCGGACGTGCAGTGAGAACCAAGCCTCGATTCAGTGTGACGGAAACGGATGAAAATCAGCATAATATCGCCCGAAGTGCATTTCAATTGGCCTATTGTAAGAGGCAAAACATTCCCATCGGTCGAATATAACCGTTCTAAATGTCAGATATCTCTTTAACAGACTGTAAACAATAAGGTTGACGGATTGGTTTGGAAAAAAATATGCCCTCTATTAGCCAGATCCAGGTCAGGACAACCATTTAGTTTACCCCTCCCCTAGAGAACCCTGTAAAAGTCCTATTTGACTTTCATGATAACTAAGCGATCTTCAACATATCGAACTAAATGGAGGAATTTAAAGTCTGTCAAAGCGTCAAAGCGATATTTTTCTATCATTGACTACCTGATTGACTCTTCTGAAGGTAGCACATAAGTAAATCTCAAGTAACTATTATGTTAAAGATTTAACATTCGAGGCATCATTGTGGCTTAAGTTGTAACAACGAAAATTTGACTGATGGCAGTATTCTGGTATGCCAAAGGCATAGCAATACATTTGAGTTGTTAGTACACTATTTGCAAGCCTCCAAGAGTTGATATTGTTTACGATCTTATCTATACATGATAATACTGTAATGTATTCAGATATCATTCATTTATTTCCATTTTTAGTATTTAAATCATGCTCTTATATCTAACCATACAAAACGAAAAACACCCGAAAACATGTGTATATATTTTAAGGTAATTTTCTGTGTCCGTTGACCAAAATCTCTCTCTGGCTTTGACCGTCTCATAACAAAAGTAATACATATATCAATTATAATTTACTACACATTTATAGCTATGATTCAGAGCTATAATCATGACAAATGTCATGAAGTTGACATTAATATTAGCGATGTTATGAGGGAGGAGGTAGAACTTATTGAATGACCCTCGTATATAAAACATTATTATAACAACACATATTTCTTTCGCTACCGTCTGTTTCACGTCCACGTCCGTGCGAGGTGACGATCATCAGGCGAATAAATCATTACTTTTTTGATAATAAGTTCAGATCTACGGTTTATAATCCCCTTGTGTTTTGTGATTGCCAGTTTCTCGTCTAAACAGAGGTTACATTGCCCAGTTTTGCGCCTGTGAGTGTTGGATTGTGTTATAATGTCCCATTGGATAGTGTAATCATTGTTTTGGCGTTTTAACTCCCACACATACTTGGAAAGTTCTGTCTCTTTTTCATATTTGTCGTGTCGGAACGATGGTTTCTGTATCTTTCTTTAACCCTAACCCACCCGGTGGATTTTCCACCGAAATTTTTTTCAAGCGAAAAAAGCACACACAACAAGAGGTGCCACGCCCCGGGGTTTGAACCCACGACCTCTCGGTTGGCGGGCGGACACTCTACCAACTGCGCCACGGGGGAAGCTGTGCTGGGCGAGTGTATTCGCCCAGCTATATAGCCCGGGGCCATTATTTCACACAAAAACCTCAGCGCCACGCGGAACCAGGATGCTGGGAAATGGGATTTCATGGGATCTGGGGCTGTAAGGGTTAATCAGGGTAAAATTAGAGAAAAAAAGTGAAAATTAAAAAGAAGAAAAAAAATCGTTCCTTAACCCTAACCCACCCGGTGGATTTTCCACCGAAATATTTTTCAAGCGAAAAAAGCACACACAACAAGAGGTGCCACGCCCCGGGGTTTGAACCCACGACCTCTCGGTTGGCGGGCGGACACTCTACCAACTGCGCCACGGGGGAAGCTGTGCTGGGCGAGTGTATTCGCCCAGCTATATAGCCCGGGGCCATTATTTCACACAAAAACCTCAGCGCCACGCGGAACCAGGATGCTGGGAAATGGGATTTCATGGGATCTGGGGCTGTAAGGGTTAAAGCATCTACCGGCGATACCGATATATGATTTTGATTCAGAGTTGTGGGTTACTGTTGCTTTGTATACGACGGATTGAACAAGACAGTTCCCTCTCAGTGGGCAGTCAGGTTTTATTCTACAATTGCAGGATTGTTTGGGTGTGAGTTCTTTTGATTTGTTGATGATCTTGGCGTTGTGTGATGTGATGATTGAGTTCATGTTCTTCATGCAGCTATAGCTGATTTTTATTGTGTTTTTGTTGAAGATCTTTATAAATTGCCGGCCAATGTTGGTTTTGACGTTGCTGCTGTATGGGGGATTAAACCATGTTACTTTGCGGGATCGGTTCTTTCTTTTCACTTTTGGACTTGTGTGAACATGGTCTGAGTATGTGATGGTGTGTTTGAGGGCCTCATTATATATAGGCGAAGCTTTTTTGAATACTTCCTCAGTAGATGAGAGAGAGGATATGCGCTTCTCTACAGCGATTGGTATGTGCTTTGTTATTGATGGTGGATGGTTGGAATTTGTGATACATGGGGGTGTCGTTCGGTTTTCGGTATGGTTGATGCGTGCCAGTTTGTGTATAAAAACTGCCATCTCTCAACATGCATATTTGTAAAATTTGCGGTGATCGAAAGTCCCGGTATCAATGACGTCATGGTTATTGGTGCTCAAATTTGCACCAGAGCATTGTATGACTATGATTTCATTTCTATTACCGCAATTACAAAATTGCACGTTGAGAGATACTTATCATGAAAGCAAATAAAAACTTATGTTTTGTTTATAACTACATAACTATGCGATTTGGGCTCTAGCTCTATAATTATTTTTCTAACATACAGGGTGAGTAAAAATACCATTCACATTGCTTGATTGCTATGAATTCGTTTGATACACTATGCTTTGTTATACGAGACATTGCATTCTTCCATGCTTATATTTTAACGTTCTCTGAGTTTTATAGTTGGGTCTTTCATAGTCAGCGGGAGGCGGGGTCTAGCATCATGATCATTAAAATGTGTTATCCAATAGGCATGTAGGCCTAAACGTATGTATTCCTATCACACATATTTTCTCACACCGTCCCTTTATTTAACAGGTCCACATAACAATCCCATTTATATGAAAGGCATTCCAGTTTCCTGGCCTTATACATATTCTTAAAGTAACACAGGCCTGTTGCGGCCCGCATTGTGGATGGGTCAGCCATGGGATTTGACGCACCATGCATTTTCCCTCAGTCACTAACACATGTTATCCAGGCTGTACACCTACAATTTGAGCCTACAGTTTGCGCCTTGCTCCCTGCTCCTTTATATCCTAGTCGGCTGCATTGATTTCTTCCTTGTCTCATCATGCTCTGCTATTGTGTACTGTATGTTTTACAGAATGGAGCAATTATGAACTGTCTGCTTTTCCCCTAACCCATAAACAAACTACGGTTTGTGCCACTAACGCATGCACACCTTACATCAAAAGGGGGACTTTGCAGCTGTGTGTTTTTCAAGATACAGAAGAAACCAACAGAAAAAATAAAGAAAATGATAAGAATTAAGGAGTCATTTTCACTCGTAAAATCTGAATGCCTTGTTCACTTTTGATACATTTGATGTAATTTTAAAGCTTAGAAAATACTCTGAGAGCACACATAACAAACTCAGAATTAACTTAACCTGCTAAGTCCCCCTTTTGATGTGCTGCATCACATATTGTTAAGTTTTACTTAAATAATTTATAAATTTGACAACCTCCATTAATTACGTAAGCTCTTGCATCAATACTGATGAGTGGTCCAAAGGGCACGTATACAGGGTGAGTCAAAAAGAAGTTTACCCGGATTGGTGATGTTTTAAAAAACAAACAAATGACACTTGAGAGTTCAGTAAAGCATATATTTAACAAGAATTCTCTCCTGCTTATTAGGAAAAAATAATGACACAAATTGATCATTGCTCAGAGGAGTTATGCCTATTTTAATAAAGGTACTAATTTTGCAAGCTGTCCACGGAATACTTGACAAACCAAATGTAAAGTAAGCATTTTAGCTGTGTACTTACCTGCAATTAATGCCCTGCCCTTCAGTAAAACAGGCATAACTTCTCTTAGGAATGATCAATTTGCTTCATTGATTTTCTCTAATAAGCAGCAGAGTATGTTTGGTAAATAAATGTTTTTTGAACTTTTAAGTGTCATTTATTTGTTTTGAAAAACATCACCAATCTCGGTCAATAGGGAAGTACGCAGCTAAAATGCTTTACTTTACATTTGTTTGATCAAGTATTCCGTGGACAGCTTGTAAAATGAGTACCTTTATTAAAATAGGCATAACTCCTCTTAGCAATGATCAATTTGTGTCATCCTTTTTTCCTAATATGCAAGAGAGAATGCTTGTTAAATATATGCTTTACTGAACTCTCGAGTGTCATTTGTTTGTTTTTTAAAACATCACCAATCCGGGTAAACTTCTTTTTGACTCGCCCTGTAGGTCGGCCCGGAGTGATGTCACATGCCGTTGACAACAAATCAAAGAGGTAAATAAAGGCCTCTTACACAGTGTGACACGATCGCTTGGGTTGATCTACTGTATGGTCGAGCATAAAACTGATAGGCCCTGTTAAAACGTCTGGTTTGTTGTCAATGGCAAACGGTAAAAAGTACCCAGATGACCGGGCCGACCTATATGATATACACTAACCAACTGGGTCTGCGGACGGGCTATATTTTGATCAGTTCCAAATTGGCGAAGCCATCTTACAGCAACGAATGAATACAGAAGGACACGGGCGCACTGGACGCAACAAGCTCATAGTGCATCATATGTGTGATGCGTGCATGTGACGAAAATTGCTTGTGTGTGGCCATAATCACACGCTTACGATTGGATTACATGTGCGCGACGACAAATAAAAAACGAATATTTCTCGCCAATTTGGAACTGATTAAACTAGAGCGAGTTCATACTGATTGTCTGAATTTTGCAACTCAACTGCACTGTTATTACGGAGATTGCTGTCATTATAGTGCAATTATTTCTAAGAAAAAATCTGCAAGGTATTATCTCACCCTTCATATGACTTCAAAACACTGATCGACTATCTCGGACTATTTCACACGTAACAGTCAATTATCAACTTACCCAAAAGATCTACTAATAAATCGAGAAGGTCTGCTGTCTCCTGTTCCCCGAATGATTCCACAGAGCTACTGATCTTCTCGCTATAATTCCATAACGTCATACACACCATACCCGCCAACTGCCAGTCGCTGCGCCCAAAGTCACGCATCACTTCTATCAATCTAGGTGGAGAAAAAAATGTATTTGTTAGAGATGTCTTATTGAATCACTCACTCACTCCGCCGACATCTGTCAGACGTTAACAATGACTCTCCAGACACGCTATCTTGCATGCAGGTCTTCATCTCAGCAGGTGTTTGCCCAGTGTCCTGACATAGGATATCCACATAACTTAACATCGGGCATCCAGCGTTTCTTTTGCCATGAACTGGTTTCCATAGATCTGATACCACATCCCCAGAACATCTGACACAGTGTCCGGCAAACTGTAGTCGCCTCTTCTTGATACTTTCACTTACTCTAGGAAGATCACCATAGAGTTCTTTGTTGGTGATAGGTGACTTCCAACTTATATCGAGCGCTGATCTAAGAAGCCTGGTGTAATATACATCCAATAGCTTGCAAACTTTAGTTGTTACTGTCCAAGTTTCTGAGCCATAGAGAGGGGTGCTTTTCACTGTAGTTTGGAATAGCTTAATTTTTGTTGATCTTGTTGAGCTTATTTGAATAGATGATAGAAATAGATTTAAAAAATCCATTAACAAACTACCTTTCATGAAGGTTGTAAAGAATGAATTTGGCATTAATGCCAACGGGTATTGTCAGCTTCTAGCAAAATGCAACTATTGTAAACGTGGAAATGTTCGCGCTACATTAATGTTCACGCTTTTCGCGCTCGAAGCATTTACCACGAAAATAATTATTTTGTGGAAGTCTATGTAATGCATTTTACAATCGCGAATTTAAAAACAAGCGAAATGGCTTAAAATGTGCTCGAAAATTACCACTTTTACAGTATTAGTATTATAATCAAAGCAAACAACTCTCAATCAATTTGTCACATACATGTGCATGCTAAACGTGGAACAGGCATGAATGCATTACCCCGGAAACCTATGCACACTTGACTGCGTTGCATTGCGCTTGTTTGCGAGGTGTTTAAATTGTTGCTTCCTTACATTATAGACCTACATAGAAAATAAATATTTTCGAACATTTTTGTTTTTGCGCTTTCTGATTTTATCGAGAAAAACACAAAAATGTCCACTTTTGGGTGAGCTTACTGAAATGTGAATTGGTAAAATGGTAATGCAATATCTATTTGATATCATATTACCGGAATTCCAGATGGCTACTGGACTAAGTAATAGAGTATGGTATAGATAATGCAGTTAGGAAGGATAACTCCTCTTTTATTATTGAGGGCAAATAGGGTGCAAGTCTAAAAGAACACCGGGAAATAATTGCAACATGAACCCTAGGAAAAATATTAATAAAGTATTGACATATTTTGACAAATTCCACGGATTGGGATGTGTACATTGTCTAAAGATGAATTTATTTTTAGTTGGGTTTTATCCAGTGACCATGCACAGCAGAGGTTCGTTTCTCAAGTGGAGTTGTTTTCTACTGAATTCCCCACACACCATCAAGAAAGACCCCACAATATATACATTTGTACTTAATTCATAGAAGACAAATACACTATAGTTTAATCAGTTCAAATTGGCAAAAATTGTGAGGCTTGTGTATTTGTCTGTGCACAAAAATAATCCACGTCATTGCGCATATCTATTGGTGACAATTGCGTTTGCGCATCATAAGCCGGTATCAGCAAGCGGTGGGCAAGTACGGTAGGTATTCAATTTGGGCCCACAGATAAATATTAACCCCGCAATTCTCGCCACTTTGGAACTGATTAAACTATAACAATCAAATGACCACTGTCGCAAAAAATTACTATTATACCTCGACAAACAGATGCTCCGTCCGCAGAAAAAGGGTCGGTAACCCTCCCCTACGTCAGAGGTGTATCGGAAGGTCTGCGCAGAATACTAACTAAGCGCGGTGTCCGGGTCCACTTTAAACCCATGGGAACACCCTCAGACAGCACCTGGTCTCGCCCAAGGACAAAATAGACACAAAGGAGAAGTGTGGTACGGTGTATCATATTGCTTGTCAGCAATGCACTGCCTCCTACATCGGCGAGACTAAACGCCCCCTGGGCATCAGAGCCGCCGAACACCAACGTGAACCGTCCCCCGCCGCTGAACATACCACGAGGACCGGGCATATGTTCCCCAAGGACAACATCAGAATCCTTCATTCTGACTCCTCATGGTTTGGACGAGGAGTTCGCGAAGCCGCCCACATCAGGCTCAAGCAGAGCTCCCTCAACAGAGACGGAGGACGGTATTACCTACCAGCCATTTACACGCCGCTATCGAGTCCATCACCGCCTGACGGCGATGATGATGAGACTCAATAGCCTAAGGGCGTACATCACTAATTCGGCTCCCATGGACTTTACATGATTTGGAGGCTGTGTTCAAATCGCTCTAACCTGAGTTAGCTCGCGAATTTTTCTCTGAAATTTTGATATGTTTTAACACAAACGGTATTTTATAACATATCTGAAACTCAACCCCGGGTCTTAGGTGGATTTTTAGCTAGAAGCCGGCACGTCAGAGTGTACTGATTTTGTTACTTATAAGTCGGCTTTTACCCGTGCATGCAACGTGTGTGAAAATCGGTCCGTAAAATTATGTTTCAGTTAAAATCACGTATTTTCTTTTTGAAACATTAAATATACATTCTTAGGAATACACAGAACACAAATTTGACACAAAAACAATAATGATTAGTTTCATTTGCTACCATTCTTTCCGTCAAATAGGAACTATTATCGTACTCAACTTTTCCGGAAGTGCCGCATATTATCGAATTAGTGGTGTACGCCCTTGAAGAGCACTTTCTTTTCAAAAGTCATATCAATCATATACCATTGTTTTCAGTGTTAAATTTTGAGTTTAAATTCCAAATCTGATAGAATTCTGAAATATAGTTTTAGAGATGTAGTCATTTGAAAAGGCGTATCGCCATGCGTAAATTTGTATTTTGCGCGTGTTTTTTTAAAACTCTCCATGCGTGGAAATATGCATATGAAGTGCTATCTTCAGTAGATAGTATGCCCGTGCATCGGCAAGTTTTGTGATTATTACTGTATGAATGTCATGGAAACAGTTCGAAAAATGAACAATATGAGAATATAAACCCATTTTGCTCAAAAGCTAAGCATTTTATGTTATTAATGACATACTGTGGACATAATGCAATTCATCAATTCTAGAAAAGTTTATACATTCCGCTCCCTCACTCTTTGAGTAGTCATCAAACGGTTGCGGACATCATCAATTGACATTTACTAGATTTGTTGAATACCATGATGATAAGACACCGTTTGATTGAAAAGTTAAAGGAACGTTTTATCTTATGGACCTCTACCCCGTTGTTGTCTGAGTCGGAAGGCATACCAAGGATACCCCCCCCCCCCCCAACCCGTATTTCAAATAATGTCACATTTTCCTATTAAAAGGCGGGTTTTTAAACTGCAAAAATGTAAATATTAAGATTTTGTTGATACCAAAACATTGTTTTAAGCCAAAAGAAGTCAAGTATATTTTATTTTTCTGCATCCAACTTCTGTTTATGTTGGTCCGTTGTATATCCCACAAGTAAAATGCAAAAAAATTGTATAAAAATTAAAGAAACTCGGGTCACACGAGTTATTTGAAGTAGGCCTACTGCCGTTATTTTCGAGTTTTGGGCTACAAAAACCGCCAAATACTGCGTGGATTTTACTGGTATTCGTTAATTGTCAACGGATTGAACATACACATTCACTCTCCATGCTCGGAGCCTCGAACCACCGGGAATTAGTGATGTGTACCTTTAAGGGTGTACATCACTAATTCGGCTCCCATAGACTTTACATGCTTTGGAGGCTGTGTTCAAATCGCTCTAACCTGAGTTAGCTTGCGAATTTTTCTCTGAAATTTTGATATGTTTTAACACAAACGGTATTTTATAACATATCTGAAACTCAACCCCGGGTCATCAGGTGGATTTTTAGCTAGAAGCCGGCACGTCAGAGTGTACTGATTTTGTTACTTATAAGTCGGCTTTTACCCGTGCATGCAACGTGTGTGTAAATCGGTCCGTAAAATTATGTTTCAGTTAAAATCACGTATTATCTGTTTGAAACATTAAATATACATTCTTAGGAATACACAGAACACAAATTTGACACAAAAACAATAATGATTAGTTTCATTTGCTACCATTCTTTCCGTCAAATAGGAACTATTATCGTACTCAACTTTGCCGGAAGTGCCGCGTATTATCGAATTAGTGGTGTACGCCCCTAACCGCCAACAGCGCCCCCACGTGTTATTGGGGCTGACGAAAGGCAAGCGAATTGCTGCCAGAAAGCTATCCCATAGGTAAGCTTATTTACTGTTGTGAGAAACGATAATCTCAAAAATATACCTCAACTATGTTCCCTTTTATATTAATTGCGTTAGATGGGACGCACACTTAAACCTTGAATAGTGAATGATGATCAAGTGTAAAGTAACACAATTACACTTGTTTCAGATCTCCATCAATACAGTCATTTTAATTTCAATAGCAACACAAGGATGTTATGTGATGCAGCACATCAAAAGGGGGGACATTGCAGGTGAAATCAATTTTGAGTTTATTATGTGTGCCCTCAGACCATTTTCAAAGCTTTAAAATGACACAAAACTTATCAAAATTGATTAAGGCATTCAGATTTTACGAGTGAAAATGACTCCTAAAATCTTATTATTATCAACCCGTTGGGTGTAGCCCATTTTTTAAATTTATTTTTCTGTCGGTTTTCCTCTATATCTTGAAAAACACACAGCCGCAAAATCCCCCCTTTTTTGACGTAAGGTGTGCACGCGTTAGTGACACAAACCATGGTTTGTTTATGGGGTAGGGGAAAAGCAGACAGTCCATAATTGCTCCGTAGTGTAACACCGTAACACGTACAGTACACAATAGTAGGGCATGATGAGACAAGGAAGAAATCAATACAGCAGACTAGGATTATAAAGGAGCAGGGAGCAAGGTGCAAACTAAATTTAGGCTCAAATTGTAGGCGTACATCCAGGACAACATGTGTTAGTGACTGAGGGAAAATGCATGGTACCTCAAATCCCATAACCGTAAACAACATTTTGGACAGAGAGAAACCTATACACTATATGCTGTATAATGGAGATGTATACACTAGCAACCAAAAGTCATTGGAGACCTTGCATGCTACAGATTTACAGGAAACACTGGGAACCCATTGAACTACTGAGTTAGCTTTTTGGTATCGCATATAAGATACATACGCTTTAGATTAGTCCCCACATACTTACCTAAATAACCTAGAAACATTTAGCATCAGATCTCCCTCTAAAGTATACACCTCCATAATGACACAAGTCCGGTATGATACCCTGGTTGAGGAAGTCCGACCTGGTATCAGACAGATCAGCCAGATTGGGTAGGGTTCCAGTCGCTTGCACCAGAAGGTTGACAGCACCTTGCTGAGACGACGGCTCTTCTTTTGTTGCTGTAAATGCAGACATGAGAATATTATTTTAAGCATGGTCCAAACCAAGTTTTGTCATTGTTGTCCTTGGATGAACTGCAGAAGCAGCGGATATGAATTAATACCAAGTTGTTTTATTTTATTTGTTTAGGTCAAGACCTGTCTTTTGCAATGCTGTCAAGATTATGGTATTTCAATCCACTGCATATAATATTGGCAATATGTCCAAAATTATTAGAGAGCCCAAGTCCTAAAACTAGCACTAACCATGACCTTTACCCTTACCCTTACCGTAACAATATATGCATATTGTGGAGGATAGGCCATTTAGTTACCATGATTTGGATGGCCATATTTACAAATCCAGAAAATAAAGCAGGGGATAGGCTGGTCTGCAGTTATCAATTAATGACCCACTATTAACAAGAACTGTCCCTTTCAGAATTTGACTCAATCGATCTGCATTTGGTTGGACATGTTAACTACCTTTGACTTAACTTTAAAAGACTGTTTTTTTACTTACCGCATTGATACTTTCCAGTAACTTAGCAAGCGCATGTATCAGAGATAAGTGATATAGTCTCAATGCCACTGTTCTATTGCCTGACAAGAATTTGAGAGCACCTAAGCAGAAATAAATATATTCACTAATTACACACATCTTCTTGGGATATTGGAGCTATCACATTGTCAACCACGCATACACGCGACGCATACACGCAATCGTGTCAATTATAGTACTTAGATAATAAAATATAGCTCGTAGCTGTTTTGCTATATAAGGAAAGTTATTTTTGTCATTTGGAGTCGTGTAAATCAACACAAATATGGCACAACCTATACATTATAAGACCATCGTATATAGGAAAACAGCTACAAACTAAAGACAGCAAAAAAAAGTAACTCGGCTGTTGTAAAAGCAACTATAATTTTAAAATTGTTACTCATATTCTAAAAATGAAAAAAAAATGATTTTGACACCTTGTTAGTTAAAATCGATCGAGTATTGTGGTATTGCGGTATGTGCTTACAGATAAAAAAAAGTGCCCATTTGCTTACAGATGAAAAGTGCCCATTTCCATTGTTGCAGTAACTCCTATTGATCTCTCTGATCAGGCCCGTAACTAGGGGGGTGGGGGCGGGGGGCGGACAATCTGAAAAAAGTCTTCTTTTTTTGGTACCAATGTACTTTTTTTGTACCAATGTACCTTTTTTTGGTACAAATGTACCTTGTTTTGTTACTAATGTACCTTTTTTTGTGAAAACGCCCCCACCCACCCCAATTTTCCGAAAAACGCCCCATTTCCCATTGTGTAAAGCGTTTTTTCAGGCCGTTTTGGACTAAAACATACATGTCCTAACCCCCCCCCCCCCCCCCACCCCCCCCCCCCCCCCCCCCGCTCTCAAAATAGTCTGAGATGACTAAAAAGAATTGGGGGGGGGGAAACCTTTTACGATTTTTTGGGTACCAATGTACCTTTTCCAAAAAATATGCCCCCCCCCAAAAAAAAAACCTGCTTACGGGCCTGTCTCTGATTCAGTGTAATGAGCCATCATCGCTGTTCTACTGACAGTTTGCCCGTGGCGATGACCTGTCCTGTCTGTCTTCTCGGACCTTCTGAGCATTTGGAGTTTTAAATTCATCCTTTTTAATTGTAAAGAAGTACGCCTGTCATCCCCATTAAATTTGTCCCGGATTATGCTATCAAGTTTACAGCACAACAAGAACAGCTAATCAAAATTCCCGCTATTATCTTCAGCAATTAGTTTATTGGTTATTTTTATCTTTTATCATAAAATAACGCATTTTGTTAGATTTTGTCAAACAAAAACACATTTTTTATTTTTTTTACAATATCCTCCATTGAATTATTTTCAACCCATTTTAATTTCCATTTCACCAAATTCACATCATGAGACAAATAAGTCAAAACAACAACATACATAACCCCACTTATTTCATTGGAATACATCATATTTATTATTCAGTGCAGCTAAGATACTCACTGACAAAGTGTTCACAAATCTGCACAAATAAATCAAGGTGATAGATATAGCAAAGCTAATTTGTTAAAACAAATATGGCCTTTAATCCAATTGTCTTTCTCGGTGCAGTGACATAGTTGCATATTCTAGTGATGCGCACAACAAATAAGTGAGAAGCCATCTGTGGCCTTTAATAGATGAATATGGGTAGTTTTTATGTGATCACATAGAAACTCAAAATGCTAGCAAATCAATTAATTTCACATGAAATACTGCAAATTAAGCTCTATAATTTTGGGTGGTAGTTAGTACGTATATAAGCATTACGTATGTGAAAAAACCCAACTTCTGACAAAATCGAGGGCTCCCTCCATGAAGGATCTCTTAGTGCCCCTTTAAAGGAAAATTGCATTGACTCAAAAATTGATTTTGGTATGCAATAACATTATTATTGAGCACATGTTTTCAATTTTAATAGGTTTTATTTAATTTCTACTTAATTTGGTGGTTAGTTCCACATGCTTAATTATAGAAAATTTTAAAATAGGGCACGTAAAAGCTTGAATAACAAGACTATACAAATTGAAAACTGTTACTTTTTTGGGGGGCTTGTCAGTTTTTCAAAGTGATTGAATTTTTATTTGGGGGCAAACATTTTGGGAAGTCATGGGGGGAAATGGAGAGCCTGGTCCCACAACTTGCAAAATCCTGATTGTCTATATAGGAATTTGTTATTAATTTTTATAGTTAACACAACTTTTGTTTTACATACAACCACTTGATTTGAGCTCAATATTTTCATACCGTACACCGTTTTCACACAGTGAGGTTCCCCTTTAAGCTGCGATTGCTGTAATTTGAGCTAACATCACCGCACCAAAGAATAAGGTGAATAGAATTTGTTATATCAAGGTTTTTTGAGACACATTGTATTACCATTTCAAAAATTAACAAACCGTATACCGGTACATAGTATACTATGCATTCTCCGCTACGCAAGATACATTTGGTAAATGTCAACATAATTTGATTAAATTCACATTTATTATTTAATTATTATTATAATTTTTTAGGGAGCGTTCATAAATACTCTGGTAGGGGAGGTTGGGCAATTCAGGGGGGGGGGGGATCAAAAAAATAATAAGGCTAAAAAAGGGGGGATCAAACAAAATAAGTTGCCGATAAGGGGGGGATCAAACAAATTTCTAATGTAAAAAAGCCGCAAAAAATTTGCGCGCTGTGCGCGCGCGTTCCCCAAACTGCAATTACCTTTCGGGAATTAGTTTAAAGCCAAAATGTATCCCAATCATGACAGAATTAGTGTAAAGAAACAATTTTGTATAAAATAGCACATTTTGCATGGGCCTCCATACATTTACTTTAGCAAATTTTTCTTGCGCTGCGCGCATCTGTTAAGATATCAGGTCAGAAAACCTACAGCTCTAAGGGCCGCTGCTCCCTTAACCCTGCCGGGCCCTTAAGAAGGCCCCTGGACCCTACGCCGATTTGGTCAGTGCCCCCCCCCCCCCCCCCCCCCGGGCAACAAGCCTTCTGGCTACGCCTATGTTTAAAGGCTGATGGGAGTTAAGATATTCAAAACAACTCAGTCATAATCCGTTATTACCCCACCAAACCTACAAATGTAACAGAAGTGTGGTTTGGCATATGGGGGGGGGAGGGGGGGGGGGGGGGTCAAAATAAATTTCAGACCCTGAAAGGGGGGATCAATAAAAATAAGACTTTCTCGAAGGGGGGATCTTTTTTTTTAATGCCCGGGATGCCAATTTGCCCACCCACCCCACCAAAGTATTTATGAACGCTCCCTTAGTTGAATTGCAGCAAAAGGCACACATGACACTCCCTTTATACTTTATACAAATAATAAAATGTGGGTAGTATCTTGTTAGATGACCCATTTGGAATACTAAGTAATTGGAATAATTTTTTCACAATTTTAACACTGTCCACGTGGCTATTAGTTTTACCATTATACAAACAGGTTTGTCAGAAACCTTTCCCAACTTTCCAAGTCTATCTCAAGAATTACTGAACCAATGTTTGTACTTATTTTAAGGCATTTCTCATGGTGATTCCAAATATGGTGATGAAATCCAATAATTTTGACATTTTTGAAACACTCTCGAGACTAGACTTGCTTGCATATGACTGCCGTGTGGAAAGTGTTAAGACCTTTGGTTTTACCATATTATGACGCAAGGTTTTATTACAGGCACCGTTACAAGACTTGCATATCATCTTGTTTCACACAAGGCAAGGTGTATAAGGTATATTCATTACACAGTTTTAATATGTGATGCACAATATCACCACATGCTTATTATCATGGTATTAGTTACTTCCATGCTTGTATAATGTACCATTCATTGTATGGAATGCATGGTTCTAAGTTACAAGAACTTTTTATTATAAATTGTATCACAATTTGTTTGGTTTGTTTAATTTGGAAGGAAATAAACCCTTTCCTTTTTATTTACTTTATTTAATTTTGCAGGTTCATATCAATCTGAAAAATAAGCAAAAAATAAGAACATCGCAAACATAGGTAATTGCCCCTTATCACAGTTTGGCCATTAGCATGTAGAGCTTCAAACCGGTACCAGGATGAATGTGAGAGTATTACATAACATTATGTAGCCACTGGTAAGTTCGACTCTCCCCTCACAATATAACTAATTATGCAATGAGTCATTGTAACATCATGCAACAAGTTTGACTCTCCCCTCACAATATAACTAATTATGCAATGAGTCATTGTAACATCATGCAACAAGTTTGACTTTCCCCTCACAATATAACTAATTATGCAATGAGTCATTGTAACATCATGCAACAAGTTCGACTCTCCCCTCACAATATAACTAATTATGCAATGAGTCATTGTAACATCATGCAACAAGTTTGACTCTCCCCTTACAATATAACTAATTATGCAATGAGTCATTGTAACATCATGCAACAAGTTTGACTCTCCCCTCACAATATAACTAATTATGCAATGAGTCATTGTAACATCATGCAACAAGTTTGACTCTCCCCTCACAATATAACTAATTATGCAATGAGTCATTGTAACATCATGCAACAAGTTTGACTCTCCCCTCACAATATAACTAATTATGCAATGAGTCATTGTAACATCATGCAACAAGTTTGACTCTCCCCTCACAATATAACTAATTATGCAATGAGTCATTGTAACATCATGCAACAAGTTTGACTCTCCCCGCACAATATAACTAATTATGCAATGAGTCATTGTAACATCATGCAACAAGTTTGACTCTCCCCTCACAATATAACTAATTATGCAATGAGTCATTGTAACATCATGCAACAAGTTTGACTCTCCCCTCACAATATAACTAATTATGCAATGAGTCATTGTAACATCATGCAACAAGTTTGACTCTCCCCTTACAATATAACTAATTATGCAATGAGTCATTGTAACATCATGCAACAAGTTTGACTCTCCCCTCACAATATAACTAATTATGCAATGAGTCATTGTAACATCATGCAACAAGTTTGACTCTCCCCTCACAATATAACTAATTATGCAATGAGTCATTGTAACATCATGCAACAAGTTTGACTCTCCCCTCACAATATAACTAATTATGCAATGAGTCATTGTAACATCATGCAACAAGTTTGACTCTCCCCTCACAATATAACTAATTATGCAATGAGTCATTGTAACATCATGCAACAAGTTTGACTCTCCCCGCACAATATAACTAATTATGCAATGAGTCATTGTAACATCATGCAACAAGTTTGACTCTCCCCTCACAATATAACTAATTATGCAATGAGTCATTGTAACATCATGCAACAAGTTTGACTCTCCCCTCACAATATAACTAATTATGCAATGAGTCATTGTAACATCATGCAACAAGTTTGACTCTCCCCTCACAATATAACTAATTATGCAATGAGTCATTGTAACATCATGCAACAAGTTTGACTCTCCCCTCACAATATAACTAATTATGCAATGAGTCATTGTAACATCATGCAACAAGTTTGACTCTCCCCTCACAATATAACTAATTATGCAATGAGTCATTGTAACATCATGCAACAAGTTTGACTCTCCCCTCACAATATAACTAATTATGCAATGAGTCATTGTAACATCATGCAACAAGTTTGACTCTCCCCTCACAATATAACTCATTATGCAATGAGTCATTGTAACATCATGCAACAAGTTTGACTCTCCCATCACAATATAACTAATTATGCAATGAGTCATTGTAACATCATGCAACAAGTTCGACTCTCCCCTCACAATATAACTAATTATGCAATGAGTCATTGTAACATCATGCAACAAGTTCGACTCTCCCCTCACAATATAACTAATTATGCAATGAGTCATTGTAACATCATGCAACAAGTTTGACTCTCCCCACACAATATAACTAATTATGCAATGAGTCATTGTAACATCATGCAACAAGTTTGACTCTCCCCTCACAATATAACTAATTATACAATGAGTCATTGTAACATCATGCAACAAGTTTGACTCTCCCCTCACAATATAACTAATTATGCAATGAGTCATTGTAACATCATGCAACAAGTTTGACTCTCCCCTCACAATATAACTAATTATGCAATGAGTCATTGTAACATCATGCAACAAGTTTGACTCTCCCCTCACAATATAACTAATTATGCAATGAGTCATTGTAACATCATGCAACAAGTTTGACTCTCCCCTCACAATATAACTCATTATGCAATGAGTCATTGTAACATCATGCAACAAGTTTGACTCTCCCCTCACAATATAACTAATTATGCAGTGAGTCATTGTAACATCATGCAACAATTTTGACTCTCCCCTCACAATATAACTAATTATGCAATGAGTCATTGTAACATCATGCAACAAGTTTGACTCTCCCCTCACAATATAACTAATTATGCAATGAGTCATTGTAACATCATGCAACAAGTTCGACTCTCCCCTCACAATATAACTAATTATGCAATGAGTCATTGTAACATCATGCAACAAGTTCGACTCTCCCCTCACAATATAACTAATTATGCAATGAGTCATTGTAACATCATGCAACAAGTTTGACTCTCCCCACACAATATAACTAATTATGCAATGAGTCATTGTAACATCATGCAACAAGTTTGACTCTCCCCTCACAATATAACTAATTATACAATGAGTCATTGTAACATCATGCAACAAGTTTGACTCTCCCCTCACAATATAACTAATTATGCAATGAGTCATTGTAACATCATGCAACAAGTTTGACTCTCCCCACACAATATAACTAATTATGCAATGAGTCATTGTAACATCATGCAACAAGTTTGACTCTCCCCTCACAATATAACTAATTATGCAATGAGTCATTGTAACATCATGCAACAAGTTCGACTCTCCCCTCACAATATAACTAATTATGCAATGAGTCATTGTAACATCATGCAACAAGTTCGACTCTCCCCTCACAATATAACTAATTATGCAATGAGTCATTGTAACATCATGCAACAAGTTTGACTCTCCCCACACAATATAACTAATTATGCAATGAGTCATTGTAACATCATGCAACAAGTTTGACTCTCCCCTCACAATATAACTAATTATACAATGAGTCATTGTAACATCATGCAACAAGTTTGACTCTCCCCTCACAATATAACTAATTATGCAATGAGTCATTGTAACATCATGCAACAAGTTTGACTCTCCCCACACAATATAACTAATTATACAATGAGTCATTGTAACATCATGCAATAAGTTTGACTCTCCCCTCACAATATAACTAATTATGCAATGAGTCATTGTAACATCATGCAACACTGTCATTCACTATGATTCCAGTTCGACGCAAAGAAGATTTTAATGACAGCCCCACAATGCATTGCATTTGTGCAAAATGCCGTAAATCTGGTACCTGATTCATCTCGGTTCCCATAGACAAAATCATGGCTTCATAGAGCCATCATCGTACGAGCTCTTAGATTCTTGTTTACATCAATAAATAAATTAGTTCTCAATGTTCCTTTTTCTTATTTCTAAAAGGTAAGAGCTCAACTAGTAAACTTACTCACAGTTATTGGAAAACCAAAAAGACAGGGGAACTATTCATTTTCCGATACGTGTCATGCGTAACAAAAAGCCACGATATCGATATCGCGGGGTACAAAGGTCACAGTATCGATTAGGGGAAATCAAAATGCATGGTGGGGAAATCTTAATTTGGCGCAATGCATCGTGGGTGCTCCGTTAAAATCTTTTGAGTTCAAGGCTATCTGTGCAAAGAGCGAATACAATGCATGTTTGATAAAACCTTTTTTGTGATTGCTGGTCTTTCAAAGGTTTCATAAATTTATATTGTATAAAACAAGAAATGATAATGTAAATAAAAACATAAGCTAGAGATAAAGTAGCACAAAGATATTTCATAAACACGAATAAATAAAAATTATACACATTTCACGCCTGAGACTAATATACCTTTAGGTATATTTAAGTCTCAGTTTCACGCTACATAAACAAAAAATATATTACACAATGCACCCAATCCATAAATTACTTTGTTAAAATAAAATCTTAAATATTTTTGTTGCTTGCACTGAAATTAGATTAGCAAATTATTCACACTCAAATTGCCGATCAGAAGCTATGTCAGCCGGGAACTTTAACTTTGTGTCATGAAACAGAAACAGTATGATGTGTAAACTTCAATTAAGTCTACACCTAAGCAGACGACAAACAGTGCTACAGCGCCATCAAGATATGACAAAAGTTAAAAGTTCCCGGATAAGCTCATTAAAATAAAAAGACTAGAAAATATGACCTGTCATTTACTTATGCACAGTATAGAAGTTTCCTATCACAAAATTAATAGTTTCTCTGATTTGTGAGGTGTTGTCAACTTGCAACAAAAGTGGAGAAACTGTACCTTTGCCATTTATAACAGTTGGAAAATACCCATGAGATAATTTACATGAAAAGTTAGCCGACACCAAACTTAGTCTAGGATAAACCCTGTTGAAACAAAACACAGCAAAGCAAATTGTGAAACTTATTCCTTTTGGGACCGTCTCAATGTTTCGGGTTTTTATCAAGTTCAAGAGCTGCTTTCACAAAGATTTAGTACAGCAATCAGGAATATGGGATATAAACACGCGGCTATTAATTGTTACCATTATACAAAATTGATTTTTCAGACACCCTTCCCAAATTTCAAAAGTCTTATCTCAAGAACTACTGAACCAACACTAGGTATGTTTGTACTTATTTTAAAACATTTTCAAGGTGATTTCAAATATGGTCTTACATTTTAATTATTTTGACATTTTTGAAACATTTTGTGAAATTTTAGAATGACGTCTGCAGACACCTGGGTTTTTTTGGTAACAAGCATGATGTAGGCCTACATAAATTGACTGACGAGTAAAACAAGTAAAATGCCCACAAACGAAACCCTTGCAATACATAGTCACTGTCATAATGCTATGGACGAAATTCAAGCTATTTCACGCGAGCTAGTTTTGTTGTCATTCGCGGAGCTACATCAAGACGCGCGAAATGCCCGAACAACTGTGCATCTGTGCATGCATGCACATAACAATTTCACAATTGACCAATCAGGACTCGCAGTCATTTGAAAGCGTCCAATACGCATTTCAGAGTTTACGCACGTACGCTCGTAAGCATGCACACATTGTTAGAATTATGTCCAAAGTATTATTACACTATGACATATCACATCCAAGGAATGAATAATGTGTATCACACTCATACCAAGCACTTTGATAAATGATTTTACAAACACCACACTTTTATATATATGAAACACTTTGTATAGATATGTGCAAAAACTTGAGTACAAAATATTACAAACCCTACAATACCACGCCATTGATAATTACTGTCTCTTTGTCTTGGAATCAAGATAATATATAGGAAGTACTTTAATTGAGCTAACAGGGGTGAGGAAGGGACGATCTGCTACCCATCTTCAACTTGTTTAAAGTAGGTTGGTATGCCCTCCCCTCCCCATTCCCCATTGAGCTAGTACCACAATTCACATATTCAACACATATTGAAATGCTCCGTGTATAAAAACATTGATAAGCAATCTTCAAAAAAACCATTCATTACATCAGTGAGTACATTCATTTTTAAAGAAGTGGGGCATTATTGGCTACACATATACTTCAGTGACCCCATAACGTCCCCAGACACAATGTCCCGAGACCGGACTTTGACCCCAATTTACATATTCAACACATACTTTGGCTTTGCTACGAATAAAATTATGACAATCAAGGTGATTTTTAAGAAGTGGAGCATCAATGGCTACACATATAAGTCAATGCCCCCTTTGTCCCCAGACTTCTACCACAATTAACATGTTCACCATACAGTGACATGTTCTGTGCTGTGAATAAAAGTATGACTACCTACATGTAGTAAGGTGATCTTCAAAACCATTCATTACATCAGTGAATACATTCATTTTAAAGAAGTGGAGCATTAATGGTTACACATATACTTCAGTGCCTGCAGACTGAACTTCGACTACAATTTACATATTCAACACAAATTGACATGTTCTGTGCTGTGAATAAAAAATATGAATACAATTTGATCAGCTCCAAATTGGCAAAACCTCCTTAAAGCAGCAAATGAATACAGAAGGACGCAGGCGCACATGAAGGCAACAAATGTGCTGTGCGTCATATGTGCGGCATTAATTGATCGTGTGGGCTTGAATTACTTGTGCACGCGGAGAGATATTTCTCGCCAATTTGGAACTGATTAACTATAGTAAGGTGATGTTGGAAACCATTTAACCCCGGGCATTTAACATCTCAATGAATACATAATTCATTCTATATAATAGTACAACATTCATGGTTATACAGGGATACAGTTCTTTTTGGGGAAAAATAGTCACACTGGGCTGGGCATAGAATTACTGTACTTCAAGGTTTGTATAATGTCTGTAGATATGATGCTAACTATCTGTTTAACCTGACACATTTATCTAATTATCTTACTTGAAATCAATTACATGTAATGCAGACAAATAATCAAGTTATTCTGGTGTTGTCGGTGTGTGATGTGATCATTTCTAAATTCAATTTTACATCAATTTTTAATCGACAGAATGCACAATTCCTATTAGACTTACTGACCTAAATCAACACTGTGGGTAGGTGGGAGGGTCGGTGGGTGTGAGGGTAGGTGGGAGGATGGGTGGGTGTGAGTGTAGGTGGGAGGATGGGTGGGTGTGTTAGGGCAGATAATTGATACCATAGGAAGACAAAACACAGGGCAAGACAAAGGGACAATTCTGAAGACAAACAGAGACAAATTCCCAAGATTTGAATACAAAGAAGATTATCTTAGAGCAATTCCAACATTCTAGGCCAGTAGGCCAGCAGCAAACAATTCCAACATTCTTAGTAGGCCCGCAGCAAACAATTCTGACATTCTTAGTAGGCCGGCCAGCAGCAAAAAAACTCTACACCTAATGGCAGAGCAAACAACACCCTTATTAGGGGCAATCCATTTGAATGGCTCTTATCAGAGCCACCTGTTTATTCTCTAGCAGAAAAGCTAGGGGCTCTTACTACTAATACATCATCTAGTAATGGGTAGATCCACATGATGATTCTCTCTGGGATTCTCTATAGAGAGTATGCAATGCTATGTCACTATGTCCTCATTTGAACTGTGCCTCCAAGATGGATTCCACGGAACAATATGATTTGGTCATTTCAGAGCACATGGAGCGGGAAGTTTAATTGTCAATCCATTGTTACACCGTTCCGGTTGGTTCATTGCATACCCTCTATAGAGGCTCCTCCTCCCTGCATGGCATAATAGTTTACCGGAATCATGGCGAACTACTGAACTTTAGACTAAATGGACTGTAATACCCCATGATTCCTGTAAATGATGCATGGTTGATTCCTTTCTGTTAAGCAATCAATGAATACATGCAAGGTCTCTATTTACGCAGCACATTCAATATTTTACTCTGAATCTTAATTTGGTCCAAAACATTACCTAATGGTTCTCAGAATCTTTGGTACTTTATTGTATTGACTGTTTTCTGGAGACCAATCTTCTAAAAAAGGGAGGGAATAATTCTGTGATAGTGAGGTTGTGTAATTTCAATCACTAAGTTTTGTGACTTGACAGAAGAAGTGTTACGAGATACATCCCATATATTTGCATAATTGTTTGTCAATTAAGAAACACAGCCCATCAAGTAACAGTTGTGCAAGCTTAAAGTAATACTAATAACTACATTGAGATTTTTAACCCGCTTTTACTGACCAACGCCATTTCATCGCCCCTTTTTGACAAACTTGGACGGAAACAAAAGTAATACTATGATAAATATATTTGGTAGACCATGTCACCTATAACGTCACAACAGACATGCAAACAAGAGCTTCCTGCCGTTGTGCACACAAATTGCCTGTCAAACAAAAGCTTGCCTGCCAGTATGGGCACGCAATTGAAGGGCATGTCCATTATAAACCATACACTAAACCAAACCAGTCATCTGTTACAACAGCAGTCAATGCAACAGTCAATACATGTTCCCCCATGCATGGAATGGAACCGGGCGCTTAAAGGAAGGGTCCCGCAAGCGCCACATTGAGCATTATTTGTAAGACAACTAATTATCGAGCCGAAATTACGTAATTATATAGAACAAAACACCATACTAGTCACAAAAATGAATAAAAACTGCCATCACTCAACATGCAATTTTTAAAATTCGTGGCGATTGAAAGACCCGGTGTCGATGACGTCATGGGTATCGGTGCTCAAATTTGCATGTGCATGTGCATTGTATAATTATGACATCATCGACACTGGGACTTTCGATCGCCGCGAATTTTGAAAAGTGCATGTTGAGAGATTGCGGTTTTTATTTGCTTTTGTCTAAAGTGTGGTGTTTTGTTCAATATAATTACAAAAGTTGGGTTCAATAGTTACTTTTCTAACATATAATGGACACTTTTATGCTTGCGGGACACCTCCTTTAACATTGTTGATCAATAAGAGGTGACATGGTCTATTGGAAGGATGTACGCTACACAGAATTGGAGATTACAAATTGAAACATGTACATAAGTTACAGAGCTGAATGGGTTTATTCTTGGTGTAAGAATGCATGAAATTAGCCTAGCACAAAATATTTTGTGAACGGTTTAAAGGAGTATACAGCTTAATTCAGTAATAGGGTCTTAACACTAGTCTAATTCATGAATTATATATCTTACACCACGGATACACCAATGAATTGTAGCAATGTCTTCAAACAGGTCTCATATACATAATACAGAATAATTGATGCATAAGGCAGCACTTGTTTTATATTGGAATTCTATTGTACATGATAGCTGCTTTGTGCTTTCTTTTGTATTGGCTACTTATATGAGGATATTGCTGACTTACTATAAGTATTATATTACATCATGCAGAACAGTACTGCAAATGAACTATTTGGAATGAATAAGTGGACTTTTTGACACTACATTAATTTTCATTGACCATAAATACTGTAAAACACTTAACATTTGCGGGCCCTTTATTTTTGTGAATTACCAAAAGCCAACATTTCCAAAAGGATTTAATTTCACGATTCCTAACATTTGACTCTGATTTCAAGCTTTATAACTATGGTTTATTTCGCGGGGATTTAATTTCGCAAATTTAAGGTCCTTGCGAAATTTGCAAAATTAAATACCTCATGAAATTAAGTGGTTTTACAGTATAGAGGAACACAAATCATGAACTCATCATTATCAACAACAAAATGTTGATACTATTGAAGCTTTGATAGTACACAGTCTTACAAAATACACCAATAGTACATAAATCATATTTTGTTCAGTGCTCTTCTATAACAACAATTAATTAATGGACTCACAAATAGACTTTCTGCAGTAACATAGTTCATCAGCTGTATGTACACTGTTTTAGACATTGATATGTTTAATTGTACCTCTTTTAACACATCACTTTATCACCTCTTTAGCATGCCCTATATGGGTGGGGGGACCTGTTCTATGGGCAAACAGGCCTCTTAGGTAGGGTCAGTCGGTTAGGCGTTTTCACAAATTTTCAAAAACATTTCAAAACTTTGGGCCAGTAGAACAGGTTTTTTTCTGTTGCCTTATTACTGCTGAATGTATCGCTGCAAATATAATCCAGATTCTACATCAAAGCCCCACCCTAAGGACACATCACATGGCTATCTTGATAAGGAGCCCTCATATTAAGTAGACAAATACTTGACTTTCCATATCAGCTTCAATTTTGTTTTTAAATTTTCTAAGGCATGCACGTCAAGGCCATTGAGTATAGGGTAATCTTGAAAGGCTTCTTCTGGTAAAAGAATGCTTAAAGTTCTTAGACATCAGCGCCAAGTTGACGCGTACTCAATTGTCCCCTGACTAGCTTTGAGACATTATAAAATATATAGAACCATGTTTATATGTCCACGATAGGCATTGAATTAGAGATCCTACACTGACTCCTTGTAGGAACTGTAGTAGAATGGCACCTTGCTTGACTCAAGATAGGTCATCAGAGAGCGGTTCTCAGTATTAAACCCCAATAAAAAGGCGCCAAAAATGTTGAGGTGGGGGCGGTCGGTCAATTATTTTTAAATGTTACTGACAGACCGCGGGCTGTCATGGTTCATGTCAAGACAAATTGGTAAATGTCGAGAATACTAATGTTTTTAGTGTGATAATAGTTTTAAAAATATTTATTCAAGTACCCTTACTCATTTCAAGCAGAAAAAAGTAATATTTTGACAATTTGGGTAAAACTTAAATCTTTAAAACAATTGTGATTTTAGGGCCGGTCGCTGAGGGCAACATAACAATATTTTGCCTAAGCACTGAACTAGAGACGGGTTTCTAGCTTGACTCGCCATAAGTACTATACCAGGCTGATCTTGAGCCTCCGCAAGCCACAAGCTTAATACCTACATCATAACGCTATTACGCTTGACTCCTTAACAGGCACTAAACATGACAAGTTTTTAAACCAAAGTATATATTATCCAATAGGCACTTTTCCAGATTGGCACCTAGGCTTTAGTCCCCAATTGGCACCAAGTCTGACTGGTGGCTCTCAACTCTTTGCAGTAGTTGCGAGGCGACAGGGCAGAATTCCGAGCGCCAGTACGACCTCATGAATTCCTGCGTTTCTTCATCCCACTCAGCATTCTCTGGAATCTCAAGGGCGGTTTCCTCATCTGAAATATAGAGCAAAGACACAGACCAAATTAATTAATATATAATAATAATAATAATCATCATAATAATAATAATAATCATCATAATAATAATAATAACAGGCATCTATATAGCGCCTATCACAAAGCGCTTTACAAAATACATACAAAAGAAAGAGTATCATATACATAGAATGCAGCGCTCATAAAAGTACACTAAAAAGTGATGACATAATAAAATGCAATAAAGCAATACAGTAATACACGACAAATAATGTAGAGATATATCAATGCAATAAAATGACTACATCATCTGGTTAATTGAAGAGATAAGTTTTAAGAGACGATTCAAAAGTTGCAACTGTCTTTGAATTACGGATCTGTAGGGGAAGATTGTTCCAGAGTTTTGGTACCGCGATGCAGAAAGCCCTGTCCCCGTATGTAGCAATGGCACTTTTAGGGACTACAAGGAGTTTATGGCTACCTGAGCGGAGATTAGCAGATGGACAGTATGGTGTGAGAAGCTCTTTGATATAGTTGGGTGCAGATAGTTGTTTAGCCAAACTTACTCCGAATCACCGTCAAGATTATTTGATATCAGCCGACACAATGGGACCTAGTGATTTCGTGGCATGTTATTCGACTCTCATCCGCACATGCACTATGTGTTTAAATCGGCCAGTAAAATAATATTTCAGCTTAAATTGATGTGTTTCTTCTTAATCATTAAGAACATAAATCTAAATCCATAAGACACACATTTGATATCACTACCCGTTACCGATTTTGCCCGTTCATTCCGTGAAAAGGAACTATTTGCCGGAAGTTTTGCGCAATATCCAGCGTAGCAGCATTGTCAAATCAAAATTCGATGTTTTGGGCAAGCTTCCCAATCATCAACCGGGCGCTTGTTTGGACAAAATATCAGCACTCGGTTGTTTATTTTACAGCATTTACCGCCTTACCGGGCACTATGGCAGAAGGACAGAGGGGTAAAAATCGCCCAGCGCCCGCTTATATTGAGCCAATTGTGTGTAACATGTTACATCCTGCACATCTATATAATAATACGGAATCGCCGATTCTTGTACGGAGATGTTCTCCCCTTTCCGCACCTTCGATTGACTTCAAATTTTCTGTGCGAGTGCGTATGGGGCCCACGACGAACCAGTTTATGTTTGATTTTTTAAATTTGGGTTAGATTTCGTGAAATTCGAGGTTTTTTAACCCGTTGCTACGTTATTGCTACGCGCCGCGTATACGCTGAGCACGCCATGGCGATGGCCGGCGCACAACTCGCGTAATCGGGCGATTGTCGGCGCGCGCGTATTCAGCAGATTGCCGGCGCGCGCGTATTCAGCCGATTGCCGGCGCACGCGTAGGTGCACACGCGTTAGTGGCGCAAAGCGTAGTTTGTTATGTGGTAGAGTAAAGGCGGCAAGCATCCGTTGCTCCATAGTGCAAACCCTATAGTACAAGAAAACGGCATGATGAGACAACAACAAAAAGTCAATCATATAGCAAGGGTATACAGGGACCCCTTAAGTTAACACTTTCAACGCGGCTATTAGTTTTGCCATATACAATACAAATTTTTCAGAAACCATTCCCAACTTTCAAGGTCTATCTCAAGGATTACTGAACCAATACTAGGCATGTTTGTATTTATTTCAATGCATTTCTCATGGTGATTCCAATATGGTAATGAAATTCAATAATTGTAAAATCTTTTTATAAACATTTTGTGAAATTTTGGAATGTCGTCTGCAGACGCCTGCCGCGTGGAAAGAGTTAAGGAACTGGGAAAAAGGCCGGCGCAAACCGTATAAGGCGCAAACCGTAGGCCTGCATCCAGGATAACATGTGTTAATAGTGACAGGGAAAATGCGTTTATACGACAGTGCCTCAGTCCCATCGCGGACCCATCCACAATGCGGGCCACGGGCAGGGCGTGCTAAATAAAACATAGATAGGCCAGAAAACCGTGATATCATATTATACATGGGGGATAGGCCTATAAATAAACAAGGAACTGTTAGAGCAAAATATGCATGCAGAAATAGTCCTACTGGAGAAATAATTTAATGTCAATAGGCCGAAAAATAAAATAAACGGATGGCTAACACTGAACTGGGTGGGTACAAAGTGATCATGGTGAGAACCCGCCTCCCGCCAACTATGAAAGACCCACCATAAAACTTAATAAAACCACTAAAAAAACAGTGGCGTCGCGGACCTAAATTTATTTATTACAGCGGCTGCGTGTTCTATGAAAGACTTGGCAACTTTTAGGGGGGGGGCGGGGGCGTCCGCGAAGGGGGTTGTGAAATCTAGGCCTACACGTGTGTATGAACACATGGGGTGGGTAGGCCTGTCTGGATTATAAGGGTACACTGGGTACCTGGAGTATGGAATATTAAGGGTACCTGTGATAACTGGATTTTAAGGATGTATTGGGTAGGGCCTACCAGAGTGGTTATTTCATGTCTTATTATGGGATACCTAATAATATTTAGCGTCTCTGGGTAGGCCTTATTAAGATCCCTGGATTATTAAGGGCGCCGTGGCACCGATATTAGGATTAAGGGCACCTGAGTATCAAGGACCTCTTGCTATTGCACACTAGCCTATATAATATACGCTTTGATCATGTTGACGACTAACCGCACACTATCTTCTATACCATGTATACACTATATGGGGTATGGGGTTGGTACTGCACATTTTGGGGGATTTGTTTGTTTGTTTGTTTAAACCGTCGGTCCGTACGGACACACGCTTGGGTCCTGAAGGGACCAGGCTCAAGCAAAATGAAAATGCTCGGGCCAGGCTTAAAAAGCCTATATAAGCATGCTGGCTGAATTAAATGAAAGTTGGAAAAGATGGAAGAAAAAGAGCCACTTCCAACAAATGGGGTAACTATAACATTGTTTCCCTCCTAAATGGGGTATTGCAATTAGGTCCGAGATTCAAAGATATCACAAAACTCAATTTCTGTGAACAAAGTCTATTTCAAATGAGAAAAAAAATAATTCAGGGATCTACAATTTTGAACTAATTATTTAGGCCTATGCCCATTTTGCTACAAATCATGAAGGTATCTAATTTAGATAATAATACTCAGCTAGCGAGTGCCCGAGCGTAGCGAGGGTACGCCGCTAGTGTATTATAATAATCATGCGTTTGAAGCCACAAAGACTTATCTACAATTATAGCTGCCCTGTGTAAGATTGCATTTTCACTAGGTGAACCTTATTGTATGTGTGTGCACCAGATGTGTGTAAATATGGCAGCCATTTATATATAGTCACTTTTCACATCACTAGGTATCTCAACAAAAATATCATATATCTGCAATAGCTGCTCTGAGTTATATTTAGTTTACTGTACCCAATTGCTCAGCATATACTCAACTCTGTATATAACAAGTGGCAGGTCTTACAGGTATCTCAACAAAAAGATAATATATCTGCAATAGCTGCTCTGAGTTATATTTAGTTTACTGTACCCAATTGCTCAGCATATACACAACTCTGTATATAACAAGTGGCAGCTCTTACAGGTATCTCAACAAAAAGATAATATATCTGCAATAGCTGCTGTGAGTTATATTTAGTTTACTGTACCCAATTGCTCAGCATATACTCAACTCTGTATATAACAAGTGGCAGCTCTTACAGGTATCTCAACAAAAAGATCATATCTGCAATAGCTGCTCCAAGTTATATTTAGTTTACTGTACCCAATTGCTCAGCATATACTCAACTCTGTATATAACAAGTGGCAGCTCTTACAGGTATCTCAACAAGAAGATCATATCTGCAATAGCTGCTCCAAGTTATATTTAGTTTACTGTACCCAATTGCTCAGCATATACTCAACTCTGTATATAACAAGTGGCAGCTCTTACAGGTATCTCAACAAAAAGATCATATCTGCAATAGCTGCTCTGAGTTATATTTAGTTTATACCAATTACTCAGCATATACTCAACTCTGTATATAACAAGTGGCAGCTCTTACAGGTATCTCAACAAAAAGATCATATCTGCAATAGCTGCTCTGAGTTATATTTAGTTTACTGTACCCAATTACTCAGCATATACTCAACTCTGTATATAACAAGTGGCAGCTCTTACAGGTATCTCAACAAAAAGATCATATCTGCAATAGCTGCTCCAAGTTATATTTAGTTTACTGTACCCAATTACTCAGCATATACTCAACTCTGTATATAACAAGTGGCAGCTCTTACAGGTATCTCAACAAAAATATCATATATCTGCAATAGCTGCTCCGAGTTATATTTAGTTTACTGTACCCAATTACTCAGCATATACTCAACTCTGTATAACAAGTGGCAGCTATTACAGACAAGGCCTTGTGGCACTAAAGCCATCAATATCTATGAGACAGAAATGAATTATAAACTAAAAGTTCAGCACAAACATAAGCGAGAATCCAATCTGTTACAAACAAATCTGTTCAATTGAAGTAATGTGTGCACGATTTCGTAAAGAAACAAGTTTCACACAACTTTTTCATTATATAGTATAGCAGGTGATTATTCAGTCATATTTAAAAATAGTATGGTATAGAAAAGGAGATTTTTGCTGACAAATACATACATTCCCAGACTAATTTCTATGCTTTATTTGTGTCCTTTTCAAGCTTTATTGCACATACTAACCTTTAACTAACCTTTGTCACTTGTTTGACAAAAGCCACTACCAACCCGCAATCCGAAAAGAACAATTCCAAATTCAATTCAACAGAAGATAGTAATTATTTATGGAAGCATGAAATTACTTTTACCGTAGGAAATCTACGGGACCTAAGCTAAGCTAAAAACCCATTGCGACTGAAGTAAACATTTTGTGATGGTTGACAATTTTAGTCACTTAAATTAGAAATAAAATAAATAAGTAAAAGCAGAAAATTGGCACAGGACATGCATAACTGGACTACGGTAGTTCAAATAGGATGACTGATTAACACTATTCACAAGACTGTTGTCTGCAGACGACAGTTCCAAAATTTCACAAAATGTTTCACAAATGTTGAAATTATTGAATTTCATCACCATATTGGCAGAATCACTATGGGAAAAGCATTAAAATAGTACAAACATGCCTAGTATTGTATGGTTAAGTAATCCTGGATATAAACTTTGAAAGTTAGGAAAGGTTTCTGACAAATCAGTTTTGTGTATGGTAACATTTATATAGCTGCGTGGATAGTGTTATAATTGGTTGTCAGCATGAACAAGATCACTAATAATGAGTCAACTTTTTTTAAATATTTTCCTGCATCGCATCGCTATTTGCACCTTGAAAATCATTAACTGCGATACAACTTTCAAAGGCTGGTGCAAAATTGTAATACAAGTTGCTATCGTGGGTCATTAAATTCAAGGATTCAATGTAAACACTGAATGCCACAAAACATTTGTATATGTTCAAGTCTCCTATTGTTTGAGTCATTCTCGCCTCCATCTCATATAAGTATGAATCAACCTGACAAATAATTATGAAGTTAAAACACTTGGTTTGCAATAAAATCAAAATATCAGACAGAAAACAGAAAGTTTTAAGTGCAGTTATATTACATCTTTATTTATTGGCACTCAATTTGCACAGCGGGAACTATATACGCAAATATATACATAATGACGACATGTCAACAGGTACAACCTTGTCTGCTTCAGAAAAAAATAAGATTTTGAGCAAATCTGACAGAGTTGTAAGCAAGCGTTCTTTTCTTTATTGGAAGTATTTTAAAAATATGAGGAAAAGTTCTCGTAATAAGTCTGGCCGACAAGAAGTAACTTTTTAACTTGACATGATACATTTTATGTATACCTTAATATATTTCAAATAAATGTAAACAAATATAAACTATAAAAATGTAATGCTGTAGGCCTATGCACAAAACAATATATCAAAATTCATACTGAAATATACACACTACATAATACCACATACTATATAAGAGACATTGTAAAACAGGACAACCTATAATGCTCCAATGATGGAACTTTGAAGGACAGTATCCTTTGGAATTCTTAAAATGTCAGAGGTTCTGTGTTTTAAGAAGGAGTTAAAATTCTTTTAAAAACATTTAAAGGTTCCGATTGCTGACCTAATTTTAAACTTGATGTTTTGTATTCCACATGAAGGGTCATCCATAAAATAGTGATATTCCAAAGTTTTAATTGCATAACTCTAATGGTTCTTATTTTAGAAGCTATGGTTACATGAAGTTTGCCCATTGAGTAGTGCACAAACTAGCTGGGTCCCATCTTTGGCAGTAATTCACCACATTTTGGGCTACAATGTCTAAATAGAGCATACCTTGCACCTAAGATTTAACAGAAATAATAAGAAAAATATAGGTTTTCATTTGATATCAAATTATCTTGATGTGAGAAAAAAAGCTATAAAGTGATCGGAACATAAATCGGAACAAGTTTTCTTAGGGCTTAGAGACGTAATTAGTGCGACTTTGTCTGTTTGCAATTGGTAGGTGAATCCCTCATCTATTGTTATTTTGTGTTGATTAAAATGAAATAAGTATCTGGAAGAGGAAGTATAGTTTTTTTCTTGAGCGTGTGGGGTGCCTGGTTGCCTGGTTACTCACACCGCTGTTTCATCAATCATAATGTATATGTTCCCATTAACATTGCCTTTACGGTCTAAACAACTAAACAAAGAATTACCAATGATGGTGTACAGGAACGGATTGAGAGCAGAATTTATCGGAAGCACAAAACCAATTATCCACGCAAATACTTCGGGAGAAACCTCCACTGTGTCATTTTGCACCAAAATCCCAATCACAACAATTGGCAACCAGCAAAGCAGATCGGTCAACGTGATCAATCCCATTTTGAAAGCCATTTTCAGATCTGTTTTTAATCGGGACATGTTTGTTCTTTGTATTCGAATGAATAAACTGATGTAACATACCGCAACGGTAACGCAGCAGAAGAAATTCACTCCAAGAAATAGGACGATTGAATATGTGGGGCTTAGAAGGCTACCAACTTTTTCATTTTTATTGATTGTTAAAACATCACTTTTTTCATAAGAGTATGTAATATTGCCTAATGTTTCCCGGGTTAATAAGCTTCCGCTCGGTAAATATGTGGGATGGCTATCTTTTTCATTTATATAGAATGGTATGAAATCAGTACCTTTGTATCCTAAGTCATAGTTGATTGTCACAGTGCCTAATGTTTTCCGGGTTAATAACCTTCTGGCTAGTGGTAACCCTATACATACTTCAGAAAATTGATAAAGATGTTGATCATTTTGCAACCCGATTCCTAATGCACTGAAAACAAGTGCAAGCATCCACATTAATATTGTAACAAGTATTTTTGACCTTGTTGTCAAAAACAGTTTCGGACTCACTACAGTATTTCTAAAGGCCCAAAATCTGTCAATACCTATCAAAAGAATAAAGAATAGGGATGATTCGCTTGAAAGTATCGATAGAAAACCTGATAATTTACACAGTGCATGACTCCTCCAATGATCAGCTTCAAAAGGAAAATAGTGCTTAAAGTACTGATCAGCCGATGCAATTATTAGCATATAAACTCCCATAAGAAAATCAGCAGCTGCAAGGTTGGTTATGAATAGAACTTGTTTCTGGTACTCGGTTTGTTCTTTTCCCCTGGTTAGTTTCTGGCAACCCCCTACAAGAACATATCCATTAGCAATCAACGCAAATACACCAATTATCCACATGGAATACTTGATCAGTGTATTTGGTAGGAGCTCGTTACAGGTCGTGTATTCTGATTTTGGTTCTATTGATATACATTGAGGTCCTGATGTTGAGTTTATAAAACAGCATGATGCTGGAGTGTCTACTGTTATAGTAGTAGTATTTGTAAGTCCAGTGAAAGACTTGGATGTTATTTTTGAAAGTGGGTTATCTTGAAGGTCAATATACTTCATATTTGTTTGATTTTCAAATGCATATGGTTGAATTACACTTATTTGGTTGCTGTGCAGCTCAAGTGCCACAAGCTCATGTAATCCAGAGAAGGTCGAGGCATCAATATTTGATATTTTGTTGTCATATAAACTCAGAGCTTGCAATTTATCACAGTCCGTAAGACTAATCAAAGCAGAGGTCATCAACATGTTGTTGCCTAAAAGGAGAGCAGTTAAACTCACCAGACCCTTATATATACCTTTTTTTAATAATGTTAGTTTGTTATTAAACAAAAATAACTGAGATAAGTTAATCAATCCTTGAAATATATCTTCATGCAGATTGGTTAATTGGTTATCACCCAAGTTCAGGTATGTTAATTGCCTAAGACTCCTAAAGAGACCAGGTTGCAATGTTGTTAGGTTGTTATTATCCAACCATAACATAGACAGGTTGACTAACCCTTGAAATGTATCTACATGGAGATTGGATATCTGGTTATCATTCAATGTTAAATATGTTAATTGCCCGAGATCCCTGAATACACCCGATTGCAATGCTGTTAGGTTGTTATTATTCAGCCATAACACAGACAGGTTGACTAAACCTTGAAATATATCTACATGGAGATTGGATATCTGGTTATCATACAAGGATAGCAGTATTAATTGCCTGAGATCCCTGAATACACCTGATTGCAATGCTGTTAGGTTGTTATTACGCAGCCATAACACAGACAGGTTGACTAACCCTTGAAATATATCTACATTGAGATTGGATATCTGGTTATCAGTTATGTATAGCCGTGTTAATTGCCTGAGATCCCTGAATAAACCTGATTGCAATGCTGCTAGGTTGTTATCATCCAGCGCTAACACAGACAGGTTGACTAACCCTTGAAATGTATCAACATGGAGATTGGATATCTGGTTATGAGCTAAGGTTAGCCGTGTTAATTGCCTGAGATCCCTGAATACACCTGATTGCAATGCTGTTAGGTTGTTATTACGCAGCCATAACACAGACAGGTTGACTAACCCTTGAAATATATCTACATGGAGATTGGATATCTGGTTATCAGTTAAGGATAGCTGTGTTAATTGCCTGAGATCCCTGAATAAGCCAGGTGGCAATGCTGTTAGGTTGTTATTATCCAGCCATAACTCAGACAGGTTGACTAACCCTTGAAATGTATCTACATGGAGATTGGATATCTGGTTATCAGTTAAGGATAGCTGTGTTAATTGCCTGAGATCCCTGAATAAGCCAGGTGGCAATGCTGTTAGGTTGTTATTATCCAGCCATAACTCAGACAGGTTGACTAACCCTTGAAATGTATCTACATGGAGATTGGATATCTGGTTACCAGATAAGAATAGCCGTGTTAATTGCCCGGGATCCCTGAATACACCTGATTGCAATGCTGTTAGGTTGTTATCATCCAGATATAACACAGACAGGTTGACTAACCCTTGAAATGTATCTACATGGAGATTGGATATCTGGTTATCATGCAAGGTTAGCCGTGTTAATTGCCTGAGATCCCTGAATAGACCTGGATGCAATGTTGTTAGGTTGTTATTATGCAGCTTTAATACAGATAAGTTGTCTAACCCTTGAAATATATCAACATAGAGATTGGATAACTGATTGTCATACAAAATCAATTCTTTTAGTTGTCCAAGATCATCAAATACACCAGGTCCTAATGTTGTTAATGTGTTAGTATTCAGATAGAGCACAGATAAAGTATGCAATCCTTGAAACTGATCAATATGGAACAAGTTCAAATGATTGTCATTCAAATATAAATTTTGTAACAGAGCACAATCCCAAAATGCAGCTGGTGCCAGTGTTTCTAGCACATTACCATTCAGTGACAAGTCCAGCAAGTTAACTAACCCTTGGAAGAGAAATTCATTGAGATGAGATAATCTATTACTGGCCAGATTGAGATGTGTCAATTGTACTAGATTCTGGAATACACTGGAATTTGTTGTATCTTGAAGTTTGGAAATTTGATTTCCATGCAACGATAAATGTGTCATGTTCTTGAGGTTCTTAAACGTATCAATATCTAAATCAACAATTCTATTTTCAGAAAGGTCAAGGAAATGCAAATTCTTCAAATCCTGAAATACTTTTTGGTCTAGTTCAACTAGAAGGTTATCTGATAAGGAAAAAGCTTGAATTGTCTTCAAATCTGAGAATGTTGCTGGTTCAATATATGAAATTTCATTTCCTGATAAATACAGTACCTCCGTGTTATGAATACCTTCAAACATACCAACTGTTAAAACTGATAACATATTACCGTTGAGTAACAATTGTTTAAGGCTACTTAGGCCAGAGAATGAACTAGAGTTTATATACAGCAGTTTATTATTAGAAAGATCAAGCACTTGCAGCTGAGATAATCCCTCAAAGTTTCCTTGATGAAGACTGGTGATGAGGTTATTGTCCAGCAGTAGAATATTGATGTTGGTGAGGTTTCTGAAGCTTCCCAGGCTAACATGAACCAGTTGTCTTGCACTACCATCAAGAACAGATAGGTTGACTTGGAATTCAGTTGACAATGTTTCATAGATGAGAAGTGTTTTCTCCAGTTGTCTGCCATCCAAACAGTCTGTTACAAATTGGTTAAAATTCAAACTACAGTTACACCCATCCTGACATTCAGGATATTCAGCAATATATATCATATCATTTTGCAACAGACTAAACTCTGGTATTTCTGATGCGCTGTTACTTGATTCAGGAAATATTGGCCACAAAGATGGATGATGGATAGACAGTTCTTGATATTGTTCAACGCGCAGATGAGCCACATTGTATACATTAGTATATCTTTCAACTCGTCCACATGTCGTCTGCAGGCCAATGCCATGTGTAACATTCTGATATGGATTGCAATCTGGTGAATCCAATCCATTCTGCGAATCACTGCTATCCCCAGATCTGACAGCGAGTAGTTGAATTGTGGATCCTACATTGGTATATATTTCCAGATTTGCGTTGCTGTTGATCTTCATAATACAGGAGTTTTGACTTGGACCCATGACTGCTATGATGTCATTCCAACACTCCTTGTCAGTTGAGTTAGGCTGCACATAGAAATAGTTATAAATAGACCAGTCAGACTGTGTGTGCAACACACTCAGTTGAATTTCAAAGCCAGGTGAGGCATAGACATGGACACTGCATTGTTGATTTTCAAATGTTCGAACCATTGCAGGAACAGTTACATATCCATTGGGGCAGCGAGTGGCATTTATGTCCAGTGAACTCTTGCTTCCATTTTCAATGTCCGAATCCAAATAATGAGAGTCTGACAGATTGCCCACTTCTACTTTTTTTGAGTTGTCAGTCTTGGTGCCCTCTGGAGCCTTGGTTTCGTTAGTTGAAGAGTCTTTATATGATGAGCCAGACACACTTGCTTTAGCATTTGTTTCATTATGTGAAGAGTTTGTACATCTGGAGTCAGACACGTTAGGCGATGTGGCATTGCTGTTATGTGAAGAGTTGGTATGTCCAGATTCAGGTGCATTAGTTACTGGTTTGGTTCTACTATAAGATGAAGCCACATATCCAGAGTCCGACACATTAGCCACTGTAGCTTTGCTTCCATTATGCCTAGAGCCTATGTAAAGCAATCCAGACACATTTGCTGTAGCTTCAGTTCCGTTAAGTGAAGAGTTCAAATATCGTGAGCTGGACTCAGCAGCCGCTTGACTAGCATCATTTACACTTGCATTGTCCATATGCTGAAAGTCAGAGCGATGATCCGTACTAGTATTCCCGTTTGGCACTGAGTGTGAAGATGGAATACCAGACACAACAAAGACGAGTACACCGAGTGAAGTGACGATCCACCAATTAGATACAAAGTTAGCCTCCATATTGGTTATACAGATAATTTTGGCTTAATAGAGAACAATTTCTATCACTTGAAGCAGTGTGTGGCCAACAACGTTATGAAACGGTTCCACACAACTTTTGCATTATATTAAGAGTATAAAGCTGGATTTCTGAGTCATAATTTAAAATTAGTATGGTATTGAAAAGGGAATTTTTGATGACAAATACACACATTCACAAACTAATGACTAATGTCTAGGCTTTGTTTGTGTTCTTTTCAATTCGATTGCGCATAGGTCATACATGTGTGAACTACATCGGAACAATACCGTTACTGAACACGGGAATGTTAAGGACAACTCCCAATTCAATCCCATTACAAAATCATATTCATGCAAGCGTGAAATAACTTTTGTCAAGAGAAATAGTTGGTACTTACCCATTCAAAAAATAAAATGATTGTGACCGTGTACCAAATATATTTTGATGGTGATGTTACAATTAATAAAATAATTATTTGGCTTGTCCAACATAATTCTGAGTTGCGCATGCACTAGGATTATACAAATGTCACGAAGTACATTATAAAATTGTGCATCTATCAACTCCCAACTCAACTTGCTGGAGTGAGGATTGGTTTATATATGCTAAATAAATGCATTTCTGTATGTGGCGGATTAACGCTCCACAAGTTATCTTTGCGTGTGCGTTCTGATTTTATGACATTTCACCCTGAATGGATTGATGCAAACTGCAAACTTTTTATCGAGATTATGTGAAGATTTTAATACTTCCAAAATGCATGACTACGGTACTTACTATGGTGTAAAAGACAAACTATAGCTCCATCAACATTCATTTTGGTTGGGTTTGAGTTGAGTATAATGCATCAAGCTGCACACAACAGCACCTCTGTCATTTTCTGTGAAACAGTTAAAATAATTGTTCCTCCACCTCACTTTTTTTGTGTATAATTTAAATGTGAAACCGATGAAACAAGTATAACTATACGCTACTTGCACACAATCACCATTTTAAATGAAAGCGAGGCTCTCCCCTCTTATAAATTGACCAGGTTGCAACATTGTCAGTATATTATTATACAATCAGATAAGTCAACTAACTAATATATCTACATGTAGATTGGAAAACTGGTTATCACTCAAGTACAGCTTTGTTAATTGCCTAAATTCCCTAACTTGACCGGGTTGCAACGTTGTCAGTATATTATTTTGCAGTTGCAAATCAGATAAGTTAACTAAGGCCTGGAATGTGTCAATGTGGAGATTGGATAACTGGTTACCATACAAAGATAGCTGTGTCAATTTACTAAGATTCTGAAATAGGTGTAGTTGTAATGTTGTCAGTGTATTATTTTGCAGCCACAATTCAGATAAGTTAACTAACCTTTGTAATATATCTACATGGAGATACTGGTTATCATTATCATAACTGTTAATTGCTGAAGTTCCCTAAATTGACCAGGTTGCAACCATTTTCCATATTTTGTAATTTGTCGGTGAGGCCAATTTAAAAAAATCCTTATGATTTCTATGCGAACCACATTTTTGTCATCAAATTGATTGCGGCTTGACTTTTTTGTATCATCGATTTCATACGAAACCAAACCAAATTGAATTATTTAACCAAATAATGCTATTTGGGCTCATTTTTCTAAATTTTGACTTTTGTCGGTCAGGCCTCATTAAAAAAAAGCCTTATGATTTTATGATTTATATGCGAACGACATTTTTGTCTTCAAATGGATTGCGCCTTGACTTTGTTGTATCATCGATCTCATACGTATCCACAAAACATTGAACTATTTAATCAAAAAATGCTATTTGGGCCTATTTTCCAATTTATCAGTCAGGCCTAATTTTTAAAAATCCTTATGATTTCTACGCGAACCACATTTTTGTTATCAAAATGATTGCGGCTTGACTTTTTTGTATCATCGGTCTCATACGTAACCAAAACAAATTGAATTATTTAATCACATAATGATATTTGGGTCCATTTTCCATGCGAACAACATTTTTGACGTCAAATTGATTGCGGCTTGACTTTTTTGTATCAGCGATCTCATACGTAACCAAAACAAATTGAATTATTTATTCACATAATGATTATTTTGGTCCATTTTCCAAATTTTGACATTTGTCGGTCAGGCCAATTAAAAAAAATCCTTATGATTTCTATGCGAACGACATTTTTGTCATCAGCGATGTCGGGTATTGATTCTGCCGAATTCGGCAGCTTGTTTGTAAATATACAGTGCAATGGCTATACCTTGAATTCAATAACTTGAATTGAATTATTTAATTACATAATGATATTTGGATCTATTTTGCATGCGAAGAATATTTTGTCATCAAATTGATTGCGGCTTGACTTTTTTGTATCATCGATCTCATACGTATCCAAAACAATATAATAATGCTATTTGGGCTTATTTTCCAAATTTTGACATTTGTCGGTTAGGTCTCATTAAAACAGCTACTTATGATTTCTATGCGAAAGACATTTTTGTCGTCAAATTGAATGTGGCTTGACTTTTTTGCATCATCGATCTCATACGTAACCAAAAAAAATTGAATTATTTAATCACATAATGATATTTGGGTCCATTTCCCAAATTTTGACATTTGTCAGTCAGGCCAATTAAAAAAAATCCTTATGAATTCTATGCGGACGACATTTTTGTTGTCAAATTGATTGGGGCATGACTTGTTTGTATCATCGATCTCATACGTATCAACAACAAACAATTATTTAACCAAATAATGCTATTTGGGCTCATTTGTCAAAATGTTGACTTTTGTCGGTCAGGCCTCATTTTAAAAAATCCTTATGATATCTATGCAAACGACATTTTTGTCTTCAAATTGATTGCGGCTTGACTTTTTGTATCATCGATCTCATACGTAACCAAACAAATTGAATTATTTAATCACATATTTATATTTGGGTCCATTTTCCACGTGAACAATATTTTTGTTGTCAAATTAATTGCGGCTTGACTTTTTTGTATCATCGATCTCATACGTAACCCCAAAAAATTGAATCATTTAACAAAATAAGGGTATTTGGGCTCATTTTCCAAATGTTGACATTTGTTGGTCAGGCCAACAAAGGTTAGTTAGGAGATGAAGGACTGCACTACATAACAGATGAAGCCATGAACTGTTATCAGTAGATAGGAGATAAAGGAGTGGACTACAAAACAGATGGAGTCATTAACTGTCATCAGTAGATAGGTGAAGAAGGAGTGGACGACATAACAGATGAGGCCATGAACTGTCATCAGTAGATAGGAGATGAAGAAGAGGACTACAAAACAGATGAAGATATACTAGGAGATAAAGGCCTGCACTACATAACAGATGAAGCCATAAACGATCATCAGTAGATAGAAGATGCACATTTGTGAAACCTAATTTTAGTGACATATATATCTTCCAAATAATATGCCAATAAGTCGACGTAGTCATAAACCACCATGATAATATACCAACAACAAGACCCAGTTAGGTTTTGTTCAAAATCATACAAACATTCCAATCCAACAACCGCCAAACCCGAGAACCGCGAAAGCCGAGAACTGCTCTAGTTAATTATATTTTTAATAGTATAGCAGTTGATTTTTTTAGTCATATATAATAATAGTATGCTGGCAAATACATATATTCCTTGACTTTACTATTGATGTCTATGCTTTCTGTGAGTCTTTTCAAGAGTTATTGCACACACTAACCTTAAGGGGGATGTGCACCTTCGTATAGCCTCCGTAAAACTGCCGTAACTTCTTCATTATTCATTTAATCTTAATAAAGGTATTCATTTTTTTGCAGGAAAGGGTTCAATGAATCCAACTATGATCATGAAATTGACCATTTTGGAGAAAATTATAAAAAACATGTTTTTTGACCCATTTTAGGTTTGGAAAAGATAACTCAAAATATATTTTGTTAAATTTTCTCATACTAGTTTTATTATATTCCTCATGCAATTCCCTAGGAATCGTTTTTTTTTTTTAATTTTTACTTTATTATTTTTTGAATTACAGACCAAAAAGTGCCAAAAAACCTGTTTTTTAACCTCCAAAATCGTGAAAATCACGTTTTTTGGTAAAAAATCATATTTTTTGGCACTTTTTGTTCGATAATTCAAAAAATAATAAAGTAAAAATTAAAAAAAAAAACCCAAAATGACCATATCTGCAATAGCTGCTCTGAGTTATATTTAGTTTATATCAATTGCTCAGCGTATACTCAACTCTGTATATAACAAGTGGCAGCTATTACAGACAAGGCCTTGTGGCACTAAAGCCCTCAATATATGAAACGGAAATTATATATAAACTAAAGGTTCAGTGCGCACAAAATAAGGGAGAATCCGCATTTAATTTACATGTATTATATATAAGATAAGTTATAGCCTCCATATTGACTATACAAATAATATTGGTTGAATGTGTTGCAAACAAATCTGTTTAATAGAAGTAATATGTGCAACAAGTTTCACACAACTTTTTCATTTATTTTTAATAAATAACGGTTGATCTTTTAGTCATATTTAAAAATAGTATGGGAGAGAAAAGGGGATTTTTGCTGACAAATACATACATTCCCAGACTTGACTAATTTCTATGCTTTCTTTATGTCCTTTTCAAGCTTTATTGCACACACTAACCTTACGAACCTTGTCGCTTGTTCGACAAAAGTCATTATCAACCGCTATCCGAAAACAACAAATCCAAATTCAATTCAATAGTGGAATATTACAGAAATTACTTATATACTAAAAGTTCTGCACAAACAGTGAGAATCCACATACATAAGATAAGTTTTTAGTCTCCATATTGACTATACAAATAAATGTCAATCTTTTACCAACAAAATCAGATAAGTTAACTAAACCCAGGAATGTGTCAATGTGGAGATTGGATAACTGGTTACCATACAAAAATAGCTGTGTTAATTTACTAAGATTCTGAAATAGTTTTGGTTGTAATGTTGTCGATGTGTTATTTTGCAGCCACAATTCAGATAAGTTAACTAACCCTTGAAATATATATACATGTAGATTGGATAACTGGTTATCACTCAAGTAGAGGGCTGTTGCATTACTAAGATTCTGAAATAGTTGTGGTTGTAATGTTGTCAGTGTGTTATTATCAAGCAACAATTCAGATAAGTTAACTAACCCTTGAAATATATCTACATGGAGATTGGATAACTGGTTATCATTCAAGTACAGCTTTGTTAATTGCATAAGTTCCCTAAATTGACCAGGTTGCAACATTGTCAGTATGTTATTATGCAGTCGCAAATCATATATGTTAACTAAACCCTGAAATGTGTCGATGTAGAGATTGGATAACTGGTTATCATACAAAGATTGGTTGGACGCTTTTCTGTCATGACTGACAGCTCGTGACTTTGGTGATGACACGCCACTTCCGTCGGTCAGCAGCCAATCGATAAATGACTGAAGTAGGATGCCCAACCAGAGTTGTTATTCTGTCGAACCATCTTGACCTTGGCCGGCCTCGTCCGCGTGCACCCTCAATCTTGCCCTGCATGATCACCTTCCCTAGACAGTTTTTCCTTGGCGTCTGGCAATATGACCGAAATAAGAGAGAGTTTGGGAATTGATCAGTCCAAGTAGTCTTGTCTTCACACCAACCTCCTGAAGCACACTTGCATTGGTTCTCTCCATGACCCTAGTGATCCTTCGCATCCGGCGCCAACACCACATTTCAAATGCATTAATTTTGTTACAGCTTGCAGTTGTCAGTGTCCAGGATTCACAGCCGTAGGTTGAAATAGGAAAAACGAATGCTTTGACCAGGCGTACCTTGGTTGATTTTGAGAGCTGTGTCATTGCAGATCTAGCCATAGCCAAACGACGGCAGATTTCTGTATGACATCCTCCTTCTTGAGTGATAAGAGATCCGAGGAAATTGAACTGTTGGATCTGATCCACATTTTGACCGTCAACTAGAAGAGTAATGTTTCCATCCACACTTTGTTTTGGCAACATTGAGACGTAGGCCCAAGCTCTCACTTTCATTTTTGACCTTCTTTAGCAAGATGCCTAACTCTTCCTGGCTTGTGGCTAATAGTGTGGTGCCATCTACATCGTAAGTTGTGAAGCTGCCAGCCACCTACTGATATGCCGCCAGCCCATCCATCAAGGACATGTCTCATGATGTGCTCGGCATACAAATTAAACAGAGTAGGTGAGGGATATACATCCTTATTTTATTTTTTATTTATTTATTCAACTGGCTAATCACATCAAAATATAAACAACACAATAAAGGAGGTCTGCTGAGCAGCCAGGGAGCACTGAATGCACAAAAGAGTACTATCACCACAAGGTGCAGTGTTCCCAACTCAGTAGAGCTCTACAAATACCAGAAAATAAAACAAACACAGGTATATATAAATAGACAAAAAATAAAAATTACAATAAAGGCAACACACTATACATCATTTTCCTTATAGTGACGTTTAAGATTGGTTTTAAAAACTGGTTTGCTAGATGTGGTGAGAGAGTCTCTAATTGATGATGGAATAGAAGACCATAGAATTGGGAAATTAACGAAGAGGCAATATTTGTAGGCGTCAGTCTTAGGAGTAATGTATTGTTTAAATGCTAGCTCATTGTATTTAGGATTTATCCGCCACCTGCAAAAAAGAAATACACTGGCATTAGTCAAACAAGAACACGCAAATGAAACGGAAAGGTAAGTCCTTCTGGTTTTCAAGGTTGTGAGATCCAAAGTTATGAGTCTGTTTTCATATGATTGCTCCCCCCTACGTTGACAAAGAATCATCCTTGATGCCCGATGCTGGATTTGTTCAAGTTTGACGATATTACATTTTTATACACATTCCGAACAGGTGAGCAAAAGTCAAGAATCGGTAAAATGAGAGACTGATTCAGTTTGAGAAGAATATGAGGGTTTTTGCTACCTGCGACAACTCTGATGAAACCTAACAGTTTATTACACTTTTTGACAATGTTGTTAACATGGCAGTTCCAGGAAAGATCGCTGGAAACTGTCACGCCAAGCAGCCGAAGGCTGTCTGTTGTATCAAGATAAGTACCATTAACACTGTAAGATGGAACTGGTTTAAGTCTGCGCCGGGTGATACACATAACTTGACATTTTGTTGGATTCAATTGAAGAGCGTTATTGTTGGACCACCAGTTTAATATATATGTCTAAATTGGATTGTAAAACAGAAATATCATGGACAGATTTTATTTCCCTAAATATGAACGTGTCATCAGCATAGGTAAACATAGAAGATTTGAGATGCAGATGGAGATCGTTTGTATAAATATTGAACAAAAGAGGACCCAAGACGGATCCCTGAGGAACTCCGGAGAGTACACCGGTCCAGTCAGAACTTGCACCGCGAAACAGAACACGTTGATGACGACCAGTGAGGAAAGATGTTATCCATTGTAAAAGAGAACCGCGAATACCATAAGATTTGTTGAGCTTTTTAATAAGCACGTGATGCGATATTGAGTCAAATGCACGGCTATAGTCAACAGCGATAAGATCGATTCGAGCAGTTGGACTAGAACGGCGATCAAGAGCAGCTAACCATTCAGTGGTAGCTTCACAAATGGCCGTCGCACAAGATTTTCCAGGGGAAAAACCATGTTGATTTTCAAACATGAGACCATTTGCTAGCAGATGGCTACGTAGCTCGTCACCGACAAGAGCTTCAAGCATTTTAACAACAATTGACGTTAAAGCAATTAGTCTGTAATTAGTCAACGTAAAACGATCCCCCTTTTTGTACACAGGAACAACATGCGCAATTTTCCAAGCCATGGGCAGCTTTCCAGTCGCAATAGAAATATTGAAAATGCGAGCTAGAACAGGGGATATATTTTGAGCACACAACTTCAGCATACGAGCCGAGATATTATCAGGCCCGACTGCCTTATCTGCAGGTAACTTTTTGATTCTATCCAAAACCGTGTCAGAACCAAATGACATGATGTATTTATTTTGGACTACAAGTTCTGGAGATGTAATTTCAACAGAATCATCAGTATGTGTAAAAAAGCTGGTGAAAAGGTCATTGAATCCCTTGGCAATTGTGACTGGATCGGTGCACTGTTGGTTATCAACATTAAAGGACAGATTTTCAGGTTGAGAACGGGAGGACTTAACAAAGCTCCAAACCTCTTCATATTGTCATTTTTGTTGACCATGTCAAGCCAGTGTTTCTGATAGGATTTTTTGATTGTGTATTTAACTTTGTTCCGGAGTGACTTGTACTTGTTCCACAAAAGGTTACTATTGGAGGCTCTAGCTTTCTTGAAGGCCCTATGTTTAAGGATCCTTGACGCACACCTTGGCCGAGATTGAACCAGTCGCTGTCTCCCTGAGCAGTGCCCACACAAGCAAATTGGCCGTCATAGAGGCTTTTTAGTAGTTTTTACTAGATGGTTGGGGACTCCTAGAGCTTGTAGCGCAACCCAGAGAGGACCATATCTCACACAGTGAAAGGCCTTGGCATAATCTATAATGCAGAGGTATGCCTTTCGCTGGTATTCCTTGCATTTTTCAATGGTGTGGCGAATATTAGTCTCTGGTGCCACGGCCTCTTCGAAAACCAGCCTGTTCTAGAGGAAGCTCTCTTTCGAGATAAGGGCTCAATCTTTCATTTAAGGATGTGCAGTAGAATTTTGCTGGCATGTGGGATAAGAGCTATCGTTCTGTTGTTGTTGCATTCCCTGACATCTCCTTTTTTTGGTAGGATGAGGAAAACAGATTTTTTTCTTCCAGTCTTCAGGTCAAATCCGAGTGTGCTTTTTGCAGAGCTGTAGCAGGATTGAAACTCCATGAACGTCAATGTTTTTAAGTAGCTCGCCGGGAATATCGTCTATGCCAGGTGCTTTGTTTGGTTTAAGCTTCTTGATGGCATTCTTGACTTCAGATACAAGAATATCAGGCTCCTCCTCATTGCACTCGATATCTGCTTGTATGCTTGCCAGTGACCTCTTGAGACGCATAAAGACCCTTGCAGTAGTTTTTCCACCGCTCTTTGATGTCTGCCCCCTCTGTCAGAACTTTGCCTTGATTACTGCAAGTTTGGCTGTAGTTTTATTGGTCAGATTCTTTATCCCACGGAACAGATCTCTGTTGTTATTTTGGGCACTGTGGTCTTCCAATTCACAGCACAACTTGCTGATGTGACTTTTTTGTCCCTCCTTGCCTTCTGTTGGATTTCATTAAAGCACTTGCGGTATAGGTTGCTATGTTGTAGGCCAGATTCTTTAAGATGACGTCTTTCATCTGCAAGGTCTATTACCTCTTGAGACAGCCAATGGGATGCACTTCTCTTGGGCTTCTTGGGGACATTTGTTTTGGCAGTTTGTTGAATTGAATTCTTGATGTCTAGCCATAGCTCATCTGGTGTCATTTCGGCTTCATGGAGCATCAACTTCTTGAATCTGTTACTAGTTTCTGTCCAGAATTGCTTACTGATGTTCTGCAAGTCATACCTCATAAAAACCAGGTCTCTGGTAATCAAGACATACCCGGGAACTAATCCAATATACTATCATGGTGATGGATTACCCACTAGATAATAGAGGCTGTGTTTATATGGGCACCAGAGTTAAAGGCATATTATGTGATCTTTTCTAGGGGCGCCCTCTATTCATGATTCTTTTTAGAAGGTAGATTTTCTTGCAGATTTACATTACTGATCATAAATCATATATATTCCGAGTTACAGAACGATACGATTCCTCATTACTTCAAAATCATGGTTTAAAGAGTGGAAATAATTAATTTTTCACGCATGTATTGACCTATAAATAATGGTGTTAGAAAGATAATTCACTTAGGTTCAATTACAAACCAGACATTTTGAAATTGATCATTCATTTACGTTTTACAATAATTTTAGTGATGCGTAGCGCTCTATTTCAAAGCCAATCCGCAGAATGACAAAGATCATGCCATTCTATTCAATTGCTGCACGCTTTTTCTTAAATCAGCCAGTCATACAAATACTGTAAAAGTGGACATTTCCGCGCATGTAATTTTTTGCGCTTCGCCCATTTTGAACAATTTTGCTTGTATTTATTTTCGTGATTAAGAGCTTCCTGACATAGACCTACATACAGGATTATAACAAAGAAGCTGCGTCGGCATTAAATAATATCAAATAAATGAAGTCAAAAGTGGAGAAATGCCGTGATAATATATAATTTATTGTACAAATTTTCGGCCAATCTACCGTACCCGATGAAGGCCTATGGCCGAAAATTTGTACAATAAATTATATATTATCACGGCATTTCTCCACTTTTGACTTCATTTATTTGATACATACAGGATTAATATATTGGCGCATTTCTATTTTTGCGCTTGCTGATTTTAGCGCGAAAATCCCATGGATTGGCTCCTAAAAGAGGGGTTAAATTTATTAACATTGATGCAACATTATAACACAATGACTGATTTGACAAATTCTTTTTTAAATTATCTTTCTATCTCTGTACTTGAATCTACACGCCTGATATGTTTGCAAAGCCTTTGACAAAAAAATGCCTATTCCTTCCGACTCACCCTGTATACCGGGCCACGGTAAATTCAATTCGAAATTGGTGAAAAATGTGGGTACAAATACGACATACGCACATATGATGCACAGTGCACCTGTTGCAAAGTGTTGCATTTATGTGCGCCCATGCTGTTCTGTATTAATTCGCTGCTGTAAGGATTGCCTATTTAGAACTATTTTAGAAAGATTCTGGCCCAACCATATGCTCCGGGACCATTTGATCAGGATTAGCAGACACTTAGAATTTTAAACCTGGGAATGTGTATAGGAATTGGAGACGAAAACAAGGTCAACTCCAAATTGTGTATCCTACTAGTTTAATCAATTCCAAATGGGTGAGAAATATTCGGTGTTTATCTCTCCGCGCGCACGATTATGACCACACGCACGCGGTATTTGGCGCACGCATATGTTGCACAGCAGCACTTGTTGCCTCCATGTGCGCCCGCGTCCTTCTGTATTCATTCGCTGCTGTAAGAAGGCTTCGCCAATTTGGAACTGGTCAAACTATAGCTTTATGTTTAACACAACTTTTCCGTAACTGGTCTAGGAGCACATGGTCTTGGACCATATTATTGATCCAAAATCTCAGAAAAGCATTTCGAACTGACTAATAGGCAGTTATGGGCGCACAGCACAAAATCACTCCTCGTTTTGTGTAATGGTAGTAGGTTCCGGCAAAAACAAAAAACGATTTTGTGATTCATGGGGTCCTTTGGGAATCAGTTTGGCGTAAGGGTAGCATTTCATAATTAAAATGAAAGATGATCTCTTGTACTTTGATCAGGATATTGCAAAATATTGATTTTCGATTGTATTGGAAATTTATCACGTGGATGAACACACGTGATCGGAGGCGGTTAGAAGGCGAGCGTCCGGGCTGAAAATAGGGGTGGCGCTGTTTAAATGATCGTATCGTAAAATCTAATTGGAAGGTGTAACACTTCTTAACGATTTTATGAAATTTGAATGTTTTTTTATTAGAATAAAGCATTCGAGACATTCCAAAAATGGTTACTAAGGGCCCAAAATAGCGACTCTTTTAGCCCTAATTTACATGTAATCCAATGGGCGGTTTATTTAGTGCTGTGCCCCTTTATAACAAAACTCTAACACAGCGTCTACTATAGATAAGCCTTTGCCATTACTCAGAATTAGGGAATGTAAATGGTGTCCGTTACAAATGGTGTAAAACTTAAAGAGTTAAGGTGATATATTTTTGTAAGAATCTTCTTTAATTCTGTAATCTGGGGCCATTCAGCACTATGGCTCTGAGAATAGAGTATTCAGTATTATCATCATTATCGTCCTCGTTACGGTGTCTTCCTTGGATTGAACAGTACACAGCCATTTTCTTATACCCGGCACCAATATTACTCGATCCACTGCCAGTACCTATATGGGTACTGTATGCCACTTGTATGGATGATAAACTACTAGTTAAAAGGGCATTGAGAGATACATATAGGAGTGCGCCCTCAATTTTCCTGGAAGTTTTTTTGCACATACGTAATACTTGGTTATATACTAACTACCATCTGAAGCCGTCTATCATGTAAAATTTCACAATTTGGTAATTTTGATGTAAATCACATCAACATTATCAGCACCCCTCACCACATAAATCTCTTCAACTAAATTTCTATCTAGCACTATCATTCAACCCTTTTCCCATATATGATTACACTTCACGGTTCCTAGTTACTTTATCTATTGAATTCAATTCAATTCAATTCAATTTATTCAGCAAAATTAATATAAACAAATAATAATACAATATGAAGGAGAAACAATATTTAAAAAATTATTATTTTTTCAAAAATCTCTCAATGCCCCTTTAAGTACCACCAAAATAGCTGCACGGTACCAGGAACTTTGCTATCGTTTAATCAGTTCCAAATTGGCGAGAAATATTAAATGGCAAACCCACAAATAATTAGTCTATGCACACACACACACGGTTTTGGTGGCACTCATGCATCACACATACGATGCCCAATGCGTGTGTTGCCTTTATGCGCGCCCGCGTCCTTTTGTACCAATTCGCTGCTGTAAGGAGGCCCTTCGCCAAGTTGGACTGGTCAGACCATATGGGCAAATGTACTGTACAGTTCTTATAACTAGCAAAGTTACCATGTTGCCTCACATAAGAAAATGACTGTAGAAGAGGCTGATATGAAATGCAAAATATGATACTATTATTTCTTTATATTCATCATGAACTGTGTAATTTTAGTGTTATCACTATTTTTTAATTGTAAACCGATTTCGTGAACAATACATTTATTACCTGGTAGTTGCTTTTTTGAGGAATTTATTCAAGCAAACCACGAATATCTATCAAGTTTTCGGAGCCAGAAAAAAACCCCGGTGTTCTCTGTTCGTATTCAGAGGGGTAACACAGGCCCGTCAGATGGGGAGGGGGGCGACGGTGGCGATCGCCCCCCCCCCCCCTCCTTTGAAAATCTTCCCCGGAAAATTTGTACACAGATGAAAAAATTTCGCGCGCTACGCGCGCATTTGTCTTCCCAAAATGCAATATTCTTTGCTACAAGCTTGTTTAGAGCCAAAATGTACCTCGATCGTGCAAAAATAGGTGCAAATTCGAAAATTTTCGCGAGCTACGCGCGCATATTTGACTCACAAAAATCTTGTCGGTTCATTATCATTTCTCGCCCCCAATATCAATAACCTAGCTACGCCACTGCCAAAAACAAAGAAAATCCCCCCCTCCCCCCCAAAAAAAAATTCCCCCTCAAAAATATCTCCAAAAACTACTTCCGGTATTTCTGTGCGTCGACCAACAAGAAAGGTAAACTATGACACCATAATGGAACAGAAAAATTAGAAAATCAGCGTGTCTCCGACGGAAAAAAAAACTAGCTCTATCACTTCCGGTGATTTTTTAACGCCCCCCCCCCCCCCCCCCCCCTTTGAAAAAAGTGTCTTACGGGCCTGCTAACCCACCTATAACACATCAACTGAAATAACGCCGTGTTTTTGTTTAAAAAAGAGCAACCATACGCCCCCCTGTTTTTTTAAACCGGACAAAGTTGGCCTATGCCATAAATACACTGCCCAGTAGATATCAAAATGCATAGATTTGGGTGAAACCCGACTTTTATTTATTGCATTGTGTAATACACCTACACTGGATCGGAGCACGCGGGAGATCGGGAACCTGGCGCTATAAGGGAGCACAACACCAAGACGCTCTCCATAGACTTTACTGTTAAAAAAGGCTTACTTAAATGGCTCTAGTTTCTATATTAGTGCGTTTGGTTCAATGAAATTTTGATATGTTTTACTCATACGATAGAAAATGCGTTCAATCAAATAAAGGATGGTTGATTGAGCGCGCCACCCACATTGAGTTAAGAGATTGTTGTAGAGTCGCACACAATACCGCTTGCATGTAAACATACGTAGAACAATTACAGACTGCGCCAATGTTCAACTTGTTTAGATTCAAATAGTCGCCGCGCGCTGTTCAATTTTCGTTAGAATCCTCACCATGACCGCTTCCCTTTAATAGTGTGTTAATCTATTGATGAAAATAGGGGTAAATGATGATTTAGAAATAGCATTTTTAGTTCTTCAGAGAAGTAATTGTTTAGGATGAATTAATGTGCTACCCATTTGTTGATGGCATTGTACTTTGTACCGAAGCCAGCAATAGAGGGCGACACCATTTCCTTATGTGTGCTACCCATTTTGATATCAGACAGAAATTCACTGCAATTACTTTAATTTTTTTATTTATTTATTCGGACATACACTTTTGGAACAGTGGCAAAAGTCTTCTCGACTAATGCGTCCATAAACATTACACAATGTTTTAAATACAAAAAAAGGAAAAATTATATACAAATATTTACATGGTAACATATATTCATGCAAGGTATGCTACGTGCGGTCCATGCACGTTTCAAATATGATTTACAAAACACATCAAATATATGAAGTAAGTGAAAATCATCACTTGCAGTAAGAATTATTATAATTCGCATGAAGACAAATAAACTGGGAAAGAAGCTCTTGTTTAGTAATAATACTTGTGTTAATCTATGGTTGAGGATTGGGGTAAATGATGATTTAGAAACAGCAATTTTAGTTCTTCAGAGAAGTGATTGTTTAGGATGAATTATGTGCTACCCATTTGTTGATGGCATTGCACTTTATACCAAAGCCAGTAATAGAGGGCGACACCACTTCCTCGATGTGTGCTACCCATTTTAAGGATGAATTATGTGCTACCCATTTGTTGATGGCATTGCACTTTATACCAAAGCCAGTAATAGAGGGCGACACCACTTCCTCGATGTGTGCTACCCATTTTAAGGATGAATTATGTGCTACCCATTTGTTGATGGCATTGCACTTTATACCAAAGCCAGTAATAGAGGGCGACACCACTTCCTTGATGTTTACTACCCATTTTAAGGATGAATTATGTGCTACCCATTTGTTGATGTCATTGCACTTTATACCAAAGCCAGTAATAGAGGGCGACACCACTTCCTCGATGTGTGCTACCCATTTTAAGGATGAATTATGTGCTACCCATTTGTTGATGGCATTGCACTTTATACCAAAGCCAGTAATAGAGGGCGACACCACTTCCTTGATGTGTGCTACCCATTTTAAGGATGAATTATGTGCTACCCATTTGTTGATGTCATTGCACTTTATACCAAAGCCAGTAATAGAGGGCGACACCACTTCCTCGATGTGTGCTACCCATTTTAAGGATGAATTATGTGCTACCCATTTGTTGATGGCATTGCACTTTATACCAAAGCCAGTAATAGAGGGCGACACCACTTCCTTGATGTGTGCTACCCATTTTAAGGATGAATTATGTGCTACCCATTTGTTGATGGCATTGCACTTTGTACCGAAGCCAGCAAAAGAGGGCGACATCACTTCCTTGTGTGCTACCGATTTTTATATTAGAAAGAAATTCACAGGAATTATGATTCGTTTGAAGACAAATAAACTGTGAAAGAAGCTGTTATTTAGTATTATTACTTGTGTTAATCTATTGTTGAAGATTGGGATAAAAGATTAAGAAATAGTCATTTCAATTCGTCAGAGAAGTAATTGTTTTAGGATGAATTAATGTGCTACCCATTTGTTGATGGCATTGTACTTTGATCACGACAAGCTTTATGTATATATGCATGTTGATCTGAGTTATACCATAGTTGCTTTACTCTAGAGTTACACATTCTCTTGGAGATTGGGTCGAAATTATCAAGAGCATTCTTGATGTTAGTCCCAGATTGTACTGGGGAACAAGTTCATTGGTAGTTGTAGGTTCAGACAGGTGTAAATCAAAGTTGGTGGCAAGATCTGTGTTCATGGATTCCTGGTCGATTTCACGGTAGCTCGTTTACAGTAGCAAGCCTGAAAAGTCCAATGCGAAATGCGGGTTTTTTTGGGAGGGGGGGGTTTTGTTACTCAAATTCATAGTGGAGATTCACTTGAAATGGTTTTATTTAGTCAAATCTGTGCAATTTTGTTATTCTTATGCTCGCTAAAATGTGATATTCGCCGTGGATTTCCACTTTCGTGTTTGCCGTATGGCCAATCGCCATCTTGAAAAATGTTGGACACAATTTTGACAAAAGCTGGCGCCCTTTTTCTCTAAAAGAAATTAAATGCGCAAGAATCAAGTGTTTCAGTGAAATTCGCGCACACTACTGAAAACAAACTTGTTTTTTGTTTGGCCTAATATCAGATAGTCCAATTTGCCTATTTGACTGTTCCAATTTTAAAGACTTTTTCTTTCATATTACATGTGCAGTTGATTTCAATAACATTTGTTTATAAAGTGGGAATTATTTTTTAATCCAGAGGTCATTGACAAAATATGGCAATTTTAAAATCTGTGTGCGTAGGTGACTGAAAATGTGACTTTCAAAGGTTTGTACTGGAATTGGCAATGTATGTATAACAGCAAAGAATGAGTATTTCAATGTCATCCAACAATCAAACTAGGATTTTATAATGAGGAATGGTGATTCAAGTATGCTTTACTCGATTGAGCATTTTTAGAGAAATATAATGTAAAATAATTACTCTTAAATATTGTCCAGGGAAAAAGATATACATCAAACCAATTATAATTGCCAGTATTTCTTTTTTAGTGTGGGATGAACTATAATGCGGATGACGCGTTACTACGTAACAGGTGTAACTCCCAACTCGGTATCCATCTGGGACTCAGTCGATAAGTCTGAACAAACAAAAGTTATCAGTGAATGCCTATGATATCGACCAATTGAAGTTCCGTGTGCGAGTCCGAGTAACACCACCTGTGACGTATGGGCCTACAGGGTAGTTATTATACAAGCTTAGAAACTCTTTATTTTGTTTCCTGAGCAATATTAAAGGGTAATTCTTTTTCTTTTCTTTTTTACAATATCCTCCATTGAATTATTTTCAGCCCATTTTGATTTCCATTTCACCAAATTCACATCATGAGACAAATAAGTCAAAAAAACAACATACATAACCCACTTATTTCATTGGAATACATCATATTATTTATTACTCAGTGCAGCTAAGATACTCACTGACAAAGTGTTCACAAATCTGCACAAATAAATCAAGGTGATAGATAGCAAAGCTAATTTGTTAAAACAAATATGGCCTTTAATCCAATTGTCTTTCTTGGTGCAGTGACATGATTGCATATTCTAGTGATGGGCTCAGCATTGTTGGGTAACTCTACGATCCCACTGGTACATAAGCAAGCACATAAAATGAATATGCAGTATTAAAAGAGATTTGCATTGAATCAAAAAATGATTTTAGTATGCAATACAATTATTATTGAGAACATTTTTTTAATTTTAATGGGTTTTTCATTTCTATTTAATTTGCGCTAACATCACCGCACCAAAGAAGGTGAATGGAATTTGTAATATTGAGACACATTGTAACCATTTCCAAAATTAACAAACAGTATACATAGTATATAATGCACTCTCAGCTACGCAAGATACATTTGGTAAATGTCAACATAATTTGAGTAAATTCACATTCATTATTTAATTATTATTATATTTTTTTGGTTAAATTGCAGCAAAAGGCACACACGACACTCCCTTTATACAAATAATAAAATGTGGGTAGTATCTTGTTAGATAACCCATTTGGAATAAATGTTCACAATTTTAACACTGTCCACGCGGCTATTAGTGTTAGTGTATACAAAGATTTTTCAGAAACCTTTCCCAACTTTCAAAGTCTATCTCAAGATTTACTGAATTAATACTAGGCATGTTTGTACTTATTGTAATGCATTTCTCATGGTGATTCCAAATATGGTGATGAAATCCAATAATTTTGACATTTTTGAAACATTTTGTGAAATCTCAAGACTGCCATCTGTAAACGAATGCTGTGTGAAAAGTGTTTAGACCTTTGGTTGTACCATATGATGCAAAGTTTTCACACATACCATTTATACAAGACTTGCATATTATCTTGTTTCACACAAGGCAAGGTGTATAACATGTATTCATTACACAGTTTTAATATGTGATGCAAAATTTATCACATTATGTTCCCATCCCTTTTGGACATTTCGCCAGTAATAAATCATCTAAAATGTTGTCAACCGCTGACTATGTGGTCCATTTTCAGGGTTATGAAAGTTAATTTATGCCCTTAGGGCATAATTATGTCCATCGCAGTCTTTTAATTGGACCACATAGTGGGAAATAGACACATCCTTAGATGATTTATTACCGGCGAAATGTAGAATCACCGGTCCAAAAGTGTTAAGGGAGTGAGAACATAATGTCACGGGCTTAGTATCATGGTACTTCCTAGCTCTGCTACAGAGCTCTCTTAGTCCCGCCCCTGCATCAACCCATCAACCCACCCCCCCCCCCCACCCCATCCCCTCACCAACCATATCAAACCCACCCCGTCCCCCCGGGGGGGGGGGGGGGGGGGGGCGCACTCAACTTTTTTTTGGGTAAGGGTGTGCCGCCCAGGGTCTCAAAAAGGGGGGCTACAGAACTGAACTGAGTGGATTTTATGACGAAAAATAGGGTCTTAGGAACTGATTTTTTCCCAAAAAATAGGTCTTGAGAACTGGCCTATAGTTCAATTTTCGATTTATTTTGGTTTAAGAACGCAACATTTTTGAAGAATTGGGGCTTTGGAACACAAAATTGGGGGTTTGGAACGCAAAATTTCGCGATTTTTGAATTTTCAATAAAATTGGGGTCTTAAGAACTGATGCAGGCTCAAAAGGGGGGTCATAAGAACTAGCAGCAGAGGGTGAAAAAGGGGGTCTTCAGCGCGGCACATACCTATACCCTTTTCAAATGTCAGTGCCCCCCCCCCCCCCCCCCCCGGGCCCATCCCCTCACCAACCATACACTGCCTCGTCTGCACCATGGAACTACAGCATGTACAGACTACATGTATACTACTACATTGTACTAGTGCATATACATCACTGGTACTGTACTGACCAGTACTACAGTGATCAGACCAATGATAAACTGCTCATCAAAACACATCACACACAGCAGTATAGACCATCTGGTGAACTGCATAGAGACAGTGTTTGTAGATAATTTACCTGCTGCAGTGTTTCTAGAAATCGGATTAAAATACAGTACTATTAATGGGAATTATGGATATTCTAGGCGATGCCAGCAGAGCTAGGTACTTCCATGCTTATATATCTTGTATATATACCATCCATTGCATGGAATGCATGGTTCTAAGTTACATAAATTTGTATTATAAATTGTTTCACAATTTGTTGTTTCTTTAATTTGAAAGGAAATAAACCCTTTCCTTTTTATTTACTTTATTTAATTTTGCAGGGTCATATCAATCTGAAAAAAAGAACATCGCAAACATAGGTATCACAGTTTGGCCATTAGCATATGAAGAGGTTTTTTGCAAAAGGGCCTTCATCCACTTTGGCTCTTATTGAGAAAAAGTCAAAAAACTGTTTCTAAATATTCAAGTTGAGCAATTGAAAAACTGAATGAATTATGAAAGAGGTACACTACATACTAATTTAAATTGACATAAATTTCAAATGTGCTAGTTTTCAATTTTTTTAAAATCATGTTTACATTTTTAGAAAATTTGGATGTAGGCCCTTTTGCAACAAAACTCCATCTGTTTGTACATACAGAAAAAATAAAACAAACAAAAAATCATTTATTTTAATCATTTAAAAAAAAAAAAGTTTGATATTAATTAATTCTGGATACAGGCCCTTTTGCAACAAAACAACAATTTCAATGGCTGTTTAAAATGAGATGTAGGTATTTTTGAAAAAAATGACTTTGTTTCCTTGAAACATATGATTTTTACCTATACATTTCTACATCAAACTCATTTTTGAAAAAATGCACCATAGCCCTTTTGCAACAAAGCTCTTCATGTAGAGCTTCAAACTGGTAGCAGGATGAATGTGAGACTATTACATAACATTATGTAGCCACAGTTTGACTCTCCCCTCACAATATAACTAATTATGAGATGAGTCATTGTAATATTATGCAACAAGTTTGACTCTACCCTCACAATATAACTAATTATGCAATGAGTCATTGTAACATCATGCAACTCTCTCATTCACTATGATTCCAGTTCGAGGCAAAGAAGATTTTAAAGACAACCCACAATGCATTGCATTTGTGCAAAATGCCGTAAATCTGGTCCCTGATTCATCTCGGTTCCTATAGACCAATTCATGGCTTCATAGCGCCATCATCGTACGAGCTCTTAGATTCTTGTTTACATCAATAAATAAATTCGTTTTCAGTGTTCCTTTTTCTCATTTCTAAAATCTAAGAGCTCAACTAGTAAATAACTTACTCACAATTAATTGGAAAACCAAAAAGACAGGGGAACTATTCATTTTCCGATACGTGTCATGCGTAACAGAAAGCCACGATATCGCGGGGTACAAAGATCACTGATATATCAATCGTATTGCTACGAGTATCGATGAGGGGAAATCCAAATGCATAGTGGGACAATAATCTTGATTGGCGCAATGCATTGTGGGTGCGACGTTAAAATCTTCTTTGAGTTTGAGGCTATCAGTGAAAAGAGCGAATACAATGCATGTTTTATAAAACATTATTTTTGTGATTGCTGGTCTTTTAAAGGATTCATAAATTTATATTGTATGAAACAAGAAATGGTGACGTAAATAAAAATATAAGCTAGAGATAAAGTAGCACAAAGATATTTCATGACAACATGAACACAAATAAATAAAGATTATACACATTTCAGGCTACATAAACAAAAAATATATATTACACAATGCACCCAATTCATAAATCACTCTATTAAAATAAAATCTTAAATATTTTTGTTGCTTGCACTAAAATTCGATAAGCAAATTATTCACATTTAATTCATTCACATTTAATTCCACATGCAGATAATTCTCAAATACTTTTACCTTCCGGATGAGCTCATTAAAATAGCCTAGACAGTGTGACCTATCCCAAAATTAATAGTGTCCCTGATTTGAGGTCTTGCCAACAGACAACAAAAGTGGAAAAACTGTAATACCCATGAGATAATTAACATGAAAATTTAGCCGACACCAAACTTAGTCTAGGTAAACCCCGAAACCCCAAAACACAGCAAAGCAAATTATGAAAATGATTCCTTTTGGGATCGTCTCAATGTTTCGGTTTTTTTATCAAGGTCAAGAGCTGCCAACATGTTACTTACTTTCACAAAGATTCAGTACAGCAATCAGGAAGATGTGATATCAACACATACATCACTTTCCATGCGGCTATTAGTTTTACCATATACAAAACAGAATTACTGAACCAATACTTGGCATATTTGTACTTATGTTAATGCATTTCCCATGGTGATTCCAAATATGTTGTTCAAATTCAATAATTTTGACATTTTTGAATACATTTGTGACATTTTGGAAAAGACGTCTGCAGACGCCTGCCGCATGGAAAGTGTTAAGAACTGCATTTGACTCGGAAACACATTCATCAGGGAGATTTTGAAGCTTGATAATCAGAATATGGAAAGATTATAGTGTATTTTCAGGAAGCTTTCTGCTGAATCAAGAAGAGTTAGCAGTTCTGTACAAGTAACAAGCATGGTGCACTGTACATGAATTGATTGACGAGTAAGACAAGTAATGCTCACAAACGAAACCCTTGCAATACAAGGCATGTCAAATAAATAAGTACTTATAACATCCCAGGAATAATTCATTTTTATCACACTCATACCAAGCACTTAATAAATAACTTTACAACCCATACAAAACAGATTTTTCAGACACCATTCCCAAATTTCAAAGTCTTATCTCAAGAATTACTGAACCAACACTAGGTATGTTTGTACTTATTCCAAAGCATTTCTCGTGGTGATTCCAAATATGGTCATGGATTTTAATTATTTTGACATTTCTGAAAGATTTTGTGAACTTTTAGAATGACGTCTGCAGACGCCTGCCGCATGGAAAGTGTTAAAAAATGCATATGACTGACTCGGAAACACATTCATCCGGTAGATTTTTAAGCTTGATAATCAGAACATGGAAAGATTATAGTGTCATTTTCAGGGAGCTCTCTGCAGAAGCAAGAAAAGTTAGCAGTTCTGTACAAGCCCATGGTTTTTTTTGGTAACAAGCATGATGTACATAAATTGATTAACGAGTAAGACAAGTAAAATGCCCACAAACGAAACCCTTGCAATACAAGGCATGTCAAATTGATAAGTACTTATTTATTATAGTCACTGTCATAATGCTATGGACGAAATTCAAGCTATTTCACACGAGCTAGTTTTGTTCTCATTCGCGAAGCTACATCAAGATGCGCGAAACGCCCGAACAACTGTGCATCTGTGCATGCATGCACGTAACAATTTCACGATTGACCAATCAGGACTCGCAGTCATTTGAAAGCGTCCGGTACGCATTTCAGAGTTTACGCATGTACGCTCGTAAGCATGCACACATTGTTAGAATTATGTCCAAAGTATTATTACACTATGACTATATCACATCCAAGGAATGATTAATGTGTATCACACTCATACCAAGCACTTTCATAAATGATTTTACAAACACCACACTTTTACATATCAAACACTTTGTATATATATATAATATGTGCAAAAACTTGAGTACAAAATATTACAAACCCTACAGTATCACGCCATTGATAATTACTGTTTCTTTGTCCTTGGAATCAAGAGAATAATTATTTAGGAAGTATTTTAATTGAGCTAACAGGGGTGAGGAAGGGATGCTTTTCTACCCATCTTCAACTTGTTTAAAGTAGATGGGTATGCCCCCCCCCCCCCCCCCTCATTCCCGTGGGTTGAGCTAGTACTACAATTCACATATTCAACACATACTGAAATGCTGTGTATAAAAACATTGATAAGCAAGGTGATCTTCAAAACCATTCATTACATCAACATCATTGATTACATTCATGTTTAAAGAAGTGAGGCATTAATTGATACACATATACTTCAGTGACCCCTTTGTCCCCAGACATAACGTCCCCACACACAATGTCTTCAGACCGGACTTTGACCCCAATTTACATATTCCAACACATACTTTGGCTTTGCTACGAATAAAATTATGACAATCAAGGTGATTTTTAAGAAGTGGAGCATCAATGGCTACACATATAAGTCAATGCCCCCTTTGTCCCCAGACTTCTACCACAATTCACATATTCACCATACGCTGACATGTTCTGTGCTGTGAATACAAGTATGACTACATGAAACCATTCATTACATCAGTGAATACATTCATTTTTAAAGAAGTGGAACATTGATGGTTACATTTATAATACTTCAGTGCCCCAGCAGACTGAACTTCGACCGCAATTTACATATTCAACACAAATTGACATGTTCTGTGCTGTGAATAAAAAATATGAATACAGTTTGATCAGCTCCAAATTGGCAAAGCCTCCTTAAATCAGCGAATGAATACAGAAGGACACACGCGCACATGAAGGCAACAAAAGTGCTGTGCGTCATATGTGAGGCCTTAATTGATCGTGTGGGCTTGGATTACTTTTGCATGCGGAGAGATATTTCCCGCCAATTTGGAACTGATTAACTATAGAAGGTGATCTTTAAAACCATTTATCATCTCAATGAATACATAATTCATTCTATATAATAGTACATCATTCATGGTTACACAGGGATTCAGTTCAAATAGTCATACTGCGCTGGGCATAGAATTACCGTATTTCAAGCTTTGTATAATGTCTGTAGTTATGAAGCTAACTATCTGTTTAACCCGACACATTTATCTTACTTGAAATCAATAACATGTGATACAGACAAATAATCAAGTTATTCTGGTGTTGTCAGTGTGTGATGTGATAGTTTCTAAATTCAATTTTACACCAATTTTTAATCGACAGAATGCGCGATTCCTATTAGACTGATCTACATCAACACTGTGGGTAGGTGGGAGGGTGGGTGTGTTAGGGCAGATATACTGGATACCATAGGAAGACAAAACACAGGGCAAGACAAAGGGACAATTCTGAAGACAAACAGAGACAAAATCCCCAAATTTGAGTACAAAGAAGATTCTTTGAGCAAATCCAACATTCTAAGTAGGCCCGCAGCAAACAATTCCAACCTTCTTAGTAGGCCAGCAGCAAACAATTCCAACCTTCTTAGTAGGCCAGCAGCAGATAATTCTACACCTAATGGCAGTGCGAACAACACCCTTATTAGGGGCAATCCATTTGAATGGCTCTTATCAGAGCCACCTGTTTATTCCTTAGCAGAAAAGGGGCTCTTACTAATACATCATCTAGTAATGGGTAATCCACATGATGATTCTCTCTGTGATTCTCTATGCAATGCTATGTCACTATGTCCTCATTTGAACTGTGCCTCCAAGATGGATTCCACGGAACAATATGATTTGGTCAGTTCAGAGCACATAGAGCGGGAAATTTAATTGTCAATCCGAATACGTGACTAGCCTATACCTACGTAATGGCTGCCCAATCCATTGTTATACCGTTCCGGTTGGTTCATTGCATACCCTCTATAGAGGCTCCTCCCTGCATGGCATAATAGTTTACCGGAACCATGGCGAACTACTGAACTTTTAACTAAATCGACTGTAATACGCCATGATTCCTGTAAGTGATGAATGGTTGATTCCATTATGTAAGGCGATCAATGAATACATGCAAGGTCTCCATTGACACGGGACATTCAATATATTTTACTCTGAATCTTAATTTAGTCCTGAACATTACCTAATGGTTCTCAGAATCTTTGGTACTTTGTATTGAATTTTTCTGGAGACAAAACTTTCCCCCAATACGGGGGGAATTAATACTGTAATAATGAGGTTGGGCAATTTTAATTACTTAATTTGGTAACTCGAATCTAGAAGAAGTGTTACGAGATTTGCCAAATTATTTGTCAATTTAGAAACACCGGACATAGCATCGGTTGTGTACACTCTTGTAAAAACTACATTGAGATTTTTTAAACCAACTTTTACTGACCAATAATACCACTTTTAACAGTGCCCTTTTTACAACCATGGACGGAAACAAAAGTAATACTATAATAAATATATTTGGTATTGGAAGGACGCTATACAGAATTGGAGATTACAAATTGAAACATGTACTTATGCAGAGTCCACACACCACTAAATAAATAATGGAGCAGCCCACGACAGACCTGTTGAATTTGGTGGGATATATATAAGTGAATGATATGAAAATGGTCCAAAAGTTGTGTTTTTGGCTAAAAAGTTGATAGGATGATTATTAAGTGAAGATTATCAAACAATATCAGTGCAAATGTTTTTCTTTTGACCAATTTTGTATGACTTTTGAGTCATTTTAGAGATTTCAATACTTCTTAGAATTACTTAAACCTGGGCTAGCATAAACATGCACATCTTTGAGGGCGCATATCTCGAAAATGTTGCCTAGACCTTACCCTTTTTTTCTTGTTTGCAGAAATGCTAAGACCATGATCTTCTTCCGAAATGAAATATTGGAGTATCCAGTCACTTTATATACACGAGAAATTGCATTTAATTAGGGGTCATTTTACACAGTAGGCAATGGGGATTTATTTAGTGGTGTGGAGTGGATCCCACACCATAGTTACAGAGGTGATTGGTAAGTAATGGCCTCAAATAGGTCTCATATACATAATACAGAATAATGGATGCATAAGGCAGCAATTGTTTTACATTGGAATTCCATTGTAAATGATAGCTGCTTTGTACTTTCATTTGTATTGGCTACTTATACAGGCTGTCATTTTACACAGTAGGCAATTAGAATTTATTTAGTGGTGTGGATCCTACACCATAGTTACAGAGGTGAGTGGTAAGTAATGTCCTCAAATAACTCTCACATACACAATACAGAATAATGCATGCATAAGGCAACACTTGTTTTACATTGGAATTCCATTGTATTGATAGCTGCTTTGTGCTTTCATTTGTATTGGCTACTTAAGGGGGCTGTCAAGTGTCGTTGTATGAATTTGTCAAGCACTGTAACTTTCAAACTATTTATGTGTTGTACATAAAAGTATACACTTTTTTTGAATGAAATGAGTCGGGGAATCCATTTTTCGTATCAAAAATCGTGATTTTTATATTTTTGCCCAAAAATGCCTCTTTTTTGCCTAAATTTTATTAACAACCTAACAAAATAATTTTTAGGTAAAAAATTCTAAAATTTTACAGAAAGCATCTTAATTCAATTATCTAGGAAGTGTTTTTTTTTGTTTGCCTTTAAAAATTTTAGTTTTGAAATTATTGACCAAAAAGTGCTAAAAATGTGAATTTTGAGATATTTTATCCCAAAATTCATAAAACGACACTTGACAGCCCCCTTAAAGGCAAATTATGTGATCTTTTCCAGGCGGCGCCCTCTATTCATGATTTTTTTTTAGAAAGTAGATTTTCCTTTTTTAGAGTGAAAGAGTGAAAATAAACTGTCTTGCTAGCAGGACAGTTTATTTTAACTCTTTAAACCATGATTTTGAAGTAATTAGGAATCATATCGCTCTGTAACTCAGAATATATTCATGATTTATGATCAGAAATGTAAATCTGCAAGGAAATTTACTTTCTAAAAAAAATCAAGGATATAGAGGGCATCCCATGGAAAAGATCACATAATATGCCTTTAATTTGAGAATATTGCTGACTAGAGTACTATAATTATTACATACATGTACACCATGCAGTACAGAACTGAACATGAACTATTTGGAATGAATAAGTGGACTTTTTGACACTACATTAATTTTCATTGATCATAGTACTGTAAAACACTTAACATTCGCAAAATTTGACTCTGATTTTAAGCTTTTACCATGGTTAATTTCACGGGGATTTAATTTCGCGAATTTAAGTTTCTTGCGAAATTCGCAAAATTAGATCGCGAAATTACAGTAATGCACACAATCAAAAAAAATACAAAATATGCTTTTTAAACATATAGGTCACTATAGAAGAACAAAAATCATGAACTAATCATTTTCAACAACAAAATATTGAAAATTGAAGCTTTGATAGTAGTCTTACAAAATAGACCAATAGTACATGAATCATATTTTGTTCAGTGCTCTTCTATAACAACAATTAAGTAATCGACTCACAAAAAGACTTTCTGCGGTAACATAGTTCATCAGCTGTATGTAACTGATTTAGACATTGATATAATGTTTAATTGTACCTCTTTTAACACATTACTTTATAACCCCCTTAGCATGCCCTATAGGCGATGGGGTGGGGGCGTTCCTGTTCTATGGGCAAATAGACCTCTCAGGTAAGGTCGGGTGGTTAGCTGTTTTCACACATTTTCAAAAAATGTAAGGGCACAAAAGGGCTACATTGAAGGAGCCCACATTAACTAGACAAATACTTGACTTTCCATATCAGCTTCAATTTTGTTTTCAAATTTTCTAAGGCATGCATGTCAAGGCCATTGAGTATAGGGTAATCTTGAAAGGCTTCTTCTGGTAAAAGAATGCTTAAAGTTCTTAGACATCAGCGCCAAGTTGACGCGTACTCAATTGTCCCCTGACTAGCTTTGAGACATTATAAAATAGAACTATGTTTATGTCCACGATTATAGGCATTGAATTAGAGATCCTACATTGACTCTTGTAGGAACTGTATTAGAACGGCCGTACCTTGCTTGACTCAATATAAGTAATCAGAGCCTACTCAGTAGTCAGTATTTTAGACCCCAATAAGGCAAAACACATGTTATGTTGCCCTCAAGTGCCAAAAATGTTGAGGTGGGGTCAGTCTGTCGATGACCATAGTAAGTCATGTCAAGACAAATTGGTAAATGTCAATTTTATTAATGTTTCTAGTGTAATGACAGTTTTCTTCTTCATTATTCAAGCACCCTTACTCATATCAAGCAGAAAAAAAGTAATATTTCGACTGTTTGGGTACAATCTAAATCTTAAAAAAAAATTATGACTTGTATTTTTGAGATTTTAGGTCCAAACTCTGAGGGCAACACAACAATATTTTGCCTAAGCACTGAACTAGAGACAGTGTTTCTAGCTTGACTCGCCATAAGTACTATACCAGGCTGATCTTGAGCCCCGCAAGCCACAAGCTTAATACCTACATCATAACGCTATTGTAACGCTTGACTCTCAGGCACTAAACATGACAAGTTTTTAAACCAAAGTATATACTATCCAATAGGCACTTTTCCAGATTGGCCCCTAGGCTTAGTCTCCAATTGGCACCAAGTCTGACTGGTGGCTCTCCACTCTTTGCAGTAGTTGCGAGGCGACGGGGCAAAATTCCGAGCGCCAATATGACCTCATGAATTCCTGCGTTTCTTCGTCCCACTCAGCATTCTCTGGAATCTCAAGTGCGGTTTCCTCATCTGAAATATAGAGCAAAGACAAAATTAATATATATAACCCTAACTTACCCTGGAGATTAAACCAAAACCAATATTTTATTAACCCTAACTCTACTCCCCACTTTTTTTCAGAATTTGATCTTCAACGCGGAAAATCGACCAAAATATCCCCCCGATCCCCCGGGATTTAATCCAGGGACCTCTCGCACCAGAGACGAAGGATTCCACACTTCACCACGGCTGTCAAGCACAGTCTGGGCAGTGTATTGCCCAGACTGTATGCAGTGGGTCCATTTTTTCATCAAAAAACTTCCATGCCAGGTGGTACCAACGTGCCCAGTCGTGGTATTTTGGGGTATATGGTAGTGTTAGGGTTAATATGCTCAATGTTAGAGGTCAAGTCCTGGGGTATCAAGCGTGTCCAAAAAATCATGTAATTAGGGTAGTTTTGTTAAGCCGGGGCATGTTACTTACTTAACGTGAATAAGATACCAAGATAATCAAAAATAAGAAAAAAGGTATACTTTTCATACAATTGGTTAAAATATTTAGGGTCCTTATTTGCTACAGAAGGATTATAAATAGCAATGATACATGGGCGGGATATATTTCTCAATTTGCATCCATCACATATAAAATCTGCTCCGCATTTGTTTCATAATACTTCTAGGGAAAATTTGAAATGTATCATATCTGTAAGAGGTTTAAACTAAACACATTACTTGCTTAGGGTATCGAAATATGTTGACTACTTGTTTAGGGTATCAAAATATTTGACTACTTGTTTAGGGTATTGAAAATACTGATATTACTTGCTTAGGGTATGTAAAATACTGTCCATAATTTTCTAGGGGTTCTTTTTCACATAAACACAATAATTAGGGTACTTTTAAGTCATTGGACACACCTGATGATCCCCTTGTTATGACCACTGAGCACCTGGGAGGGGGAGGGGGTCAAGTTTAAAACATGTTGGATTCAATTAAATTGAAAATAAGTTGATGATAAATTGTATAGATAAATTCTATGAGTCATTGTTCTGCCACAGCAATAGTCCCCTTCAGCGTCATCGCTACACTAATGCTAAAAAGGAGTCATGTTGACCTGAAAGCTTCATTGCTTCACAACAATGGAAAAAGGTACAGTATACAATTTTATTATTTTGAATTAGTGTGACAAATCTGTATTGCATTGACATTGCTGATCTCTACCGTTCATGTCATTTGAGCTGGTAAATTACTCAAATATATGTGACGCAGCACATCAAACTTTGACTTTTGAGTTTATTATGTGTGCTCTCAGAGTGTTTTCCAAGCTTTAAAATGACACTAAATGTATCAACATTGATCAAGGCATTCAGATTTTATAAGTGAAAATTACTCCTAAATTTGTATCATTTTCTTTATTTTTTTCTGTCTGTTTTCATCTATCTTATTGAAAAACACAAAGCTGCAAAATCACCCCTTTTGATGTGCTGCGTCAGCTGCGTCACAAAAGGACAAACCTATAGCAAAAAATAAAAAATATAGCGAAAAATTAGCTCTGAATCACTCATTTTTGCATGTTTGACGCCTATCAACATTGCAGCATATGACGATATATCGTCAGCCTGCTTCGATAATTGCCTAACTCATTTTTTCTAGTTCTTAGAAAACAACAAAAGTATGAAAAGTGAGTTAGGCAATTATCGAAGCAGGCTGACGATATGTTGAATAGCAACATGAATAGTGCAGGTGAATTCCAACAGGAGCTGTAACTGTTGGATAGAATTAGGTTGGGGATATACCTTTAAGTGAAATGTGGTTTTGTATATGCCTAATACGAGTAAATATGACCCATTTTGAACAATTTTCATCAATAGTACAATCTGCCAACTCACAATGCTGACTTAGGCAGAATTGCAATTGTGCATTTATCAACACTTTTGATTGGTCAATGACTTAAGTATTATAACAGCATGTGCATAATGTAATGAAGTCATGATTTATGCAAGACGATATATGTGTATGATACATAGTTCTATGAGATCATCAAATTTTTTTCATGCATGGTTCCCTTATAAAAAAGACGCGATCATATTATGATCGTAACGACCATAATTATGGTCGTAACGATCTAATTTAGATCGTTACGACCATAATTATGATCGCTTATGATCGCGTGTTTCGATACGACCATATTATGGTCGTAATTTTACGACCATATTTCATGATTTATGGTCGTATTTTTGATCGTTTTCAAAACGACCATATTATGGTCGTAATATTACGACCATAATTCACAATTATGATCGTATTTTTTGATCGCTTTTCAAAACGACCATATTATGGTCGTAATTTTAGAATACGATCATAATCTTGAAAATATGATCGTAAAATTACGACCATAATATGGTCGTTTTGAAAACGACCAAAAATATACGATCATAATTGTGAATTATGGTCGTAATATTACGACCATAATATGGTCGTTTTGAAAACGATCAAAAATACGACCATAAATAATGAAATATGGTCGTAAAATTACGACCATAATATGGTCGTGAAAATATGGTCGTAAAATTACGACCATAATATGATCGTTTTAAAAACCATTTTCAAAACGACCATAATTATGCTTGTAATTTTACAATCATATTTCAGGATTATGATTGTATTTTGGAGAGTTTTCAAAACGATCTTATTATGCATGCTTGTAATTTTGCGATCATATTGCCCAATTATGATCGCAAAATAATTCAATTGAATGAATTAATGTTGATATAAAATTTTCAGATTATATATCATATTATAGGTGGTTTCTTTAATTTTCAATGCAGCTGTCCCACAACTTTGGACGTGGCATTGTAGGGTCAGAATTTCGTCAAAGGTCAATCCATTTAGATTCCTGCAAAGGATTTTCGATTTCTCCTTGAAATTCTGACCATGGCGTTGGTTAGGTTAACCCTGTGGCCCATCCCTATTCAGCTGCATTTGTTAGCCAAATTGATGAAAAAGTCAGACTCTGACAGAGACAGAGATATGTAGATATCCAAATTGATGAAAAATCTTGAAGGATGGAGGATGTCCTAGTCCTACCCGTAATTAACTCGGACGCGATGTAAGATTAAAGATGGATGAGAACGCCATGCTTGAAGATGTTTGAAGGGAAAGATGTACTTGTTAAAATCGGGGTGAATTCCCTTGAAGTATATAATAACTTTCTTAATTTACAACTCACAAAGACTCAATGGTTCATAGTCTAGATCCGATGTGGGTTTAGAACCTTTTGAACAGATATTTTTTAATTTGCACAGAATCTGAGAATATTCACATTTATTTCAATAATTTGTAGGCCTAAAAAATAGATCATTTATTTATCATGTCCTATGTTTATTTATTAATTTCAATTTGAATTTCTTACTTTGATTTGATTGATCGGGATTTGATTCCATGAAATGATGAAAATAGTAAGTTGAGCCCTGATTCTTCACTTGACGTAAGTGCGTGATCAACATGAATTAATAACAAAGCCGTATATCATTGTGAAAATATACACACGACTTTGAATTTATTTCAGGCCAGTCACACATGACACACGATGCAGAACTGTCGAATTCCTCAGTCATTCATCCATGGACCATCGATGCCTGCGTATACTTCATACTTTTTTCGCAATAATATCTCATCTTGATCTTCTACCATCTAAGCTATCGTTTCAGGAGGTCATCTTTTTCCTATTTTTGCAATTTTATCTGTCGTAACTGTCATCAAAAAGGTTCAAAAATCCATCTAATTACCACGAATATGATGATGATCAAACAGTATACAGTGCAAGCAGCGATTGTTGACAGTGTTTCTAGAAGTTATTCCAACTTTTAATTTATAGTTTTTACATCTTTTCATTTGAAACTGTAGTCTTAATAATCCAAAAGAAAGATAGGAGTATAATATAATGTAACCAACTAGTTTTATTTTTATTTTTAATGTTAAATTGTAAGTTTGGCAACCAAATATGAGAGTTGAAATTAAAAACATGTACTTTTTCTAGGTCTGCTTTTTACCCAGAGTGCAACACACACACTTCCTGTTACACAATTATGAAATTTATCAAATCAACCGTTGTTACGATTTGTTAGATGAAAATTCAAAATTGGCAGTTAAATAAAAGGAACCCAGGTAGTTATCATTTGTATGGAAAAAAACATGTTGTTCAGGAATTACACTGCAACTTTTCTGTTTCTAGAATATGACTGCAGAGTTTGTTAAAAATGTGTGTGTATAGGCCTAATTAATTTTGGCTCTGTGCAGTGCGAGTGCATGGACTGGACTGGAGTGTGTGTCATCAAGGAGTTAACTATAATAACTCCTTGGTGTCATGTAATGTGTGTTTGGTAGCAGAATTCTTAACACATTTACAAATCCGACTAACTTCACAACAGCCACACTAGTGCAATCTACAAGGACTGCTGAGTGTAAACAATGGATCATGGAAGGCCTTAGATGTATATATGGTAAGGAAGTGTATGCTTTTCACAAGAATTGTGCATCATAATAATTTAATTAATATTGGCATTGTTTCTGTTGATTTGAAATCAATTGATTTCTTTTTATAAAATTAAAAAATTAATAATTGTACAAAATTAAAAAAAAGCTTTTCATTTCACAATCAGGCCTGCACGTTACTACTAGTAGTAGTACTATCGTAAATAGGTCCACACAGACACAGATAAACAATTCAACTGTGCTGTGGATGTGCTCAACAATAGTAGGCCTATACTGGTCACTGGATATTATCTGGATAGCTTTTATCATGTTTTAATTTTTGAAGTTATGAGGACCTAAAAGGCTGATTATAATAAAGTATATATTTGAATAATAAATAAATGAGACCTGATCACTTATTATCATGATCCATGACATTATAATGATTGGGTTGCAGATATTCATTTATTTCCAACCAATGCACCACTATTTTATTACTAAAGTAAATAGCTCTATTTCGTCACTGTAGTATATCATATGCATGCTAAAACACATTCTACATGTAAGTCAACATTAACGTCATATTGCTATCAAGGCACACACATTTGTACACGCATGTGTGTACGCATACACTGTTGTACAGGCAGCAGACCTCTCATCTAGGTTGATCAATCGGTTGGGCCTTTTTTATTCTTATTTTTTCCTTGAAAATGACCGGGTATAAATAATGAACTAATCTGTATTTTCGTCAATTCTAAAACAAGGTCGGTTGGGTGCATTTTAACTAGGTTTTTGGTTTCGTGTGTTGGGATTTATAGTTCATAAATTTAATTTTTGTTTTATAAATATCATCTTATTTACAGCAGGATGCAACTGAGTCTGACTGATGGGGAGATGGATCATCTATAAAAGGTCAAAGGGAATGCAGAATTACAAGAATTAACACACCAAAAACGTACAACTGCTTAGGACTGAAATGGATGACCTACACATACTTACAATAAGGTACATACTACATACAAATAGTTCTAGTTTAGACATAATTGCGATATTCTCAACACCATTACCGAAACACCAATTTCAAATTATCCCTAACCTTCCCAGAGGCCACAAAAGGCTACAGCAAATAATCTTGTGGCACACAAAAGGCTACAGCAAATAATCTTGTGGCACAATTACAGCGAGCTGTCAAATGGTCTTGAAAAAGTTACAAGCTCCTCCGTTAGCGCAGTGAGTTAGACGCGGGCAGCCCGGGTTCGATCCCCTGCGTGTGCGAACAGTGATCTTTCCCCCCCCCCCCCCCAAATTTGACCAGTTTTCTCCCCGTCGTTTACCAAAAAAAATTGACGGAGGGTACGTCCGTGGCAGCCTTTGGTCCATCAAAAAAATGATGGAGGGTGCGTCAAGGTCCGTCACTTTACATGGGTGCGTCACAGTGTACATCTGTTTACGAACAACAAAATACGACCTTTAAATATACGCTATAGGGCTACTATACCACATAACTCCTTAATACCGCCAACCAGGCTCCACTTTAATACCGCAAACATCACTCCGATATTTTATACCGCATGTTCTAAAATGCCTGAAATCACTCGATCATCAATACAAGAGTTTGGCAACGAAAAAAACAAGGAACCGCAGTAGACCGAGAACCTTTCATTTTAAGAGAAGTGTCACGTATACAAGCATCTTCATGGTATAAGATAGGGGATCAGCATTGCGCTCTTCCGCACAAGCGCAGAACAATCTAAGAACACAGAGGTAGTAGGACAGGCCCCCGGAATTGAATTTGGTCGGGGATGTGCGGCAGGAGATTCAAATAAAAAACATAGGCCTACCCGGTCCCGGTCCGGGGTCTATATAATTATTCGAGGGCCAGGGTTGACAACATCGAATAAGGGCAGATCCCCCGTGAATTAAAAGTAGTTTCATTTCCAGTAGATCGTGTTTTATCCAGTTATAGTCAACGATATCTGACGACGGGGTGCGTCGTCATGGTCCGTCAGAATCCACCAATGGTGCGTCCAAAAATTGACGGAGGGTGCGTATTTGGAAGGCAATGGTCCGTCGTTTTTTTGACACAGGGTGCGTCATGGTACATGAGAAGTCGACGCACCTCGGTAAAGTGACGCACCACTCCCGGGGGTCATAGGGTGCGTCTTATACAACTGATAGGTGTATTAGGGTTATAAATATAACTAGGTGTTATATATCAGAACAGGAAGTGTGGAATAGTTGGTTTGTTAGGGTTTATAATATTTATTAATACATTTTGTGATTGATACTAATTTGTAAATGTTTGATTTTTATTTACCATGCAGGTTGATGTTGACGTATACTGAAAGATGAGTGGTGAACTACAGGTTTCCTTCCTAAAAAGATTCTGGAATATACAGCGCCTCTATCGGATTCTAACAGTAACAATCATTTAATCATGACCCAACCTGTCCTGCGCCATTACAAATGTAGTAAAGAACAATGTTTTATTCTGAATTTGCAGACTTACTGCTCATGCTCACTTCACAATTCACATTTGTAATGTTTATTAATAATGAACTGTGAAAAGAAAGGATTGATGATGATAGATTGATATTATGGTGTAAGGTCAAATAAATGTGTTCCTATGCAAATAATTGTGCGATCAAATTTATTCGTTCATTTATTTTATTTATCCTGCATTGATGAAAAACCTCAAAGCTCATATCACTGCATGTTTTGATATGATCTTTGAGGATGGTGTCCTGTAGTTCCTGGTATTATGCTTTTGTGATTTATCCATGGAACCACCATAATGTGCTAAATGAATCATAATTTTGATCGTATTATATTGCGATCATAATTTTGATCGTATTATATTGCGATCATAATTTTGATCGTATTATATTGCGATCATAATTTTGATCGTATTATATTGCGATCATAATTTTGATCGTATTATATTGCGATCATAAATTTGATCGTATTATATTGCGACCATAAATTCAATACGATCATAATTGCGATCAATCTTGATCGTATAATTATTATGGTCGCTGGGGTTCCAAATACGATCATAATTTTGATCGTATTATATATTGCGATCATAATTTTGATCGTATTATATTGCGACCATAATTTTGATCGTATTATTTGCGATCATAATTTTGATCGTATTATATTGCGATCATAATTTTGATCGTATTATATTGCGATCATAATTTTAATACGACCATAATTGCGATCAATCTTGATCGTATTATTATGGTCGCTGGGGTTCCAAATACGATCATAATTGCGATCATAAAAAACGACCATAATTTATGGTCGTTTTTTATGATCGCAATTTATGATCGTTCTTTCTATAAGGGAAATTTCCATCAAAACCAATGAAATTGGGTATTTTTCATCAAAATGGCTCCTGTTGCCATGGGAACGGTCAACATTTGTTGAGTAACGCATCAATAAGCACTTTTTGTTTTTGAAAAGCAGAGTCATGACAAGTATCAAGAAAAGAATCCTGTGCGCTGCTTCTCATTGGAATACTTATTAAGTAGTAGGCATAGCACACATCAAATTGAAATAATTGAGACATGTACAAAATTGGTGTCAAATGAAAGATTGCAATGACAGATTTATTTTCCAAAAATAATTATGACAATCGGTCAATGGGTTCTTGTGTTACGGTGTTTTTAAATACTCCGAAAATGGCCGAAGAAACCTGCAAAAAATAGTAACAATGCCTAAGAATTTCTTAAATACCCATATTTAAATTCTCAGTCTTTTACTCACATTGTACACTCAAAGGATGCAAAATCTGATCATAACACTAAACGGGCTGAAGTGTTTAGTACAATATTGCAGGTTAGGTTTATTTAAATTTGCCCAAAATATACAAGTTTAGAGCAAATTTCGAAAATTGGTAAAAACAGTCCTAACTAAAAACCAGATGATAGATATTTATACCTGAATCAAGGTTATATAGTATAAGGTCATGCCTACCATATGGCAAGCTCACTGCCCTATAGGGAGTGCACAATGTGAGGATAATCAATTTGATATAGGGGTATTTTTTCAAAGTGGAGCTGCATACATATGAAGCTTTTTTGCATAGGGCTTACAGACCACTCCTACATGTTACTCATTTTACATTAATGATTAATCAAATTATTGTATGGCTGTCTTCATGACTTGGATTAGTGCATCCATGTTCACCAATTGAGGCACCAACAATACAAGCCACAATGGGTAACAGGTAGAAGTGGATGTAGGCCCTTTTGCAACACATCTCTTCATATGTTGTTGTTCACTGGTGTAACACTTCCAGTGGCAGACTCTGTGTGTGTGCATTGTGCTATACCTACTATTAGTTTACAAGTTATTCAAAAATGCTAGTCGCCCAGAGAAACAAAAACAATAATAATACTCTCGCTTTAACTTTCAATAAATAGCGGAGATGATAAACAAAGGAATAAATAAACACAAAAACCTAATGATGATACACATATTCCATATTTAAATTTATTTGTTCTTTCTATTCCAATAATTAGGCAGGTAGTTAAAAATGTCAAATAATAAATAAATAATGAAAATACTTATATAGCGCATAAAGCAACGGCATCAAAGTGCTGTGCAACCCAAAGACAACACAAATATACAGTCATCACAAGAAGTAACTGACCAGGTAATAAACATGCTGATAACTTCTACAGTATAACTCCTACATAAACATATTTAATATTAAAGTTGTTGAGAAATTTCTCTTCTTGAATTTGAGATATTACACGCTAAGAATGGATGATTAATAAGGAAGATATGATCCCAAACGTTAGAGCAAGTCTGATTTTCATTTTAACATTTTCTTTTCAATACGGGGAGAGTATGACAGGTAAAGCGTGTGTGCCGTATTGATCAACCGTAACAATGCCACCGGCCGACTATTCAACAACCAGGCCATCGACTGGTAAATTGGCACTACCACTACCAGTTATCAATAATTTGCCGGTCTGAGTCCCCGTGTTGAAAATGAAAATGTGAAAATGAAAATCAGACTTGACAGTACATTTGGGATTGTAACTTCTTTAATAATCAGCCATTCTTAGCGTGTAATATCTCAAATTCAAGACGAGAAATTTCTCAACATGTTTATAATTTAATATGTTTATGTAGGAGTTATACCTTTAGAGTTATCAGCACATTTATTACCTGGTCAGTTACTTATTGTGATGACTGCATATGCCATATAATATAAGAAACATTGTAAACCAGGAAATGCTCCAATTACTCCAATGATTGAACTTTGAAAGTCAGTATCCTTTGGAATTCTTAAAATGTTACAGGTTCGATGTTTTAAGAAGGAATTCAAAAAATTTAAAAATTTAAAGGTAGGTGTTCTGATTGCTGGCCTGATTTTCAACTTTATGTTTTGTATTCCACATGAAGGAAGGGGCATCCTTAAAATAGTCATATGCCAAAGTTTGAATTGCATAACTCTAATGGTTATTATTTTAGAAGCACATGGTTACATAAAATGTGCCCATTGAGTAGTAAACGGATGGTTAACCACCACATTTTGGCCTGCAATGTCTAAATAGAGCATACCTTGCCCCTAAGATCTAACAGAAATAATAAGAAAAATATAGGTTTCTTTTGATATCAAAATATTTTGATGTGAGAAAATAAGCTAAAGTGATCGGAACATACACCTTTAAATCAGAACAAGTTTTCTTAGGGCTTATAGACGTAATTAGTGCGATTTTGTCTATTTGCAATTGGTAATCCTCATCTATTGTTATTTTGTGTTGATTAAAATGAATTAAGTATCTGGAAGAGGAAGTAGCCTGGTTGCCATTTATACTCACACGGCTGTTTCATCGATCATAATGTATATGTTCCCATTAACTTTGCCTTTACGGTCTAAACAACTAAACAGAGAATTACCAATGATGGTGTACAGGAATGGATTGAGAGCAGAATTTATCGGAAGCACAAAACCAATTATCCACGCAAATACTTCGGGAGAAACCTCCACTGTTTCATTCTGCACCAAAATCCCGATCACAACAATTGGCAACCAGCAAAGCAAATCAGTCAACGTGATCAATCCCATTTTGAAAGCCATTTTCAGATCTGTTTTTAATCGGGACATGTTTGATCTTCGTATTTGAATGAATAAACTGATGTAACATACCGCAACGGTAACGCAGCAGAAGAAATTCACTCCAAGAAAGAGGACGATTGAATATGTGGGGCTTAAAAGGCTACCAACTTTTTCATTTTTATAGATTGTTAAAACATCACTTTTGTCATAGGAGAATGTAATGTTGCCTAATGTTTCCCGGGTTAATACGAATTCGGTCGGTAAATATGTGGTGTTTAGATGGCCGCTATCTTTTTCATTTATATAGAATGGTATGAAATCAGCTCCGCTATAAAATCCCAAGTCATAGCTGATTGTCACATTGCCTAATGTTTCCCGGGTTAATAACCTTCTGGCCAGTGGTAACCCTATACATACTTCAGAAAATTGATAAAGATGTTGATCATTTTGCAACCCGATTCCTAATGCACTGAAAACAAGTGCAAGCATCCACATTAATAGTGTAACAAGTATTTTTGACTTTGTTGTCAAAAACAGTTTCTGACTCACTACAGTATTTCTAAAGGCCCAAAATCTGTCAATACCTATTAAAAGAATAAAGAATAGGGATGATTCGCTTGAAAGTATCGATAGACAACCTGATAATTTACACAGTGCATGACTCCTCCAATGATCAGCTTCAAAAGGAAAATAGTGCTTAAAGTACTGATCAGCTGATGCAATTATTAGCATATAAACTCCCATAAGAAAATCAGCAGCAGCAAGGTTAGTTATGAATAGAACTTGTTTCTGGTAATCAGTTTGTTCTTTTCCCCTAGTTAGTTTCTGGCAACCCCATACAAGAACATATCCATTAGCAATTAACGCAAATACACCAATTATCCACATAGAATACTTGATCAGTGTATTTGGTAGGAGCTCATTACAGGTCGTGTATTCTGATTTTGGTTCTATTGATATACATTGAGGTCCTGATGTTGAGTTTATAAAACAGCAAGATGCTGGAGTGTCTACTGTTATAGTAGTAGTATTTGTAAGTCCAGTGAAAGACTTGGATGTTATTTTTGAAAGTGGATTATCTTGAAGGTCAATATACTTCATATTGGTTTGATTTTCAAATGCATATGGTTGAATTACACTTATTTGGTTGCTGTGTAGCTCAAGTATCACAAGCTCATGTAATCCAGAGAAGGTCGAGGCATCAATATTTGATATTTTGTTGTCATATAAACTCAGAGCTTGCAATTTATCACAGTCCGTAAGACTAATCAAAGCAGAGGTCATCAACATGTTGTTGCCTAAAAGAAGAGCAGTTAAACTCACCAGACCCTTAAATATACCCTTTTCTAATAATGTTAGTTTGTTATTAAACAAAGATAAATGAGATAAGTTAATCAATCCTTGAAATGTATCTTCATGTAGATTGATTAATTGGTTATCACCCAGGTACAAGTGTGTTATTTGCCTAAGATTCCTAAAGAGACCTGGTTGCAATGCTGTTAGGTTGTTATTATACAGCACTAACACATACAGGTTGACTAACCCTTGAAATATATCTACATGGAGATTGGATATCTGGTTACCAGTCAAGGATAGCCGTGTTAAATGCCTGAGATCCCTGAATACACCTGATTGCAATGCTGTTAGGTTGTTATCATCCAGCGATAAATCAGACAGGTTGACTAACCCTTGAAATGTATCTACATGGAGATTGGATATCTGGTTACCATACAAGGATAGCCGTGTTAATTGCCTGAGATCCCTGAATACACCTGATTGCAATGCTGTTAGGTTGTTATCATTCAGCCATAACACAGACAGGTTGACTAAACCTTGAAATGAATCTACATGGAGATTGGATATCTGGTTATGAGCTAAGGTTAGCTGTGTTAATTGCCTGAGATCCCTGAATACACCTGGTTGCAATGCTGGTAGGTTGTTATTATACAGCCATAATACAGACAGGTTGACTAACCCTTGAAATACATCTACATGGAGATTGGATATCTGGTTATTAGATAAGGATAGCTCTGTTAATTGACTGAGATCCCTGAATACACCTGATTGCAATGCTGTTAAGTTGTTTTCATTCAGATATAACATAGACAGGTTGACTAACCCTTGAAATATATCTACATGGAGATTGGATATCTGGTTATTAGATAAGGATAGATCTGTTAATTGACTGAGATCCCTGAATACACCTGATTGCAATGCTGTTAGGTTGTTATCATACAGATATAACACAGACAGGTTGACTAACCCTTGAAATACATCTACATGGAGATTGGATATCTGGTTATTAGATAAGGATAGCTCTGTTAATTGACTGAGATCCCTGAATACACCTGATTGCAATGCTGTTAGGTTGTTATCATACAGATATAACACAGACAGGTTGACTAACCCTTGAAATATATCTACATGGAGATTGGATATCTGGTTATTAGATAAGGATAGATCTGTTAATTGACTGAGATCCCTGAATACACCTGATTGCAATGCTGTTAGGTTGTTATCATGCAGCCATAACACAGACAGGTTGACTAACCCTTGAAATATATCTACATGGAGATTGGATATCTGGTTATTAAATAAGGATAGATCTGTTAATTGCCTGAGATCCCTGAATACACCTGATTGCAATGCTGTTAGGTTGTTATTATGCAGCACTAACACAGACAGGTTGACTAACCCTTGAAATGTATCTACATGGAGATTTGATATCTGGTTATCATTCAAGGATAGATGTGTTAATTGTCTGAGATCCTTGAATACATCTGGTTGCAATGCTGTTAGGTTGTTATTATGCAGCTTTAATACAGATAAGATGTCTAACCCTTGAAATATATCAACATAGAGATCGGATAACTGATTGTCATACAAAATCAATTCTTTTAGTTGTCCAAGATCATCAAATATACCAGGTCCTAATGTTGTTAATGTGTTAGTATTCAGATAGAGCACAGATAAAGTATGCAATCCTTGAAACTGATCAATATGGAAAAAGTTCAAATGATTGTCATTCAAATATAAATTTTGTAACAGAGCACAATCCCAAAATGCAGCTGGTGCCAGTGTTTCTAGCACATTACCATTCAGTGACAAGTCCAGCAAGTTAACTAACCCTTGGAAGAGAAATTCATTGAGATGAGATAATCTATTACTGGCCAGATTGAGATGTGTCAATTGTACTAGATTCTGGAATACACTGGAATTTGTTGTATCTTGAAGTTTGGAAATTTGATTCCCATGCAACGATAAATGTGTCATGTTCTTGAGGTTCTTAAACGTATCAATATCTAAATCAACAATTCTATTTTCAAAAAGGTCAAGGAAATGCAAATTCTTCAAATCCTGAAATACTTTTTGGTCTAGTTCAACTAGAAGGTTATCTGATAAGGAAAAAGCTTGAATTGTCTTCAAATCTGAGAATGTTGCTGGTTCAATATATGAAATTTCATTTCCTGATAAATACAGTACCTCCGTGTTATGAATACCTTCAAACATGCCAACTGTTAAAACTGATAACATATTACCGTTGAGTAACAATTGTTTAAGGCTACTTAGGCCAGAGAATGAACTAGAGTTTATATACAGCAGTTTATTATTAGAAAGATAAAGTACTTGCAGCTGAGATAATCCCTCAAAGTTTCCTTGATGAAGACTGGTGATGAGGTTATTGTCCAGCAGTAGAATATTGATGTTGGTGAGGTTTCTGAAGCTTCCCAGGCTAACATGAACCAGTTGTCTTGCACTACCATCAAGAGCAGATAGGTTGACTTGGAATTCAGTTGACAATGTTTCATAGATGAGAAGTGTTTTCTCCAGTTGTCTGCCATCCAAACAGTCTGTTACAAATTGGTTAAAATTCAAACTACAGTTACACCCATCCTGACATTCAGGATATTCAGCAATATATATCATATCATTTTGCAACAGACTAAACTCTGGTATTTCTGATGCACTGTTACTTGATTCAGGAAATATTGGCCACAAAGATGGATGATGGATAGACAGTTCTTGATATTGTTCAACGCGCAGATGAGCCACATTGTATACAATAGTATATCTTTCAACTCGTCCACATGTCGTCTGCAGGCCAATGCCATGTGTAACATTCTGATATGGATTGCAATCTGGTGAATCCAATCCATTCTGCGAATCACTGCTATCCCCAGATCTGACAGCGAGTAGTTGAATTGTGGATCCTACATTGGTATATATTTCCAGATTTGCGTTGCTGTTGATCTTCATAATACAGGAGTTTTGACTTGGACCCATGACTGCTATGATGTCATTCCAACACTCCTTGTCAGTTGAGTTAGGCTGCACATAGAAATAGTTATAAATAGACCAGTCAGACTGTGTGTGCAACACACTCAGTTGAATTTCAAAGCCAGGTGAGGCATAGACATGGACACTGCATTGTTGATTTTCAAATGTTCGTACCATTGCAGGAACAGTTACATATCCATTGGGGCAGTGAGTGGCATTGTCCAGTGAACTCTTGCTTCCATTTTCAATGTCCGAATCCAAATAATGAGAGTCTGACAGATTGCCCACTTCTACTTTTGTTGAGTTGTCAGTCTTGGTGCCCTCTGAAGCCTTGGTTTCGTTAGTTGAAGAGTCTTTATATGATGAGCCAGACACACTTGCTTTAGCATTTGTTTCATTATGTGAAGAGTTTGTACATCTGGAGTCAGACACGTTAGGCGATGTGGCATTGGTGCTGTTATGTGAAGAGTCGGTTTGTCCAGATTCAGATGCATTAGTTACTGAATCCTTGGTTCTATTATAAGATGAAGCCACACATCCAGAGTCAGACACATTAGCCACTACTGTTGCTTTGCTTCCATTATGCCTAGAGCCTAGTAACCTAGACACATTCGCTGTAGCTTCAGTTCCGTTAAGTGAAGAGTTCATATATTGTGAGCTGGACTCAGCAGCCGCTTGACTAGCATCATTTACACTTGCATTGTCCGTATGCTGAAAGTCAGAGCGATCATCCACACCAGTGTTCCTGTTTGACACTGAGTGTGAAGATGGAATGCCAGAGAAGACAAAGACTAGTACACAGAGTGAAGTGACGATCCACCAATTCGATACAATTTTAGCCTCCATATTGGCTATACAGATAATTTTGGCTGAATCTTTAGCCAACAATTTATTTGTATCACTTGAAGCAATGTGTGGCCAACAACGTTATGAAACAGTTTCACACAACTTGTGCATTATATTAAGAGTATATAGCTGGATTTCTGAGTCATAATTTATAAATAGTATGGTAAAGAAAAGGGGATTTTTGCTGACAAATACACACATTCCCAAACTAATGACGCATGTCTAGGCTTTGTTTGTGTTCTTTTCAATTCGATTGCGCATAGGTCATACATGTGTGAACTAAACTGCTCACAAAAAGTATCGTAACACTTAGAAATGATCCAATATATAACGGCTCGAAAAGGTATGCATTAATCGAAGCAAATAACCAAGTGCATAATTTTGTTCTGCGTATTTTGACACCTCAATCGTTGAGATACGATGTTGCGGAGCGGAGTTATTGTCATTTCAATGATCGTGGGTCCAGTTTCCAAGGTGACACTCATCCCTATTGAAAATCACGAATCTGATCATTCTAAACAGTAATGCAAACCTCTTTCTATAGGGTGATTGTCACTTTTGAAACTGGACCCACGACCATTGAAATGACAATAACTCTGCTCCGCAACATCGTATCTCATCGATCGAGGTGTCAAAATACGCAGAACAAAATTATGCACTTGGTTATTTGCTTCGATTAATGCATACCCTTTCTAGCCGTTATATATTGGATCATTTCTAAGTGTTACGATACTTTTTGTGAGCAGTTTACTTCTGAACAATACCGTTACTGAACACGGGGAATGTTAAGGACAACTCCCAATTCAATATCATATGTACGCAGGCATGAAATAACTTTTGTCAAGAGAAATAGTTGGTTCTTACCCATTCAAAAAATAAAATGATTGTGACCGTTAACCAAATATTATTTTGATGGTGATGTTACAATTAATAAAATATTTATTTGGCTTGTCCAACATAATTCTGAGTTGCTCATGCACTAGGATTTATACAAATGTCACGAAGTACATCATAAAAATGAGCATCTATCAACTCCCTTTGGCTGGAGTGAGGGTTTATTTATGCCAAATAAAATTTATGCATTATGCATTTCTAGTATGTCGCGGATTAACGCTTCACAAGTTATTTTTGTGTGTGCGTTCTGATTTTGTAATCCTAGTGTCTAAGCAGCAATGATTCTCAACCTTTAAATGTCTTGTATTGATGGGCTAAACATATATTTTTGTCGGCAGGTATAAAAGACAGAATGCAGAAACAACAGAAACGACAGAAACAACAGAAATTGAAAAAGACAGAATTGACAGAAAAATAGTGACATTTCACCCTGAATAGGATTGATGCAAACTGCAAACTGTTGATTGAGATTTTAATTATGTGAAGATTTTAATACTTCCAAAATGCATGACTATACTATCCATGGTGTAAAACACTCCAACTCCACTAATTTCTATGCTTTCTTTGTGTTCTTTTCAAGCTTTATTGCTCAACCTAACTTACAGGTCATATATATGTGTTACCTACATTTGGACAAAAGCCAATTTCCAATTCAGTCCCATATTTAGAATGATGAATATATCCGACAGTATGGCATGACAATTACTAATAACGGCATTTCACCCTGTGGGTTTTTTTCTTATTATTTTCTTTTTTGTTATGCTGGAATGATTTTGAATTTTATATTCTCCTAACAATGAAATAAATAAAGCAGACAATTGGTAAAAAATATGATTGTAACTGAACTAGTGCAGCAACATGACTGTTTAAACCAGCCAACCAACAAACACTTACCAACAAAATAAAATTCTTTGATGAAATAATGAATTAAATTTTAAATGTCAAGAAAGAAATATGAAAACAAGTACAAATCACGGATGGTGGAAGGTGTACAAACTCCCTATTTTTGATTTAGGTTATGAAAAAAGAATCTTAAAAGATATTTTTGGTTTATGTTATGAAAAATGTAGGATCAATGAATTATCTTTGATTGTATGATTTGTTGTGTTGACAATGTAATATGTGTGGATGAAGACTAAAAATATAAATTTGACCAAAAAAAACAACCAACCAACACACAAACAAACTTAGGGTGGGGAACAAAAATGTTTTACGGGCCCGACCGAGTCAATTTTTTGCGTTTTTCAAGATTTTGTAAGAATTCTTAATAGATTTTTTTCTTCTCAAATCATGTAATTTTACCAATCTTATAGCTTACTCACTTAAAAAAAAAAAAAATCAAGAAAGAAAAGAAAGAAAGAAAGATTGGACAAGGTTTCGAATTTGTAATCTTTTCACCACAAGCGAGGTCCTAATCCACTGAGCTATTGACACCCATGGTCAACATTGGTGTCAGTGGGTGGGGGAGGGGGAGGGGGGGGGGGGGGGCTATGTGTGTCAAGGGGGCTATGTGTGTCAAGGTTGCTTTACTAAATCAATGTTAGCTGTTTGTAATATATGTATAATATTTTGTATTTTTACTATGATATGTAACTGGTAAGCCAGTGCTATCAGCTGCACTGTTTTGCTGGCATTTGAATACCATGAATAAATAAATAAATAAAATAAAAAATAAAAAAACGATCTGGCAGAGGTGGGTTTTTTTGTAATAAATAAATCAATACGGGGACGGAATAAAGCGCATAGTATGATACAGACTGGTTGGTATACATGTACATATACAGCATACAAAAGTGTATGGGTTTCTCCCTATTCAATGATGTCATGATTATTGGTGCTCAAATTTGCACGAGTGCATTGTATGACTATGACTTCATTTCTATTACGTTGAGAGATGATAGTTTTTATTTGTTTTCATGATATTAAGTATGCTGTTTTGTGATAACTATGCGATTGGTGCTCGATAATTATTTTTCTAATATACAGGGTGAGTCAAAATAATCATTTAATGCGATCCACGTCAAGAACACATTGACAGCTATAACCTAAATCTTATTTCATTCAAATTGGTAATTCAAATTGAGAGATATGGGTGTTTTTTCTCCAAATTCTGGTAAAATTCAATATATTCCGACAGTGTCCAAGGGACCACTATGAAAGTACGAGTTTTTGCGCAAGTTGAACTTGTTGAAGGAGAACTTGACATTGAGTAAAGTTCCAGACCACCACGCACATGGCACATGTGACAAAAATCCTCCATTAATTGGGATTAGTGCAATTAAAACGATATGAAAACAGTATTTACTTGATTAGTAAAAGAGTGCCTGTTACACACACCATTAACATTGTTTGAATGCTATGAACTCGTTTGATGTACAATGCTTTGTTGAGTTCTTCGCGTTCTTCCATGCAAATATTTTAACCCTTCTCTGGCAATAAGGCATGCACAAGCATTATTGAGATAATGCTAACAAAATGTTGACCAAAATATCAAGGTAATTCAGCAGGCCGAGAGGGTCTGAGTTTTATAGTTGGGTCGTAATTTTATAGTGGGTCTTTCATAGTCAGCGGGAGGTGGGGTCTATCACCATGATCATTAAAATGCTTTATCTAATATGTAGGCCTAAACGTATGTTTTCCTATCACGCATATTTTCTCACACCGTCCCTTCAGGTCCACATTACATTCCCAGTTTTCTGGCCTATACATATTTTTAAAGTAGCACAGGCCTGTTGCGGCCCGCATTGTGGATGGAACAGCGATGGGATTTGAGGCACCATGCATTTTCCCTCAGTCACCAAAGAAGATGTTAAGGTCTTCCCACAATGCCTTGTGCGAAAGCCAACCGACTAAAGCTTTTTCCACACAATGCATTTATCGAGCTCTTAAGTTTTAGAAATAAGAAAAGGGAACACTGATAACTAATTTATTGATGAAAACTAGAATCTAAGAGCTCCATCGATAAACGCGCTATGAAGCCATGATTGTGTGCATATGTCTGAGGCAAATTGAGACCAGAATTAGGGCATTTTGCAAAAATGCAATGCATTGTGCTAGTGTCTTTAAAATCTTCTTTGCTCAGTCAGTAACACATGTTATCCTGGATGTACGCCTACAATTTGAGCCTAAAGTTTGCGCCTTGCTCCCTGCTCCTTTATAATCCTAGTCTGCTGTATTGATTTCTTCCTTGTCTCATCATGCCCTACTATTGTGTACTGTACGTGTTACGGTGTTACACTATGGAGCAATTATGGACTGTCTGCTTTTCCCCTACCCCATAAACAAACTACGGTCTGTGCCACTATCGAATGTCACACCTTACATCAATAAAAAACCCTTTAAAAGGGAAATGCTTGTAAACGAGTGCGAAACATTTGGAATTTTATGTGAGCAATTCCAATATCACGAATCCCGAAACTCTTTGGTAAATATGCATAGGCCTATGCAGTAGCGTAGCGAGTGTGGGGGGGGGGGGGGGGCAGGGGCAAAATGATTGGCAAAATGGGGACGAAAAAGGCGGAAAATCATGTTAAATCAGTCGTTTTTTGACCTGGTTTCTTTGAAATAGGGACCGTTATGGGGATCTATGGGGATCTTGCCCCCTCGGAGTGGCTGGGCTGGCTACGCGGCTGGGCCGCCTATGAAACCGCTTTAACCTTTAACCAGGCCATACCACAGCTTAGAACATCCCGATCAAAATATACACATATCTTTGTTTACACACAGCCTCAGCCCCGGCCTCAGTACGTCTTAGCTTTCATGTGTTTATGGATTCCATAAAGCATGTCATCCAACACTAAAGTTGTTCTATCTAACTCCTGCAGTCAATCTATGATTTGGTGGTGGCTCCCGCTTCCCCAATCGTATGTGTCATATGAATGGTAATGTAGCGATGGAAACCAATCCGCAACCAATTTGAGGACATAAATGACGTCAGCATTGAAATCGCAAAGAAAAACACTTTTTCTTACCAATTGCGGACAAAATAGACAAAATATCATATAATGTGCCCTGATTTGCTTTTTAGGATACGATATCACATGATATCTGTGTCACTGATCAGTCAATCCGCAACCAATTTGGCGACGTAAATTACGTCAGCGTTGAAATCACAAGGAAAAACACTTTTTTTTTCCTATCAATTGCGGACACAAAAATAGGCAAAATATCATGTGCCCTGATTTGCTTTATAGGATACGATATCACATTTTGAGAAACTTATAATATCTGTGTCACTGATCGGTCAATCCGCAACCAATTTGATGACATAAATTACGTTCGCATTGACATCGCAAGGAAAATGAGGGTGGGGGAATCAAATAATTCCGGACAAAATAGGCTAAATATCATATACCGTAAATTCCGTAATGTGCCCTGATTTTCTTTTTCTGATACGATATCACATTTTGAGGTACGTATGATATCTGTGTCACTGATCAGTCAATTCGCAAGCAATTTGACAACATAAATAATGTTCGCGTTGAAATCACAAAGAAAACACCTTTATTCCTGCCAATTGCGGACGAAATGGGCAAAATATCATATAATGTGCCCTGATTTGCTTTTTAGGATACAATATCACATGTCTAGCTACATATGATATCGGTGTCACTAATCGGTCAATCCGCAACCAATTTGACAACATAAATGAGATGTTCGCGTTGAAATCGCAAGGATTTTTTTTTTCCGGACAAAATAGGCTAAATATTATTATTAAATATCATGTGCCCTGATTTGCTTTTCAGGATACGATATCACATTTTGAGCTACGTATGATATCTGTGTCGCTAATCGGGTAATGTGTGACCAATTTGACAACATAAATGACGTTCGCGTTGAAATCGCAGGGTAAAACAGGTTTTTTTCCTAGCAATTGCGGACAAAATATCATATAATGTGCCTGATTTGCTTTTTAGGATACGATATCACATTTGTAGCTACATGATAGGCCTATCGGTGTCACTAATCGGTCAATCCGCAACCAAGTTGACAACATAAATGATGTTCGCATTGAAATCGCAAGGATTTTTTTCTTCAACCAATTCCGGACAAAATAGGCTAAATATCATATGTGCCCTGATTTGCTTTTTTTGATACGATATCACATTTTTAGCTACATATGATATCGGTGTCGCTAATCGGTCAATCTGCAACCAATTTGACGACATAAATGACGTTCACATCGAAATCGCAATTCAACCAATTCCGGACAAAATAGATGGATACTTGTTTTATAAGTTGCCATTTTTATTATTAAATATCATATACCGTGCCCTGATTTTCTTTAGGATACAAAATCATAATTTAAGCTATGTGTGATATCGGTGTTACTGATCGGTCAATCCGCAACCAACTTGACAATATAAATGATGTTCGCGTTGAAATCGCAAGGATTTATTTTTTTCAACCAATTCCAGACAAAATAGGCTAAATATCATAATAATGTGCCCTGATTTGCTTTTCAGAATACGATATCACATTTTGAGTTACGTATGATATCGGTATCACTGACAAATAACGTTCGCGTTGCCTTTGACATCACAAGGAAACCTTTTTTTGTCTACCAATTGCGGACAAAAGAGGCAAACTATCATATAATGTGACCTGATTTACTTTTTAGGATACGATATCACATTTTGAGTTACGTATGATATCAGTATCACTGATCGGTCTATCCGCAACCAATATGACGACATAAATGACATTCCTGATGAAATCGCATGGAAAAACGGTTTTCTTGTCCACCAATTGAGGACAAAATACGCTTAAGTAAATATCATAATAATGTGCCCTGATTTACTTTTTAAGATACGATATCACATTTTGAGCTACGTATCATATCAGTATCAGTACTATCACTGATTGGTCAATCCGCAACCAATTTGACAACATAAATGACATTCGTGTAGAAATCTCAAGGAAAAATGTGTTTTTTCCACCCAATTCCGAAAAAATAGGCAAATATCATATAATGTGCCTTTTTTTTAATGCTTTTTCTTAGGATATGATTTTGGGCTACGTATGATCAGTAACAGATATGTGATCTAAAGACATTTGTTATCCTAAAATCAATGCCCTAGCACCATAAACATGATTATGGGTGGTTAAAATCTCGGATTAGAAATATCAAAGTCAGAAGTTGTAAGCTTAAAATGGTAAGTAAGCTTACTACAAATTCATTCATTGGTTAAACTGAAACTGGCCAAAAATCACTCAAAAATAATAATGCAGACAAAAATCAGTTGCAGACCTGTTCTAGAGATAACTCTCTGATGGATCAATTGGAAAACAATTTCTCAAAACATTACGTAATACATTTCCTATATAATTATAAGACGAAAATCAACGTATTTTTCATATGGCGGAAAGCATACGAAATAAACCTTCCGTCTACCAAAAATTAAACTCCAAAATTCACCGTATGAGTCAAATCGAGTCTAAACTTGATCTAAGATTATGAGCTGTTTTTAAAAATGTAATAAAAATGTAGTACACGGCCCTTTAATCTATAGGTAATGAAGAAGACAACTGCGATCTATCACGCAAATCCACTTCAAAATTTCACGAAAAGTTCAATACGATGACACAGCTAGCCTATTAGGTAGGCGTTGTAACTGGTACTTATACCGAACATTGTATGGGCGGCCAATGAGGTTAAATTTATTGAATATAGTCTAAAATCGGGGTAAAAAAAGATAAATTATAATTTTGTAATGACTACTAATTTGCAATAATGAATTATAATTAACATGAATATGAATGATCCGGATTGAACTGAAATGGTCCAGGTTGAACCGAGATCAGTGGCGTAACAGAGGTTGGTTGTCAGGGGGGGGGCACAGCCCAAAAAATTATGGTTAGAATAATTCCGTCCCGGAATTTTTAAAAGGTTGCCCCAATTTTTTTCCCATTCAGTCACCTCGTGAATTTCACGTAGGTGTGTGTGAGGGGGGGGGGGGGGGGGGGGGGGGGGTCAAAAAACTTTCGCACGGTCACAACATTTCGCACGGTCACAAAATTACGCAAGGTCACAAATTTCGCACGGTCACAAAATTTCGCACAGTAACAAAATTTCGCAGTACAAAAAACACAACAGTCAACAATGTGTTGACTGTTGTGTTTTTTGTACGGCGAAATTTTCTTTCTTTCTTTCCCTTTCTTCTTTTATTTCTTTCCCCTTTTTTTCTCCTTTTCCTTTTTCTTTTTCCTCCCTTTTTCCTTTCTCTCTCTCTTTTCTTTCCCTTCCCCTCCATTTTTCCTGGTGGGTAGGTTTGAATTTCCCGCTGAGCACCTTCAGGGGGCACTGTGCGACCCCCCTACCCCCGGCTGTTACGCCACTGACCGAGATAACCGAGATGATTCAAGAGGATCCCAAATTAATCATGAATATTCATATTACTTATTAATATTCATTATAAAAAAGTTATCATTTATAAATCTCTAACAAATTCCAAGTATATATTCAATATATTTAACCCCATTGGCCGCCCATACAATGTTCGGTATAAGTACCAGTTACAACGCCTACCCAGTTTATATTCACTGGCGATGATATATCAATCTCTCGTCCAATCAAAGCCATCGACACGGATGGCACACTTCTCGTCCATCAATTATGAGCGTATGAAAGTATCGTTTGGCATATTATACCAGTGACACCAATTAGGTTTTCTGTGCAAAGTGACACTCGGAACGGAGCCATCTATTCCGCGTACCAATTCCAAGCCTATATATGCTAGTTCGCCTTGGCGAACAAGCAAAAAAGGGAACTTTGCAGCTGTGTGTTTCAAGATACAGAAGAAAACCGACAGAAAAAATTATAAAGAAGATGATAAGAACTTCGGAGTCATTTTCACTCGTAAAATCTGAATGCCTTGTTCACTTTTGATAAATTTTGTGTAATTTTAAAGCTTAGAAAATACTGCTGCATCACATATTGTTAAGAGTTACTTAAATCATTCATAAACTTGACAACCTCCATTAATTACGTAATCCACGAGGCGGTCGTCTGCAAACGACAGTTCCAACATTTCAAAAAATGTTTCAGAAATGTTAAAATTATTGAATTTCATTACCATATTTGGAATCACCATTAGAAATGCATTAAAATAAGTACAAACATGCATAGTATTGTTTAAGTAATCCTTGAGATAGATTTTGAAGGTTTCTGATAAATCAGTGTTGTGTATAGTAAATCTAGCTGTGTGGATAGTGTTAAAATTGGTTCATGGGTGCATGAATCACTATAACAATGTGTTTAATTCTATTTTTTGAAATATTTGTATTGTAATCATGTTTGGTTTGTGTTACGATATTGCCCATGACTAAGATGTGTATCGTATGTTTATGGATATTGCCCAGGTCTACCAACATGGCTGCCTGCAATGCAGCAATACAAGACTACTTTATGCTTATGTAACCGAGATGGATTTTACTCGCTGCTACATAAATATGTTCCGCGGTCCGTTTGTTGTTAAAGTACAACGAAATGGTCGTAGGGGTAACTTGTTTAACACACCCCTTGTAGATATGAATGATGGTGAAAACTTATGAAAAGTAACTGAAGCGATGCACACAAAATGATGTAGAAGTTGTCCGATGAAACCTTTTATTTATAGTGACACATACATACTGAGATGGATAATAACATTTAACTTGAACTTGAAGGTAGAATAATTGTAAATACTGAAATCCTGGAGGTGGAATATAATTGAACTAGCTGCAATGATGACCTGATGGAAAGTGCCTAAATCTCTCCCAACAACCACATGTGTGACTAGCCAAGTCTCTGTCACACATACCAACTACCATACATGCATAATGTAAACAGACAATATTTACTTCAAACCCTAATCTTGTGTAAGAGAGTCACTCACTGCATTTCGTAAGTGCTTAAAGCCTTGAGATTGACCAGATGATTGATCTTTAACTCATGGTGAATGGCCAACAAAGGATACATTTATGATGTGAAGATAAACAAACAAAACACTTTAATCATAGAATTGGAATGGTCCAGACTGACTGTTCAGACTTGGCTTTTAACTCGAGTTAAATATTTTATGACCCGTGATAAAATACCTGAAATATTTTCGCTAACTCGACCGATTGTCCACACACAGGCAACACGTCGTTATCACGACCAAATTAACCCGTCGAATTTAACTCGACCGCCTGCCCCTGGAGTTAAGTTCCGGATGTTAAAAAAGAGGTGGCCGGTGCACGTGTTACATATACACATGGAAAAAAGTATCGCACCACTGCTTTTTTTTTGAAAAGTGCAAATGTGGCCTCGAATTTTGCCACCATGGTGTGATATTAAGCATCATTTGTTTGCGTAAGCTGTCCAACAAAATGTTGTGCAATAAAAAGGGCCACATTTTAGTTTGTGACGTAATCGATGTAATGTTTTTTCAAGGCCAAGGGGAAAATGCATGTTTTTGTCCAAAAATATGCATGGAAAAAGTTTGGGTATAACGCGATATTGAGAGGCCCGATGATTAATCTCTAAAGTTGTAATCTTTGGTAACACAATTAAGTATTCCAAGGTCAAAGGTCATCTGGGGTCAAATTAAACAAAAAAACTCCCTTTTTCGTACGCCCAACGGTTATGGGGTCTAAGGTCAAAATAGGTCAAATGTTAAAGAAGTTCAAATGACAAAAGCAATAGCGCGAAGGTGTTGACCTAGGTCAAATAAACAAAAACAAAATCAACGGTGACTAATATAATGACTATTTTAAGTTTTTAAAGTCTATTCAATATCGCGTTATACCCAAACTTGTTTCATGAATGTTTTTGGACAAAATCATGCATTTTCCCCTTGGCCTTGAAAAAACATTACATCGATTACGTCACAAACTAAAATGTGGCCCTTTTGTTGCACAACATTTTGTTGAACAGCTTACGCAAACAAATTATCCTTAATATCACACCATGGTGGTAAAATTCGTGGCCACATTTGCACTTTTCAACAAAAAAGCAGTGGTGCGATACTTTTTTCCATGTGTATACATCTATTGATGTTTGTATCATTAAACATGGAAACTCACTATTTCCGACATGTTTGGCTCACTTAAACCAAAGCATGCGCAATTCTAAGAAAAGTGAGACGAGTATTAAAATGTTTAAAATACCAATGTTTAAAGTAAAAAAGTGAGCTAGGAGTCAATCCTAAAAGAAGTATTTGTTCGTTTAAGACATAATACATTATGAATTTCAATGTGCTTTTAGAAATTCATGAGGCCTACTGTTGAAACATAGTCAATGTATAAGAAGAGATAGTAGCACGACCGTTATTTTGGTATGCTAAATGTATAAAATATTATACACGCGTGGCCTAGTGTACAAACAAGGATAACAATATTAAGCAAGCTATGCGTAAAAACAACGCAGTCTTCAGCAGCAGGTCAATTTTATTGGCGAAAGGTCATATTTACCTCGAGCTATCTTCGGCGCTGTCCAGACAGTACGTTAACTCGAGTCAACTGGTCGAGATAAGACTTTACCTCTGACTTTTGTCAGAGGTAAATTGGTCGAGTTAAGGTCGAGTTAAGGTCGGGTTAAGTTAACTCGACTCTTGTCCACACGGGCACTAACTCGACCATTTTTGCGAATTTACCTCGACTCGACCTTAACTCGACCTTTAGCTCGAGTTAAATAGCCATCTTCCTGATTCAGATAAAGTAGTTTTTGATAAGAAGGTTATAAAAGAATCAATTATGCATTATTGGAACACGCTTGGTAAAATGGACATGGCTTTGAATGCCAGTACTAATCATGATAATGAAGTTGATAAGTTGGTTTATGACATCAAAAACAATACTGGCATTGATCAGAATTTACCCAGCCTAGTTATGCATGACTTTGTTATAATGCCCCAGGACGTGGACGATGCTATTAAGAATTCTAAAAATAATAAGTCCCCAGGTTTGGACCTAAATACAAATGAGATTCTTAAGAACGGAGGGGACGGCTTGGTGAATTCACTTACCAAACTTTTCAATCGATTTCTTGACTTAGAAGATACACCTAAAGATTGGAATAAGGGTATTATTATTCCCATTTTAAAGAAGGGGAGTAAAAATGATCTGAATAATTACAGAGGCATCACACTCACATCGTGTGTCTCAAAGATTTTCCATCGTATTATTGCTAACAACATCTCTATGTACATTGAAGATAATAATATTCTTTCGGAGGTTCAGGGAGGTTTCCGCAAAGATCATAGGTGTGAAGATCACATTGTATCTCTGAAAGGTATTGCTGCTGCAAGACTTGCTGAGAAAAAAAACACCTACATGGCATTCTTGGACTTCCGAAAGGCTTTTGATACGGTTTGGAGAAATGGTCTTTTAACAGTTGCTTGGAAACTAGGTATTAGAGGGAAAATTTGGAAAATACTGAATGGTTTATATGAAATTGTTCAATGTAATGTCAAATTCGGTGACATTGTAACAGATTTTTTCGATGTAGATGAAGGTGTAAAGCAAGGTTGTGTTTTGAGTCCGATCCTGTTTTGTTTATATATTCAGGAATTATCTAAAATGCTTGACGAACACTCTAACGCAGGGATTCACATGATGGGTGTCAACATTAAATGTCTGTTTTGGGCTGATGATGTCGTTTTGATTGCTAATAATGAACACGATTTACAAAACATGCTTAATATTGCCGCAAACTTCTCGCATAAATGGCGTCTTGGCTTTAACCATAGCAAGTCTAATGTTCTAATCGTTGGCAAGCGCACTAATAAGCATCGACTTTGGCAATTAGGCGATAACTATCTTTCTGAGGTAGATACTTACAAGTATCTAGGTGTGCACATTAGCAGAAATCTTTCTGACCATCATCACATTTCTGAAGTGATTAAAAAGGGTAACAGAATAAATGGTTACATCAAATCCATTATTGACAATCAAGATGACTTCAACCGCGTATACTACGGCAATATTCTTTGGAAATCATTAGCACTTCCCATGATCAACTACGCGTGCGCTGTTTCATCATTAATAGCACATACACAGCCAGTCCAGAGTTCCACAAATTTCACTTATTGTACAGCTTCAGAGTGCTGTAAATTTGACATCATAAATAACCGGATTAATTGTATCCCAACTTGGTGTGTGTGTGTTTAGTAGATGAGTATTTATCTTGATCAGTGTTGCTTGAATCAAAACTTCTAAATTCTATCAGTGTCCTACTGTGCAGGGGTTTGTACAGCAGAGTTCTGCCACATAAATCATCACTAATGCTAGTACTGTCAATAATGAGTGCTATTAATTCCTATTAGCTCTCGGCAGCTACGCTGCCTCATGCTATACGTCATACTAAGCGATTGTGATTATAAAAGGCTTGATAAATTGCAACTTCAAATGGCAAGAGTTATTTTAAAAGCACCAAGAAATACTCCCGCGTCGGCCCTTCTTGGTGATCTGGGTTGGAGCAACTTCAAAAGTATGCATGATTTGATCAAAGTCAACTTCTTCTCTAGACTTATCGATATGGATCTGTATAGGTGGCCTAAACTTGTTTTCGATGCACTTTACAGAATTAACGATACTGGTAGTCTGAAGTGGAAGTGGTTACAGTCGATTAAGAATACTCTTTGTGATAATGATGTAGGCTACATGTTTAAAAGGCACGTAGACAATAATTAGCTATGATAACTCGTTGGATATAGTAGATAATTTCAAACAAATTAATTCTCTAAATGTTGATGTGTTGTGGTATGACAATGCTTGTCAAAAATCATCACTAAATGATTATGTTAAATTTAAAAGTACACCTTTTCTTGAAGATTATCTTCTTGATAAACTTGATTTTTATGGGGCAAGTTTAAAATTCAAAGCCCGTTCCAATACTTTGGCATTAGACAAGAAGATCAGTATTTGGGATATTAATATTGCTGGTACATGCTCTCTTTGTAATGACGGATTGGAAGATGTCAATCACCTTTTGTTTCAATGTAAGTCTTATAATGACATTCGCAACACTGAAATGAATAACCTCAAAATTTCTCTTTTTGAAGCAGGTTATGTTTTGGTTTGAGATTTTTTCATTAGCAATGATCTGTCTATCCAAAAATGTTTTGTTCTTGGTAGCAATGTTCATCAATTTCTGCCTACTTTTCTATCCAATTTGTATTCTAACATTGATAACATTTTTGACAAGTATTGTAAATCATATCTTAAAAAGGCTTGGACACATAGGTCAGGCCTAAAGAATTCCCAGTCCACAGTTCATTGAATTGTGTTTATGCTTTCAATTCATGCTCTGAAGTCCTCGTTTTACTTTTAATTTATTATTAATTTTATATGTATGTTTATATTTTTGACTCTCTATTTTTATCCCACATCTGTATATAGCCTTGGTGTTCATGGGTAAAATTGAAGGTCTCATTTTTGTATATCTTTTTAAAATTTGTATGTACATGTATATTGTTATTTTTGTAAAAGAACGCACCGTTTTTAAAGACGTGTGCCGCTGTTGTAAAAGCGTATGTTCTAATAAATAAATAAAATAAATAAATAAACAGTTATCGCTGGGTAGATTTTATTGTTTTTATTAACACAAGAAAAGTGTTATCTTCTGAAGATAGCATGAGTTAGTGTAATTGTTTTTCCAATACACACAAAAGTGTTATCTCCTGTAGATAGCATGAGGGTGTGTGCACAGTATGTTGAATTTGGATGGTATTCATAAAAAACACCCTTTTTCAACACAGAAAAGGTGTTTTCTTCTGCAAATAGCATAAGTAAAAGTCTATATGCACAAAAACAAGTTCTAATTTAAATTTGTTTTAATAAATGGATAGTCCACATGGGACGTTTTTGTTATTCGTACACCTTGAAACTGTTATAAGAAGTCACGGCACAGGAAATAAAAGATTAACTGCCAAAGGTCCATTTGCACAAAACAAGTTGGACCGGCCAGGTCTAACCTTAATCCTGTTTAAAATGGAGGATAGTCCTTCACAAAGGACCTGTATGTGTTATTCACACACCTTGATTATTTCTACAATATAGCTCATGGTACAGGAAATAAAATTGAAACTGAAATATCCATATGAACAAAACAAGGAACATTTGTACATCAGTCTAATTTAACAAATGAGCGGACCTTTTTGTTATTCATACACCTTCCAGGGGTGGGCAACCTTTTTCAATGAATGGGCCAGATATAAGGAGTGAGAAATTAACTGGGCCGCACCTAACCAAATTGTGTAGCAATGGCCTGCTGTTGATTACCAACCTTTGATTCCGAAGACTTTCAAGCATGCAATAGGTGTGTGTGCTTAATAATCTACCGGTATTTTCACAAAAACGTAATCTCAATACAATTTACACTTATTTTTGGCACGATTGAGGTATATTTTGGCTCTAAACAAGCCGGTTACTTAGGAGCAGTTCCATTTGTACGCGATAAAAATTGCGAGAATGTTCCGGGCCCCGATGAGTTTTTTATCAGGCCCCGATGAGATTTTTATCGCGTACAGTAGCAAAGGATTATTTATCGAGTAGCGTATTACCGCTTGTTTAAATATAACGAAAGATAAGTGGTCGGTATGTAAATAGAGCTTCGGGTTATTTATTCTAGTTGTAAGGTACAAATTCAGCATTTCATGTTTTTAGAGATAATGTTATTGATTATGGATGTTTAACGTAAATTGTATTATCCTCGTGTATTTGCTAAACAATGTCCCGCTCTATTTGCTAAACATACCCCAGGGTATGGCAGAGGCCTCGTATCGGGCCCCGATGTCTATTTATCGGGGCCTGATGACTATTTTATCGCGTATCAACTTGAAAAGCCTCGGGTCCAAAACATATCAGGCCCCGATACAGTCGCGATAAATTTATCGCGTACAAATGGAACTGTTCCCTTAAGAATATTGCAATTTGGGGGAAACATATGCGTGCGTAGCGCGCGAAAAATTTTCATCTGTGTACTTTTGACCATCATAATTCCATGATTCCTCTAGTCAAATGAACCGAGAGTGCCAATCTCAACCGACACGACGTCAATATTGGGGGAGGGGGGCGATCGCCCCCCTCTGGTTATGCCACTGACAGATGACAATTAATGGGGAAATAGACCTACGCACGTTGAGGAACATCATTTGTGCCGATAAATGCATAGCAGCTAGCTCGTTTTTTTGTGATGATGTCAAATATATATATATATTTTTTTTTCTTGATACATCTCGCGGGCCGCAAAAAACCCACTGGCGGGCCGTAGGTTGCCCACCCTTTAATCAGTACTGTTATAATAAATGATAAACTGAAACGGTTCATTTTCTCTGAACAAGTTAGATCAAGTCTAGCTGGAAATTGTTTTTTAATGGCAAATTGTCTTTTATACAAAGGATCTTTGTGTGTTATTTATACTACTTATTCAGTGCTGTTAAAGTTATGATACCGTAAAACGGGATGACATGGGGGGGGGGGGGGGGGGGGGGGGTAAATAGGGACAAAAATTGGAAACATTTTTGATATCTAATATTTTTGTATTTGATGTATAATATTTGTTTACTTTTACATTATGCAAAGAGCCTATGTAATGCAACCTAGACACATTTGCTGTATCCTCAGTTCCCTATATTCTGTCATATATTGTGAACTGGACTCAGTAGCCGCTTCACTAGAATCATTTATACTTTCAATTTCCGTATGTTGAAAGTCAGGGTTTTTATTCGTACCTGTTTTTCTAGCTAGTCTATCATTGTTCCCATTTGACACTCAGTGTGCAGTGGGAATGTCAGAGATAACATAGTACACAGAGTGAAGTCAGGATCCACCAATTAGATACATTTTTAGCTTCCATATTGGTTATAACCAAATTTCACACACAAGTTTTGCATTTTATTAATAACCAATATGGAATTATTGATCATGTTCACTGTTACTAGGCCTACTTAAAACCTGTTATAAATGAGATGTTTACTGAGAAGTGTTAATCTTATCCAATAGGTGAAAGTTTAAAAAACCATCTTTAGAGGTAATCCACTTATCTTTTCTTTGTTATTATTGTCTTCTTGTTGATCATCTGCTCAATATTTTTGGAAGAGGTCACTACAGGGCAGACGACGTTATGTGAGCTAGAGGACGTTATCAAAAACCATTGTCTAATAATGGGCTCTTGGCTAGATAACGGGCTGTTCATACGCCGTGACCAGACGGGAGACCTCTTCCTACAAAATAAAGGGCTGATGCAACAATAGAAAGACAATAGATAATAATGAAAGGAAAGGTGGCTAGACGTGTATGTATCAAGAAGAACAGTAACCTTTTTTGAAAAACGCATTATAAGAATATCAGGACTGTTTATTAAAAATCATTCACATACACTCTTAGTGTCAACCAATCAGAAGACAAGAAATACGCGGAGTGCATTGAAAGTGTGTATGCATTCCGCCATTTAATGAACGCACCACACGCTTTGTTTTGATTCGTTGTTCAGGCATCCAGGGTTCGCCGATTTTCACTGCGGTGTAAGCAAACTTGTTAGCATGTTTTTATTTGTTATATATAGATCAAAATTATGCTCAAATTGTAAATTTTGATTTGTATATTGTTGTGTATGAATTAGGTCAATACATACGTAAAATTAGACAAATCAATGCACTTGCGCAAATGTTGATATGTTCACAATAGCACTCCCTGCGGGGTCGTGCCATTATTTACACATCAACATTAGCGTGCGTGCATTGATTTGTCTAATTTCTCTCGAAATAACGCATACGCATGTATTGACTAGCCTATAAATATTGGTGCTAGAAAGATAATTCATTTAGCTTCAATTACGAACCAGAAATTTTGAAATTGATCATTTACGTTTTACAATAATTTTAGTGGAGCGTAGCGCTCTATTTCAAAGCCAATCCGCAGAATGACAAAGATCATGCCATTCTATTCAATTGCCGCACGCTTTTTCTTAAATCAGCCAGTCATACAAATATTGTAAAAGTGGACATTTGCGCTTTACCCATTTTGAACAATTTTGCTTGTATTTATTTTCGTGATTAAGAGCTTCCTTACATAGACCTACATACAGGATTAATATATTGGCGCATTTCTATTTTTACGCTTGCTGAATTTAGCGCGAAAATCCCATGGATTGGCTCCTAAAAGAGGGATTACATTTATTAACATTGATGCAACATTATAACACAATGACTGATTTGACAAATTCTTTTTTAAATTATCTTTCTATCTCTGTACTTGAATCTACACGCCTGATATGTTTGCAAAGCCTTTGACAAAAAAATGCCTATTCCTTCCGAAAAATGTGGGTACAAATACGACATACGCACATATGATGCACAGTGCACCTGTTGCAAAGTGTTGCATTTATGTGCGCCCATGCTGTTCTGTATTAATTCGCTGCTGTAAGGATTGCCTATTTAGAACGCACGCACAAGATTCTTGCCCAACCATATGCTCCGGGACCATTTGATCAGGATTAGCAGACACTTAGAATTTTAAACCTGGGAATGTGTGTAGGGAATTGGAGGGGAAAACAAGGTCAACTCCAAATTGTGTATCCTACTAGTTTAATCAGTTCCAAATCGGTGAGAAATATTCGGTGTTTATCTCTCCGCGCGCAAAAGTAATAGTGCGCAGCAGCACTTGTTGCATTCATGTGCGCCCGCGTCCTTCTGTATTCATTCGCTGCTGTAAGAAGGCTTCGCCAATTTGGAACTGGTCAAACTATAGCTTTATGTTTAACACAGCTTTTCCGTAACTGGTCTAGGAGCACATGGTCTTGGACCATATTATTGATCCAAAATCTCAGAAAAGCATTTAGAACAAAACTCTAACACAGCGTCTACTATATATAAGCCTTTGCCATTACTCAGAATTAGGGAATGTAAATGGTGCCCGTTATAAATGGTGTAAAACTTAAAGAGTTAAGGTGATATATTTTTGTAAGAATCTTTTTTAAATTCTGTAATCTGGGGCCATTCAGCACTATGGCTCTGAGAATAGAGTATTCAGTATTATCATCATTGTTGTCCTCGTTACGGTGTCTTCCTTGGATTGAACAGTACACAGCCATTTTCTTATACCCGGCACCAATATTACTCGATCCACTGCCAGTACCTATATGGGTACTGTATGCCACTTGTATGGATGATAAACTACTAGTTAAAAGGGCATTGAGAGATACATATAGGAGTGCGCCCTCAATTTTCCTGGAAGTTTTTTTGCACCTACGTAATACTTGGTTATATACTAACTACCATCTGAAGCCGTCTATCATGTAAAATTATTTCACAATTTGGTAATTTTGATGTAAATCACATCAACATTATCAGCACCCCTCACCACATAAATCTCTTCAACTAAATTTCTATCTAGCACTATCATTCAACCCTTTTCCCATATATGATTACACTTCAGGGTTCCTAGTTACTTTATCTATTGAATTCAATTCAATTCAATTCAATTCAATTCAATTTATTCAGCAAAATTATTATAAACAAATAATAATACAATATGAAGGAGAAACAATATAAAAAATTATCATTTTTTCAAAAAATCTCTCAATGCCCCTTTAAGTACCAACAAAATAGCTGCACGGTACCAGGAACTTTGCTATAGTTTAATCAGTTCCAAATTGGCGAGAAATATTAAATGGCCAAGCAACCCACAAGTAATTAGTCTATGCACACACACACACACACGGTTTTGGTGGCACTCATGCATCACACATACGATGCCCAATGCGTGTGTTGTCTTTATGCGCGCCCGCGTCCTTTTGTACTAATTCGCTGCTGTAAGGAGGCCCTTCGCCAAGTTGGACTGGTCAGACCATATGGGCAAATGTACTGTACAGTTCCTATAAGTAGCAAAGTTACCATGTTGCCTCACATAAGAAAATGACTGTAGAAGAGGCTGATATGAAATGCAAAATATGATACTATTATTTCTTTATATTCATCATGAACTGTGTAATTTTAGTGTTATCACTATTTTTTAATTGTAAACCGATTTCGTGAACAATACATGTATTACCTGGTAGTTGCTTTTTTGAGGAATTTATTATTCAAGCAAACCACGAATACCTTTCGGAGCCAGAAAAAAACCCGGTGTTCTCTGTTCGTATTCAGAGGGGTAACACAGGCCCGTCAGATGGGGGGGCGACGGTGGCGATCGCCCCCCCCCCCCCCTTTGAAAATCTTCCCCGGAAAATTTGTACACAGATGAAAAATTTCGCGCGCTACGCGCGCATTTGTCTTCCCAAAATGCAATATTCTTTGCTACAAGCTTGTTTAGAACCAAAATGTACCTCGATCGTGCAAAAAATAGGTGCAAATTCGAAAATTTTCGCGAGCTACGCGCGCATATTTGACTCACAAAAATCTTGTCGGTTCATTATCATTTCTCGCCCCCCCAATATCAATAACCTAGCTACGCCACTGCCAAAAACAAAGAAAATCCCCCCTCCCCCAAATAAAAATCCCCCTCAAAAATATCTCCAAAAACTACTTCCGGTATTTCTGTGCGTCGACCAACAAGAAAGGTAAACTATGACACCATAATGGAACAGAAAAATTAGAAAATCAGCGTGTCTCCGACGGAAAAAAAACTAGCTCTATCACTTCCGGTGATTTTTTTTTTTTGAAAACGCCCCCCCCCCCCCCCCCCTTGAAAAAAGTGTCTTACGGGCCTGCTAACCCACCTATAACACATCAACTGAAATAACGCCGTGTTTTTGTTAAAAAAGAGCAACCATACGCCCCCCCCCCTGTTTTTTTAAACCGGACAAAGTTGGCCTATGCCATAAATACACTGCCCAGAAGATATCAAAACGCATAGATTTGGGTGAAAAAAAAAGTCAAATCATAATCGTAACACTCGGCGGCATGGGAACAAGAATAGTAACAAATGTGACGTCATGATTACAACAATCTCATACCTGCGCAGATCATCCGCCATTTTATCTTTATAGGTAGCTTCTTTGCCTCTGAAAGAAGTAAATATCTCGAACCACACTTTTCCAGATGTATCCTTGGTGTAATTCATTCGTGAGTTATACTGGTATTAAGACTCTATTACTGAATAAAGCTGTCTAATCCTTTAATCCTTTAACACAGCTTAATACAGATTTCGTGCTAGGCTAATTCTGTGCAGAATTACATGAAGGATAAACCCTTTTCCAGGCAGCCTAAAACTGTCAAAATGCTTGAGCTATTCAATTCTAGAGATGTGATGGTACTCATTAACTAATTGTAAATTTGCACAAATTATATCTCTTAAAATAAAAAATCCATTAAAATGGAAAGTTGGCGGTCAAAAGGAAATTGCGATATAAGGCAAATAGAAAGAGCAAAAATAGCAACATTTGTAAATACGGCTTTAAATGTATCCATTCATATTGAGTTGGGTGGGGGTAGAATTTTTTTTAATTTTTTTTTACTCATCAGGGGGTGAATTTTTTTTTTTTGGCCTGCATAGTGCATAGAGGGTGAATTTTTTTTTCTCCGAAAACTTCCTACCCCCCTCCCCCCTGAAAATCTAATGGTGCGTCCCTAAAGCCCCAACTAAAAAATCCTCGGTTTCCCATGGAAATGGAGTGATCACCAGAACATGATGTATACAGAGTAATTTTGTAGTGACAGTTCACCATATCATTATGTAATGCAGTGCTACCCAACAAGGACACATACGGTAGGTTTATTCTAAAGCAAGCACTATTTTTACGCGGCATTTAATGTTCGTGATGCAGAAGAACCCACATTTTTCATCATGAAATGTTTACAAATGTACACCTTACTAATAATGTCTAATAAGTATGACTTATAGCACGAGGCAGCGTAGCTGCTGAGTGCTATAAGGAATTAATAGCACTCATCGACAGTGACTATTTTAGTGATGATTTATGTGGCAGAGTTCTACCCTACACATCAGATACACACCACTTGCACAGTAGGACACCTCTCACTCACCCCGACGCCCAGACTTAGACAATCATTTACTAAACACACACACCCCACCCCAAGTTGGGTAATATGGCAGAAGTCTGTTTACAATGCTATGCACAGTAGGACACCTCAATCAACTAATCTGACAGTACTAGAATTAGTGCTGATTTATGTGGCATAACTCTGTTTTACAATTCTATGCACAGTAGGACACCCCAATATATAATGCACACCACTTTCACAGTAGGACACCTCTTACAGTTGGACTGTTTTTGCTGTTTCATCCATGCATGGCTTTTGCTGAGCTGTTGTGTTTACATTGGCTAAAAACCTACCACTCATGTTGATTAAATTTACATGTGAATCACAATTGATCACACATAATACTTTTATTTTACACTCATCTTTATTTAATGTATTATAAAATCAAGACAATAAAATCAAGACAATTACTTTTCTGTTAATACATATAATTTGGGTTGTGACTCGCAACACTTTCCTCATTTTAAAATGATATAATTTGACAAAAATATTTAGATGATAATAATGGTATAATTCTATAAAGCAAGATAATAATGATGGTATAAAATTAATGCTATAAATCAAGACAATTACGTTTCTTTTTATACATTATTTTGGTTGTGACACGCAACGCTTTCCTCATTTTAAAACTATATGATTTGACAGAAATATTTAGATGATAATGATGGTATAATTCTATAAATCAAGACAATTACTTTTCTTTATATACATTATAGAAGTTTTAAGTTTGGATTCAAGCAACACTGATAAAGATAAAATCATCATCTACACACCACTTTCACAGTAGGACACCTCTCACTCAGCAGGACTTATAAACAATCATCTCAGACCATGAAAGTAACAGACCCCAGACTTAGACAATCATCTACTAAACACACACACACCAAGTTGGCTAATAATTGCAGCGCTGTAATTAATCAGGTTATTTACGATGTAAAATTATCAGCAGTCTGTCAAATTATCATTGAATCATCAAGGCTAAACAAATATAGCTTTGACTCCATCACAGACTGCAGGACTGTTAAAATAAACTGCATAGGTACATGTAATTTACAAAGACTGCAAAATAATTTAGACAATTTTCCATATACTAAAAACAAAATGGCAGCCTCCATGTATATGTAGAAAGACCTAAATGTCCAAGAATATGCAATCTGATGCTATAAGGTTGGCGGTTGCCCCGCTAACCAATAACATCCTAACATGCATCTTGCATTATTCTGTACAAGACTTCTTCATAACCATAGTATATACCAATTCCAATGTTTTAATTGGGTTTAGTTTTTGTTTTATTTAATTTTATACGCAGTGTTTGATTGTTTTTTTTGTTTTTTGTTTTTTTATCGCTTGATGTGCTTTGTATTTTCACTGTTTATAGCGCCATCTATGAATTACTGTACGTTTATCTCTCAATCTCATACCCCGGAAGGGGTCGATAGAGATTGAATAAAAAAAGTTCAAAGTTCACCCTTTGAACAATGAAATGAAAATGAAAAACTCTGAAGAACACGCCTCTCCCCTGTCCCCTCTCCCCTACTTTTTTCCCTTCTCCTTTCCCTCTCCTTTCCCCTTTTAATTTTCTTTAGGACAGACCCAAGGGGGTGTTTCACACCCAAAACACCCCCCCCCCCCCCCCCCCTGCGTACGTGCCTGTTGTACCGAAGCCAGCATGAAGTGCGACACTACTTCCTCGTGTGTGCTACCCATTTTGATATTATAAAGAAATTCACAGCAATTATAGTTCTCGTGAAGACAAATAAACAGGGAAAGAACCTATAGTTTAGTATTAATAGTGTGTTAATCTATTGATGAAAATAGGGGTAAATGATGATTTAGAAATAGCATTTTTAGTTCTTCAGAGAAGTAATTGTTTAGGATGAATTAATGTGCTACCCATTTGTTGATGGCATTGTACTTTGTACCGAAGCCAGCAATAGAGGGCGACACCATTTCCTTATGTGTGCTACCCATTTTGATATCAGACAGAAATTCACTACAATTATTTTAATTGTTTTATTTATTTATTCGGACATACACTTTTGGAACAGTGGCAAAAGTCTTCTCGACTAATGCGTCCATAAACATTACACAATGTTTTAAATACAAAAAAAGGAAAAAATATATATAAATATTTACATGGTAACATATATTCATGCAAGGTTAATGCTACGTGCGGTCCATGCACGTTTCAAATATGATTTACAAAACACATCAAATATATGAAGTAAGTGAAAATCATCACTTGCAGTAAGAATTATTATAATTCGCATGAAGACAAATAAACTGGGAAAGAAGCTCTTGTTTAGTAATAATACTTGTGTTAATCTATGGGGATTGGGGTAAATGATGATTTAGAAACAGCAATTTTAGTTCTTCAGAGAAGAAATTGTTAACCCTAACACTACCATATACCCCAAAATACCACGGCTGGGCACGTTGGTACCACCCGGCGTGGAAGTTTTTTGATGAAAAAATGGACCCAATACATACAGTCTGGGCTATACACTGCCCAGAACTGTGTGCCAGAGCCGTGGTGAAGTGTGGAATCCCTCGCCTGTGGTGCGAGAGGTCCCTGGATCAAATCCCGGGGGGATCGGGGGGATATTTTGGTCGATTTTCCGCGTTGAAGAAAAAAATCTGAAAAATGTGGGGGGAAGTGTTAGGGTTAAGGAGGAATTAATGTGGTACCCATTTAGTTGATGGCATTGTGCTTTGTACCGAAGCAAGCAATAGAGGGCGACACCATTTCCTTATGTGTGCTCAGTGTGTGCTACCCATTTTGATATCAGACAGAAATTCACTGCAATTATAATTCGCATGAAGACAAATAAACTGGGAAAGAAGCTCTTGTTTACTAATAATAGTTGTGTTAATCTATGGTTGAGATTGGGGTAAATGATGATTTAGAAACAGCAATTTTAGTTCTTCAGAGAAGTGATTGTTTAGGATGAATTATGTGCTACCCATGTGTTGATGGCATTGTACTTTATACCGAAGCCAGTAATAGAGGGCGACACCACTTCCTTGATGTGTGCTACCCATTTTAAGGATGAATTATGTGCTACCCATTTGTTGATGGCATTGTACTTTATACCGAAGCCAGTAATAGAGGGCGACACCACTTCCTCGATGTGTGCTACCCATTTTAAGGATGAATTATGTGCTACCCATTTGTTGATGTCATTGCACTTTATACCAAAGCCAGTAATAGAGGGCGACACCACTTCCTCGATGTGTGCTACCCATTTTAAGGATGAATTATGTGGTACCCATTTGTTGATGGCATTGCACTTTATACCAAAGCCAGTAATAGAGGGCGACACCACTTCCTTGATGTGTGCTACCCATTTTAAGGATGAATTATGTGCTACCCATTTGTTGAAGTCATTGCACTTTATACCGAAGCCAGTAATAGAGGGCGACACCACTTCCTTGATGTGTGCTACCCATTTTAAGGATGAATTATGTAGTACCCATTTGTTGATGGCATTGTTCTTTATACCGAAGCCAGTAATAGAGGGCGACACCACTTCCTCGATGTGTGCTACCCATTTTAAGGATGAATTATGTGCTACCCATTTGTTGATGGCATTGCACTTTATACCAAAGCCAGTAATAGAGGGCGACACCACTTCCTCGATGTGTGCTACCCATTTTAAGGATGAATTATGTGCTACCCATTTGTTGATGGCATTGCACTTTATACCGAAGCCAGTAATAGAGGGCGACACCACTTCCTCGATGTGTGCTACCCATTTTAAGGATGAATTATGTGCTACCCATTTGTTGATGGCATTGTACTTTATACCGAAGCCAGTAATAGAGGGCGACACCACTTCCTCGATGTGTGCTACCCATTTTAAGGATGAATTATGTGCTACCCATTTGTTGATGGCATTGCACTTTATACCGAAGCCAGTAATAGAGGGCGACACCACTTCCTCGATGTGTGCTACCCATTTTAAGGATGAATTATGTGCTACCCATTTGTTGATGTCATTGCACTTTGTACCGAAGCCAGTAATAGAGGGCGACACCACTTCCTCGATGTGTGCTACCCATTTTAAGGATGAATTATGTGCTACCCATTTGTTGATGGCATTGCACTTTATACCAAAGCCAGTAATAGAGGGCGACACCACTTCCTCGATGTGTGCTACCCATTTTAAGGATGAATTATGTGCTACCCATTTGTTGATGGCATTGCACTTTATACCAAAGCCAGTAATAGAGGGCGACACCACTTCCTCGATGTGTGCTACCTAGGGGGGGCTGGGGTACCGCGCCATTTTGCAATATTTTGCGAAATCGATCGTGGTTATCACGTGATACGTATCGTGGAAAAATAATGTACACTGTTTTAACGAAATGCACTGTGGGATTGTGTTACCAGCCTAAAATTATAGAGGTCGCAAACCCGGTCGCAAACTTGCTTATATTGAGCCTAGCTATAACAAGCTAAAAGTGACATCTCTGAATGTATTACCAAAGTGTGAAATTGTTGGACACACTGGTAAAATGGTTTTACAACAAGTTTTGCTATCATATTATCAAACTGAACTCAAGTTAAATCACTCTATATCGAGCAATAATATAATTGTTTACGCATTTTAATTGTTTAGACAAAGTTAAATAAATCAAGGATACATTTTATATGATAAATAAATAAATAAAAAGAAAACTATAAACGCATGGGTGGCATTTATAATTGATAAAAATTGACATAACAATGATGTTACATTAATATACCATCAAGTTTAAAAAATAGAAAAATAATGGGAATATTCGAACCCGCGATTTCCGATTGCCAACGACATGGCCAACCTACGCACGCCACAGAGATTTACGACTGTAATTTTGATAGTTTTATTATTTAACCATGTCCATTTATTTATAAACGAACGGATTTTTATTGTGCTATTTTTGCCAAATGTGTGTGTTGCTCTCGCACAAAATGTGTTTGTAATTTGATTATAATTCTTATTTTTAAAAGAACGGTAATTTTTTTTGACATTTCGAGAAAAAAAATGGCGTAACCCTGATACGGTAAACGCCAGCAGTGTGGTGTCCGCGTGGGCAAGCATACAGATGATGCTAAGCAAATCCAGCATATAAAACAAAAAATGCTCCTAATAGGACTCGAACCCACAACCTCTCGCTCCTCAAGCGACTTTCTTTCCACTACACTAACCGTGCTAATTGAAAAAAATTAACGCAAATAATTTATTTATATCATGGGTCATGGGTTAATGCACTGTGTTAAATTCTACAATCCCGGCCGCCACTCTGTTCAAAGGCACAAAAAAGTGGACTTATTTTATGCTTTTTTTGCAATTCTGGGGTGTGTGGATCGTGTTTTTTTATCAAATTGGTTAGATATCCGTCCATTTTAGAACATCTGAAATTTAAAGTGCACCCACACACCCGGGAAAGTATGCTGCCAAGGGCATATATTTTGCACGTAAATCCAATACAAAAGTTCAGAAAATCGACCAAAATATGACGTCATGACCATTGCTTCGAGACAAAATGGCGCGGTACCCCACCCCCCCCCCCCCCCCCTATGTGCTACCCATTTTAAGGATGAATTATGTGCTACCCATTTGTTGATGGCATTGCACTTTATACCAAAGCCAGTAATAGAGGGCGACACCACTTCCTCGATGTGTGCTACCCATTTTAAGGATGAATTATGTGCTACCCATTTGTTGATGGCATTGCACTTTATACCAAAGCCAGTAATAGAGGGCGACACCACTTCCTTGATGTGTGCTACCCATTTTAAGGATGAATTATGTGCTACCCATTTGTTGATGGCATTGCACTTTATACCAAAGCCAGTAATAGAGGGCGACACCACTTCCTTGATGTGTGCTACCCATTTTAAGGATGGATTATGTGCTACCCATTTGTTAATGGCATTGCACTTTGTACCGAAGCCAGCAAAAGAGGGCAACATCACTTCCTTGTGTGCTACCGATTTTTATATTAGAAAGAAATTCACAGGAATTATGATTCGTTTGAAGACAAATAAACTGTGAACGAAGCTGTTGTTTAGTATTATTACTTGTGTTAATCTATTGTTGAAGATTGGGGTAAAAGATTAAGAAATAGTAATTTCAATTCGTCAGAGAAGTAATTGTTTTAGGATGAATTAATGTGCTACCCATTTGTTGATGGCATTGTACTTTGATCACGACAAGCTTTATGTATATATGCATGTTGATCTGAGTTATACCATAGTTGCTTTACTCTAGAGTTACACATTCTCTTGGAGATTGGGGCGAAATTATCAAGAGCATTCTTGATGTTAGTCCCAGATTGTACTGGGAAACAAGTTCATTGGTAGTTGTAGGTTCAGACAGGGGTAAATCAAAGTTGGTGGCAAGATCTGTGTTCATGGATTCCTGGTCGATTTCACGGTAGCTCGTTTACAGTAGCAAGCCTGAAAAGTCCAATGCAAAATGCGTTTTTAGGGAGGGGGGTTGTTGCTCAAATTCATAGTGGCGATTCACTTGAAATGGTTTTATTTAGTCAAATCTGTGCAATTTTGTTATTCTTATGCTCGCTAAAATGTGATATTCGCCGTGGATTTCCACTTTCGTGTTTGCCGTATGGCCAATCCCCATCTTGAAAAATGTTGGACACAATTTTGACAAAAGCTGGTGCCCTTTTTCCCTTAAAGAAATTAAATGCGCAAGAATCAAGCATCTCAGTGAAATTCGCACACACTACTGAAAACAAACTTGTTTTTTGTTTGGCCTAATATCAGATAGTCCAATTTGCCTATTTGACTGTTCCAATTTTAAAGACTTTTTCTTTCATATTACATGTGCAGCTGATTTCAATAACATTTGTTTATAAAGTGGGAATTATTTTTTAATCCAGAGGTCATTTTTTAAAATCTATGTGCGTAGGTGACTTAAAATGTGACTTTCAAAGGTTTGTACTGGAATTGGCAATGTATGTATCATAGCAAAGAATGAGTGTTGCAATGTCATCCAACAAGCAAACTAGGATTTTATAATGACGAGTGTATATAATAATAAATATATGTATGAGATTCATACCAAGTATCAAATATTATTTTTTCTGTGTGATGCTTAATCAAAATAGTGTGGGATGAACTATATGCGGTTGATGTACGTTACTACATAACAGGTGTTACTCCAAACTCGGTGTCCGTCTGGGACTCGGTCGATAGGTCTGAACAAACAAAAGTTATCAGTGAATGCCTATGCTATCGACCTATTGAAGTTCCGTGTGCGAGTCTGAGTAACACCTGTGACGTATTATAGGCCCAAAGGGTAGTAACCTCTGCCATCGTCAGTATGATACAAATTACACAAGCTTAGAAACTCTCTATTTTGTTTCCTGGGCAATATTTAAAGGTAATTTTTAATTATTTTTACAATATCCTCCATTGAATTATTGTCAGCCCATTTTGATTTCCATTTCACCAATGTCACATCATGGGACAAATAAGTCAAAAAACAACATACATAACCCCACTTATTTCATTGGAATACATAATATTTATTATTCAGTGCAGCTAAGATACTCACTGACAAAGTGTTCACAAATCTGCACAAATAAATCAAGGTGATAGATAGCAAAGCTAATTTGTTAAAACAAATATGGCCTTTAATCCAATTGTCTTTCTCGGTGCAGTGACATAGTTGCATATTCTAGTGATAGGCACAGCATTGTTGGGTTACTTTGCAACAGATCTGCAAATATATAACAATATGCGCCTTACAAATTTTCAACTGCGATACAACTTTCAAAGGCTAGTGCAAAATTGCGATACAAGTTTTTCAGCTCTAAATCAAGTTGAACTTGAAGGAATTGCACCTTGGACCTCAAAATAAAATCTTGCACCTAAAAAAAAAATAGGACAATTTCAGCACTGCTTTGCGATCACACTGGTACAAACGCCAGCATATGAATAAAGGAGAACTGCATTGAATTAAAAAGTAATTTGAGTATGCAATAAAATTATTATTGAGCACATATTTTCAATTTTAATGGGTTTTATTGAATTTCTATTGAATTTGGTGGTTAGTTATGAGGTCCACATGCTTAATTACAAAACAATTTAAAATAGGGCACGTAAAAATCTTGAATAACAAGACTATATCAAGTGAAAACCTTTACTTTTATTTTTTGCTTGTCAGTTTTTCAAAGTGAATGAATTTTATTTTTGGGGCAAGCATTTTGGGAAGTCATTTGGGGAAATGGAGAGCCTGGCCCCACAACTTGCAAAATCCTAATTGTCTGAACAGATAAATTAATTTGTATAGTTAACACAACTTTTGTTTTACATACAACCACTTGATTTGAGCTCAATATTTGTTTTCATACATTTTTACACAGTGAGGTTCTCCTTTAAGTTGCGATTGCAATCACTGTAATATGTACTAACATCACCGCACCAAAGAAGGTAAATGGAATTTGTTATGTCAAGGTTTTTGACACATAGTATACTATGCATTTTCAGCTACGCAAGATACATTTTGTAAATGTCAACATAATTTGAGTAAATTCACATTTATTATTTATTATTATAATTTGTTGGTTAAATTGCAGGAAAAGGCACACACGACAATCCCTTTATACAAATAATAAAATGTGGGTAGTATATTGTTAGATAACCCATTTGGAATAATTGCAGCTATTATTTTACCATATACAAACAGATTTGTCAGAAACCTTTTCCAAACTTTAAAGTCTATCTCAAGATTTACTGAACCAATTCTAGGCATGTTTGTACTTATTTTAATGCATTTCTCATGGTCATTCCAAATATGGGGATAAAATCCAATAATTTTGACATTTTTGAAACATTTGTGAAATCTCAAGTATGTCGTCTGCAAACGACTGCCGTGTGGAAAGTGTTAACACCTTTGGTTGTACCATATGATGCAAAGTTTTATCACAGATACCATTTATACAAGACTTGCATATTATCTTGTTTCACACAAGGCAAGATGTGTAAGGTATATTCATTACACAGTTGCAAAATATCATCACATGCTTGGTACTAGTTACTTCCATGCTTATATCTTGTGCCATCCACTGTATGGATTACATTTAAGTTATAAAAACTTTTTATTATAAATTGTTTCACAAACTCGCCATGTTGGACACTAACATTCACAGACGCGAAGATGGCTCAACCAAAATCACCATCTACCGTAAACCCACACACACAGACCAATACCTACTTATGGACTCTCACCATCCTCTGCAACACAAACTCGGTGTGATCAGGACTTTAACTCACCGAGCCAAAACTCTCATCACAGAACAGGAGGACAAAGTGGAAGAATTAGAGCGTATACGCAGTGTTCTAGGTGTGTGTGGTTACAAGCGGTCGCACTTCGCCATCGCAAATTCGCGTAACCGCCCCAAACGCAACCAAACAGATGCTCCGTCCGCAGAAAAAGGGTCGGTAACCCTCCCCTACGTCAGAGGTGTATCGGAAGGTCTGCGCAGAATACTAACTAAGCGCGGTGTCCGGGTCCACTTTAAACCCAGGAACACCCTCAGACAGCACCTGGTCTCGCCCAAGGACAAAATAGACACTAAGGAGAAGTGTGGTACGGTGTATCATATTGCTTGTCAGCAATGCACTGCCTCCTACATCGGCGAGACTAAACGCCCCCTGGGCATCAGAGCCGCCGAACACCAACGTGAACCGTCCCCTGTCGCTGAACATACCACGAGGACCGGGCATATGTTCCCCAAGGACAACATCAGAATCCTTGATTCTGACTCCTCATGGTTTGGACGAGGAGTTCGCGAAGCCGCCCACATCAGGCTCAAGCAGAGCTCCCTCAACAGAGACGGAGGACGGTATTACCTACCAGCCATTTACACGCCGCTATTGAGTCCATCACCGCCTGACGGCGATGATGATGAGACTCAATAGCCTAACCGCCAACAGCGCCCCCACGTGTTATTGGGGCTGACGAAAGGCAAGCGAATTGCTGCCAGAAAGCTATCCCAGAGGTAAGCTTATTTACTGTTGTGAGAAACGATAATCTCAAAAATCTGTTTCACAATTTGTTTGTTTCTTTAATTTGGAAGGAAATAAACCCTTTCCTGTTATTTACTTTATTTAATTTTGCAGGTTTATATCAAGCTGAAAAATAAGAACATCGCAAACATAGGTAATTCACCCTTATCACAGTTTGGCCATTAGCATGTAGAGCTTCAAACCGGTACCAGGATGAATGTGAGAGTATTACATAACATTATGTAGCCACTAGTAAGTTTGACTCTCCCCTCACAATATAATTAATTATGCAATGAGTCATTGTAACATAACATTATGCAACACTCTCATTTATTATGATTCCAGTTCGAGGCAAAGAAGATTTTAAAGACAACACCACAATGCATTGCATTTGTGCAAAACGCTGTTAATCAGGTTCCCAATTCATCTCGGTTCCAATAGACAAAATCATGGCTTTGTAGCGCTACCATCGTACGAGCTCTTAGATTCTTGTTTACATCAATAAATAAATTAGTTCTCAATGTTCCTTTTTTCATTCTAAAATCTAAGAGCTCACCTAGCAAACAACTTACTCGCAGTTAATTGGAAACCAAAAAGACAGGGGAACCATCAATTTTCCGATTCGTGTCATGGGTAACAGAGGAACATCAATTTTCCGATACGTTTCATGCGTAACAGAAAGCCACGATTTTGATATCGGAGGGTACAAAGTTCACTGATATATCAATCGTATTGCTATGAGTAAGGGGAAATCCAAATGCATGGTGGGGGAAAAATCTTAATTTGGCGCAATGCATCGTGGGTGCCCCGTTAAAATATTTTGAGTTCGAGGCTATCCGTGCAAAAAGTGAATACAATAACTGTTTGATAAAACCTTTTTTGTGATAGCTGGTCTTTCAAAGGTTTCATAAATTTATATTGTATGAAACAAGAAATGATAATGTAAATAAAAAATATAAGCTAGAGATAAAGTAGCACAAAGATATTTCATGACAACATGAACACAAATAAATAAAAAATTATACACATTTCACGCTACATATTAAACAAAAAATATATTACACAATGCACCCAATTCATAAATCACTCTGTTAAAATAAAATCTTAAATATTTTTGTTGCTTGCACAATAAGTAAATTATTCACATTTAATTCCACATGCAGATAATTCTCAATACTTTCGATTTGCTGATAAAATACCTTTGCTGATAAAATACCTTTGCTTTTGCTGATTATAAACAATAATGACCCAAAACAGATCGGGGAGCCACACATGTATACAAGTTGTAATCATCCGTGTGAATCCACTCTCAAAAACAACCCTTAACATGGATTCTCAAAGACAGAAAGAGTGACCTTAAAAAAGCACCCTTAATCCACATTTTCATTCACACGGATGATTACAACATATTATACCTGATTGCCCCCCCCCCCCCCGGATAATTTACATGAACATTTAGCCGACACCAAACTTAGTCTAGGGACAAAACCCATGTGAAACAGAACACAGCAAAGCAAATTATAAAATGTATACCTTTTGGTTGAGTCTCACTGTTTTCAATTTGTGTCAAGCGCTGCCAACATTTTAGATACTTGCATCTTGCTTTGAAAAAGATTCAGTACAGCAATCAGGAAGATGTGATATTAACACGTCACTTTCCATGCGGCTATTAGTTTTACCATATACAAAACAGAGTTTTTAGAAATCTTTCCTAAATTTCAAAGTCTTATCTCAAGAATTACTGAACCAGTACTAGGCATGTTTGTACTTATTTTAATGCATTTCTCATGGTGATTCCAAATATGTTGATAAAATTCTGACATTTTTGAATCAATTTGTGACATTCTGTAGACGTCTGCCGCATGGAAAGTGTTAAGAACTACATTTGACTCGGAAACACATTCATCAGGGAGATTTTTAAGCTTGATAATCAGAACATGGAAAGATTAATATAGTGTATTTTCAGGGCGCTTTCTGCAGAATTAAGAAGAGTTAGCAGATTCGTACAAGTCCAATGTTTTTTTGTTGTAACAAGCATGGTGTACATGAATTGATTGATGAGTAAGACAATGCCCACCACAAACGAAACCCTTGCAATACAAGGCATGTCAAATAGATAAGTACTTATAACAGCCAAGGAATAATTCATTTTTATCACACTCATAATCGTCTCAGCTCATACCAAGCACTTAATAAATAACTTTACAACCCGGGAGGCCAATCATGTATAATATAGTTGTAATCATCCGTGTGAATCCACTCTCAAAAACTTCTCTTAACGCGGACTCTCAAAGAAGGGAAAAGTGACCCTTAACAAGGATTATATCTTGACAAATCATACTCATAGTAACGGATATAAGTACTCAAGACTAGTTTAGACTGAAAACATGTATAAAGTAAGTGTGTGATTAAGTTTTGTTAGTAAATTTGTCTGTAGGCCTAACCGTTTTCGGGCTAATTTTACAATGATGACACATGACCATCGGCTCGAACAATTCTTAGCGCGGATTCAGGTTGAGAAAGACACCCTTATTCTCTGAAATTGGCGATTTTGATACCCTTAGCAGGGGTCCGCGCGGGCACATGTTGTGGTAAAAAAATGCACCCTTAATCCACGTTTTCGTTGACACGGATGATTTCAACATTAAACCTGACTGCCCCCCCCCCCCCCCCCCACCCCCGGGCTTTACAAACACCACACTTTTACATATCAAACACTTTGTATAGATATGTGCAAAAACTTGAGTACAAAAAATTACAAACCCTACAGTATACACGCCATTGATAATTACTGTCTCTTTGTCTTGGAATCAAGATAATATTTAGGAAGTATTTTAATTGAGCTAACAGGAGTGAGGAAGGGACGATTTTATACCCATCTTCAACTTGTTTAAAGTAGGTTGGTATGCCCCTCCCCATTCCCGAAGGTTTAGCTAGTACCACAATTCACATATTCAACACATACTGAAAATTTTCTGTGTATAAAAACATTGATAAGCAAGGTGATTTTCAAAACCATTCATTACTTCAGTGAGTACATTCATTTTTAAAGAAGTGGGGCATTAATTAATGGCTACACATATACTTCAGTGACCACTTTGTCCCCAGACATAATGTCCCAGACAGAATGTCCCCAGACATAACGTCCCCAGACACAATGTCCTCAGACCGGACTTTGACCCCAATTTACATATTCAACACATACTTTGGCTTTGCTACGAATAAAATTATGACAATCAAGGTGATTTTTAAAGAAGTGTGGAGCATCAATGGCTATACATATACATATATACATATAAGTCTGTGCCCCCTTTATCACCAGACTTCTACCACAATCCACATATTCACCATATTATACTGACATGTTCTGTGCTGTGAATAAAAGTATGACTAGCCAAGGTGATCTTCAAAACCATTCATCACAACTGTGATATACATTCATTTTTAAAGAAGTGGAGCATTAATGGTTACACATATACTTCAGTGCCTGCAGACTGAACTTCGACCACAATTTACATATTCAATACAAATTGACATGTTCTGTGCTGTGAATAAAAAATATGAATACAGTTTGATCAGCTCCAAATTGGCAAAGCCTCCTTAGAGCAGCGAATGAATACAGAAGGACACAGGCGCACATGAAGGCAACAAAAGTGCTGTGCATCATATGTGCGGCTTTAATTGATCGCGTGGGCTTGGATTACTTTTACACGCGGAGAGATATTTCTCGCCAATTTGGAACTGATTAACTATAGTAAGGTGATGTTGGAAACCATTTATCATCAAGTAAGCATAGGGGATTTTATTAGTGGTGTGAATCCTGTAGATATGATGCTAACTATCTGTTTAACCTGACACATTTATCTTACTTGAAATCAATTACATGTAATACAGACAAATAATCAAGTTATTCTGGTGTTGTCGGTGTGTGATGTGATCATTTCTAAATTCAATTTGACATCAATTTTTAATCGACAGAATGCACAATTCCTATTAGACTTTACTGATCTACATGAACACTGTGGGTAGGTAGGTGGGTGGTGGGTGGGTAGGTAGGTGGGCTAGGTGGGAAGGTAGGTAGAGGGTGGGTGGGTGTGTAAGGGCAGATACTGGATACCATAGGAAGACAAAACACAGGGCAAGACAAAGGGACAATTCTGAAGACAAACAGAGACAAAATCCCCAAATTTGAGTACAAAGAAGATTCTTTGAGCAATTCCAACATTCTTAGTAGGCCAGCAGCATTCCGACATTCTCTTAGTAGGCCCGCAGCAAACAATTCCGACATTCTTAGTAGGCCAGCAGCAAACAATTCCGACATTCTTAGTAGGCCAGCAGCAAACAATTCCTACATTCTTAGTAGGCCGGCAGCAAACAATTCCTACATTCTTAGTAGGCCGGCAGCAAACAATTCTACACCTAATGGCAGTGCGAACAACACCCTTATTAGGGGCAATCCATTTGAATGGCTCTTATCAGAGCCACCTGTTTATTCTGTTTATTCTAGGGCTCTTACTAATACATCATCTAGTAATGGGTAATCCACATGATGATTCTCTATACAGGGTGAGTCAAAAATACTGCAATAGGGGAAAGAAGGGGCTCTTACTAATACAGTGATCCACCTAGTAATGGGTAATCCACATGATGATTCTCAGTAGAGGCCCTCCTCCTCCCTGCATGACATAATAGTTTACCGGAATCATGGCGAACTACTGAACTGTACTAAATGGACTGTAATACGCCATGATTCTAGTAAATGATGAATGGTTGATTCCATTATGTAAGGCGATCAATGAATACATGCAAGGTCTCTATTGACAAGGGACATTCAATATATTTTACTCTGAATCTTAATTTGGTCCAAAACATTACCTAGAATGGATCTCAGAATCTTTGGTACTTTGTATTGAATTTTTCTGGAGACAAAACTTTCCCCCAATAAAAGGGGGGAAATAATACTGTAATAATGAGGTTGGGCAATTTTAATCACTCAATTTGGTGACTGGAATCTAGAAGAAGTGTTACGAGATTTGCCAAATTATTTGCCAATTTAGAAACACCGGACATAGCATCGGTTGTGTACACTCTTGTAAAAACTACATTGAGATTTTTTTAAACCAACTTTTACTGACCAATAATACCACTTCAGTGCCCTTTTTACAACCATGGACGGAAACAAAAGTAATACTATTATAAATATATTTGTTATTTGAAGGACGCTACACAGAATTGGAAATTATCAATTGAAACATGTACTTATACAGAGTCCACACCACTAAATAAATAATGGAGCAGCCCACGTAAGGACTGTTGAATTTGGTGGGATGACACAAGTGAACAATTATGGAAATGGTCCAAATGTTTTGGCTAAAAAGTTGATAGGATGATTATTAAGTGAAGATTATCAAACAATAGCAGTGCAAATGTTCTTCTTTTAACCAATTTGTATGATTGTTTTAGTCATTTTAGAGATTTCAATAACTGATTAGAATTACTTAAACCTGGGCTAGGCATAAGCATACGCATCTTTGAGGGTGCATGTCTTGAAAATGTTGCCTTGACCTTACCCTTTTATCTTTTTTTGCAGAAATGCTAAGACCATGATCTTCTTCCGAAATGAAAAATTGGAGTTTCCAGTCACTTTATATACACGAGAAAATTGCATTTAATTAGGGGTCATTTTACACAGTAGTCAATGGGGATCTATTTAGTGGTGTGGATCCTACACCATAGTTAAGTGAATGGTTGGTAATGTCCTCAAATAGGTCTCATATACGCAATACAGAATAATAATTTGCTGTATTAGGGCAGCAATTGTTTTACATTGGAATTCCATTGTAAACGATAGCTGCTTTGTGCTTCGATCATCACTTGTATTGGCTACTTATATGACTAGAGTACTATAGTTATTACATACACCACCATGCAGTACAGTACTGAAAATGAACTATTTGGAATGAATTAAGTGGACATTTTGACACTACTGTAAATTAATTTTCACTCATGACCGTAACTAATGCATACAATCGAAAATGTACAATTAATATAGGCCTATCCTTCTTAAGCATTACAGTTCAATATAGAGGAACACAAATCATGAACTTATCATTATCTGCAATTGTCTAATTGGCAAATTGTTGGAAATTGAAGCTTTGATAGTAACACAATCATACAAAATTAATACACCAATAGTACATGAATCATATTTTGTTCAATGCTCTCCTATAATGACAATAAGTAGTTGACTTTCTGCGGTGTAACATTTTCATCAGCTATGTGTAACTACACTGTTTTAGACATCAATATGTTTAATTGTACCTCTTCAACACATCACTTTATCACCTCCTTTTCATGACCTAATTAATAGGCGATGGGGGGAAAACACCTGTATTCTCAAGTAGGGTCAGTTGGTTAGGCATTTTCACAAATTTTCAAAACATTTCAACATTTTGGGCCAGTTTTAGAACAGGTTTTTTCTGTTGCCTTATATTATTACTGTTGAATGTATCGCTGCAAATATAATTCAGATTCTACATCCAAACCCTTCCCTAACGGCACAAAAGGGCTCCCCTGAAAGAGCCCTAATATTTTAATATGAGGGCTCCTTCAGGGTAGCCCTTAACTAGACAAATACTAATTTGACTTTCATTATCAGCTTCAATTTTGTTTTCAAATTTTCTAAGGCATGCACGTCAAGGCCATTGAGCAAAGAGTATCAAGGCTTCTTCTGGTAAAGAATGCTTAAAGTACTTGGACATCAGCGCCAAAATGATGCATACTCAGATATTGTCCCCTATAACTAGCTTTGAATCATTATAAAATAGAACTATGTTTATATGTCCACGATAGGCATTGAATTAGAGATATCCTACATTGACTCCTTGTAGGAACTGTATTAGAATGGTCATACCTTGCTTGACTCAAGACAGGTTACTCAGTAGTCAGTATTAGACCCCAATAAGGCAAAACATGTGTTATGTTGCCCTCAAGCGCCAAAAATGTTGAGGGGGTCAGTCGGTCGATGACCATGGTTCATGCCAAGACAAATTGGTAAATGGCAAGTTTACTAATGTTTCTAGTGTGATAATAAAAAATAATTCAAACACCCTTCTCATTTCAAGTAGAAAAAAGTAATTTTGATAAGTTAAATCCTACAAGAAAAATTGTGACTCGTTATTTTTGGAGATTTTAGGTCCAAACTCTGAGGCCAACACAACAATATTTTGCCTATAAAAGCACTGAACTAGAGACGGGGTTTCTAGTTTGACTCGCCATAAGTACTATACCAGGCTGATCTTGAGCCCCCGCAAGCCACAAGCTTAACCTACATCATAACGGCTATTGTAACGCTTGACTCTTTAACAGGCACTAAACATGACAAGTTTTTAAACCAAAGTATCCAATAGGCACTTTTCCAGATTGGCACCTAGGCTTTAGTCCCCAATTGGCACCAAGTCTGACTGGTGGCTCTCAACTCTTTGCAGTAGTTGCGAGGCGACGGGGCAGAATTCCGAGCGCCAATATGACCTCATGAATTCCTGCGTTTCTTCGTCCCACTCAGCATTCTCTGGAATCTCAAGTGCGGTTTCCTCATCTGAAATATAGAGCAAAGACAAAATTAATATATATTACCCTAACCTACCCTGGAGATTAAACCAAAACCAATATTTTATTAACCCTAACTCTACCCCCCACTTTTTTCAGAATTTTGTCTTCAACGCGGAAAATCGACCAAAATATCCCCCCGATCCCCCCGGGATTTGATCCAGGGACCTCTCGCACCAGAGGCGAGGGATTCCACACTTCACCATGGCTTCAAGTTTTGTTATATTAACAAAACTTCAACGCGGAAAATCGACCAAAATATCCCCCCGATCCCCCGGGATTTGATCCAAGGACCTCTCGCACCAGAGGCGAGGGATTCCACACTTCACCACGGCTGTCAAGCACAGTCTGGGCAGTGTATTGCCCAGACTGTATGGAGTGGGTCCATTTTTTCATCAAAAAACTTCCATGCCAGGTGGTACCAACGTGCCCAGTCGTGGTATTTTGGGGTATATGGTAGTGTTAGGGTTAATATGCTCAATGTTAGAGGTCAAGTCCCGGGGTATCAAGCGTGTCCAAAAAATCATGTAATTAGGGTAGTTTTGTTAAGCCGGGGCATGTTACTTACGTAACATGAATAGGATATCAAAATAATCAAAAATAAGAAAAAGGGTAATATACTTTTCACACAATTGGCTTAAATATTTAGGGTCCTTATTTGCTACAGAAGGATCATAAATAGCAATGATACATGGGCGGGATATATTTCTCAATTTGCATCCATCACATATAAAATCTGCTCCGCATTTGTTTCATAATACTTCTAGGGAAGATTTGAAATGTATCATACTCTGTAACAGGTTTAACCTATACAAATTACTTGCTTTAGGGTATCAAAATATTTTGACTACTTGTTTAGGGTATCAACATATTTCGAGTACTTGTTTAGGGCTCAGGGTACGTAAAATACTTTCCATATGTGACTGTCCATAACGAATTCAGTGTAAAGTCACCATTTTTCAAAATGGAAATCTTAAACTAAAATCTACTTTAAATAAGCTTGAAAATGATATATGATAATTAATGTAGTTATTGTTTTGTAAATAAACACTTAAATAATCTAAAATCCTCTTGAAAATCCTTTTGTTTTGTATTGAATTTTCTTGAGTTTATTAAGCCACATCTCTGAAAAGGCCCTGGCAACTTTACACTGGGTTTTTGGTGGATGGTCACATATTTGCCTAGGGGTTCTTGATCACATTAACACAATAATAGGGTACTTTGGAGGAGTCTGATGATATCCCTTGTAACGACTTGAGCAACCCATGGGTCAAGTTTAAAACATGTTGGATTCAATTATATTGAAAATAAGTTGATGATAATTTCTATGATAACTTCTATCAGTCATTGTTGTGCTGCAAGAGAACTTTCAGCATCATCGCTACACTAATGCTAAAAAGGAGTCATGTTGACCTGAAAGCTTCATTGTTTCACAACAATGGGAAAAGGTACGGTATAGATAGGGTGAGCAATGTTTATCAACAATAAGCAACGGTCGAAGGGACTTGACTGATCGGTACATGCTTGAGGGAACACCATCCACTATGCCTTATTGCCCTTTATAATATGCTTGGCGCGAGTTTTAAAAGCACAGGTCCAAAACAAACAGGATGCGCGCACACACACCGCCAAACAAAGAACAATGGCAACTGCTGACCAAATGCCCAGCATGATGTCACATGTCACCCCATCTATACAGTTTTATTATTTTGAATGAGTGTGACAAAATCTGTATTGCATTGGCATTGCTAATCTCTACCATTCCCTGGATTGTGATTCTGATGCATCTTTGTTCCTCCATGTTGTCATGTCATTTGAACTGATAAATTACAAAAATATATGTGAAGCAGCACATAAAACTTTGACTTTGCAGGTGAAATCCATTTTGAGTTTATTATGCGTGCTCTCAGAGCATTTTCTAAGCTTTAACATGACACCAAATGTATCCAAATTGATCAAGGCATTCACATTTTACAAGTGAAAATGACTCCTAAATTCATATTATTTTCTTTATTATTTTCTGTCTGTTTTCATCTATCTTGAAAAACACAAAGCTGCAAAGTCACTCCTTTTGATGTGCTGCGTCACAAAAGGACAAACTTCCCTGAACCAAAAGCGAAAAATCAAAAATAGCGGGGAAAATTAGCTCTGAATCACTCATTTTGAATGTTTGACGCCCAAATATTGCAGCATGACGATATATGACGTTCAATGTGTATGATACAATAGTTCTATGAGATCATCAAAACAAATTAATGCATGGTTTCAATCGAAACCAGTGAAATTGGGTATTCATCAAAATGGCTCCTGCCATGGGAAAGGTCAACATTTGCTATTAAAGTAACGCATCAATAAGCACCTTTTTTCTTTAAAGCAGTGTCAAGAAACGAATCCTGTGTGCCGATTCTCATTGGAATATTGCTATTAGTTTACAAGTTATTCAAAAAATGATAGTCGCCTAGAGAAACAAAAACAATAATAATACTCTCGCTTTAACTTGCAATAAATAGCGGAGTATGATAAACAAATGAATAAACAAACACAAACACCTAATGGTAAGACACATATTCCACATTTAAATTTATTTGTTCTTTCTATTCAAATGATAGTCAGGCAGTTAAAAATGTCAAATAATAAATAAATAATAAAAATACTTATATAGCGCATAAAGTAACGGCATCAAAGCACTGTACAACCCAGAGACTACACAATTATACACACTACACACAATACATACATGTATACTACATGTACCACATAATATAAGAGACATTGTAAAACAGGACAACCTATAATAATGCTCCAATGCTCCAATGACGGAACTTTGAAGAACAGTATCCTTTGGCATTTTTAAAATGTTAGAGGTTCTGTGTTTTAAGAAGGAGTTAAAATTCTTTAAACATTTAAATCAGAAGAAAACAAGCTTTCATATAATTTGTTAGGATATAGTTTTCTTAGTGCTTATAGGCGTAATTATAGTGTGACTTTGTCTGTTTGCAATTGATAAATCCATCATCATTTGTTATTTTGTGTTGATTAAAATGAAATTTAAGTATCTGGAAGAGGAAGTAGTTTTTGTCTTGAGTGTGTGGAGTTCCTAGTTGCCATTTTTACTCACACGGCTGTTTCATCAATCATAATGTATATGTTCCCATTAACATTGCCTTTACGGTCTAAACAACTAAACAAAGAATTGCCAATGATGGTGTACAGGAACGGATTGAGAGCGGAATTTATCGGGAGCACAAAACCAATTATCCACGCAAATACTTCGGGAGAAACCTCCACTGTTTCCTTCTGCACCAAGATCCCGATCACAACAATTGGCAACCAGCAAAGCAGATCGGTTAACGTGATCAGTCCCATTTTGAAAGCCATTTTCAGATCTGTTTTTAATCGGGACATGTTTGATCTTCGTATTTGAATGAATAAACTGATGTAACATACAGCAATGGTGGCGCAACAGAAGAAATTGACTCCTAGAAATATGACAATTGAATATCTAGGGCTTAGATGGCTACCAACTTTGTCATTTATATGGAGTGGTATAAATTCATCATCTCTATCAATGTTGTCATAGGAAATTGTCATATTGCCTAATGTTTCCCGGGTTAATAATCTTCTTGCCAGTGGTAACCCTATACATACTTCAGAGAATTGATAAAGATGGTGATCTTTTTCCAACCCGATTCCTAATGCACTTAAAACAAGTGCCAGCATCCACACCAATATTGTAACAAGTATTTTTGACCTTGTTGTTAAAAACAGTTCCCGACTCACAACAGTATTTCTAAAGGCCCAAAATCTGTCAATACCAATCAAAAGAATAAAGAATAGGGATGCTTCACTTGAAAGTATTGATAGGAAACCTGATAGTTTACACAATGCATGACTCCTCCAATGATCAGCTTCAAAAGGAAAATGATGTTTAAAGTACTGATCAGCTGATGCAATTATTAGCATATACACTCCCATAAGAAAATCAGCAGCGGCAAGGTTGGTTATAAATAGAACTTGTTTCTGGTAATCGGTTTTTTCTTTTCCCCTGGTAAGTTTCCAGCAACCCCATACAAGAACATATATGTTAGCAAATAATGCAAATACACCAATGATCCACATGGAATACTTGATCAGTATATTTGGTAGGAGTTCATTACAGGTCATGTACTCTGATTTTGGTTCTGTTGATATGCATTGAGGTCCTGATGGTGAGTCTATAAAACAGCATGATGCTGGGGTGTCTACTGCTATAGTAGTAGTATTTGTAAGTCCAGCAAAAGATGTGGATGTTATTTTTGAAAGTGGATTATATTGAAGGTTAATATACTTCATATTTGTTTGATTTTCAAATGCATATGGTTGAATTACACTTATTTGGTTACGTCGGAGCATAAGTGCCACAAGCTTATGTAACCCGGAGAAGGAGGCATCAATATTGGATATTTTGTTGTTATATAAACTCAGAACTTGCAATTTATCACAGTCCCTAAGACTAATCAAAGCAGAGGTTATTAACATGTTGTTGCCTAAAAGGAGAGCAGTTAAATTCATCAGATCATTAAATACACCCTTTTTTAATAATGTTAGTTTGTTATCAGTCAAATGTAACCGAGATAAGTTTATCAATCCTTGAAATATATCTTCATGCAGATTGATTAATTGGTTATCACCCAAGTGCAGGTATTTTAATTGCCTAAGACTCCTAAAGAGACCAGGTTGCAATGCTGTTAGGTTGTTAGTATGCAGCCATAACTCATACAGGTTGACTAACCCTTGAAACATATCTACATGGAGATTGGATATATGGTTACCATTCAATACTAGCTGTGTTAATTGCCTGAGATTCCTAAATATAGCTGGTTGCAATGTTGTTAGGTTGTTATTCTGCAGCCATATTACAGATAAGTTGTCTAACCCTTGAAATGTATTAACAGAGAGCAAGGATAACTGATTATCATACAAATACAGTTGTTTTAGTTGTCCAAGATCTCCAAAGATACCAGGTCCTAATGTTGTTAGTCTGTTAGTATTCAGAGATAGCACAGATAAAGTATGTAATCCTTGAAACTGATCAACATGGAGAAACGTCAACTGATTTTCATCCAAACCTAAATTTTGCAACTGAGCACAATCCCAGAATGCACCTGGTGCCAGTGTTTTCAACATATTACCATCTAGTGATAAGTCCAGCAAGTTAACTAACCCTTGGAAGAGAAATTCATTGAGATGAGATAATGTATTACTGGCCAGATTGAGATGTGTCAATTGAACCAAATTTTGGAATACCCTGGAATTTGTAGTATCTTGTAGTTTGGCAATTTGATTCTCTTGCAACGATAAATGTGTCATATTCTTGAGGTTCTTAAACGTATCTATACCTAAATTAACAATTCTATTTTCAGAAAGGTCAAGGACATACAAATACTTCATATCATGAAATACACTTTGCTCTAGTTGAACTAGAAAGTTATCTGATAAGGATAAAGCTTGAAGTGTCTTTAAATTTGAGAATATTGCTGGTTCAATATGTGAAATTTCATTTCCTGATAAATACAGTACTTCCATGTTATAAAGACCTTCAAATATACCAACAGTTAAGACTGATAACATATTATTGTTAAGAAACAATTGTTTAAGGCTACTCAGGCCAGAGAATGAACTAGGGTTTATATACAGCAGTTTATTATCAGAGAGGTCTAGTACTTGTAGCTGAGATAACCCCTCAAAGTTTCCTTGATGAAGATTGGAGATGAGGTTGTTGTCCAACAGTAGAATATGGATGTTGGCGAGGTTTCTGAAGCTTCCCTGGCTAACATGAACCAGTTGTCTTGCACTACCATCAAGCGCAGATGTGTTCACTTGGAATTCAGTTGACAATGTTTCATAGATGAGAAGTGTTTTCTCCAGTTGTCTGCCATCCAAACAGTCTGTTACAAATTGGTTGAAATTCAAACTACAGTTACACCCACCCTGACATTCAGGATATTCAGCAACATGTATACTGTCATTTTGCAACAGACCAAACTCTTGTATTTCTGATGTGCTGTAACTTGATTCAGGAAATGTTGGCCTCAAGGATGGATGGAGGATAGTCAGATCTTGGTATCGTTCAAAGCGCAGATGAGCCACATTGTATACATTAGTATATCTTTCAACTTGTCCACATGTCTTCATCAGACCGATGTCATGTGCAACAGTCTTATATGGATTGCAATCAAATGGATCCAATCTATTCTGCGAATCACTGGTATCCCTAGATCTGACAGCGAGTAGTTGGATTGTGGATCCTACATTGGTATTTATTTCCAGATTCGCGACGTTGATCTTTATAATACAGGATCTTGGACTTGGACCCATGACTGCTATGATGTCATTCCAACACTTCCTGTCAGTTGAGTTAGACTGCACATAGAAATAGTTATAAACAGACCAGTCGAACTGTGTGTGCAACACACTCATTTGGATTTCAAAGCCAGGTTGGGCATAGACATGGAAACTGCATTCTTGATTTTCAAATGTACGAAGCGTTGCAGGAAGAATCAGGTTTCTTGCTAGTGATACATGTCCATTGGGGCAGTGATTGGCTTTGTCCAGGGAACTCTTGCTTCCATTTTCAATGTCCGAATCCAAATTATGAGAATCTGACAGATTGCCTACTTCTACTTTTGTTGAGTTGTCAGTCATGGTTCCCTCTGAAGCCTTGGTTTCATTAGTTGAAGAGTCTATATATGGTGAGCCAGACACACCTATAGACTTTGTTTCATTATGTGAAGAGTTGGTACATCTGGAGTCAAACATGTTAGGCAATGTGGCATTGGTTCCATTATGTGAAGAGTCGGTTTGTCCTGAATAAGATGCATTAGATACTGAATCCTTGGTTCTATTATAAGATGTGGCCACACATCCAGAGTCAGACACATTAGCCACTACTGTAGCTTTGCTTCCATTATGCCTAGAGCCTAGTAACCTAGACACATTTGCTGTAGCCTCAGTTCCGTTAAATGAAGAATTTGTATATTGTGAGCTGGACTCAGCAGCCACTTGACTAGCATCATTCACACTTTCAATTTCTGTATGTTGAAAGTCAGAGTCATTATCCATACCCGTGTTCCTATCTAGTCTATTCGTATTCACATTTGACACTGAGTTTGCAGTTACATTGCCTGAGATCACATAGATTAGTACACAGAGTGACGTGAGGATCCATATATTAGACACATGTTTAGCCTCCATAGTGGCTGTACAGATAATTTGGCTGAATCTTTATGCAACACAACTTATGCATTATATTAGAAGTATATAAAGGTATATTTCTGAGTCATAGTTTTAAAATAGTATGATATAGGAAAGGGGATTTTTGCTGACACATACACACATTCCCCGACTTGACTAATTTCTATGCATTTTTTGTGTTCTTTCCAATTTGATTGCACGCATAGCTAACCTAAACTTATATAGATCATACCTATGTTAACTACATTTGATCAAAACAATTTCTGAACACGGGAATGTTAACACTTTCCACGCGGCTATTAGTTTTACCATACAAAACAAACACTTTTAGTCTATCGGGAGCTAACTTTTTATTAAATCAAATAAGCTTAGGCATACATTTTTTGTTCAGTACAGTACAGGGTGTCTCAGAAAAAATTACAACGCACCTTTAGAGGGTTGTAACTTTCTGAATAAGTGTTAGAATAGAATAACTCAAACAAGAATAATATGGCAAACTAGCTTGCTATACTTTAAAGAAAACCGGATGTGATTCGGTTCAGTAATCCCAGAGAAATGAGCAACTACGTAACATTAGTCTGGGAACACTTCCATCCAAGTTTGCTCATATTGAGTGATTCAGACAGGACATACATGAAATCAATACTTCTCTACAAAATGACATGGATTAACGTGTTTTTGTGGTTCTATATTTTATTTTACACCAAATAATATGCCAGATGAGACCAAAGTTTAACACAAAATATAAAATAAAAGTTGTCTAGATAATTTTCACATTTTATACTTAAGAACAGTAAAATTTAAAATTTGTAGGATAAGTTCAATCTTTTTATAACAATTGGAAACAAAATTATAGTAATTTTAATAAATAATAACAATTGATGATGGCCTATAAGTATAAACATGATTCTAACAGAATCTATGACGAGCGAAACTTAATTAAATAAACGCGAGGATCAAGCAAATGATACCAGCCGAGTAATTGAAATGAATAAATAATATATAGACTCGGACAAACTGGCGAGAATTAAATTAACAAAGACCTTAAAAATAGACAGCCTCGAACCCGGTCCCTCTCGCTATCGCGGCGATTGGTTACTCCACTAGGCTACAGGGACTGTGCTTACATGGATACATTACTCGGCTGGTATCATTTGCTTGATCCTCGCGTTTATTTAATTAAGTTTTGCTCGTCATAGATTCTGCTAGAATCATGTTTATAGGCCATCATCAATTGCTATTATTTACTCATGTATTTCGGCTGCTAGAGGCTTTCAACAAAAGGCTTTGTATACATAATAGCTCGTTCGTCTGGTATCCATGTAAGCACAGTCCCTGTAGCCTAGTGGAGTAACCAATCGCCGCGATAGCGAGAGGGACCGGGTTCGAGACTGTGTATTTTTAAGGTCTTTGTTAATTTAATTCTCGCCAGTTTGTCCGAGTCTATATATTATTTATTCATATTTAACACACCATCCCTCTTCCGTCCACTAAATCCCATCAAGATAGGCCTTACGGATCTTATTTGACCCCAGATGACCTCTGATGACCTTGAAAATTTAATCAGCAAAAAGAACACACCAACCCCCTTCCCTCCACCAAATCACATCAAGATAGGCCTTACGGATCTTATTTGACCCCAGATGACCTCCGATGACCTCAAAAAATTAATCAACAAAAAGAACACACCATCCCCCTTCTGTCCACCAAATCCCATCAAGATAGGCCTTACGGATCTTATTTGACCCCAGATGACCTTGAATGACCTCCGATGACCTTGAAAATGTAATCAGCAAAAAGAATATACCACCCCCTTCCCTCCACCAAATCCAATCAAGATAGGCCTTACGGATCTTATTTGACCCCCGATGACCTTGAATGACCTCTGATGACCTTGACAATTTATTCAGCAAAAAGAACACACCACTCCCCTTCCCTCCACCAAATCTCATCAATATAGGTCTTACTGATCTATTTGACCCCATATTTGACCCCGGTGACCTTGAATGACCTCTGGTGACCTTGAAAATTTAATCAGGAAAAAGAACACACCACCCCCCTTCCCTCCACCAAATCCCATCAAGATAGGCCTTACTGATCTATTTGACCCCATATTTGACCCCCGATGACCCCGAAAAATTAATCAACAAAAAGAACACACCATCCCTCTTCCGTCCACCAAATCCCATCAACATAGGCCTTACGGTTCTTATTTGACCCCAGATGACCTTGAATGACCTCCAATGACCTCGAAAATTTAATCAGCAAAAAGAATACACTACCCCCCTTCCCTACACCAAATCCAATCAAGATAGGCCTTACGGATCTTATTTGACCCCCGATGACCTTGAATGACCTCTGATGACCTTGAAAATTTATTCAGCAAAAAGAAAACACCACTCCCCTTCCCTACACCAAATCTCATCAATATAGGCCTTACTGATCTATTTGACCCCATATTTGACCCCGATTACCTTGAATGACCTCTGGTGACCTTGAAAATTTAATCAGCAAAAAGAACACACCACCCCCCCCCCCCCTTCCCTCCACCAAATCCCATCAAGATAGGCCTTACTGATCTATTTGACCCCATATTTGACCCCCGATGACCTTGAAAATTTAATCAGCAAAAAGAGCACACCACCCCTTTCCCCCCACCAAATCCCATCAAGATCGGCCTGACGGATCTTATTTGACCCCATATTTGATCCCGATGACCTTGAATTACCTCCAATGACCTTGAAAATCTAATCAGCAAAAGAACACCCCACCCCCTTCCCTGACATCAAGTCCCATCAAGATAGGCCTTACGGATCTCTAGATATCGCGTCACAACGCGTCACAAAAGTTGTAAGCATATTTGACTCCGATGACCTTGAATGACCTCCAATGACCTTGAAAAATCAATCAGCAACATAACGCACCACCCCCCTTCCCTCCACCAAGTCCCATCAAGATAGGCCTTACGGATCTCCAGATATCGCGTCACAAAGGTATTTCTTAGCACACGACAGACGGCGGACGCCGGACAGAAATAGTGATAACATAGTCTCTTTCTGATTACATCAGGCGAGACAAAAATCGACAGTCCTGAAATCAGGGCTAGTCGCTACATCTTGGCTAGGAGAAATCCCACAATCATGACAATAATGCCAATTAGGATTGGTGTTCTAAAACTCACAGCTGTTGTGAAGAGACTTAAACTACACACTTTACTCAGATTTTAAACAAAATATCCAGCGTAGCAGCATTGCCAAATCAAAATTCAATGTTTTGGGCAAGCTTCCCAATCGTCAACCGGGCGCTGGTTTGGACAAAATATCAGCGCTCGGTTATTTATTTTTCAGCATTACTGGGCGCTATGGCAGAAGGACAGAGGGGTAAATATCGCCCAGCGCCCGCTTATCTTAAGCCTTGTGTGTCACATGTTACATAATACTGTACATGTATTATAATAATCAATGGTTGGAGCCACAAAGACATATCTACAATGGCTGCCATGTGTAAGATTGCATAGTTCTTATAGTTCTTGTGTGCACCAGAAGTGTGTAACATCATTATGGCAGCCATTTATATCAGTCACTTTTCACACAACTAGATCAAAGTGCAATAGCTGCTCTGAGTTACATTTAGTTCATACCAATTACTCAGCATGTACTCAACTCTGTATATAACAAGTGGCAGCTATTACAGATAGGACCTTGTGGCACTAAAGCCATGAATCAGAAATTATATATAAACTAAAATTGTATTCACCTTGTGTAAGATTACATTTTCACAAAGGAGCACCTTATAGTTTGTGTGTGCACCAGATGTGTGCAACATATGGCAGCCATTAATATATAGTCACTTTTCACATCATTAGGTATCTCAACAAAAGGATCATATATCTACAATATAGCTGCTCTGAGTTACATTTAGCATAATATACTCAACTCTGTTTATATCAAGAGGCAGCTATTACAGATAAGGCCTTGTGGCACTAAGTCCTTGATATGTATGAAACAAAAATGAATTATAAACTAAAAGTTCAGCACAAACATTAGTGAGAATCCACATATATGTACATGTATACAGATAAGTTTTAGCCTCCACAAAAGTAATTTGTGCTCGATTACATTCTTCATTTTATTTTTAATAGTATAATATCAGTCTACATGCTTCTAGTATAACAGTTGATTATTTACACACACCCCGAGAGACCCCAATTGGTCCTTTCTTCTCGTGCTGTGTATTGGAAATGCGACTTTTGAAAATGGGATATTTTTCTTTAAATGGTGCTAATCATGGTTTATCTTTGTTGTTAGGGGGCAAACTTGGTATCAAATTATGCCTAAATAATTCATCTAAATGCCTATCTAGCCTGTTTGGTCAAACAAAAATTGAATATTACTAAAAATGACATAAACAAAGTGGTATACTTTCTTTTGTTGAACCCTTTAGTTTGTGTGTGCACCAGATGTGTGTAACATATGGCAGCCATTTATAGTCACTTTTCACATTCACTAGGTATCTCAAAAAGATCTTATATCTACAATAGCTGCTATGAGTTACATTTAGCATAATATACTCAACTCTGTTTATATCAAGAGGCAGCTATTACAGATAAAGCCTTGTGGCACTAAGTCCTTGATATGTATGAAACAAAAATGAATTATTAACTAAAAGTTCAGCACAAACATAAGTGAAAATCCACATACATGTACATGTATACAGATAAGTTTTAGCCTCCACAAAAGTAATTTGTGCTCGATTACATTATGAAACAAGTTTCATACAACTTCTTCATTTTATTTTTAATAGTATAACAGTTGATTATTTAGTCATATTTAAAAATAGTATGGGAGAGAAAAGGGGATTTTTGCTGACAAATAAAAACATTCCCAAACTAATAACTAATATTTATGCTTTATTTGTGTTCTTTTCAAGCTTTATTGCACACACTAACCTTAACTAACCTTTGTCGCTTGTTTGACAAAAGCCATTACCAACCGCTATCCGAATACAACAAATCCAAATTCAATTCAATAGTGGAATATTACAGAAATTAAAAGTTCAGCACAAACATAAGTGAGAATCCACATACACGTATAAGATAGGTTTTTAGCCTGCATATTAACTACAAATCAATTTCAATCTTTTGCAAACAATTTTGTTTAATTGACATGAAGATAACGTTATGAAACAAGTTTCACACAACTTTTTCATGATATTTTTAATAAATAACGGTTGATCTATTAGTCATATTTAAAAATAGTATGGGAGAGAAAAGGGGATTTTTGCTGACAAATACATACATTTCCCAACTTTACTCATTTCTATGCTTTCTTTACGTCCTTTTCAAGCTTTATTGCACACACTAACCTTTAACTAACCTTTGTCACTTGTTTGACAAAAGCCACTACCAACCCGCAATCCAAAAACAACCATTTCAAATTCAATTCAATAGATGATAGTAATTATTTATGGAAGCATGAAATGACATTCATCATAGGAAATCTTCGGAACCCAAGCTAAGCTAAAAAAACCATAGCAACTGAAGTAAACATTGTGTGATGGTTGACAATTTTTATTCACTTAAGTTAAAATCAAAATAAATAAATAAAAGCAGAAAATTGGCACATAACTGAGCTAGTTCAAATGACTGTTTAACACTATCCAAAAGGCTGTCGTCTGCAGACAACAGTTCCAAAATTTCACAAATGTTTCAAAAATGTTGAAATTATTGAATTTCATCACCATATTTGGAGAATCACTATGGGAAAAGCATTCAAATAGTACAAACATGCCTAGTATTGTATGGTTAAGTAATCTTGGATATCAACTTTGAAAGTTGGGAAAGGTTTCTGACAAATCAGTTTTGTGTATGGTAAAATTTATATAGCTGCGTGGATAGTGTTATAATTGGTTGGCAGCATGAACAAGATCACTAATAATGAGTCAACTTTTTTTTAAATATTGTAATCATGTATGCATTGTGTTACGATATCGCCAGACCTGTACATTTCCTGTATCACATCGCAATTTGCACCATGAAAATCATTAACTGCGATACAACTTTCAAAGGCTGGTGCAAAATTGTAATACAAGTTGCTATCGCGGTTCATTAAATTTAAGCATTCAAAACACTGAATGCCACAAAAACATTTGAATATGTTCAAGTCGCCTATTGTTCTGGTCATTCTCGCCTCCATCTCATATAAGTATGAATCAACCTGACAAATAACTATAAAGTTAAAACAAAAACACTTGGTTTGCAATAAAATCAAGATATTAGACAGAAAACAGAAAGTTTTAAGTGCAGTTATATTACATCTTTATTTATTGGCATTCAATTTGCACAGCGGGAACTATATACGCAAATATATACATAATGTCAACAGGTACAACCTTGTCTGCTTCAGAAAAAAATGAGATTTTGAGCAAATCCGACAGAGTTGTAAGCAAGCGTTCCTTTTTAAAAATATGAGGAAACGAAAATGTATTTTCTTTTCATTTTCTTGATATAATTTACAAACAAAAACTATTTTACTCTTTGTCTCGTAATAAGTCTGGCCGACAAGAAGTAACTTTTTAACTTGACATGATACATTTTACGTATACCTTAATATATTTCAAAAAAATGTAAACAAATATAAACTAAAAATGTAAGGCTGTAGGCCTATGCACAAAACAATAATTCATACTGAAATATACACACTACATATACCACATACTATAAGAGACATTGTAAAACAGGACAACCTATAATGCTCCAATGATGGAACTTTGAAGGACAGTATCCTTTGGAATTCTTAAAATGTTAGAGGTTCTGTGTTTTAAGGAGTTAAAATTCTTTTTAAAACATTTAAAGGTTCCGATTGCTGACCTAATTTTAAACTTGATGTTTTGTATTCCACATGAAGGGTCATCCTTTAAATAGTCATATTCCAAAGTTGGAGTTGCATAACTCTTAATGGTTTTTATTTTAGAAGCACATGGTTACATAAAATCTGCCCATAGAGTAGCTAGTACACAAACTAGCTGGGTGGTTAACCATCTTTGGCAGTAATTCACCACATTTTGGCCTATAATGTCTAAATAGAGCATACCCTTGGGTCTAAGATTTAACAGAAATAATAAGAAAAATATAGGTTTTCTTTTGATATCAAAATATTTTTGATGTGAGAAAATAAGCTAAAGTGATCGGAACATACACCTTTAAATAAGAACAAGTTTTCTTAGGGCTTATAGACATAATTAGTATGACTTTATCTGCTTGCAATTGGTAAATCTATCCTCATCTAATATTGTTATTTTGTGTCGATTAAAATGAAATAAGTAAATTTTGTCTTGAGTGTGTAGGGTGCCTGGTTGCCATTTTTACTCACACAGCTGTTTCGTCGATCATAATGTATATGTTCCCATTAACTTTGCCCTTACGGTCTAAACAACTAAACAAAGAATTACCAATGATGGTGTACAGGAATGGATTGAGAGCAGAATTTATCGGAAGCACAAAACCAATTATCCACGCAAATACTTCGGGAGAAACCTCCACTGTTTCATTCTGCACCAAAATCCCAATCACAACAATTGGCAACCAGCAAAGCAAATCGGTCATTGTGATCAATCCCATTTTGAAAGCCATTTTCAGATCTGTTTTTGATCGGGACATGTTTGATCTTCGTATGTGAATGAATAAACTGATGTAACATACCGCAACGGTAACGCAGCAGATGAAATTGACTCCAAGAAATAGGATGATTGAATATGTGGGGCTTAGAAGGCTACCAACTTTTTCATATTTATAGATTGTTAAAACATCATCATCTCTATTAATTATGTCATTGGAGATTGTAATATTGCCTAATGTTTCCCGGGTTAATAATCTTCCGGCCAGTGAATATGTGGGGCTTAGATGGCTATTAACCTTTTCATTTGTATAGAATGGTATGAAATCATCATCATCTCTATAATATCCCAAGTCATAAGAGATTGTCACATTGCCTAATGTTTCCCGGGTTAATAACCTTCTGGCCAGTGGTAACCCTATACACACTTCAGAAAATTGATAAAGATGTTGATCTTTTTGCAACCCGATTCCTAATGCACTGAAAACAAGTGCAAGCATCCACATTAATATTGTAACAAGTATTTTTGACCTTGTTGTCAAAAACAGTTTCTGACTCACTGCAGTATTTCTAAAGGCCCAAAATCTGTCAATACCTATCAGAAGAATAAAGAATAGGGATGATTCGCTTGAAAGTATCGATAGAAAACCTGATAATTTACACAGTGCGTGACTCCTCCAATGATCAGCTTCAAAAGGAAAATATTCCTGAAAGTACTGATCAGCTGATGCAATTATTAGCATATAAACTCCCATAAGAAAATCAGCAGCGGCAAGGTTAGTTATGAATAGAACTTGTTTCTGGTAATCGGTTTGTTCTTTTCCCCTGGTTAGTTTCTTGCAACCCCTTACAAGAACATATCCATTAGCAATCAACGCAAATACACCAATTATCCACATGGAATACTTGATCAGTGTATTTGGTAGGAGCTCATTACATGTCATGTATTCTGATTTTGGTTCTGTTGATATACATTGAGGTCCTGATGTTGAGTTTATAAAACAGCATGATGCTGGAGTGTCTACTGTTATAGTAGTAGTATTTGTAAGTCCAGTGAAAGACTTGGATGTTATTTTTGAAAGTGGATTATCTTGAAGGTTAATATACTTCATATTAGTTTGATTTTCAAATGCATATGGTTGAATTACACTTATTTGGTTGCTGTGCAGCTCAAGTGCCACAAGCTCATGTAATCCAGCGAAGGAGGCATCAATATTTGATATATTGTTGTTATATAAACTCAGAGCTTGCAATTTATCACAGTCCGTAAGACTAATCAAAGCAGAGGTCATCAACATGTTGTTGCCTAAAAGGAGAGCAGTTAAATTCACCAGATTCTTAAATATACCCTTTTTTAATAACGTTAGTTTGTTATTAAATAAAGATAACTGCGATAAGTTAATCAATCCTTGAAATGTATCTTCATGCAGATTGATTAATTGGTTATCACCCAAGTACAGGTAGGTTAATTGCCTAAGACTCTTAAAGATACCTGCTTGCAATGCTGTTACATGTAGGTTGTTATTATTCAGCCATAACGTATACAGGTTGTCTAACCCCTGGAATGTATCTTCATGTAGATTGGAAAACTGGTTACCATTCAAGTATAGACGTAATAATTGCCTGAGATCCCTGAATACACCTGGTTGCAATGCTGTTAGGTTGTTATTATCCAAGGTTAGCACTGTCAATTGCCTGAGATCCCTGAATACACCTGGTTGCAATGCTGTTAGGTTGTTATCACCCAGCCATAACACATACAGGTTGACTAACCCTTGAAATACATCTACATGGAGATTGGATATCTGGTTATCATTTAAGTATAGCTGTGTTAATTGCCTGAGATCCCTGAATACACCTGGTTGCAATGCTGCAAGGTTGTTATCATCCAGTGATAACACAGATAAGTTGTCTAACCCTTGAAATATATCTACATGGAGATTGGATATCTGGTTATCAGTTAAGTATAGCCGTGTTAATTGCCTGAGATCCCTGAATACACCTGGTTGCAATGTTGTTAGGTTGTTAATAAGCAGTGATAACACAGACAGGTTGACTAACCCTTGAAATATATCTACATGGAGATTGGATATCTGGTTATTATACAAGATTAGCTGTGTTAATTGTCTGGGATTCCTAAATAGACCTGGATGCAATGTTGTTAGGTTGTTATTATGCAGCTTTAATACAGATAAGTTGTCTAACCCTTGAAATGTATCAACATAGAGATTGGATATCTGGTTATTATACAAGAATAGCTGTGTTAATTGTCTGGGATTCCTAAATAGATCTGATTGCAATGTTGTTAGGTTGTTATTATGCAGCTTTAATACAGATAAGTTGTCTAACCCTTGAAATGTATCTACATGGAGATTGGATATATGGTTATCAGTTAAGGATAGCCGTGTTAATTGCCTGAGATCCCTGAATACACCTGATTGCAATGCTGTAGGTTGTTATCACCCAGCGATAACACAGACAGGTTGACTAACCCTTGAAATGTATCTACATGGAGATTGGATATCTGGTTATTATACAAGAATAGCTGTGTTAATTGTCTGGGATTCCTAAATAGACCTGGATGCAATGTTGTTAGGTTGTTATTAAGCAGCTTTAATACAGATAAGTTGTCTAACCCTTGAAATATATCTACATGGAGATTGGATATCTGGTTATTATACAAGAATAGCCGTGTTAATTGCCTGAGATCCCTGAATACACCAGATTGCAATGTTGTTAGGTTGTTATTATGCAGCTTTAATACAGATAAGTTGTCTAACACTTGAAATGTATCTACATGGAGATTGGATATCTGGTTATTATACAAGTTTAGCTGTGTTAATTGTCTGGGATTCCTAAATAGACCTGGATGCAATGTTGTTAGGTTGTTATTATGCAGCTTTAATACAGATAAGTTGTCTAACCCTTGAAATATATCAACATAGAGATCGGATAACTGATTGCCATACAAAATCAATTCTTTTAGTTGTCCAAGATCATGAAATATACCAGGTCCTAATGTTGTTAATGTGTTAGTATTCAGATACAGCACAGATAAAGTATGCAGTCCTTGAAACTGATCAATATGGAACAAGTTCAAATGATTGTGATTCAAATATAAATTTTGTAACAGAGCACAATCCCAGAATGCAGCTGGTGCCAGTGTTTCTAGCACATTACCATTAAGTGATAAGTCCAGCAAGTTAAACAACCCTTGAAAGAGAACATCATTGAGATGAAATAATTTATTATTGGCCAGATTTAGATGTGTCAATTGAACCAGATTCTGGAATACACTGGAATTTGTCGGATTGTGAAGTTTGGGAATTTGATTCCCATGTAACGATAAATGTGTCATTTTCTTGAGGTTCTCAAACATATCTATACCTATATTAACAATTCTATTTTCAGAAAGGTCAAGGAAATACAAATTCCTCAAATCCTGAAATATTGTTGGGTCTAGTTCAACTAAAAAGTTATCTGATAAGGACAAAGCTTGAAGTGTCTTTAAATTTGAGAATATTGCTGGTTCAATATGTGAAATTTCATTTCCTGATAAATACAGTACTTCCACATGATGAATACCTTCACATATACCAACTGTTAAGACTGATAACATATTATTGTTAAGAAACAATTGTTTAAGGCTACCCAGGCCAGAGAATGAACTAGAGTTTATATCCAGCAGTTTATTATTAGAAAGATCAAGTACTTGCAGCTGAGATAATCCCTCAAAGTTTCCTTGATGAACACTGGAGATGATGTTATTGTCCAACAGCAGAATATTGATGTTGGTGAGGTTTCTGAAGCTTCCTGGGTTAACATGAACCAATTGTCTTGCACCACCATCAAGTGCAGATGTGTTGACTTGGAATTCAGTTGACAATGTTTCATAGATGAGAAGTGTTTTCTCCAGTTGTCTGCCATCCAAACAGTCTGTTACAAATTGGTTGAAATTCAATTTACAGACACACCCTTCCGGACATTCAGGATATTCAGCAACGTGTATATTATCATTTCGCGACAGACCAAACTCTGGTATTTCTGACGTGCTGTAACTTGATTCAGGAAATATTGGCCTCAAGGATGGATGAAGGACAGTCAGATCTTGGTATTGTTCAACGAGCAGATAAGCCACATTGTATACATTAGTATATATAGACCAGTCTGACTGTACTTGCATCACACTCATTTGGATTTCAAAGCCAGGTGGGGCATAGATATGGACCGTACTACATTCTTGATTTTCAAATGTATGAATCATTGCAGGAAGAATCTGGTTTGTTGCTAGAGATATGTTTCCATTGGGGCAGTGAGTGGCATTGTCCAGCGTACTCTTGGTTCCATTTCTAGTGTTAAAATTCAAATGTTGAGAGTTGGTCAGGTTATCTACTTTTGATGAGTTTTCAGTTGCTGCATCCGTTGAAACCTCCGTAGAGTTTGCATAGGGTGAGCCAAACACATCTGTTTCGTTACGTGAAGAGTTGGTATATCTGGAGTCAGCCACACTTGGCCATGTATCATTGATAGCATTATGTGAAGATATATTATATTGCGAGCTAGACACATTCCATGTTGCCTTGGTTTCATTATGTGATAATCGCGAGTCGGACTCACTTGTCGCTGAAGAAGTCATGAATTCAGAGTCGGACATGTTACCCACTGTAGCTTTGCTTCCATTATGTAAAGAGTCTATGTAAAGCAACCTAGACACATTTGCTGCAGCCCCAGTTCCGTTCAGTGAAGAGTTCATATATTGTGAGCCAGACTCTATAGCAGTTTGACTACCATCATTCAGACTTTCATTGTCCGTATGCTGATAGTCAGAGTTATCACCCGTACCCGCGTTCCTATCTCGTCTATTCCTATTCACATTTGACTCTAAGTGTGCATTTGGAATACCAGACACAACATAGACTAGTACACATAGTGAAGTGAGGATCCACATATTAGACAGATCTTTAGCCTCCATATTGACTATACAGATAATTCTGGCTGAATCTCTAGCAATTTCTGTCGCCTGATGCAGTCTGAGTACATGCCAATCTTATTATGAAACCATACCACACAACGCTGCATTATTAATAGTATAATGGTTGTTTTTATTAAGTCACAGTGTTGCTGACAAATACACAGATTGTCCAACTCCACTAATTTCTATGCTTTCTTTGTGTTATTTTCAAGCTTTATTGCTCAACCAAACTTGCAGGTCATGGTCATATGTGTGTACCTACATTTGGACAAAAGCAGTTGTACCGAATACAATATATATGACAATTTCCAATTCAATACCATTTTAGAATGATGATTATATCTCTGTAGCAATGCATGACACTTAGGGACGCACCATTAGGTTTTCAGGGGGGTTGGAGTACCCCCCCCCCCCCTGAAAATCTAATGGTGCGTCCCTTACTAATAAAGGCATTCCACCCTGTGTTTTTTTCTTCTTTAATTTTTTGTTATACTTGAATGATTTTGACCTTAATATTCACCTAACAATGAAATAAAAAAATACTGCGAGTCACAACTTGCGAATACATTTAATACTTATTGTTTAATATTAAGGTTTTTGTAGAAATATGTCATACTGTCTAAATCTCCTTATTCATATTTACTTGTGTCCGCTGTTAATTTCATTCTCCGACTTTGACCAATTCTTTTTAGATATCTTGTTTTGTTAGACTTGAATAATTTTGACTTTAAGATTCACCTAACAATGAAATGAAAAATACTGCAAGTCACAACTTGCGAATCCCCCTGGCTTGGAGATTCACCTAAATGGGGCCAAAGATCACATGTGGGTCGACGTCCATTAGAGGTCAATTTGGGTATACCCCATGAGTCATCTAAGTCCCTTACCTAAATACTGTTGTCACCAAGTTTAGTTGAGATTGAAGTCTGACTTGTGATATGAGAGAGAAGTTTTGACAAAATGGGTCGAAGGTCATGTAGGGGTCATTGCTGGTAAATCCAGGTACACCCCTTTTATTATCTCAAGTCCCCTCCCCTAAAGATTATTGTCATTTTCATATGAGAGCTCTCAAGAACAATATGTGCAGTTGAAAGCGTTGACAAATTGAAGTTAAAGGTCATGTAGGGGTCATAAGATCAGTCAATCAGTGACCCCATGAACATCTCAATTCCCCTTACCTAAAGATTATTGTCACCAAATTTGCTAAAGATTGAAGTCTGACTTTACATGAGAGCCCTAAGTAATAAGTGCAGTTTAAAATTTTGACACAGTTTGGGTCAAAGGTCATGTAGGGGTCATTAGTGTTCAATCTGTGTACACCCCCATAAGCACCTCAAGCCCCCTTATACCCAAAGAATATCGTCACCAAGTTTGGCCTGACAATTTTGGCTGAATCTTTAGCAAACAATTTCTATCACTTGAAGCAATGTGTGGCCAACAACAAGATAAAACAGTTTGACACAACTTTTGCATTATATTAGAAGTATAAAGGTATATTTATGAGTCATAGTTTTAAAATAGTATGGTACAGAAAAGGGGATTTTTTGCTGACAAATACACACATTCCTCGACTTGACTAATGTCTATGCATTCTTTGTGTTCTTTTCAATTTGATTGCACGCACTAAACCTAACCTGTGTTATAACTACAGGGTGACCCAAAAAAATGTTAACACTCCGGGCACATAAGATATCTTAAAAGGAGAAAAACACACGGGTCTAATCTTGATGTATTATGAAAGCTGAGTAAATAAGCTTTCATTTGCATTTTATTGCGTTCCAATTGGTTATTTAGAACGGGAGATATGCTTCAGCACACACGAGGAAGCCAAATCGGCTTGGTCCAATCCTCTCAGTATGAAAGTAAAGCTTTTAAAATAAGAAGCAACATGATTAAGTCACACACACACATCAGTTAATCTCTTCTTTGTTCTTTTCAACGCATTCTGTCGATTCTTTTTAAGCTTAAATTGATTTATGGTTAATTTCAGTGCAATACTAGTTTTATTTCAGTGCAATATTAGTTAATTTATTTAATTGGATGGACCATTTCAATTTTAAAGACTGCTTTACTGACAGCTACCCATTGCACATGGAAAAAGAGTATAGAACTTGAACTCATGACAAAATACCTATATAATTTTTGTGTAATATATTTATTTATGTCTTTTAAGCTTGAAAAGAATCGAAAGAATGCGTTGAAAAGAACAAAGAAGAGATTAACTGATGTGTGTGTGTGACTTAATCATGTTGCTTCTTGCTTCGTGCATTTTAAAAGCTTTACTTTCATTGGACCAAGCCGATTTTGCTTCCTCATGTTTGCTGAAGCATATATCTCCCGTTCTGAATAACCAATTGGAACGCAATAAAATGCAAATGAAAGCTTATTTACTCAGCTTTCATAATACATCAAAATTAGACCCGTGTGTTCCTGTCCTTCTAAGATATCTTATGTGCCCGGAGTGTTAACATTTGTTTGGGTCACCCTGTACATTTGATCAATACAATTACTGAACACTGGAATGTTAACACTTTCCACGCGGCTATTAGTTTTACCATAAGTTTTGAAACAAACTTTTCAGAAACCTTTCCCCACTGGTAAGGTCTATCTCAATAATTCCAGAACCAAAAATAGGTATGTCTGATTCTAATGCATTTGGTGATTCCAAAGACTAATGAAATTCAATAATTTTGACATTTTTGAAACATTTTGTGAAATTTTGGAATGACGTCTGTCGCGTGGAAAGGATTTTAAGAATTCCCAATTCAATCCCAATTTATAATTATAGTAAATATTTATGCAAGCATGATATAACTGTAATCCTCTTAAAATCTTTGATACCATATTTACCCATTCAAAAAATTGAAAATCATTGCGACAGTGAAACAAACATATCTTGATGGTTGCCTTACAATTAATAGTGATGTGACATTTCACCCTAAATGGATTAATGCAAACTGTGTATTGAGATTTAATAATGTGTTAGTACTTCCAGAATGCATACATATGACTACCCATAGTGTAATAGACAAACTATAATAGCTCCATCAAAATTAATTTTGGGTTTGAACTTTGAGTAGTATAAATGCAGCAGGCTGTACACAGCAGCGCCGTCATTTTTCATGAAACGGTCAAAATATATAGTCCACATACCTGTCTTTGTGTGCTATGTGAAAATGTGACTATCATTTCACAAAATGGGGGATTTTGTATACTTTAACATTATCTGAAAATCAACCCCGAATCACCGTCAAGATTATTTGATATCAGCCGACACAATGGGACCTAGTGATTACGCGGCATATTATTCTACTCTCATCCGCACATGCACTGTGTTTCTTCTTAATCATTAAAGGAGAGCTACCACTTTGGGTTTCTGGCCACATCCAATCCTCTCGGGTATTTGACAAGTTTACAATTTCTACATGTTAACTCTGTACAGTCTGTCATCAAGTGAACAGGTGTTTGGTCAGTGGTTCAGTGGTGAACTGCCAAAGTGGTAGGCCAGCTTTAAGAACATAAATATAATCCATAAAACACAAATTTGATATCACTACCCGTTACCGATTTTGCCCGTTCATTCCGTGAAAAGGAACTATTTGCCGGAAGTTTTGCACAATATCCAGCATGGCAGCATTGTCAAATCAAAATTCGATGTTTTCGGCAAGCTTCCCAATCATCAACCGGGCGCTGGTTTGGACAAAATATCAGCACTCGGTTGTTTATTTGTCAGCATTTACCGCCTTACCGGGCACTATGGCAGAAGGACAACGGGGTAAAAATCGCCCAGCGCCCGCTTTTATTGAGCCTTGTGTGTAACATGTTACATACTGCACATGTATTATAATAATCATGCGTTTGAATCCACAAAGACTTATCTACAATTATAGCTGCCCTGTGTAAGATTGCATTTTCACTAGGTGAACCTAATTGCATGTGTGTGCACCAGATGTGTGTAAATATGGCAGCCATTTATATATAGTCACTTTTCACATCACTAGGTATCTCAAAAAAAATATCATATATCTGCAATAGCTGCTCCGAGTTATATTTAGTTTACTGTACCCAATTGCTCAGCATATACTCAACTCTCTATATAACAAGTGGCAGCTCTTACAGGTATCTCAACAAAAAGATCATATCTGCAATAGCTGCTCTGAGTTATATTTAGTTTACTGTACCCAATTGCTCAGCATATACACAACTCTCTATATAACAAGTGGCATCTATTACAGATAGAGCCTTGTGGCACTAAAGCCATCAATATATGAAACGGAAATGAATTATAAACTAAAAGTTCAGCACAAACATAAGTGAGAATCCAATCTGTTGCAAACAAATCTGTTCAATTGAAGTAATGTGTGCACGATTTCGTAAAGAAACAAGTTTCACACAACTTTTTCACTATATAGTATTGCAGGTGATTATTTAGTCATATTTAAAAATAGTATGGTATAGAAAAGGGTTTTTTTGCTGACAAATACATACATTCCCAGACTTTACTAATTTCTATGCTTTCTTTGTGTCCTTTTCAAGCTTTATTGCACACACTAACCTTTAACTAACCTTTGTTGCTTGTTTGACAAAAGCCACTACCAACACGCAATCCGAAAAGAACAATTCCAAATTCAATTCAATAGATGATAGTAATTATTTATGGAAGCATGAAATGACTTTTATCATAGGAAATCTACGGGACCCAAAATGTTTCACAAATGTTGAAATTATTGAATTTCATCACCACATTTAGAGAATCACTATGGGAAAAGCATTAAATTGTATATTATGATTAAGTTATCCTGGATATAAACTGAAAGTTGGGAAAGGTTTCTGACAAATCAGTTTTGTGTATCAGGTAAAACTTAATATAGCCACGTGGATAGTGTTATAATTGGTTGGGAGCATGAACAAGATCACTAATAATGAGTCAACTTTTTTAATATTGTAATCATGTTTGTATTGTGTTACGATATTACCAGACCCGCAGATTTCCTGTATCGCGATCGCAATTTGCACCTTGAAAATCATTAACTGCGATACAACTTCCAAAGGCTGGTGCAAAATTGTGATACGAGTTGCTATCGCTGTTCATTAAATGCAAGCTTTCAATGTAAACACTGAATGCCATAAATGGCCACAAAAACATTTGAATATCTCTCTTTTTCATTGTTTTGATGCACAGACACAGCAGAGACACCTTTCAAGCAAAAAAGTATAAAATGTTTGAATTTGTTTCATTATTGCTTCCAAGTTTGTTAAAGCTAGTGGCAATAAAATTCTTGCCAATATTTAGTTTCATCCGTTAATAAACTCAGCCATGGAAAGGATATAATACACATTTAAATCTTCAGACAGTTGAAATAAAATGAGAGCTTCATAGATCATGTATCATTGTCCATAAATACTGGAATTTATGCAATGTTGTCAATAGCCCTAACCATCGAAAAAATAGATTCTATACAAACTAATATATCGTCAGCCTGCTTCGATAATTGCCTAACTCACTTTTCAGCAAAATCGAGTTTTTGGCATAAATCATGACTTCATTATATTATGCAAATGCTGTTATAATACCTAAGTCATTGACCAATCAAAAGTGTTGATAAATGAAGAGTTTTGTTGCAAAAGGGCCACCAGACCACTCCAACATGTTACTCATTTTGCATTATTGAATTTGCATTGACAAATCCATGGAATTAATCAAATTATTGTATGGCTGTGTTCATCTGTTTCTATATGACTTGGATTAGTGCATCCATGCACGCCAATTGAGTCATCAACAATACAATCAACATTCCACATAATGAATAGCCATCCATTCAATAATGCAAAATGAGTAACAGGTACACAGGTAGCAGGTTTCATACTTTTGTTGTTTTCTAAGAACTAGAAAAAATGAGTTAGGCAATTATCGAAGCAGGCTGACGATATGTAATCTAAGAAAGTCATGAGAATATTCTTGTTTTTAAATTCTGATTTAGTGCAATAACTTGTTCATTTACATGATTTTGTCTTGTACATTCATCATACAATTTCATATTACATGAACATTAAATCCTCTGTGTTTGTATTTTACGAATGAATAAATAAAATCATGTGTCCCACCTTACGATGAATTGACCATGCCTTAACACAAAAATGTTTTTCTGCAAAGCTATCGAAAGGTTGAATAACTATTATACTATTTGTCCATAAATGAGTGTAATGCAAGAATAATTCCTAATAAGAATGGTTCCAGTTGTAGGCAAACATACATCGCCAACCTTTTGATGTATGTGATACAGTTTTGCTGACATTAGCAAATCCCATATTTAGCCCTAAAAACTGCACCTAAACTTGCACCTTGACTTGAAGGAATTGCACCTCAAAAGTATGGTGTCGTTTTGTACCTGAAGAAAAATTTGAAAATGTCAGCACTGGATATTGCTCACGACTATAACTGTTACTGTAAAGATGTGTATCATATGATTATGGATATGGCCCAGGTCTACCAACATGGCTGCCTGCTATGCCGAAATACAAGAATGTTCAAATCTCTTATTATTCGAGTCATTCTCGCCCCCATCATCAACCTGACAAATAACTATATAGTTAAAACACTCGGTTTGTTATAAAATGAAGATAAGACAGAAAACAGAAAGTTAAAAGCAAAGTTATATTACATCTTTATTTATTGGCATTCAATTTGCACAGTGGGAAACTATATGCAAATACATAATGAAGCCTCAAGTCAACAGATACACCTTGTCTGCTTCAGAAAATATATGTTTTGATAAAATCTGATAGAGTTGCAAGCAAGCGTTCCATTTTTTATTGGAGGTAATCCCTTTCAAAATATGAGGAAAAGAAAATATATTTTCTTTTCATTTTCTTGATATACTTTACAAACTAATTTACTCTTATCTCTTAATAAGTCTGGCCAACAAGAAGTAACTTTTTATTGACATGTAACATTTTATGTATACCTTAATATATTTTTAAAAATGTAAACAAATATAAACTAAAATGTAATGTTTTATGCACAAAACAATATATTATGTCAGTCAGTTCTAAATTTTAAATTTGTTTTAAATTGAGGATAGTCTTTATGTTAATCGCACACTATTTTTCGTGAATTTTATACTAAAATGCCCCGGGAAATCCACCCCCCCCCCCCCCCTCGAAAATACCACACCGAAACAGTGTTCGTACTGTTTTAATCAAAAGGTAAAATTTACTTTAAATAAATGATACCATATTTCGTTGAATCTTCTCACAAACTACAGACAATGATAATTTTAAAAATCATTTTGATTATACAGTCAAGAGAGCACAACACACATTCCCAATTGACTTTTACGCGTCATAGAGTTAATTCAAGTCACTCTAAATCCTCATAGTTAGGTTTTGATCAATTAAATGGTGATATGTTTTAGTATACATTTTGTATGTTTTAAACAAAATACATTTTGCTCATTCATACCGTTCAAATAGGAACTATTATCATAGGCTTACTCAAGTTTTATCCATATCAAGCAAGCACACTGGCCAAATGAGCGCTTTGCTCCCTAGAAGGCCATTTGATTTTGTCAAAAACAAATAAAACCTTTAGTTTATACATGTATGCTTATGGTAGGGAGAAAGGTAACTTATTAACATAATTTCGTGGCCCAAGCTGAATGTATGTCTGTACGGAACGATATAAACAAACGAATCAAATAGACCATGTCTACTATCTGCAGTAGATAGCACCCGTATATTACATTGCTTTCTTCAGTGTATAGCCCCATACATTACATTGCTTTCTTCAGTAGATAACACCATATATTACATTACTATCATCAGTAGATAGCACCCATATATTGTATTAGAAAACATCCATATATTACATCGCTTTCATCATTGGATAACACCCATATATATTACATTGCTATCTTCAGAAGATAGCACTCATAATTTGTATTGCTATCTTCATTAGATAACTCCCATATGTTAAATTGTAGACAACAAGATGCTGTTTTTTATTAGCATTATACTAATACCGTTTAATCATACAATCCAGTATATAGTCCCCTACTTTGTGGTACAGAAAATAAATTATAAACGGAAGCGGTCCCTTTTGCCTGAACACGTGAGATCAAGTCTAGCTTGAAGTTTGGTTTAAATGGCAAATCGTCTTATATTAAAAGGTCAGTTCGTGTTATTTATACAACATATTCAGTACTGTTATAGGTTGTGATTCTGGAAATAAATTATTAACTAAAAAGTCCAATTGCACAAAGAAGTTAGATCAAGTCTCACTTTAGATTTGTTTAAATGGTGGGTAGTCATATAAAAAAGGATCTTTTTAATACATGTAGAGTTATTTATGCAACTTATTCAGTACGGTCATACTGTTCAAGGTTGTAAACCAGGAAATACATTATGACAAGTTCGTATGCACAAAACAAGTTAGACAAGTGTAACTATAAACATATACCTCCCCGTTATAGGTGATATAGATCACTGACCAAAATTATTTGTTAAAAAGGGCCGGAATAAAAAAATTCTACTTTGTGAATCCGCTTGAACCCTAACTGGTAAAGCTATTTTTTTGTGCGTATCGGGAGAGGGGGAAAAAGTAATATTTTGTTGACCCGAAAAATCACCCAGCACCCCCCCCCCCCCCCCGAGATTCAATCGCGGGACCATCCCCACCCCAGTCTGTCCTTCTACCAACTGAGCTAACTCCCTAGCGCATATGCGGGCACAAACTTCGTGCCCACATATGCCTGTGGTAGGTGACATCATCGACGCAATGCAGCAGCATGTGCGTGGAGATAGTTTCTGGCAGTGAGATTTAGTGAGATTCAGTTGGGTTAGGGTCAAGGGTATTTACTAAAAGAGCATCCACTCATACTGCTGTTTCATCAATCATAATGTATCTTCGCCCATTAACATTGCCTTTACGGTCTAAACAACTAAACAAAGAATTACCAATTATGGTGTACAGGAATGGATTGAGAGCAGAATTTATCGGAAGCACAAAACCAATTATCCACGCAAATACTTCGGGAGAAACCTCCACTGTTTCATTCTGCACCAAAATCCCGATCACAACAATTGGCAACCAGCAAAGCAAATCGGTCAACGTGATCAATCCCATTTTGAAAGCCATTTTCAGATCTGTTTTTAATCTGGACATGTTTGATCTCCGTATTTGAATGAATAAACTGATGTAACATACCGCAACGGTAACGCAGCAGAAGAAATTCACTCCAAGAAATAGGACGATTGAATATGTGGGGCTTAGAAGGCTACCAACTTTTTCATTTTTATTGATTGTTAAAACATCACTTTTGTCATCCGTTTCCCAGGTTAATACGAATTCGGTCGGTATATATGTGGGGTTTAGATGTCCGCTATCTTTTTCATCTGTATAGAATGGTATGAAATCAGCTCTGCTATAATATCCCAAGTCATAGTTGACTGTCACATGGCCTAATGTTTCCGGGTTAATAACCTTCTGGCCAGTGGTAACCCTATACATACTTCAGAAAATTGATAAAGATGTTGATCATTTTGCAACCCGATTCCTAATGCACTGAAAACAAGTGCAAGCAACCACATTAATAGTGTAACAAGTATTTTTGACTTTGTTGTCAAAAACAGTTTCTGACTCACTACAGTATTTCTAAAGGCCCAAAATCTGTCAATACCTATTAAAAGAATAAAGAATAAGGATGATTCGCTTGAAAGTATCGATAGAAAACCTGATAATTTACACAGTGCATGACTCCTCCAATGATCAGCTTCAAAAGGAAAATAGTGCTTAAAGTACTGATCAGCTGATGCAATTATTAGCATATAAACTCCCATAAGAAAATCAGCAGCAGCAAGGTTAGTTATGAATAGAACTTGTTTCTGGTAATCAGTTTGTTCTTTTCCCCTGGTTAGTTTCTGGCAACCCCATACAAGAACATATCCATTAGCAATTAACGCAAATACACCAATTATCCACATGGAATACTTGATCAGTGTATTTGGTAAGAGCTCATTACAGGTCATGTATTCTGATTTTGGTTCTATTGATATACATTGAGGTCCTGTTGAGTTTATAAAACAGCATGATGCTGGAGTGTCTACTGTTATAGTAGTAGTATTTGTAAGTCCACTGAAAGACTTGGATGTTATTTTTGAAAGTGGATTATCTTGAAGGTCAATAAACTTCATATTGGTTTGATTTTCAAATGCATATGGTTGAATTACACTTATTTGGTTGCTGTGCAGCTCAAGTATCACAAGCTCATGTAATCCAGAGAAGGTCGAGGAATCAATATTTGATATTTTGTTGTCATATAAACTCAGAGCTTGCAATATATCACAGTCCGTAAGACTAATCAAAGCAGAGGTCATCAACATGTTGTTGCCTAAAAGGAGAGCAGTTAAACTCACCAGACCCTTAAATATACCCTTTTCTAATAATGTTAGTTTGTTATTAAACAAAGATAAATGAGATAAGTTAATCAATCCTTGAAATGTATCTTCATGTAGATTGATTAATTGGTTATCACCCAGGTATAAGTGTGTTATTTGCCTAAGATTCCTAAAGAGACCTGGTTGCAATGCTGTTATGTTGTTATTATCCAGCCATAACACATACAGGTTGACTAACCCTTGAAATATATCTACATGGAGATTGGATATCTGGTTATCATTTAAGGATAGCTGTGTTAATTGCCTGAAATCCCAGAATACACCTACATGGAGATTGGATATCTGGTTATCACTTGAGTATAGATGTGTTAATTGCCTGAGTACCCTGAATACACCTGATTGCAATGCTGTTAGGTTGTTATTATCCAGGAATAACTCAGACAGGTTGACTAACCCTTGAAATGTATCTACATGGAGATTGGATATCTGGTTATCATTTAAGGTTAAAAATGTTAATTGCCTATCCCTGAATACACCTGATTGCAATGCTGTTAGGTTGTTATTATCCAGCCATAACCAATACAGGTTGACTAACTCTTGAAATGTATCTACATGGAGATTGGATATCTGGTTACCATTCAAGGATAGCTGTGTTAATTGCCTGAGATCCCTGAATACACCTGATTGCAATGATGTTAGGTTGTTGTCATCCAGCCATAACGCAGACAGGTTGACTAACCCTTGAAATGTATCTATATGGAGATTGGATATCTGGTTATCAGTTAAGGTTAACAATGTTAATTGCCTGAGATCCCTGAATACACTTGGTTGCAATGCTGTTAGGTTGTTATCACCCAGCGATAACGCAGACAGGTTGTCTAACCCTTGAAATATATCTAGATGGAGATTGGATATCTGGTTATCATTCAAGGATAGATGTGTTAATTGCCTGAGACCCCTGAATACACCTGATTGCAATGCTGTTAGGTTGTTATTAAACAGCCGTAACACAGACAGGTTGACTAACCCTTGAAATATATCTACATGGAGATTGGATAACTGGTTATCAGTTAAGGATAAAAATGTTAATTGCCTGAGATCCCTGAATACACCTGATTGCAATGCTGTTAGGTTGTTATCATCCAGCCATAACTCAGACAGGTTGACTAACCCTTGAAATATATCTACATGGAGATTGGATAACTGGTTATCAGTTAAGGATAAAAATGTTAATTGCCTGAGATCCCTGAATACACCTGATTGCAATGCTGTTAGGTTGTTATCATCCAGCCATAACTCAGACAGGTTGACTAACCCTTGAAATGTATCTACATGGAGATTGGATATCTGGTTATCACGCAAGGTTAGCCGTGTTAATTGCCTGAGATCCCTAAATATACCTGGATGCAATGTTGCAAGGTTGTTAGTATGCAGCTCTAATTCAGATAAGTTGTCTAACCCTTGAAATATATCAACATAGAGATGGGATAAATGATTGTCATACAAACTCAGTTCTTTTAATTGTCCAAGATCTCCGAAGATATCAGGCCCTAATGTTGTTAGTCTGTTAGTATGTAGAGATAGCACAGATAAAGTATGCAATCCTTGAAACTGATCAACATGGAGAGATGTTAACTGATTTTCATCCAAAAGTAAAATGTTTAAATGAGCACAATCCTCGAATGTACCTGATGCCAGTGTTTCTAGCACATTACCATTCAGTGAAAAGTCCAGCAAGTTAACTAACCCTTGGAAGAGAAATTCATTGAGATGAGATAATCTATTACTGGCCAGATTAAGATGTGTCAATTGTACTAAATTCTGGAATATACTGGAATTAGTCGTATCTTGAAGTTCGGAAATTTGATTCCCATGCAACGATAAATGTGTCATGTTCTTGAGGTTCTTAAACGTATCTAAATTAACAATTCTATTTTCAGAAAGGTCAAGGAAATACAAATTCCTCAAATCCTGAAATATTGTTTGGTTTAGTTCAACTAGCAAGTTATCTGATAAGGACAAAGCTTGAAGTGTCTTTAAATTTGAGAATGTTGCTGGTTCAATATGTGAAATTTCGTTTCCTGATAAATACATTACCTCTATGTTATGAGTACCTTCAAACATACCAACTGTTAAAACTGATAACATATTATTGTTAAGAAACAATTGTTTAAGGCTACTTAGGCCAGAGAATGAACTAGAGTTTACATACAGCAGTTTATTATCAGACAGGTCTAATACTCGCAGCTGAGATAACCCCTCAAAGTTTCCGTGATGAAGACTGGTGATGAGGTTATTGTCCAGCAGTAGAATATTGATGTTGGTGAGGTTTCTGAAGCTTCCCAGGCTAACATGAACCAGTTGTCTTGCACTACCATCAAGTGCAGATGTGTTGACTTGGAATTCAGTTGACAATGTTTCATAGATGAGAAGTGTTTTCTCCAGTTGTCTACCATCCAAACAGTCAGTCATAAATTGGTTGAAATTTAAACTACAGACACACCCTTCTGGACATTCAGGATATTCAGCAACTTGTATATTTTCATTTCGCGACAGACCAAACTCTGGTATTTCTAATGTGCTGTAACTTGATTCAGGAAATATTGGCCTCAAGGATGGATGAAGGACAGTCAGATCTTGGTATTGTTCAACACGCAGATGAGCCACATTGTGTACATTAGTATATATTTCAACTTGTCCACATGACTTCATAAGACTGATATCATGTGAAACATTCTGATATGGATTGCAATCTGATGGATCCAATCCATTCTGCGAATCACTGGTATCTCTAGATCTGACAGCGAGTAGTTGAATTGTGGAATCAATATTGGTATTTATTTCTAGATTCACGCTGCTGTTGATCTTCATAATACAGGATCTTTGACTTGGGCCCATGACTGCTATGATGTCATTCCAACACTCCCTGTCAGTTGAGTTAGACTGCATATCGAAATAGCTATAAATAGACCAGTCGGACTGTGTGTGCAACACACTCATTTGGATTTCAAATCCAGATGGGGCATAGACATGGACCGTATTACATTCTTGATTTTCAAATGTACGAAGCGTTGCAGGAAGAGTTACATATTCATTGGGGCAGTGAGAGGCATTGTCCAGGGAACTCTTGCTTCCATTTCTAGGGTTCCAATCCAAATGTTGAGAGTTGGTCAGGTTATCTATTTTTGATGAGTTTTCAGTTGCTGCGTCCGTTGAAACCACGGTTTCATTATAAGATGAGTCTGCATAGGGTGAGCCAAACACATTTGTTTTGTTACGTGAAGAGTCGGTATATCTAGAGTCAGACACACTTGGCCATGTAGCATTGATACCATTATGTGAAGATATGTTATATTGCGAGCTAGACACATTCCCTGTAGCCTTGGTTTCATTATGGAATAATCGCGAGTTGGACACACTTGTCGCTGAAGAAGTCATGAATCCAGAGTCGGACACGTTACCCACAGTAGCTTTGCTTCCATTATGTAAAGAGCCTATGTTAAGCAACCTAGACACATTTGCTGCAGCCCCAGTTCCGTTCAGTGAAGAGTTCACATATTGTGAGCCAGACTCGATAGCAGTTTGACTAGCATCACTCAGATTTGCATTGTCCGTATGCTGAAAGTCAGAGAGATCATCTGTACCCGCGATCCTTTCTAGTTCATTCCTATTCACATTTGACACTGATTGTGCCGTTGGAATGCTAGAGACGACATAGACTAGTACACAGAGTGAAGTGAGGATCCACCTATTAGACACAGTGTTAGCCTCCATATTGACTAGATACAAATAATGTTTGCTGAATCCTTAGCAGGCAGTTTCTTTCACCTGATGCAACCTGTGTGGCCAACTGCGTTATGAAACCATATCACACAATTTTGCTTTATTTTATAGTATAATGGTTGTTTTATTAAGTCACAAAGTAAAGAGAGAATGGTATACATGTATAGAAAAGGAGATTTTTGCTGACAAATACAAACATTCTCCAACGTCACTAATTTCTATGCTTTCTTTGTGTTCTTTATAATCTTTATTGCTCAACCTAACTCACGGGTCATACGTGTGTTACTTACATTTGGCCAAATGCCGTTGTACCAAACACAATATATAGGACAATTGCCAATTCAATCCCATTTTAGAATGATACTTACCCGACCCGACCAATATTTGTGAAAGCATTGCATGGCAGTTATTAATAAATGCATTTCACCCTGTTTGTTTTCCTTCTTTCTTTTTGTTGTTGTTATGCCTGAATGATTTGTAATGTTATATTCACCTAACAATGAACATGATTGTAACTGAACTAGTTCAGCAACATGACTGTTTGAACCAGTCAACCAACAAACAATCAAACCCAAAAAATAAAATTCTTTGATGAATTTAATGAATTATATTTTAAATGTCATAAAATAAATATGAAAATAAGTACAAACCACAGATGGTAGGTGTACAAATTTATTTTTGATATAGGTTATGAAACAAGATAATCAATGATGCTGAAGCTTAGCTTGTGGCAAGATATCAAGTTAATGTGTATAAGAGAGGTTATTTTACTGTAGTACGAAACCTCAAACCACTAGTCTTGCTTGCTTTCGTGACTGCCTTCTTTTGCGATCTATTGTAGGAATTAAATCAGAACTGCTCATATAAGAGATTAAAGGAAGTTGACCTTGGGCGAGCTTTGCCGTTACTGGTATTAAAGCTTTACGTTCAATCCTATGACAGTCACTAAAATAAGCATTTGTCTCAAAGCTCCCACGCGAAAATCAAATTATTTTATTTTATTTTATTTTATTTTATTTTATTTTATTTTATTTTATTTTATTTTTTATTTTTTATTTTTTATTTATTTCATTTTTTATTTAATTTAATTTAATTTAATTTAATTTAATTTAATTTAATTTAATTTAATTTTAATTTTAAGTGATTAATTTTCAAGTGATTTGGGCATTTTTAACTCAAAATTATGTTTGTTAGCTTTGATCCAAAAAATTGGGTCAAAATTGATGCCAAATTTGGATTTTCTGATCCATTTCCTTTCCAAAAAAGTATACTTTTATATACATTTGAGTCATAGTTCAATAATTAGGGGAGATGGGGGTTAGGAACGTGGGGTAAGTAGGAACATTGAGATTTTCTCCTAGAGCTTTCACTGAATTATTGAAATACTGCCCTCTAGTGGTGGCCCTTAGCAACAGCCATACACCATATTTAATGCAGCATTGAAGTTACACTGCTGTTGAAGTGAGACAGGGATGTTTGATTTTTCACCTCTTGGGTACATTTTTCAACTTTTAGAAATTGTGTATTTTCTAAGTAATGTAAAGGCCTTAGCTACAAATAAGTCAAAAAAACAACATACATAACCCCACTTATTTCATTGGAATACATCATATTTATTATTCAGTGCAGCTAAGATACTCACTGACAAAGTGTTCACAAATCTGCACAAATAAATCAAGGTGATAGATAACAAAGCTAATTTGTTAAAACAAATATGGCCTTTAATCCAATTGTCTTTCTCGGTGCAGTGACATGATTGCATATTCTAGTGATGCGCACAACAAATAAGTGAGAAGCAATCTGTGGCCTTTAATAGATGAATATGGGTAGTTTTTATATGATCACATAGAAACTCAAAATGCTAGCAAATCAATTAATTTCACATGAAAAACTGCAAATTAAGCTCTATCATTTTGGGTGGTAGTTAGTACGTATATAAGCATTATGTATAATGTGAGAAAACCAACTTCTGACAAAATTGAGGGCTCCCTCCATGAAGGATCTCTTAATGCCCCTTTAAAGGAAAATTGCATTGACTCAAAAATTGATTTTGGTATGCAATAACATTATTATTGAGCACATGTTTTCAATTTTAATGGGTTTTATTTCATTTCTACTTAATTTGATGGTTAGGTCCACATGCTTAATTATAGAAAATATTAAAATAGGGCACGTAAAAGCTTGAATAACAAGACTATACAAATTCAAAACTGTTACTTTTTTGGGGGGCTTGTCAGTTTTTCAAAGTGATTGAATTTTTATTTGGGGGCAAACATTTTGGGAAGTCATGGGGGAAAATGGAGAGCCTGGCCCCACAACTTGCAAAATCCTGATTGTCTATATAGGTATTTGTTATTAATTTGTATAGTTAACACAACTTTTGTTTTACATACAACCACTTGATTTGAGCTCAATATTTTCATACCGTACACCGTTTTCACACAGTGAGGTTCCCCTTTAAGCTGCGATTGCAGTCACTGTAATTTGAGCTGAGCTAACATCACCGCACCCAAAAAGGTGAATAGAATTTGTTATATCAAGGTTTTTTGAGACACATCGTATAACCATTTCAAAAATTATCAAACAGTATACATAGTATACTATGCATTCTCAGCTACGCAAGATACATTTGGTAAATGTCAACATAATTTGATTAAATTCACATTTATTATTTAATTATTATTATAATTATTTGGTTAAATTGCAGCAAAAGGCACACACGACACTCCCTTTATACAAATAATAAAATGTGGGTAGTATCTTGTTAGATAACCCATTTGGAATAATTGTTTCACAATTTTAACACTGTCCACGTGGCTATTAGTTTTACCATATACTAACAGATTTGTCAGAAACCTTTCCCAACTTTCCAAGTCTATCTCAAGAATTACTGAACCAATGTTTGTAATTATTTTAAGGCATTTCTCATGGTCATTCCAAATATGTTGATAAAATCCAATAATTTTGACATTTTTGAAACATTTGTGAAATCTCAAGTATGTCGTCTGCAAACGACTGCCGTGTAGAAAGTGAACACCTTTGGTTGTATCATATGACGCAAGGTTTTATCACAGGCACCGTTACAAGACTTGCATAGTATCTTGTTTCACACAAGGCAAGATGTGTAAGGTATATTCATTACACAGTTTTACTATATGATGCAAAATATCACCACATGCTTATTATCATGGTATTAGTTACTTCCATGCTTGTATCTTGTACCATTCATTGTATGGAATGCATGGTTCTAAGTTACAAGAACTTTTTATTATAAATTGTATCACAATTTGTTTGGGTTTTTTTATTTGGAAGGAAATAAACCCTTTCCTTTTTATTTACTTTATTTAATTTTGCAGGTTCATATCAATCTGAAAAATAAGCATAAAATAAGAACATCGCAAACATAGGTAATTGCCCCTTATCACAGTTTGGCCATTAGCATGTAGAGCTTCAAACCGGTACCAGGATGAATGTGAGAGTATTACATAACATTATGTAGCCACTGGTAAGTTCCACTCTCCCCTCACAATATAACTAATTATGCAATGAGTCATTGTAACATCATGCAACAAGTTTGACTCTCCCCACACAATATAACTAATTATGCAATGAGTCATTGTAACATCATGCAACAAGTTTGACTCTCCCCACACAATATAACTAATTATGCAATGAGTCATTGTAACATCATGCAACAAGTTTGACTCTCCCCTCACAATATAACTAATTATGCAATGAGTCATTGTAACATCATGCAACAAGTTTGACTCTCCCCACACAATATAACTAATCATGCAATGAGTCATTGTAACATCATGCAACAAGTTTGACTCTCCCCTCACAATATAACTAATTATGCAATGTGTCATTGTAACATCATGCAACAAGTTTGACTCTCCCCTCACAATATAACTAATTATGTAATGAGTCATTGTAACATCATGCAACAAGTTTGACTCTCCCCTCACAATATAACTAATTATGCAATGAGTCATTGTAACATCATGCAACAAGTTTGACTCTCCCCTCACAATATAACTAATTATGCAATGAGTCATTGTAACATCATGCAACAAGTTCGACTCTCCCCTCACAATATAACTAATTATGCAATGAGTCATTGTAACATCATGCAACAAGTTTGACTCTCCCCTCACAATATAACTAATTATCCAATGAGTCATTGTAACATCATGCAACAAGTTTGACTCTCCCCACACAATATAACTAATTATGCAATGAGTCATTGTAACATCATGCAACAAGTTTGACTCTCCCCACACAATATAACTAATTATGCAATGAGTCATTGTAACATCATGCAACAAGTTTGACTCTCCCCTCACAATATAACTAATTATGCAATGAGTCATTGTAACATCATGCAACAAGTTTGACTCTCCCCACACAATATAACTAATCATGCAATGAGTCATTGTAACATCATGCAACAAGTTTGACTCTCCCCTCACAATATAACTAATTATGCAATGAGTCATTGTAACATCATGCAACAAGTTTGACTCTCCCCACACAATATAACTAATCATGCAATGAGTCATTGTAACATCATGCAACAAGTTTGACTCTCCCCTCACAATATAACTAATTATGCGATGAGTCATTGTAACATCATGCAACAAGTTTGACTCTCCCCTCATAATATAACTAATTATGCAATGAGTCATTGTAACATCATGCAACAAGTTTGACTCTCCCCTCACAATATAACTAATTATGCAATGAGTCATTGTAACATCATGCAACAAGTTTGACTCTCCCCTCACAATATAACTAATTATGCAATGAGTCATTGTAACATCATGCAACAAGTTCGACTCTCCCCTCACAATATAACTAATTATGCAATGAGTCATTGTAACATCATGCAACAAGTTCGACTCTCCCCTCACAATATAACTCATTATGCAATGAGTCATTGTAACATCATGCAACAAGTTTGACTCTCCCCTCACAATATAACTAATTATGCAATGAGTCATTGTAACATCATGCAATAAGTTTGACTCTCCCCTCACAATATAACTAATTATGCAATGAGTCATTGTAACATCATGCAACAAGTTTGACTCTCCCCTCACAATATAACTAATTATGCAATGAGTCATTGTAACATCATGCAACACTGTCATTCACCATGATTCCAGTTCGACGCAAAGAAGATTTTAAAGACAGCCCCACAATGCATTGCATTTGTGCAAAACGCAGTAAATCTGGTCCCTGATTCATCTCGGTTCCCATAGACAAAATCATGGCTTCATAGAGCCATCATCGTACGAGCTCTTAGATTCTTGTTTACATCAATAAATAAATTAGTTCTCAATGTTCCTTTTTCTTATTTCTAAAAGGTAAGAGCTCAACTAGTAAACTTACTCACAGTTATTGGAAAACCAAAAAGACAGGGGAACTATTCAATTTCCGATACGTGTCATGCGTAACAAAAAGCCACGATATCGATATCGCGGGGTACAAAGGTCACAGTATCGATTAGGGGAAATCCAAATGCATGGTTGGGAAAATCTTAATTTGGCGCAATGCATCGTGGGTGCCCCGTTAAAATCTTTTGAGTTCAAAGCTATCTGTGCAAAGAGCGAATACAATGCATGTTTGATAAAACCTTTTTTGTGATTGCTGGTCTTTCAAAAAGGTTTCATAAATTTATATTGTATAAAACAAGAAATGATAATGTAAATAAAAATATAAGCTAGAGATAAAGTAGCACAAAGATATTTCATGAACACGAATAAATAAAAATTATACACATTTCACGCCTGAGACTAATATACCTTTAGGTATATTAGTCTCAGTTTCACGCTACATAAACAAAAAATATATTACACAATGCACCCAATTCATAAATTACTCTTAATAAAATCTTAAATATTTTTGTTGCTTGCACTGAAATTAGATTAGCAAATTATTCACACTCAAATTGCCGATCAGAAGCTATGTCAGCCGGGAACTTTAACTTTGTGTCATCTTATTAACATGATGGCGCAGTGGCGCTGTCTGTCGTCTGCTTAGGTATAGACTTGCATCAAGTCTGTCAGACACAAACAGAAACAGTATGATGTGTAAACTTCAATTAAGTCTACACCTAAGCAGATGACAAACAGTGCTACAGCGCCATCAAGATATGACAAAAGTTAAAGTTCCCGGAAGCTCATTAAAATAAAAAGACTAGAAAATATGACCTGTCATTTACTATGCACAGTATAGAAGTTTCCTATCACAAAATTAATAGTTTCTCTGATTTGTGAGGTGTTGTCAACTTGCAACAAAAGTGGAGAAACTGTACCTTTGCCATTTATAACAGTTGGAAAATACCCATGAGATAATTTACATGAAAAGTTAGCCGACACCAAACTTAGTCTAGGATAAACCCTGTTGAAACAAAACACAGCAAAGCAAATTGTGAAACTTATTCCTTTTGGGATCGTCTCAATGTTTCGGTTTTTATCAAGGTCAAGAGCTGCTTTCACAAATATTTAGTACAGCAATCAGGAATATGGGATATAAACACGCGGCTATTAATTGTTACCATTATACAAAATTGATTTTTCAGACACCCTTCCCAAGTCTTATCTCAAGAACTACTGAACCAACACTAGGTATGTTTGTACTTATTTTAAAACATTTTCCAAGGTGATTTCAAATATGGTCTTACATTTTAATTATTTTTACATTTTTGAAACATTTTGTGAAATTTTAGAATGATGTCTGCAGACACCTGGGTTTTTTTGGTAACAAGCATGATGTACATAAATTGATTACCGAGTAAAACAAGTAAAATGCCCACAAACGAAACCCTTGCAATACATAGTCACTGTCATAATGCTATGGACGAAATTCAAGCTATTTCACGCGAGCTAGTTTGTTGTCATTCGCGGAGCTACATCAAGATGCGCGAAATGCCCGAACAACTGTGCATCTGTGCATGCATGCACGTAACAATTTCACGATTGACCAATCAGGACTCGCAGTCATTTGAAAGCGTCCGGTACGCATTTCAGAGTTTACGCACGTACGCTCGTAAGCATGCACACATTGTTAGAATTATGTCCAAAGTATTATTACACTATGACATATCACATCCAAGGAATGATTAATGTGTATCACACTCATACCAAGCACTTCGATACATGATTTTACAAACACCACACTTTTACATATCAAACACTTTGTATAGATATGTGCAAAAACTTGAGTACAAAATATTACAAACCCTACAATACCACGCCATTGATAACTAGAGCGGTTCTCGGGTTTCGCGGTTTTCGAGTTTCGCGGTTGATGGGGTTTAGCAGTGTCAGATGTAGTGGTTATCAATAGGGCAGTTATTGACATTGTATTGGTTTTAACATGATATGTTAGGATCTGACCAGAACCATGGAGGACGGGCGGAGAGTGATGGTATGAAAATGAAATGATTATGAAGTGGTTTGGATTTATTGTGTGGGAGATAATATTTGAAACCCGTTTATTTGTTCTAAAGGGTTTGCTTTGTATTTGATTCAACCATAAGAATGAATTGCTGACAGAGCTGCTGTTGGTGTTTGATGTGGCCTGGAGATTGTGTTTAGGTGTGAAGGTAAAAAGTTTGATTTGATTAATGTACTATCCGGTTGCAACCTTCGCCCTAAGGGGACCTAGGACTTAGCGGTGACCATGCGGGTAAGAAAATGTTGCCTTTCTACGCAGGGACAAGATTCAGTACTCATTAGTGGTATATCATTACGTTTTGTCACCAATACAATTGTAGCAGGGAGGTGTAGGTAATATAACATCTCTCTGATTGTAGCATGTAATTTATATAGACATGCTTGTCTATTAATTAGCAAGAGTTGAAATGCAAATTCCATTTAAATGGAATGGGGCTGGTGAAAGTTTGAGTGAAGTGCACATTTAAACACACTTGTACACAAAATGCACAATATACAAAGAATAGGCAGTAGAAACAGTAATGTAATAATCTTTACATAAACAGTTTATTAAGATGAACATGGGTCCATCCACGAAGTTGCGTACACAAGGTGTGACATGATAGTCAAATTTAGTTGCCTGATTGAATTCCAAAACATCATTTTGAACTAACAATCCTCACAATCACGAGGGCCGACTTGGCTATCTTATTCGTTATGCGTCATTCGTCATCACCGGCGAGAGATGAACGAAACTGATTAGAGCATGCGCATTGTGTTCTTTCAACATCGATCAGCTGATCGCCCGGCGACATATGATATTATTGTTTACATCGTAAAACAAGGCAATATACACACATGCGCTTTTGAACGGAATAGCCGCGATCGATTAAAATTAATAATTTTGTAAATTCGTCTTTGTATACCGACAGTCCAGGCAAACGCTAATTGAAAACTTGGCTTAAAATTTCTTTAAACTGCATAAAGAGGCAATTAAAAGCTTTGCGGTAAAATGGGTTTTGCTTTCAATTGACAGCGAATACGCATAATTCGGCAGTCTCGCGATGCATTGAATGACTGAGATTAGTTTTCGTAGTCGATTGAAAACAGATATTTTGCCCGTAATTTGATCAGCATGGATATTAACATAATGTAATCTTAACTCTAACGTGTGATTATTTTTGTCAAAGATTCGATCATTCATCTTTATTTACTTGTTTTGTTACTGCCATTCACTTGCACTTTAGTTTACACTACAGTTAAAAAATGCCAGTGCAGTAGTTGCTTTTTGCTGTTTTATCACCTTTTTAGTTACCTATGAGATCAATTTGACAACAATTATATTCGCATAGAAATCATGAGGATTTTTTTTAATTTGCCTGACCGCCAAATGCCGAAATTTGAAAAATGGACCCAAATATCATTATATGATTTTTTTTTTTTTTTTGGATACGTATGAGATCCATGATACAAAAAAGTCAAGCCGCAATCAATTTGGCGACAAAAAAATCATTCGCATAGAATTTTTTTAATTTTTTTAATTCTAAAATATCAAAATTTGAAAAATTAGCCCAAATACCTTTATTTGGTTAAATAATTCAATTTTGTTTGGGTACGTATGAGATCAATGTTACAAAAAAGTCAAGCTGCAATCAATTTGACGACAAAAAAAATCATTTGCATAGAAATCATAACATTTTTTTTTAATTCTAGGCTTGACCGACAAATATCAAAATTTGAAAAATTAGCCCAAATACCATTATTTGGTTAAGTAATTCAATGTTTGTGGGTACATATGAGATCGATGATACAAAAAAACTCAAGCGGCAATCAATTTGGCGACAAAAAAGTCATTCGCATAGAAATCATAACAATTTTTTTTTTAATTCTAGACTTGACCGACAAATATCGAAATTTGAAAAATGAGCCCAAATACCATTATTTGGTTAAATAATTCAATTTTGTTTGGGTACGTATGAGATCGATGATACAAAAAAAGTCAAGTTGCAATCAATTTGAAGACAAAAAAAGTTGTTCGCATAGAAATCATAATCTTTTTTTTAAATTCTAGGCTTGACCGACAAATATCAAAATTTGAAAAATTAGCCCAAATACCATTATTTGGTTTAAATAATTCCAATTTTGTTTCGGTACGTATGGGATCGACGATGCAAAAAAGTCAAGCCGCAATCAATTTGGCGACAAAAAAAGTCATTCGCATAGAAATCATAATCATTTTTTTTAAATTCTAGGCTTGACTGACAAATATCAAAATTTGAAAAATTAGCCCAAATACCATTATTTGGTTAATTCAATTTTTGTGGGTACATATGAGATCGATGATACAAAAAACTCAAACCGCAATCAATTTGGCGACAAAAAAGTCATTCGCATAGAAATCATAACGATTTTTTTAAAAAAAATTCTAGGCTTGACCAACAAATATCAAAATTTGAAAAATTAGCCCAAATATCATTATTTGGTTAAATAATTCAATTTTGTTTGGGTACGTATGAGATCGATGATACAAAAAAGTCAAGTCGCAATCAATTTGATGACAAAAAAAGTTGTTCGCATAGAAATCATAACAATATTTTTGTAAATTCCAAGCTTGACCGACAAATATCAAAATTTGAAAAAATAGCCCAAATACCACTATTTGGTTAAATAATTCATTTTTATTTTTGGTACGTATGAGATCGATGATGCAAAAAAGTCAAGCCGCAATCAATTTGGCGACAAAAAAAGTTATTCGCATAGAAATCATAATTATTTTTTTTTAATTCTAGGCTTGACTGACAATATCAAAATTTGAAAAATTAGCCCAAATACCATTATTTGGTTAATATTAAAGTAATTCAATTTTTTGGGGTACATATGAGATCAATGATACAAAAAACTCAAACCGCAATCAATTTGGCGACAAAAAAGTCATTCGCATAGAAATCATAACGATTTTTAAAAAAAGAAATTGTAGGCTTGACCAACAAATATCAAAATTTGAAAAATTAGCCAAAATACCATTATTTGGTTAAATAATTCAATTTTGTTTGGGTACGTATGAGATCGATGATACAAAAAAGTCAAGTCGCAATCAATTTGATGACAAAAAAAGTTGTTCGCATAGAAATCATAACAATATTTTTGTAAATTCCAAGCTTGACCGACAAATATCAAAATTTGAAAAAATAGCCCAAATACCACTATTTGGTTAAATAATTCATTTTTATTTTTGGTACGTATGAGATCGATGATGCAAAAAAGTCAAGCCGCAATCAATTTGGCGACAAAAAAAGTCATTCGCATAGAAATCATAATTATTTTTTTTAAATTCTAGGCTTGACTGACAATATCAACATTTGAAAAATTAGCCCAAATACCATTATTTGGTTAATATTAAAGTAATTCAATTTTTTGGGGTACATATGAGATCGATGATACAAAAAACTCAAACCGCAATCAATTTGGCGACAAAAAAGTCATTCGCATGATATCATAACGATTTTTTTTAAAAAAAATTGTAGGCTTGACCAACAAATATCAAAATTTGAAAAATTAGCCAAAATACCATTATTTGGTTAAATAATTCAATTTTGTTTGGGTACGTATGAGATCGATGATACAAAAAAGTCAAGTCGCAATCAATTTGATGACAAAAAAAGTTGTTCGCATAGAAATCATAACAATATTTTTGTAAATTCCAAGCTTGACCGACAAATATCAAAATTTGAAAAAATAGCCCAAATACCACTATTTGGTTAAATAATTCAATTTTATTTTTGGTACGTATGAGATCGATGATGCAAAAAAGTCAAGCCGCAATCAATTTGGCGACAAAAAAGTCATTCGCATAGAAATCATAATTATTATTTTTTAAATTCTAGGCTTGACTGACAAATATCAAAATTTGAAAAATTAGCCCAAATACCATTATTTGGTTATTAGAGTAATTCAATTTTTTGGGGTACGCATGAGATCGATGATACAAAAAAGTCAAGTCGCAATCAATTTGATGATAAAAAAGTTGTTCGCATATAAATCATAACATTTTTTTTTTAAATTCTAGGCTTGACCGACAAATATCAAAATTTGACAAATTAGCCCAAATACCATTATTTAGTTAATTCAATTTTTGTGGGTACATATGAGATCGATGATACAAAAAACTCAAACCGCAATCAATTTGGCGACAAAAAAGTCATTCGCATAGAAATCATAACGATTTTTTAAAAAAAAATTCTAGGCTTGACCAACAAATATCAAAATTTGAAAAATTAGCCCAAATACCATTATTTGGTTAAATAATTCAATTTTGTTTGGGTACGTATGAGATCGATGATACAAAAAAGTCAAGTCGCAATCAATTTGATGACAAAAAAAGTTGTTCGCATAGAAATCATAACAATATTTTTGTAAATTCCAAGCTTGACCGACAAATATCAAAATTTGAAAAAATAGCCCAAATACCACTATTTGGTTAAATAATTCAATTTTATTTTTGGTACGTATGAGATCGATGATGCAAAAAAGTCAAGCCGCAATCAATTTGGCGACAAAAAAAGTCATTCGCATAGAAATCATAATTTTTTTTTTTAAATTCTAGGCTTGACTGACAAATATCAAAATTTGAAAAATTAGCCCAAATACCATTATTTGGTTAATATTAAAGTAATTCAATTTTTTGGGGTACATATGAGATCGATGATACAAAAAACTCAAACCGCAATCAATTTGGCGACAAAAAAGTCATTCGCATAGAAATCATAACGATTTTTAAAAAAAAAATTCTAGGCTTGACCAACAAATATCAAAATTTGAAAAATTAGCCAAAATACCATTATTTGGTTAAATAATTCAATTTTGTTTGGGTACGTATGAGATCGATGATACAAAAAAGTCAAGTCGCAATCAATTTGATGACAAAAAAAGTTGTTCGCATAGAAATCATAACAATATTTTTGTAAATTCCAAGCTTGACCGACAAATATCAAAATTTGAAAAAATAGCCCAAATACCACTATTTGGTTAAATAATTCAATTTTATTTTTGGTACGTATGAGATCGATGATGCAAAAAAGTCAAGCCGCAATCAATTTGGCGACAAAAAAGTCATTCGCATAGAAATCATAATTATTATTTTTTAAATTCTAGGCTTGACTGACAAATATCAAAATTTGACAAATTAGCCCAAATACCATTATTTGGTTATTAGAGTAATTCAATTTTTTGGGGTACGCATGAGATCGATGATACAAAAAAGTCAAGTCGCAATCAATTTGACGATAAAAAAGTTGTTCGCATAGAAATCATAACATTTTTTTTTTAAATTCCAGGCTTGACCGACAAATATCAAAATTTGACAAATTAGCCCAAATACCATTATTTGGTTAAATAATTCAATTTTGTTTGGGTACGTATGAGATCGATGATACAAAAAAGTCAAGTCGCAATCAATTTGACACAACAAAAAAAGTTGTTCGCATAGAAATCATAACAATTTTTTTTTAAATTCCAGGCTTGACCGACAAATATCAAAATTTGAAAAAATAGCCCAAATACCACTATTTGGTTAAATAATTCAATTTTATTTTTGGTACGTATGAGATCGATGATGCAAAAAAGTCAAGCCGCAATCAATTTGGCGACAAAAAAGTCATTCGCATAGAAATCATAATTTTTTTTTTAAATTCTAGGCTTGACTTAATATCAAAATTTGAAAAATTAACCCAAATACCATTATTTGGTTATTAAAGTAATTTCAATTTTTTGGGGTACGTTTGAGATCGATGATACAAAAAAGTCAAGCCGGAATCAATTTGACCACAAAAAAGTAATTCGCATAGAAATCATAACAATTTTTTTTTTAATTCTAGGCTTGACCGACAAATATCAAAATTTGAAAAAAAATTAGCCCAAATACCATTATTTGGTTAAATAATTCAATTTTTTTGGTACATATGAGATCGATGATGCAAAAAAGTCAAGCCGCAATCAATTTGGCGACAAAAAAAGTCATTCGCATAGAAATCATAACGATTTATTTTTAAATTCTCGGCTTGACCGAAAAATATCAACATTTGAAAAAATAGCCCAAATACCATTATTTGGTTAAATAATTCATTTTTTGGGGGTACATGAGATCGATGATACAAAAAAAAGTCAAGCCGCAATCAATTTCATGACAAAAATGTCTTTCGTATAGAAATCATGAGCATTTAAAAAAATAAAATAAGTAGGCCTGAGTCTGACCGACAAATGTCAAAATTTGGAAAATGGACGCAAATATCATTATTATTAATGTTTGGATAATTTATTTTTATTTTTTAAAGAACCGATCATTTCTATGTGCGAGTCGATAATATATTCAATTAAAAGGTATAGCCTATTATAATGCTAGGCATGTTCATATCATTGACTTCAGAGGGCGACATTTTTTTGAAAATTAGTTGACCAAAATATGTAGAAAACTCCATGTTTACCTAGATGAATACAGCGATGTAGTACGATGTGGCTAGAATGTATTCACTGATGTCTATATAACCCCGCACAAGCAACTAAAAATCATGAAAGTAAACCGCTTTTTACCTAAAATGGTTTAAAAATGTGCATGATTTGCCCATAGTTCTTTACGAACTAACGGTGTGGCCAACTTTGGCAATGATTTTGAATAGATTACATCCCCCAGTCTTCAATATTACCGTATGGTGTAATACTAGCATGTATTACAATGGTATAACTAAAACCGCGGCGACAAGTTTTTTCTGTTTGTTATGTAAACATAAAATAATTATGTAAATGTCCACGCTCTTTCCATGTACTAATGAATGGGCCCAGCGTGATTCAGTGAAAAAGGCATCCAATTGTTACGTAAACATCAAACAATTGATTATCTATACAGCAAAGATTCGCCCTCATACATCAAGTATGGTGATCCGTAGCAAGTATTACAATGGTATAACTAAAACCGCGACAAGTCGGGGGACTCTATTTGTTATGTAAACATCAAACAAAAATAGCAACGCTCATACATCCCCGGGAAAAAGGGGGGGTACTCAGATTTGGTTTGGTCGGGGGTGTGCCGCTGGAGAATCAAATCCCCTACCCATTTCTAAGGGTGATTTTGGATAGACCCATGTCTAAGGATTTTTCAGTTGAAAAGCCTACCCATGGCTAAGGATGTCTCATGAAAAACGACCCACTGGAGCGGCACCTCCCCGTATGCCTTACATACGTGAGTACCACCCCCGAGCATGCATCGTTGTATTTTACTAAGAAAAATATGCTTCTCAAGGCAAAAAAATAGTTTTACTCCTATGAGGCAGATTAACCCCAACTTTGAACTCGTCCAAGTTATTTGCGATTTGTACATGCTCACAAAATCCGGAATCCATTGATGGATTAATAAAGACGAAATCGCAAACACAATTTTTTTCTGAGGCAATCTCTAGGGGTGGTACATAGCCTAGCGGTGAACAAAATTCAACAAACTCAATTGCGCGTAGTGGCGTTTGGGATGGGGGGATTCATATAGTTTTAGCTTCATGCTCTATTACGCTTGAACTCTTTCCGCCCACACACATGAGTAGTAAACCACGACAAAACAAAATTACGCCCCTTGATTGGAAAAACGGTGATCCACGCTTGCGATCAGCGACGGAGCGCATGGAGTATATAAAACATTATGGTGATATACGGGGGGTACAATAACTAGAATCGCCGCCATTTTCTTTGATGTGACGATGGCGGAATAGAAAATAAATATCCCTATCGCGGGAACATTATCCCTCATAATTCTCCAAATAACCAGTCACTCGAACTCAGCCGAGGTAAATACTGTACCAATATCGTGTCCACAAATCTTACTAATTCAAGCTGTATTTTTCGAGATATTTCGCACACAAACTTCGATTTGAAAATCTTAGGATGCCGGTACCCGTGTCCTCCAATAACAGGCATTTATATAGCGCCTATCACAAAGCGCTTTACAAAATACATACAAAAGAAAGAGTATCATATATATCATATATGGGCGATTCCATGAAAATGTGACGGAGCAAAAAAACTAAAAAATGCTCCAAAAGATTTAATTTTACATTCATGTTGTGCAAAGCCTATGCAAACGTTCAGGAAAAAAATATTGCAACCATTGACCGTTGTTAACTATGATTTTTTAAAACTTTTCTTACTTCCAAAACGGTAACACGTGTTACCAAAGCAACACTTTTTTGAAAATATTTCCTAATTGATTTGATTTTAATTGATGCCACTTATAATTTTAATCCTACTAGTTAGGCCCTATGTAAAAATAGTAAACAATTTGATAAATTCATAACCACCACTCCACTATAAGCCATCAAAATGTCGTAACGCGTGTTACCGAACTCATATTCAGTAAAACGTGCTAAAACCTTAATTTTTTTAGAGTTAGTTATCACTATTTATGGTTTATATGTTAGTTCCATTGTCAAAGTCAAACTTAATTTTAATTTAGAAATTAAATAAATAATATAAAGCTAGTAAATTATGGAAGGACAAAATGTAACGCGGGTTACCGTAACACGTGTTACCGACTATTTTGCAATTTACAAAAAAGTGAGAACTTAAATTCTTGTTATTATTCTAGTATTATAAACCTTGGGTAGGTACTTGCTCACAGTAGTGACCAATTGATTGCAGGTAGGTTAGTTTAAATACACAAGCAAAACAAAGTTGGGATTTTTTTTAGTGCGTCTTTTTTCGTAACGCGTGTTACCGATATTCAGAGCGGTCTTACATTAACATGAGCTGATATTTCATATTGGTGTTAGCATGAGGATTTAGCCTTAAGTCTTGGGTATTACAATACAAAAGATGTAAACTTCATTCAGACTACTTTTACAGTTATAGAGGGGAGAATGAAGAATGGCGCCCTAAAATGTAATGCGTGTTACCGTGGAATCGCCCATATATACATAGAATGCAGCGCTCATAAAAGTACACTAAAAAGTGATGACATAATAAAATGCAATAAAGCAATACAGTAATACACGACAAATAATGCAATAAAATGACTACATCATCTGGTGAAAGGTAGATGTTCCGATTTTCAACTTGAAGTTTTCTATTCTACATGAAAGGTCATCCTTAAAAACGTCGTGTCCCAAAATTTGAGATGCATAGCTATTATGGTTCTTATTTAAGACGTACAAGATGCTGTGAACTGTACCCATTGAGTAGTACACAAACTATATCGGTGGTAACCACCATTCCCGGTAATTCAACGCTATTTCGTCGATTTCTCTGTCATTATACCGAATTAGGCCGTCAAATTTCAGTATGATGATGAGAAAAATACGAGCTTTCATATGATATGAAAATCTCCGTATGTTTGAAATAATTCTGTGTTACGAAAATGTGATCGGGTCATCTACCTTTAATTGAAGAGATAAGTTTTAAGAGACGATTCAAAAGTTGCAACTGTCTTTGAATTACGGATCTGTAGGGGAAGATTGTTCCAGAGTTTTGGTCCCGCGATGCAGAAAGCCCTGTCCCCGTATGTAGCAATGGCACTTTTAGGGACTACAAGGAGTTTATGGCTACCTGAGCGGAGATTAGCAGATGGACAGTATGGTGTGAGAAGCTCTTTGATATAGTTGGGTGCAGATAGTTGTTTAGCCGAACTTACTCTGGAGATTAAACCAAACTAACTAACTTACTCTGGAGATTAAACCAAAGCGAATATTTTATTAATATATGTTCAATGTTGGAGTTCAAGTCCTGGGGGTGCCCAGTGGTCATTACCAGAGAGGTATCAAGCGTGTCCAAAAAATCATGTAATTAGGGTAGTTTTGTTAAGCCGGGGCATGTTACTTACTTAACGTGAATAAGATACCAAGATAATCAAAAATAAGAAAAAGGGTATACTTTTCATACAATTGGTTAAAATATTTAGGGTCCTTATTTGCTACAGAAGGATTATAAATAGCAATGATACATGGGCGGGATATATTTCTCAATTTGCATCCATCACATATAAAATCTGCTCCGCATTTGTTTCATAATACTTCTAAGGAAGATTTGAAATGTATCATACTCTGTAAGAGGTTTAACCTATACAAATTACTTGCTTTAGGGTATCAAAATAAGTTGACTACTTGTTTAGGGTATCAACATATTTCGAGTACTTGTTTAGGGCTCAGGGTACGTAAAATACTTTCCATATGTGACTGTCCATAACGAATTCAGTGTAAAGTCACCATTTTTCAAAATGGAAATCTTAAACTAAAATCTACTTTAAATATAAGCTTGAAAATGATATATGATAATTAATGTAGTTATTGTTTTGTAAATAAACACTTAAATAATCAAAAATCCTCTTGAAAATCCTTTTGTTTTGTATTGAATTTTCTTGAGTTTATTAAGCCACATCTCTGAAAAGGCCCTGGCAACTTTACACTGGGTTTTTGGTGGATGGTCACATATTTGCCTAGGGGTTCTTGATCACATTAACACAATAATAGGGTACTTTGGAGGAGTCTGATGATACCCCTTGTAACGACTTGAGCAACCCATGGGTCAAGTTTAAAACATGTTGGATTCAATTATATTGAAAATAAGTTGATGATAATTTCTATGATAACTTCTATCAGTCATTGTTGTGCTGCAAGAGAACTTTCAGCGTCATCGCTACACTAATGCTAAAAGGGAGTCATGTTGACCTGAAAGCTTCATTGTTTCACAACAATGGGAAAAGGTACGGTATAGATAGGGTGAGCAATGTTTATCAGCAATAAGCAACGGTCGAAGGGACTTGACTGATCGGTACATGCTTGAGGGAACACCATCCACTATGCCTTATTGCCCTTTATAATATGCTTGGCGCGAGTTTTAAAAGCACAGGTCCAAAACAAACAGGATGCGCGCACACACACCGCCAAACAAAGAACAATGGCAACTGCTGACCAAATGCCCAGCATGATGTCACATGTCACCCCATCTATACAGTTTTATTATTTTGAATCAGTGTGACAAAATCTGTATTGCATTGGCATTGCTAATCTCTACCATTCCCTGGATTGTGATTCTGATGCATCTTTGTTCCTCCATGTTGTCATGTCATTTGAGCTGATAAATTACTCAAATATATGTGAAGCAGCACATAAAACTTTGACTTTGCAGGTGAAATCCATTTTGAGTTTATTATGCGTGCTCTCAGAGCATTTTCTAAGCTTTAACATGACACCAAATGTATCCAAATTGATCAAGGCGATTCACATTTTACAAGTGAAAATGACTCCTAAATTCATATTATTTTCTTTATTATTTTCTGTCTGTTTTCATCTATTTTGAAAAACACAAAGCTGCAAAGTCACTCTTTTTGATGTGCTGCGTCACAAAATGACAAACTTCCCTGAACCAAAAGCGAAAAATCAAAAATAGCGGGGAAAATTAGCTCTGAATCACTCATTTTGAATGTTTGACGCCCAAATATTGCAGCATGACGATATATGACGTTCAATGTGTATGATACAATAGTTCTATGAGATCATCAAAACAAATTAATGCATGGTTTCCATCGAAACCAGTGAAATTGGGTATTCATCAAAATGGCTCCTGCCATGGGAACGGTCAACATTTGCTATTAAAGTAACGCATCAATAAGCACCTTTTTTCTTTAAAGCAGTGTCAAGAAACGAATCCTGTGTGCCGATTCTCGTTGGAATATTGCTATTAGTTTATTCAAAAAATGATAGTCGCCTAGAGAAACAAAAACAATAATAATACTCTCGCTTTAACTTGCAATAAATAGCGGAGTATGATAAACAAATGAATAAACAAACACAAAAACCTAATGGTAAGACACATATTCCACATTTAAATTTATTTGTTCTTTCTATTCAAATGATAGTCAGGTAGTTAAAAATGTCAAATAATAAATAAATAATAAAAATACTTATATAGCGCATAAAGTAACGGCATCAAAGCACTGTACAACCCAGAGACTACACAATTATACACACTACACACAATACATACATGTATACTACATGTACCACATAATATAAGAGACATTGTAAAACAGGACAACCTATAATAATGCTCCAATGCTCCAATGACGGAACTTTGAAGAACAGTATCCTTTGGCATTTTTAAAATGTTAGAGGTTCTGTGTTTTAAGAAGGAGTTAAAATTCTTTAAACATTTAAATCAGAAGAAAACAAGCTTTCATATAATTTGTTAGGATAAAGTTTTCTTAGTGCTTATAGGCGTAATTATAGTGTGACTTTGTCTGTTTGCAATTGATAAATCCATCATCATTTGTTATTTTGTGTTGATTAAAATGAAATTTAAGTATCTGGAAGAGGAAGTAGTTTTTGTCTTGAGTGTGTGGAGTTCCTAGTTGCCATTTTTACTCACACGGCTGTTTCATCAATCATAATGTATATGTTCCCATTAACATTGCCTTTACGGTCTAAACAACTAAACAAAGAATTGCCAATGATGGTGTACAGGAACGGATTGAGAGCGGAATTTATCGGGAGCACAAAACCAATTATCCACGCAAATACTTCGGGAGAAACCTCCACTGTTTCCTTCTGCACCAAGATCCCGATCACAACAATGGGCAACCAGCAAAGCAGATCGGTTAACGTGATCAGTCCCATTTTGAAAGCCATTTTCAGATCTGTTTTTAATCGGGACATGTTTGATCTTCGTATTTGAATGAATAAACTGATGTAACATACAGCAATGGTGGCGCAACAGAAGAAATTGACTCCTAGAAATATGACAATTGAATATCTAGGGCTTAGATGGCTACCAACTTTGTCATTTATATGGAGTGGTATAAATTCATCATCTCTATCAATGTTGTCATAGGAAATTGTCATATTGCCTAATGTTTCCCGGGTTAATAATCTTCTTGCCAGTGGTAACCCTATACATACTTCAGAGAATTGATAAAGATGGTGATCTTTTTCCAACCCGATTCCTAATGCACTTAAAACAAGTGCCAGCATCCACACCAATATTGTAACAAGTATTTTTGACCTTGTTGTTAAAAACAGTTCCCGACTCACAACAGTATTTCTAAAGGCCCAAAATCTGTCAATACCAATCAAAAGAATAAAGAATAGGGATGCTTCACTTGAAAGTATTGATAGGAAACCTGATAGTTTACACAATGCATGACTCCTCCAATGATCAGCTTCAAAAGGAAAATGATGTTTAAAGTACTGATCAGCTGATGCAATTATTAGCATATACACTCCCATAAGAAAATCAGCAGCGGCAAGGTTGGTTATAAATAGAACTTGTTTCTGGTAATCGGTTTTTTCTTTTCCCCTGGTAAGTTTCCAGCAACCCCATACAAGAACATATATGTTAGCAAATAATGCAAATACACCAATGATCCACATGGAATACTTGATCAGTGTATTTGGTAGGAGTTCATTACAGGTCATGTATTCTGATTTTGGTTCTGTTGATATGCATCGAGGTCCTGATGATGAGTTTATAAAACAGCATGATGCTGGAGTGTCTACTGTTATAGTAGTAGTATTTGTAAGTCCAGCAAAAGATGTGGATGTTATTTTTGAAAGTGGATTATATTGAAGGTTAATATACTTCATATTTGTTTGATTTTCAAATGCATATGGTTGAATTACACTTATTTGGTTACGTCGGAGCATAAGTGCCACAAGCTTATGTAACCCAGAGAAGGAGGCATCAATATTGGATATTTTGTTGTTATATAAACTCAGAACTTGCAATTTATCACAGTCCCTAAGACTAATCAAAGCAGAGGTTATTAACATGTTGTTGCCTAAAAGGAGAGCAGTTAAATTCATCAGATCATTAAATACACCCTTTTTTAATAATGTTAGTTTGTTATCAGTCAAATGTAACCGAGATAAGTTTATCAATCCTTGAAATATATCTTCATGCAGATTGATTAATTGGTTATCACCCAAGTGCAGGTATTTTAATTGCCTAAGACTCCTAAAGAGACCAGGTTGCAATGTTGTTAGGTTGTTAGTATGCAGCCATAACTCATACAGGTTGACTAACCCTTGAAACATATCTACATGGAGATTGGATATATGGTTACCATTCAATACTAGCTGTGTTAATTGCCTGAGATTCCTAAATATAGCTGGTTGCAATACTGTTAGGTTGTTATTCTGCAGCCATAATACAGATAAGTTGTCTAACCCTTGAAATGTATTAACAGAGAGCAAGGATAACTGATTATCATACAAATACAGTTGTTTTAGATGTCCAAGATCTCCAAAGATACCAGGTCCTAATGTTGTTAGTCTGTTAGTATTCAGAGATAGCACAGATAAAGTATGCAATCCTTGAAACTGATCAACATGGAGAAACGTCAACTGATTTTCATCCAAACCTAAATTTTGCAACTGAGCACAATCCCAGAATGCACCTGGTGCCAGTGTTTTCAACATATTACCATCTAGTGATAAGTCCAGCAAGTTAACTAACCCTTGGAAGAGAAATTCATTGAGATGAGATAATGTATTACTGGCCAGATTGAGATGTGTCAATTGAACCAAATTTTGGAATACCCTGGAATTTGTAGTATCTTGTAGTTTGGCAATTTGATTCTCTTGAAACGATAAATGTGTCATATTCTTGAGGTTCTTAAACGTATCTATACCTAAATTAACAATTCTATTTTCAGAAAGGTCAAGGACATACAAATACTTCATATCATGAAATACACTTTGCTCTAGTTGAACTAGAAAGTTATCTGATAAGGATAAAGCTTGAAGTGTCTTTAAATTTGAGAATATTGCTGGTTCAATATGTGAAATTTCATTTCCTGATAAATACAGTACTTCCATGTTATAAAGACCTTCAAATATACCAACAGTTAAGACTGATAACATATTATTGTTAAGAAACAATTGTTTAAGGCTACTCAGGCCAGAGAATGAACTAGGGTTTATATACAGCAGTTTATTATAAGAGAGGTCTAGTACTTGTAGCTGAGATAACCCCTCAAAGTTTCCTTGATGAAGATTGGAGATGAGGTTGTTGTCCAACAGTAGAATATGGATGTTGGCGAGGTTTCTGAAGCTTCCCTGGCTAACATGAACCAGTTGTCTTGCACTACCATCAAGCGCAGATGTGTTCACTTGGAATTCAGTTGACAATGTTTCATAGATGAGAAGTGTTTTCTCCAGTTGTCTGCCATCCAAACAGTCTGTTACAAATTGGTTGAAATTCAAACTACAGTTACACCCACCCTGACATTCAGGATATTCAGCAACATGTATACTGTCATTTTGCAACAGACCAAACTCTTGTATTTCTGATGTGCTGTAACTTGATTCAGGAAATGTTGGCCTCAAGGATGGATGGAGGATAGTCAGATCTTGGTATCGTTCAAAGCGCAGATGAGCCACATTGTATACATTAGTATATCTTTCAACTTGTCCACATGTCTTCATCAGACCGATGTCATGTGCAACAGTCTTATATGGATTGCAATCAAATGGATCCAATCCATTCTGCGAATCACTGGTATCCCTAGATCTGACAGCGAGTAGTTGGATTGTGGATCCTACATTGGTATTTATTTCCAGATTCGCGACGTTGATCTTTATAAAACAGGATCTTGGACTTGGACCCATGGCTGCTATGATGTCATTCCAACACTTCCTGTCAGTTGAGTTAGACTGCACATAGAAATAGTTATAAACAGACCAGTCGAACTGTGTGTGCAACACACTCATTTGGATTTCAAAGCCAGGTTGGGCATAGACATGGAAACTGCATTCTTGATTTTCAAATGTACGAAGCGTTGCAGGAAGAATCAGGTTTCTTGCTAGTGATACATGTCCATTGGGGCAGTGATTGACTTTGTCCAGGGAACTCTTGCTTCCATTTTCAATGTCCGAATCCAAATTATGAGAATCTGACAGATTGCCTACTTCTACTTTTGTTGAGTTGTCAGTCATGGTTCCCTCTGAAGCCTTGGTTTCATTAGTTGAAGAGTCTATATATGGTGAGCCAGACACACCTATAGACTTTGTTTCATTATGTGAAGAGTTGGTACATCTGGAGTCAAACATGTTAGGCAATGTGGCATTGGTTCCATTATGTGAAGAGTCGGTTTGTCCTGAATAAGATGCATTAGATACTGAATCCTTGGTTCTATTATAAGATGTGGCCACACATCCAGAGTCAGACACATTAGCCACTACTGTAGCTTTGCTTCCATTATGTCTAGAGCCTAGTAACCTAGACACATTTGCTGTAGCCTCAGTTCCGTTAAATGAAGAATTTGTATATTGTGAGCTGGACTCAGCAGCCACTTGACTAGCATCATTCACACTTTCAATTTCTGTATGTTGAAAGTCAGAGTCATTATCCATACCCGTGTTCCTATCTAGTCTATTCGTATTCACATTTGACACTGAGTTTGCTGTTACATTGCCTGAGATCACATAGATTAGTACACAGAGTGACGTGAGGATCCATATATTAGACACATGTTTAGCCTCCATAGTGGCTGTACAGATAATTTGGCTGAATCTTTATGCAACACAACTTATGCATTATAGTAGAAGTATATAAGAGTCATAGTTTTAAAATAGTATGATATAGGAAAGGGGATTTTTGCTGACACATACACACATTCCCCGACTTGACTAATTTCTATGCATTCTTTGTGTTCTTTCCAATTTGATTGCGCGCATAGCTAACCTAAACTTATATAGATCATACCTATGTTAACTACATTTGATCAAAACAATTTCTGAACACGGGAATGTTAACACTTTCCACGCGGCTATTAGTTTTACCATACAAAACAAACACTTTTATTCTATCGGAAGCTAACTTTTTATTAAATCAAATAAGCTTAGGCATACATTTTTTGTTCAGTACAGTACAGGGTGTCTCAGAAAAAATTACAACGCACCTTTAGAGGGTTGTAACTTTCTGAATAAGTGTTAGAATAGAATAACTCAAACAAGAATAATATGGCAAACTAGCTTGCTATACTTTAAAGAAAACCGGATGTGATTCGGTTCAGTAATTCCAGAGAAATGAGCAACTACGTAACATTAGTCTGGGAACACTTCCATCCAAGTTTGCTCATATTGAGTGATTCAGACAGGACATACATGAAATCAATACTTCTCTACAAAATGACATGGATTAACGTGTTTTTGTGGTTCTATATTTTATTTTACACCAAATAATATGCCAGATGAGACCAAAGTTTAACACAAAATATAAAATAAAAGTTGTCTAGATAATTTTCACATTTTATACTTAAGAACAGTAAAATTTAAAAATTTGTAGGATAAGTTCAATCTTTTTATAACAATTGGAAACAAAATTATAGTAATTTTAATAAATAATAACAATTGATGATGGCCTATAAGTATAAACATGATTCTAGCAGAATCTATGACGAGCGAAACTTAATTAAATAAACGGAAGCAAATGATACCAGCCGAGTAATTGAAATGAATAAATAATATATAGACTCGGACAAACTGGCGAGAATTAAATTAACAAAGACCTTAAAAATAGACAGCCTCGTACCCGGTCCCTCTCGCTATCGCGGCGATTGGTTACTCCACTAGGCTACAGGGACTGTGCTTACATGGATACATTACTCGGCTGGTATCATTTGCTTGATCCCCGCGTTTATTTAATTAAGTTTTGCTCGTCATAGATTCTGCTAGAATCATGTTTATAGGCCATCATCAATTGTTATTATTTACTCATGTATTTCGGCTGCTAGAGGCTTTCAACAAAAGGCTTTGTATACATAATAGCTCGTTCGTCCAGACGGCGGACGACAGACGGCGGACGCCATACGGCGGTCGCCGGACAGAAATAGTGATAACATAGTCTCTTTCTGATTACATCAGGCGAGACAAAAATCGACAGTCCTGAAATCAGGGCTAGTCGCTACATCTTGGCTAGGAGAAATCCCACAATCATGACAATAATGCCAATTAGGATTGGTTTTCGATGATAAAATGAGTATGTTTGTGCTAAAACTCACAGCTGTGTGAAGAGACTTAAACTACACACTTTACTCAGATTTTAAACAAAATATCCAGCGTAGCAGCATTGCCAAATCAAAATTCGATGTTTTGGGCAGCAAGCTTCCCAATCGTCAACCGGGCGCTGGTTTGGACAAAATATCAGCACTCGTTTGTTTATTTTTCAGCATTTACTGGGCGCTATGGCAGAAGGACAGAGGGGTAAAAATCGCCCAGCACCCGTTTATCTTAAGCCTTATACAGGGTGGTTCAATAAAACCTTGACAGTTTTTTGAAGCCATTTTTTTGAAATTCTGTAGATTTAAAAAAATATCTTTTTCAATATTCATCAACTATATGATCTTGACCATCTATGCTGAAAATATCATTACAAATAACCTTACGGTTGCAAAATAACAGCTATTTGAACAAAGTCTGTCCCATTTCACTCTGTCCACGGGTACTGATTTCGCGACGTTACAACCAGTGTGGTTCAATAAAACGTTGACAGTTTTTCAAAACCATATTTTTCATCTTGGCTGTCTATGCTGAAAATGTCAATGTTAATAATGCTATGGCGGCAAAATGATAGCTATTTGAAGAGAATCTCTCCAAATCTCTTTGCCCACGAGTAAGTCTACGGGAAATGCCCAGCAAGATAACATTAAATGGCATCGTCACTGTTAAGGCATAGAGCATAGACAATTACACATCCATTCTATGAAAATCAATAATTCTAATTAGGGTCACTCGTGGTATTATTATTACGTATTTTTAAATGCCAAAAAAGACGATATTTGTTGTACAGGTTTTTTCCATTTTAATGCAACAAAAAATAAGATAGACAACAAGTTCTGGTATGATACTCTATTCTCTTGGTCATCTTTGATATGCATTGTTAACAACGGTGTTTTAGACTTCAATCGCATTGCAAAACAATATTTGTGGTGGAATGATAAAATAAAAATTGGAGGTAAATCGATAAACTATGCTCATTGGAAGGAAAATGGTGTCATTTTTATCAATGATTTACTGAAAGATAATGGGACTTTTATGTCAAAAGACGAGTTCGAAAAAATTTATCAAGTGAAAACCAATTTCCTAGAGTATAATGGTATTATAAGAGCAATTAAGTAAAACTTCAATATCAGTCAATTAAATGGGTCGAAACTAGTATCACCTTTTAGACCTAGTAACGTGGAACTACTGTTCAAACAGCGAAAAGGTTGTACTTTATTCTACAAAGTCTTTATAAAATCAAAGAAAATGAAACAATCCATTAATAAGTGGCAATTAGACTTTGGTATAGAAAATAGGGAGTGGAAAAAAATATGTCTTTTAAATTTTAAGTTTTCCGATGACACAAAGTATAGATGGTTCCAATATAGAATCAATCAAAGTATTTTAGGAACGAATAGTCTTTTGCTAAAATGTAATATTAGAGGAGATGACTTATGCACTTTTTGTAAACCTCTGAAACAATTACGCATCTTTTCATAACTTGTCAAATCTCAAAATCATTCTGGAATATCTTTAAAAGGTGGGTTAAAGGTCAAACAAATGTGGACTTGAATATGAATCCAGTAACAATACTTTTTGGATCAAATTTGGATTTCACCCTAACATTGATAATGACAATGGCGAAATTCCATATTTATAGAGCAAAGATGACAGAAAAACAGCCAGATTTAGACACTTTCAAACACGAAATTAAGTATTATTACAATATTCTAAAATACCAAGCCACATGTAATTCAGACTTGAATACTTTTCTGGAAAAATGGCATAAATGGAAAAGTCTCTGCACTGATTAACGGATAAGTTTCATTTAAATGTATTTGTCAATATGTTACCCATGTAAAAAGGTGTATGTAGCTTAAGGTCACTGAGTAAGTGACAGTACTATGTTTATGTCAGCTGTCAAGAAGGAATTAAAAAAATAATAATAATAATAAAAAAAAATAATAATAATAAAATAAAAAAAATATTATTACGTATTGATTTCACACCTGAATAGATAGTTAAGATGTTAACAATTACACTGGTTTCACCTGGCGGGATCTTCAAATCTTAGATTACTTACATGCAATTCATCATTCAGTATTCAATGTAACGTCGCGAAATCAGTACCCGTGGACAGAGTGAAATGGGAAAGACTTTGTTCAAATAGCTGTTATTTTGCAACCGTAAGGTTATTTGTAACGATATTTTCAGCATAGATGGTCAAGATCATATAGTTGATGAATATTGAAAAAAAAATTTTTTTTAAATCTACAGAATTTTAAAAAAAATTGCTTCAAAAAACTGTCAAGGTTTTATTGAACCACCCTGTATGTCACATGTTACATAATACTGTACATGTATTATAATAATCAAGGGTTGGAGCCACAAAGACATATCTACAATGGCTGCCATGTGTAAGATTGCATTTTCACACGGGTGCATCTTATAGTTTGTGTGTGCACCAGAAGTGTGTAACATGGCAGCCATTTATATCAGTCACTGTTCACATCACTAGGTATCGGAACAAAAAGACCATATCTGCAATAGCTGCTCTGAGTTATATTTACTGTACCCAATTGCTCAGCATATACTCAACTCTGTATAACAAGTGGCAGCTATTACAGACAAGGCTTTGTGGCAATAAAGCCTGTATGAAACAGAAATGAATTGAAACAGAAATAAATTATAAACTAAAAGTTCAGCACAAACATAAGCGAGAATCCAATCTTATCTTTTGCAAACAAATCTGATCAATTGAAGTAATGTGTGCACGATTTCGTAAAGAAACAAGTTTCACACAACTTTTTCATTATATTAATAGTATAGCAGTTGATTATTTAGTCATATTTAAAAATAGTATGGGAGAGAAAAGGGGATTTTTGCTGACAAATACATACATTCCCCAACTTTACTCGTTCTATGCTTTCTTTGTGTCATTTTCAAGCTTTATTGCACACACTAACCTTTAACTAACCTTTAACTAACCTTTGTCGTTTGTTTGACAAAAGCCGCTACCAACCGCAATCCAAAAAGAATAATTCCAAATTCAATTCAATAGATGATAGTAATTATTTATGAAGCATGAAATGACTTTTATCGTAGGAAATCTTCGGGACCCAAGCTAAGCTAAAAAACATTGCGACTGAAGTAAACATTTTGTGATGGTTGACAATTTTTATTCACTTAACTTAGGAAATCAAAAAGAATAAAAGCAGAAAATTGGTACAGGACATGCATAACTGGAATAGTACAATAGGATGACTGTTTAACACTTTCCACACGGCAGGCGTCTGCAGACGACAGTTCCAAAATGTCACAAAATGTTTCAAAAATGTTGGAATTATTGAATTTCATCATCATATTTGGAGAATCACTATGGGAAAAGCATTAAAATAGTACAAACATGCCTAGTATTGTATGGTTAACTAATCTTGGATATAAACTTTGACAGTTGGGAAACGTTTCTGACAAATCAGTTTTGTGTATGGTAAAATTTATATAGCTGCGTGGATAGTGTTATAATTGGTTGGCAGCATGAACAAGATCACTAATAATGAGTCAACAATTTTGTTTTTTAATATTGTAATCATGTTTGCATTGTGTTACGATATCGCCAGACCTGCACATTTCCTGTATCGCATCGCTATTTGCACCTTGAAAATCATTAACTGCGATACAACTTTCAAAGGCTGGTGCAAAATTGTGATACAAGTTGCTATCGTGGTTCATTAAATGTTCATTAAATTCAAGCATTCAACGTAAACACTGAATGCCACAAAAACATTTGTATATGTTCAAGTCTCCTATTGTTCGAGTCATTCTCACATCCATCTCATATAAGTATGAATCAACCTGACAAATAACTATAAAGTTAAAATACTTGGTTTGCAATAAAATCAAGATATTAGACAGAAAACAGAAAGTTTTAAGTGCAGTTATATTACATCTTTATTTATTGGCATTCAATATGCACAGCGGGAACTATATGGTCGAATCCAACGAAAAGTGTACACGGCTAGATTTTTAGGGTCCAGTTTCAAAATGCTTCGATCTCTTTTTCCTTTTCCCCACTCAAAGTCAACATATCAAGCTTGTATGGAAAAAAAGTGCCATCACTAATCTCTCCAATTGACCACGTGGCGGAATGATGAAGTTGAAGGTACACTTCTCAATGTTACCTACAAATACAAGTACCATTTTTTGATTAAGTGATGATTATTCCACCTATTTACATATTGCATTCAAATTTGTGATTGTATTGTATTCAGAAAATGCTAATGCTTATAGAAAGTGGACATATTTGTACAGGTACTCATCTTTTTTACATTTTAGATTCACACAGTTAGGTAGCATTTTCAGGCTCTCAATACTTTGAAACATGGGGTTGAGTCACTTTGTATACTTTCACCAAGATGATTTTAATGAACATTTGTTTTCATGTACCTCAAAGAGGGGGAATGACCCTTTCTGGAAAATTTAGAATTTTGAGCATGCGCCAGAAACTTAAGTACATAGAGGAATGTGGACATTTTGTATTCGTAGGTAACAGTTAATGTATACGTATAGGTATAAGAGAAGTAAAACTGTAATAAATTAATGTTGTACTTAATTTATGCTGCATTTTGGGGGTGAAATGATCATGCAGGGTTGTTAACAATATATTTTTTTAAATAAACATGTCAAAACATGTTTAAATCCTAATATTATGGACATATTCCCCAATAGTTTACTTTAAATAGATACTAGAATATTAATTTAATGTTGAAAAAATATACAATATCTAACTCTCAGTTGTGATTTTGAATAGGTTTATTAAGAACAAAATATCAGGCAACAATTTTAAGCATTCCTATAAGAGAAAAACATGTTAAGACTTAAAGCACGGTAGCTAATATTGCAATAATCAAAGTATTCGTAGGTAACACATTTGTTCTCAACTTTAACTTCGTTGACTAAGAACGGTTGGATTCTTTGATTTTACATATGTTTAAGAGGCAAAATTGTACTCGACGTAGTTTTTATGCCCTGAATCGCGTGTGAGGGTGAATGTCGTACAGCAAAATAAAAAGGTGTCTTGCTTGACGTTAAAAGTTGATAATATAAGAATGTGCGCTTAGCACTGCTTTTACAAAACAATCAGAATTGCGTAATATTCAACATTTGAATAAAAAGCAAATAAACCAAATAAACATTAAAATTATATAAAACTATGTTCCTATATATTTCTAAGATATAAAAGAAAACATCCTAAACATCAATAAACTCACTAGGCCTATACTGTTAGTATTATTGATCATCTAATTTGGTTAAGGAATGTTGATTAAAATTAATTTACACATGATAATTACGGCAGAAAATGTTTTATTATGCTAACGTATCTGATCGTCCAATTTTGTAAGTGTCTTTCTTGCTTGACTTTCAATTATTAAGAATGTGCATTTTTAAATGCACATTCTTCTACTAAACAGTCAGAAGTGTGTAATATTTAACATCTGATACAAGGCAAGATGATTAAAATTTCGTAAAGGTATAGTTAAACAATCAATTAACTCGCTAGTATAATATTCTTACTCATCTCATTTGGAAAAAAGCATGTTCATCATTAAAACTAAACATAATGAAATATTAAGCATATAGAAACATGTTAAGTAAGATACATCTGATCATTCAGCCTTGTAATCTCTACTTAACAAGTTTAGTGGATCTTGTTGTATTCTTTGTGTAGTTAGTTCTTCATCTCTCTCTTGTCACGAGAATGAATATCTAGTAGAACAGAATTACTCTTTGTTTATTATAGGACATTTTAGAATGTTAAGAATGAACGTTTCAGTTTCCGTGTGAATCCAAAGTATTGGATCGAATCAACTATTGAACATTTCCTCGAGCCATCATTAATTAGAAAGCAAGCGGTTTTCTTTTAGCAAACAGTTTGATTTGCCTGTAATTCATAATCTTGAATGTCCGGTTATTTGTTTTAAGCAATAAAACAACCGGTTGTCTTCCTCAATTTGTTCTAAATGAAGGAGGCAAGTGAGTCTTCTAGCAGTTATCATTTTGAATAGCTGTTTTAAACACGAAAGCCAGATCGCTTTTTAATTCATTTAATATATACTTTGAAATAATTTCATATCAGACCTTATATTATATATATAAGTTTAATATGAGCCGAACATGTTCAAAGTCTAGAATATTCAAATGTCGTGCATTTCAGTCCACAGCGCGCGGAATAAAGCACACACAACTTACAGCAAGACATCCAGTTGTCAGATTAGAATTAAGATATAATTTCCTAGTTTGGAATTTGTATCATTCTAAAAGTCATACATAGTAAGTTTTTATCGAGTTTCAACCGGAGGCAGATTCCGTTTGACATAGAATCACCAATATTAAATATTTTGTCAGATGTAGACAAAATAGGAATTTTATGTTTAAAAATTCAATGTTGTTTGATTTAAAAACACTAATCTAATAGGTTTTGCCACGACAGAGATATTGTCGGGCATGTACCTTTCATTGTGATTTTCTTTTAAATCAACCACTGCTTAGTTCAATTACACTAATTAATGAATGTCGGAAGCATTATTCATGAACAATTCTTGATTTGAGACTGAAATCAGTTAGGCCTACCCTTGATTACCTCCCACCTATAAAAAAAGGGAAAATGTTTTACTAAATTTCTTGTTCACTTAAAATACGTTTCGGTGACATTACACAACCTGCCCGAGCAAAAATGAAGCAAGTTATTTTATATTTGTGACACATGAATTCAATTTTCAAATACAACTACAATAATGGCCAATATTATGTACCTCAGTAGTCACTTCTCTGCAATTCCAGAGGAAGTTGGTTAACTACGTATACATCATATCGACAAGCTGGTTTAAAACAATATTACGCACCAAACGATATTATTCCCGTCTTATACATTCCTGCTAAATATTTACATAATATAAGGTGCGAATGAAAGCGAAAAACAATACAGGAATTGTACCATGCTCATTAACTAATATATAGGTTACCTACGAATACAAAATGGAATATGAGAAAATTGATTATGAAGCCGAAATTTCATGGATATTATGACTAAATGTACCCATTTTAAGACGATCAACGTGTAATCTATGGATATAAATAACATTCATTCACTCTAACTCCAACAAAAAATATGTTCTCGGCAAAACCAGTGTGATTACACCATGCATTTTATTTAAATCAACACCTCCTATTTTCATTTAATAAGGGAATATTATTTTTTTCCCTCCAAATATAAATATAATAATATATCCAGTCAGATTGTATGATTGCGCACTGCTTGTATGTAAAATAAAATCATTTAGGGCCAATATGCACCGTGTATATTATTGAATGTTGCCTACATATACATGTTACCTCCGAATACAAATATCTTTTCATTTGGTACAGTGACCTAGGTTAGGCTATGCAAATGATGCGCAGTGAACTGTGCATTAGTGGTGGAGTGAGGGGCTTCAATGTTTGGTCATTGACCGTATTCGTTTCACACCACGCAGACGTATTATTTCTTAGTATTATTAGCGCGGTTTTTTCGAGTCTGAATTCCAACAACGTGATGTTCAATGCAGATGAACAGAGAGGTGCCGCGTCATCTGAGTATCTCACTAAAACAGATGTTGGAGACTGTATAAAGGTAGCTTTTGGTGATCTTAAAGTGTATTTCGACAATAGCTTACACAAGCAGAAAGTCGAGAGTGAGAAATTACTACAAACTACATCACAGCAGGTGGCTGAGCTTAAAAGAGCTTCCTAATTGCAATTTAATCGCAAAGGGAATAAAACGCAGTATGTTTTTAACGCCGGCATTTAGAGAATTTCACCTTGGTAGGAGAATTGGTATCGGACGGATGATTCTAAGCTGAGGTGGAAAAAAGGAGTTGCCGCTCTGAAAAAGCGAAACAAACTGATAAGATTAGCAGATAAAAGTGAAGGAGGTTCGTTCTGTATAGTTTGTTGTGTAAATAGTTTTATGTCAATTTTTAATGTATGAGATGTTTATAAGTATAATATTACGAATCATTACATGGGTGCAAAAATACCATGCATGGTGTTATCTTGTTTTCCGATGTTATCGGACAATAGCTGCTATGCTTGAGACCAGCTGTGTCGGTTTTTCATCTTAAGCCGGATTATATATTTCGTTGATTACCTGGAGATGTTATGTCATTGATACGTATGTACTATCGATTACAAATAATGTCTGTACAATCTCTTGTATTCACACACTTGATTGTTTAGTGCCCATCATCATATTAATGATACATGTGTCTTGGTACAGGCGTTGGTATTGATTGATATGTTTACATAGGCTTGTGTTGATAATTTTTGACTACATGTGTAATGATGCGTATTTCTTAGTTGTTTTTGTTGACATACAGGGTGGGCAGTAGTGGATGAGTATACTTGAGTGATGATCTTGGCAGGATGTGGCAAGCTGGGACATTGGAGTAGTACATGCAGAGGGGACCCATGCAGAGTTGCCAGAACCTTTAATAAAGAAGGTGGTACCCAAGCAGTAGCAGGGGTGAGAATCTGTTCATATAATTTGATTGATTATCGATTAAACTTAATGTTGAGTTGACTGTGTTTTGTTTTGTATGTTACCACGTTGAGTGGGATAATGATGATGCATGTTCAGCATAATGTGTTATGATTAATGATTATATGATAACTGGTATCGGATATTGTTCCCTCGAGCCTGAGTGCTTTCATAGTTGTTTTATTTACATACAACATGAAGTGACCGTTGTTATGTATGTGTTTTTATACGTGCTCTGGTGGTATCTCATAAAGCAGACGATAAGACTGATATGAATGATATGGAACAGAATTCTGGGTACGACAATAATAACTATATTATAATTATTTTGATTATGAGCAAGGGATAACAAGTCCTGTTCTCAGAGGCAGACTTAAATCTGCTTTACTTTTCTGGAGGAGTATTGGTGCTAACTCTGTAGTTCTTGATACTACAGAAAATGGTTACAAACTTCCATTCATTGAAACGCCTTCCACAGCGGTGTTCACGATCAATAAGTCAGCTTACATTTTTAAGGACTTTGTTTCTAGTGCTATTTTAGAATTAGTTGGCAAATCTATTGTTAATGAGTGTTTGTATATTCCTTTTGTTGTTAACCCACTTTCTGTTTCAGTCCAAGCCAAGGGTAAACTTAGATTAATTTTAGATCTGAGATATATTAACCATTCTCTTTGGAAAGACAATTAGGTTCGAAGACTGGAACCTAGCATTGGCATACTTCCGTAAAGGAGATTATGTGTTTTGTTACGACCTAAAGTCAGGTTATCATCATATAGAAATATTTCCTGAACATACCAAATTTCTTGGATTTTCATGGGTGTTTAATCGTGTAGTCAAGTATTTTACTTTCCAATGCATCCCATTTGGATTGGCGACTGCGCCTTACATTTTCACCAAGTGTTTGAGGCCTCTAGTATAGCATTGGCGCAGTATGGGTTTCCCTTCATGGTGTTGTATATCGACGATGGATGGATGGTGTAGAACAAGTTCAGAGGCAGAATGTAGCAGAGTCGCAAGTATTGTTAAAAAAGACCTTATTGATTCAGGTTTTGTATCCAATGTTGAGAAGTCTTATTGGGATCCTATACAGTTGATTGATTGGTTGGGTATTACATGGAATGCTCGTGAAGGCGCAATATATGTGATACAGAGAAGAATATTTGATATACAAAAGTGTTTAGACGAATTGTTTACCCTGGACAACTCCCAGGAGTAGGCGCTTTAGCCGGTAAGATAATCTCTACTATTCCAGTAGTAGGACATATTGCTCAACTGATAACAAGGTTTATGTATCAAGAAATTTTGCAACGAGTAAAATGGGATAAGGTGTTTAGAGTCAGTGATGATAGTAAAATGGTTGAAGAGTTGTTTTTCTGGAAAAACAACCTAGTACAGCTTAATAAAAGTTTTCTTTTAAATCATTCTGTTCCGCAGCTTTTGGTATATTCAGACGCTAAGTCAAACTGGATGTGGAGCTTGGACGGTTGAGTTTGGGAACACGATGAAATTTAACAAGACGTGGAATGGTGAGGAACAATTGAAAAGTTCAACATGGCGTACGTGAGTTAAAGGGTGTATCCTTAGCTATTCAAGCTTTTTCGCCACAATTAAGTACCAAGAGTGTACGAGTTTTGTCTGATAACAAAGGTGTAATAGCCATCGTTTCCAAAGGTAGTAGAGTGCCTGAATTACACAACCTCAGCGTGAGTTTGTTTGAGTTCTGTAAATTACATAACATCTCATTAGATGTACAATGGATTCCGAGAAATCAAAACCAAGTCGCAAAATGAAATTAGCCGTGAGATTGTTTTTGATGATTGGGGTGTTTCGAATACCTTTTTTCAATTTATTTCGAAATTGTGGGGGCCATATTCTGTAGACCGTTTTGCAGACGATTCTAACGCAAACTAGTTGGTTTAATTCCAATTACTGGTGCACAGGTACAGAATCAGTTGATGCTTTCTCTTGTGATTGGAGTGGCTGGGTTTGGGTTGTAGCTCCTATCTGTTTATTGAGTCAGGTCATTAGTCATGTACATGTGTGTAAAGCTCGAGCGACGTTGTTAGTTCCTGAATGGCCTTCTTCGCCGTTTTGGCCACTTTTGTGCTCCAAGCATAGTTTATCATAGGTATATGGTTTCACATGTAATACGATTTTCTGGCACTAACGGTATTTTTGTGCATAAGCGTGATACAAAATCCATTTTTGGATCCAAGTTGCTCATAAGTGCTATTCTTTGCATAAGGTTGGAGGGCTAAGATTTTGTGTGTGTTGAGATAGATAATTTATGATCATGGCTACTGGGTTAGAGATAAGGGTAAGGCCACTGGGCCATATGTAACGGTGAGACCGTTGACTATCCCTAAATTTGGCGAGACCAAAACGAGCCTGAAGGCTACAGTGCTTGATACACTGTTTGATCACAGAATCATCTTTGAGATTAACCAGTTAGTTAGTGATTCTTTGAGAATATTATAAGAATACTGGTATGAGATAAATTGATAACATTTATATTTAATGTTATTATTGCACTTGCAGATGGATACAACCCGATGATAGTTATAAAGTTACACTAAATTTGGCGAGACCAAAACGAGCCTGAAGGCTACAGACTACAGTGCTTGATACACTGTTCGATCACAGAATCATGTTTGAGATTAACCAGTTGGTTAGTGATTCTTTGAGAATATTATAAGAATACTGGTATGAGATAAATTGATAACATTTATATTTAATGTTATTATTGCCCTTGCAGATGGTAACAACCCGATGATAGTTATAAAGTTACACTAAATTTGGCGAGACCAAAACGAGCCTGAAGGCTACAGTGCTTGATACACTGTTCGATCACAGAATCATGTTTGAGATTAACCAGTTGGTTAGTGATTCTTTGAGAATATTATAAGAATACTGGTATGAGATAATTAGATAACATTTATATTTAATGTTATTATTGCACTTGCAGATGGAAACAACCCGATGATAGTTATAAAATTACTATGATGACAGTTTTAGAAGCATCGAGAGCTGAGAGTACAACTGACAAATATAATAGAATGCTCTCCTATTGGGAGAAGTGGGCTCAAGATAATGGTATGCATCTCCTGTTTTGGCCAGTGCTGAAGATATTGCTAGATATCTTATCTTTCTTTATAATGGCAAAGCCCCATTATCTAGGATCCAGTCAACATTTTACGCTATCAAGTGGCGTCCGGACTGTCAACCTAATGTTACTGTGAACCCCTATGACTCTAAATTTCTCTCCAATCTTTTGTTCGGTCTTAAGAAAATACTGACTAAACCTATTGTTAAGAAAGAGCCTGTTTCGCCAGAGATTATTAGACTCTCATCAATAACTTTGGTATTGAAGATAGCCTGAAGAACCTTCGATTATGTACTATGATATTATTAGCATATTATATGCAGGTTTTCTTAGATTTAATGAGCTTAATTTTATGAAATCAGATAATTCTTACAGGCTTAGAGATTGGCAGATTTCCTACACGAGCTGTTTAGAAATCTTTAAAGATGCATTGGCTACGGTTGGTGCTAACCCTAAGAGTTTTGGGTTACATAGTCTTCGAGCAGGTGGGGCAACCGCTGCAGCCAATTATGGTGTTCCTGACCGGCTTTTTAAGAAGCATGGGCGATGGCGGTCCGAAACGGCGAAGGATGGGTATGTGAAAGATTCCATGCAAAGTAGACTTGCAGTCTCACTTAACTTAGGTCTGTAAGATATTTGTAGCTATTCAGTTTTCAGCCAAGCTGTTTTGTAAATATAAGAGATATGTTATCGATGCTGATAATCATGATAATTGCATGATAAATGATACAACATTGTTGCATTCCCGTTCTTTAATGCTTGACATAGGGGAGGACAGTATGTCCACGTGCGTGTCAACGAAGATCGGCGCTCCCCGGATTCAAGTGTATATATGTGTTTCTTGCAGGGACCTAGGGTAACGGTAGAAATTGAAAATGATTTCTTCCCGTTTGAGTGCAACGTATTAGGGAAGAAATATCTTTTCATTTGGTACAGTGACCTAGGTTAGGCTATGCAAATGATGCGCAGTGAACTGTGCATTAGTGGTGGAGTGAGGGGCTTCAATGTTTGGTCATTGACCGTATTCGTTTCACACCACGCAGACGTATTATTTACCGTGTGAATGTTTTAATTATCAATATGAATTGATATGCATGCAATAATAGAACATTAATAGAACATTAATAGAACATTAATTTTCAGCTTCATGAAGGATCGCGATCGATAAACAGCATTCCGTATCCTTTGATTGATAACAAAGCTTTTATTAGCAGGAAGCTGTAAAAGAACGGCCTTCAGAAGGCAACAAGTAAGAAGAGGGAAGGAGAAGATGAAGAAGATGAAGAAGGTGAAGAAGATGAAGAAGAGTGAAGAATGAAGATAAACCGAGGTGATGTTTAAACTATTCTATTAGAATCCTGGCAAGGTAAGCCACTCTTTTTGATATCAGGCCTAACATAATCAGGCCTTCATGATTAAGTTATTAGCCCCTCCCCTCTGACATGGGGAGGACAGTATGTCCACGTGCGTGTCAACGAAGATCGGCGCTCCCCGGATTCAAGTGTATATATGTGTTTCTTGCAGGGACCTAGGGTAACGGTAGAAATTGAAAATGATTTCTTCCCGTTTGAGTGCAACGTATTAGGGAAGAACATGAAGTCAATGCACGAGAAGCTGTTACTGATTATTTATATAAACATTAATCACCCCCATTGCGATTTAAATCAACTGTCAGAGGATGTCTTTGCGTGAATAACATAAACAACTACACTAATAGGTGTAACAAGATTGAGACATAGGGAGGCTATATTCAATCAACTTTTAAGACAACAACAAATTATTGATGCACTTGTACGCAAACTACAGAATTTTGTGAAAAGTTACTCACAAAAGCTGAAAGATTGATGCAAAACTTCTCTGTGGCTTGCTGAACGCAGCGCACATTTCTACTTTATTCCAGTCGATACAAGTATGTAACAACAGAAGGAATAACCACGGTATCGTTATTTGTATTTGAAGGTAAAAGTTCATATTTCAAATTTGCCTACGAATACAGCCTTTTATTGCTGATTATTTCAAAAAATGTTGCCTTCAAGATGATAAAACTTGGCACACATGTACATTGTATCACACTTCGCTTATTCTATAGATATCATTCACTAATCTGTGTTTATATTAAAATGGCTGTGTTTTAAATAGGTATTCGGAGGTAATGCATTTTTTTTACCAAACCGATCGTTTCCGCTTTTAAAATTTCTAACAGCTTTATCAAAAAATCGACTTGAATGTGGACAATGCATTTAAGTATTTAACATATTTAGGTATCCTTACAACACAAATTACACTACCTCAGGCGAATTCTTCCCCGAAAGTGAGATTTAACAAAACATGTATTGGTAGGTAACGTCAAAACTTACCACAGCCAAAAAAATCACAACAATTCAGGGGATTGATCAAAAGTAACAAAAATTACAAGAGGCATTCTTGAGATATCCACCAATCAAACAGGTAAAATTATTTCCGCTTAAGCTCGTTTTCATCTAAACAGTTATATGTCTAAAATAAAACCTTAACAACTATTTTGTAAAAAGGGTGAAAATAGCAGGTTTATTGCTCGCATACGCCCAATTGTGCATAGAAGTTAGTCATATTATATATGGCGCGAAGCGTCTCATCGAGGCGGATACGTATAACACAAAAATAAAATAGTCAAGATATAGATTATTTTATTATAGGCCTGAACATCACGTGTACACTTTTCGTTGGATTCGACCATATACGCAAATACATAATGATGACATCATGTCACCAGGTACAACCTTGTCTGCTTCAGAAAAAAAATGAGATTTTGAGCAAATCCGACAGAGTTGTTGTAAGCAAGCGTTCCTTTCTTTATTGGAAGTATTTTAAAAATATGAGGAAAAGAAAATGTATACACATGGAAAAAAGTATCGCACCACTGCTTTTTTGTTGAAAAGTGCAAATGTGGCCACGAATTTTGCCACTATGGTGTGATATTAAGGATCATTTGTTTGCGTAAGCTGTCCAACAAAATGTTGTGCAACAAAAGGGCCACATTTTAGTATGTGACGTAATCGATGTAATGTTTTTTCAAGGCCAAGGGGAAAATGCATGATTTTGTCCAAAAACATTCATGAAACAAGTTTGGGTATAACGCGATATTGAATAGACTTTAAAAACTTAAAATAGTCATTATATTAGTCACCGTTGATTTTGTTTTTGTTTATTTGACCTAGGTCAACACCTTCGCGATATTGCTTTTGTCATTTGAACTTCTTTAAAATATGACCTATTTTGACCTTAGACCCCATAACCGTTGGGCGTACGAAAAAGAGAGTTTTTTTGTTTAATTTGACCCCAGATGACCTTTGACCTTGGAATACTTAATTGTGTTACCAAAGATTACAACTTTAGATATTAATCATCGGGCCTCTCAATATCGCGTTATACCCAAACTTTTTCCATGCATGCTTTTGGACAAAAACATGCATTTTCCCCTTGGCCTTGAAAAAACATTACATCGATTACGTCACAAACTAAAATGTGGCCCTTTTATTGCACAACATTTTGTTGGACAGCTTACGCAAACAACTGATGCTTAATATCACACCATGGTGGCAAAATTCGAGGCCACATTTGCACTTTTCAAAAAAAAAGCAGTGGTGCGATACTTTTTTCCATGTGTATATTTTCTTTTCATTTTCTTGATATACTTTACAAACTATTTTACTCTTTATCTCGTAATAAATCTGGCTGACAGGAAGTAACTTCTTAACTTGACATGATTCATTTTATGTATACCTTAATATATTTCAAAAAAATTTAAACAAATATAAACTAAAAATGTAATGCTATAGGCCTATGCACAAAACAATATATCAAAATTCATACTGAAATATACACACTACATATACCACATACTATAAGAGACATTGTAAAACAGGACAACCTAAAATGCTCCAATGATGGAACTTTGAAGGACAGTATCCTTTGGAATTCTTAAAAATGTTACAGGTTCTGTGTTTTAAGAAGGAGTTCAATTTCTTTGAAACATTTAAAGGTTCCGATTGCTGACCTGATTTTGAACTTGATGTTTTGTATTCCACATGAAGGGTCATCCATAAAATAGTGATATTCCAAAGTTTTAATTGCATAACTATAATGGTTCTTATTTTAGAAGCTATGGTTACATGAAATTTGCCCATTGAGTAGTGCACAAACTAGCTGGGTCCCATCTTTGGCAGTAATTCACCACATTTTGGGCTACAATGTCCAAATAGAGCATAAATAAATGTCCAAATAAATACCTTGCACCTAAATAAATGTCCAAATAAATACCTTGCACCTAAGATTTAACAGAAATAATAAGAAAAATATAGGTTTTCATTTGATATCAAAATATTTTGATGTGAGAGAAAAAGCTAAAGTGATCGGAACATACACCTTTAAATTAGAACAAGTTTTCTTAGGGCTTATAGACATAATTAGTACGACTTTATCTGCTTGCAATTGGTAAATCTATCCTCATCTAATATTGTTATTTTGTGTTGATTAAAATGAAATAAGTAGATTTGTCTTGAGTGTGTAGTTGCCATTTTTACTCACACGGCTGTTTCGTCGATCATAATGTATATGTTCCCATTAACTTTGCCTTTACGGTCTAAACAACTAAACAAAGAATTACCAATGATGGTGTACAGGAATGGATTGAGAGCAGAATTTATCGGGAGCACTAAACCAATTATCCACGCAAAAACCTCAGGAGAAACCTCTATGGTTTCCGTTTGCACCAAAATCCCAATAACGACAATTGGCAACCAGCAAAGCAAATCGGTTAACGTGGTCAGTCCCATCTTGAAAGCCATTTTCAGATCGGTTTTTAATCGGGACATGTTTGACATTCGTATTTGAATGAATAAACTAATGTAACATATCGCAACGGTAACGCAGCAGAAGAAATTGACTCCAAGAAATAGGATGATTGAATATGTGGGGCTTAGATGGCTGCCAACTTTTTCATTTTTAAAGAATGGTGCAACATCATCGGGTCTATCAATTTTGTTATAGGAGATTGTCACATTGCCTGATGTTTTACGAGTTAATAATCTTCTGGCCAGTGGTAACCCTATACATACTTCAGAAAATTGATAAAGATGTTGATCTTTTTCCAACCCGATTCCTAATGCACTGAAAACAAGTGCAAGCATCCATATTAATATTGTAACAAGTATTTTTGACTTTGTTGTCAAAAACAGTTTCTGACTCACTACAGTATTTCTAAAGGCCCAAAATCTGTCAATACCAATCAAAAGAATAAAGAATAGGGATGCTTCACTCGAAAGTATTGATAGGAAACCTGATAGTTTACACAGTGCGTGACTCCTCCAATGATCAGCTTCAATAGGAAAATATTGCTTAAAGTACTGATCAGCTGACGCAATTATTAGCATATACACTCCCATAAGAAAATCAGCAGCGGCAAGGTTGGTTATGAATAGAACTTGTTTCTGGTAATCGGTTTGTTCTTTTCCCCTGGTTAGTTTCCAGCAACCCCATACAAGAACATATATGTTAGCAATTAATGCAAATACACCAATTATCCACATGGAATACTTGATCAGTGTATTTGGTAGGAGCTCATTACAGGTCATGTATTCTGATTTTGGTTCTATTGATATGCATTGAAGTCCTGTTGGCGAGTGTATAAAACAGCATGATGCTGGAGTGTCTACTGTTATAGTAGTAGTATTTGTAAGTCCAGCAAAAGATGTGGATGTTATTTTGGACAGTGGATTATATTGAAGGTTAATATACTTCATATGTGATTGATTTTCAAATGCATATGGTTGAATTACACTTATTTGGTTACTTTGGAGCTCAAGGGTCACAAGCTCATGTAATCTAGAGAAGGAGGCATCAATATTTGATATTTTGTTGTCTTTTAAACTCAGAACCAGCAATTTATCGCAGTCCGTAAGCCTAATCAAAGCAGAGGTCATCAGCGTGTTGTTGCCTAAAAACAGAACAGTTAAATTCACCAGATCCCTAAATATACCCTTTTTTAATAATGTTAGTTTGTTATTAGTCAAAGATAACACAGATAAGTGAATCAAACCTTGAAATATATCTTCATGCATATTGATTAATTGGTTACCACTCACGCGCAGGTCTGTTAATTGCCTAAGATCCCTGAATACACCCGATTGCAATGCTGTTAGGTTGTTATTATTCAGCCATAACACAGACAGGTTGACTAACCCTTGAAATGTATCTACATGGAGATTGGATATCTGGTTATCAGTTAAGGATAGCCGTGTTAATTGCCTGAGATCCCTGAATACACCTGATTGCAATGCTGTTAGGTTGTTATTATCCAGCCGTAACTCAGAGAGGTTGACTAACCCTTGAAATGTATCTACATGGAGATTGGATATCTGGTTACCATTCAAGAATAGCGGTATTAATTGCCTGAGATCCCTGAATACACCTGATTGCAATGCTGTTAGGTTGTTATCATACAGCCATAACACAGACAGGTTGACTAACCCTTGAAATGTATCTACATGGAGATTGGATATCTGGTTACCAAACAAGGTTAGCTGTGTTAATTGCCCGAGATCCCTGAATACACCTGGTTGCAATGCTGCTAGGTTGTTATCATACAGCCATAACACAGACAGGTTGACTAACCCTTGAAATATATCTACATGGAGATTGGATATCTGGTTATCAGTTAAGGATAGCTGTGTTAATTGCCCGAGATCCCTGAATACACCTGATTGCAATGCTGTTAGGTTGTTATCATCCAGATATAACACAGACAGGTTGACTAACCCTTGAAATATATCTACATGGAGATTGGATATCTGGTTATCAGTTAAGGATAGCTGTGTTAATTGCCCGAGATCCCTGAATACACCTGGTTGCAATGCTGTTAGGTTGTTATTATTCAGCCATAACAAAGACAGGTTGACTAACCCTTGAAATGTATCTACATGGAGATTGGATATCTGGTTACCAAACAAGGTTAGCTGTGTTAATTGCCTGAGATCCCTGAATACACCTGATTGCAATGCTGTTAGGTTGTTATCATGCAGCCTTAACACAGACAAGTTGAATAACCCTTGAAATATATCAACATGGAGATTGGATATCTGGTTATGAGCTAAGGTTAGCTGTGTTAATTGCCTGAGATCCCTGAATACACCTGGTTGCAATGCTGCTAGATTGTTATCATACAGCCATAACACAGACAGGTTGACTAACCCTTGAAATGTATCTACATGGAGATTGGATATCTGGTTATCATTCAAGTATAGCAATGTTAATTGCCTGAGATCCCTGAATACACCTGATTGCAATGTTGTTAGGTTGTTATTATGCAGCTTTAATACAGATAAGTTGTCTAACCCTTGAAATGTATCTACATGGAGATTGGATAACTGGTTATTATACAAAATCAATTCTTTTAGTTGTCCAAGATCATCAAATATACCAGGTTCTAATGTTGTTAATGTGTTAGTATTCAGATCTAGCACAGATAAAGTATGCAATCCTTGAAACTGATCAACATGAAGAACTGTCAACTGATTGTGATTCAAATATAAATTGTGTAACCGAGCACAATCCCAAAATGCAGCTGGTGCCAGTGTTTCTAGCACATTATCATTCAATGATAAGTCCAGCAAGTTAACTAACCCTTGGAAGAGAAATTCATTGAGATGAGATAATTTATTGTTGGCCAGATTTAGATGTGTCAATTGAACCAGATTCTGGAATACACTGGAATTTGTCGGATTGTGAAGTTTGGCAATTTGATTCCCATGCAACAATAAATGTGTCATTTTCTTGAGGTTCTCAAACATATCTATACCTATATTAACAATTCTATTTTCAGAAAGTTCAAGGAAATGCAAATTAATCAAATCCTGAAAAATATGTTGGTCTAATTCAACTAGAAAGTTATCTGATAAGGACAAAGCTTGAATTGTCTTCAAATCTGAGAATGTTGCTGGTTCAATATATGAAATTTCATTTCCTGATAAATACAGTACCTCCATGTTATGAATACCTTCAAACATACCAACTGTTAAAACTGATAACATATTACCGTTGAGAAACAATTGTTTAAGGCTACTTAGGCCAGAGAATGAACTAGAGTTTATATACAGCAGTTTATTATTAGAAAGATCAAGTACTTGCAGCTGAGATAATCCCTCAAAGTTTCCTTGATGAAGACTGGTGATGAGATTATTGTCCAGCAGTAGAATATTGATGTTGGTGAGGTTTCTGAAGCTTCCCAAGCTAACATTAACCAGTTGTCTTGCACTACCATCAAGAGCAGATAGGTTGACTTGGAATTCAGTTGACAATTTTTCATAGATGAGAAGTGTTTTCTCCAGTTGTCTGTCATCCAAACAGTCTGTTATAAATTGGTTGAAATTCAAACTACAGTTACACCCACCCTGACATTCAGGATATTCAGCAACATATATCATATCATTTTGCAACAGACTAAACTCTGGTATTTCTGATGTGCTGTAACTTGATTCAGGAAGTATTGGCCTCAAAGATGGATGATGGATAGTCAGTTCTTGATATTGTTCAACGCGCAGATGAGCCACATTGTATACATTAGTATATCTTTCAACTCGTCCACATGTCGTCTGCAGGCCAATGTCATGTGTAACATTCTGATATGGATTGCAATCTGATGGATCCAATTCATTCTGCGAATCACTGCTATCCCCATATCTGACAGCGAGTAGTTGAATTGTGAATCCTACATTGGTATTAATTTCCAGATTCACACTGCTGTTTATCTTCATAATACAGGATCTTTGACTTGTGCCCATGACTGCTATGATGTCATTCCAACACTCTTTGTCAGTTGAGTTAGGCTGCACATAGAAATAGTTATAAATAGACCAGTCAGACTGCGTCAGTTGAATTTCAAAGCCAGTTGGGGCGTATACATGGACACTACATTGTTGATTTTCAAATGTACGAAGCGTTGCAGGAAGAATCTGGTTTCTTGCTAGAGATACATGTCCATTGGGGCAGTGAGTGGCATTGTCCAGGGAACTCTTGCTTCCATTTTCAATGTCCGAATCCAAATAATGAGAATCTGACAGATTGCCTACTTCTAATGTTGATGAATTGTCAGTCATTGTACCCTCTGAAGCCTTAGTCTCGTTAGTTGAAGAGTCTGCATATGGTGAGCCAGACACACTTGCTTTAGCCTTTGTTTCATTATGTGAAGAGTTTATACATCCAGAGTCAGACATGTTAGGTGATGTGACATTGGTGCCATTATGTGAAGAGTTGGTATGTCCAGATTCAGTTGCATTAGTTACTGAATCTTTGGTTCTATTATAAGATGAGACCACAGATCCAGAGTCAGACACATTAGCCACTACTGTAGCTTTGCTTCCATTATGCGAAGAGCCTATGTAAAGCCACCTAGACACATTGTTTGTAGCTTCAGTTCCGATAAGTGAAGAGTTCATATATTGTGAGCTGGACTCAGCAGCCGCTTGACTAGCATCATTTACACTTGCATTGTCCGTATGCTGAAAGTCAGAGTGATCATCCGTACCAGTATTCCCGTTTGACACTGAGTGTGAAGATGGAATGCCAGAGAAGACAAAGACTAGTACACAGAGTGAAGTGACGATCCACCAATTAGATACAAAGTTAACCTCCATATTGGCTATACAGATAATTTTGGCTGAATCTTTAGCCAACAATTTATTTGTATCACTTGAAGCAATGTATGGCAACAACATTATGACACAGTTTCACACAACTTTTGCATTATATTAAGAGTATATAGCTGGATTTCTGAGTCATAATTTAAAAATAGTATGGTAAAGAAAAGGGGATTTTTGCTGACAAATACACACATTCCCCAACTAATGACGAATGTCTAGGCTTTGTTTGTGTTCTTTTCAATTCGATTACGCATAGGTCATACAAGTGTGAACTACTTCGGAACAATACCGTTACTGAACTCCCAATTCAATCCCATTTTAAAATCATATTCATGCAAGCGTGAAATAACTTTTGTCGAGAGAAATAGTTGGTACTTACCCATTCAAAATATAAAATGATTGTAACCGTGAACGAAATATATTTTGATGGTGATGTTACAATTAATAAAATAATTATTTGGCTTGTCCAACATAATTCTGAGTTGCTCATGCACTAGGATTATACAAATGTCACGACGTACATTATAACAATGTACATCTATCAACTCCCTTTGGCTGGAGTGAGGATTGGTTTATTTATGCCAAATAAATGCATTTCTAGTATGTGGCAGATTAACGCTTCACAAGTTATCTTTGCGTGTGCGTTCTGATTTTGTAATCCTAGTGATTAGCAGCAATAGTGACATTTCATCCTGAATGGATTGATGCAAACTGCAAACTGTTTATTGAGATTTTAATTATGTGAAGATTTTAATACTTCCAAAAATGCATGACTATTATCCATGGTGTAAAAGACTCCAGCTCCACTAATTTCTATGCTTTCTTTGTGTTCTTTTCAAGCTTTATTGCTCAACCTAACTTACAGGTCATATATATGTGTTACCTACATTTGGACAAAAGCCAATTTCCAATTCAATCCCATTTTAGAATGATTAATATATCGGAAAGTATGGCATGACAATTACTAATAAAGGCATTACACCCTGTGGGTTTTTTTCTTATTATTTTCTTTTTTGTTATACTGGAATGATTTTGAATTTTATATTCACCTAACAATGAAATAATTATTATTGACGACCATTTCAGGTTAGACTAGACATTTGAATAGAGTGCTCAATACCGTAAACGGTAGAGCTTATAAAAATTCAGAGGTATAGACCTTCCGGAATATTATCGCTACTCTGACAATGAAATATTATCGCTACTCTGACGATGAAATACTATCGCTACTCTGACGATGAAATATTATCGCTACTCTGACGATGAAATATTATCGCTACTCTGACGATGAAATATTATCGCTACTCTGACGATGAAATACTATCGCTACTCTGACGATGAAATATTATCGCTACTCTGACAATGAAATATTATCGCTACTCTGACAATGAAATATTATCGCTACTCTTACAATGAAATACTATCGCTACTCTGACGATGAAATATTATCGCTACTCTGACGATGAAATATTATCGCTACTCTGACGATGAAATATTATCGCTACTCTGACAATGAAATATTATCGCTACTCTTACAATGAAATATTATCGCTACTCTTACAATGAAATATTATCGCTACTCTTACAATGAAATATTATCGCTACTCTTACAATGAAATATTATCGCTACTCTGACAATGAAATATTATCGCTACTCTTACAATGAAATATTATCGCTACTCTGACAATGAAATATTATCGCTACTACTCTGACAATGAAATATTATCGCTACTCTTACAATGAAATATTATCACTACTCTGACAATAAAATAATATCGCTACTCTTACAATGAAATATTATCGCTACTCTGACAATGAAATATTATCGCTACTCTGACAATGAAATATCGCTACTCTTACAATGAAATATTATCGCTACTCTGACAATGAAATATTATCGCTACTCTGACAATGAAATATTATCGCTACTCTGACAATGAAATATTATTGCTACTCTTACAATGAAATATTATCGCTACTCTGACAATGAAATATTATCGCTACTCTTACAATGAAATATTATCGCTACTCTGACAATGAAATATTATCGCTACTCTGACAATGAAATATTATCGCTACTCTTACAATGAAATATTATCGCTACTCTGACAATGAAATATTATCGCTACTCTGACAATGAAATATTATCGCTACTCTTACAATGAAATATTATCGCTACTCTGACAATGAAATATTATCGCTACTCTTACAATGAAATATTATCGCTACTCTTACAATGAAATATTATCGCTACTCTGACAATGAAATATTATCGCTACTACTCTGACAATGAAATATTATCGCTACTACTCTGACAATGAAATATTATCGCTACTCTGACAATGAAATATTATCGCTACTCTGACAATGAAATATTATCGCTACTCTGACATTGAAATATTATCGCTACTCTGACAATGAAATATTATCGCTACTCTGACAATGAAATATTATCGCTACTCTGACAATGAAATATTATCGCTACTCTGACAATGAAATATTATCGCTACTCTTACAATGAAATATTATCGCTACTCTGACAATGAAATATTATTGCTACTCTGACAATGAAATATTATCGCTACTCTGACAATGAAATATTATCGCTACTCTGACAATGAAATATTATCGCTACTCTGACAATGAAATATTATCGCTACTCTGACAATGAAATATTATCGCTACTCTGACAATGAAATATTATCGCTACTCTAACAATGAAATATTATCGCTACTCTGACAATGAAATATTATCGCTACTCTGACAATGAAATATTATCGCTACTCTTACAATGAAATATTATCGCTACTCTGACAATGAAATATTATCGCTACTCTGACAATGAAATATTATCGCTACTCTGACAATGAAATATTATCGCTACTCTGACAATGAAATATTATCGCTACTCTGACAATGAAATATTATCGCTACTCTGACAATGAAATATTATCGCTACTCTAACAATGAAATATTATCGCTACTCTGACAATGAAATATTATCGCTACTCTGACAATGAAATATTATCGCTACTCTTACAATGAAATATTATCGCTACTCTGACAATGAAATATTATCGCTACTCTGACAATGAAATATTATCGCTACTCTGACAATGAAATATTATCGCTACTCTGACAATGAAATATTATCGCTACTCTGACAATGAAATATTATCGCTACTCTTACAATGAAATATTATCGCTACTCTGACAATGAAATATTATCGCTACTCTGACAATGAAATATTATCGCTACTCTGACAATGAAATATTATCGCTACTCTGACAATGAAATATTATCGCTACTCTGACAATGAAATATTATCGCTACTCTGACAATGAAATATTATCGCTACTCTGACAATGAAATATTATCGCTACTCTGACAATGAAATATTATCGCTACTCTGACAATGAAATATTATCGCTACTCTGACAATGAAATATTATCGCTACTCTGACAATGAAATATTATCGCTACTCTGACAATGAAATATTATCGCTACTCTGACAATGAAATATTATCGCTACTCTGACAATGAAATATTATCGCTACTCTGACAATGAAATATTATCGCTACTCTGACAATGAAATATTATCGCTACTCTGACAATGAAATATTATCGCTACTCTGACAATGAAATATTATCGCTACTCTGACAATGAAATATTATCGCTACTCTGACAATGAAATATTATCGCTACTCTGACAATGAAATATTATCGCTACTCTTACAATGAAATATTATCGCTACTCTGACAATGAAATATTATCGCTACTCTGACAATGAAATATTATCGCTACTCTGACAATGAAATATTATCGCTACTCTGACAATGAAATATTATCGCTACTCTGACAATGAAATATTATCGCTACTCTGACAATGAAATATTATCGCTACTCTAACAATGAAATACATAAAGCAGACAATTGGTAAAAACATGATTGTAACTGAACTAATGCAGCAACATGACTGTTTAAACCAGCCAACCAACAAACACTTACCAACAAAATAAAATTCTTTGATGAATGAATTATATTTTAAATGTCAAGAAATAAATGTGAAAACAAGTACAAACCACGGATGGTGGAAGGTGTACAAAAGTTCTCCTTATTTTTGATTAAGGTTATGAAAAAAGAATCTTTAAATGATATTTTTTGATTCATGTTATGAAAAAAGTAGGATCAATGTTTTACGGGCCCGACCAACCCACTTTTTGCGTTTTTTCAAGAATTTTTTTCTCAAATCATGTAAAATCATCCGTTGTTTTGGTTGAAAATGTGTCAAATTTTTTCTTTATATTTGCAGATTTTTGTGACATTTTAGGTAAAATTAAAAATTAAATAAAAACCCGACCGACCCACCCTACTTTACAGGTCCGTCCACCGTAAAACAGGGGTGGGTTTTTTCTTCGCCTTACAAACAAAATACAAAACAAAAAACTATAAGTTCACTGTGACAAAATAACACTGTCAAAGTGGTTATTACATGGTAGACTGAATCCTTCCATTCTTCACTATTTACACAATGGCCTTTGACCCTATATGAGGGCGCTTCATTAAGGGAGGTGTAAACCCTTTTATGATGACATTTATCAAGCGCTGTAACTTTTGAACTAATAACGTGATGTATATAAAAGTACACATTTTTGGAAAGGAAATTAGTCAGAGAATCCATTTTTTGTTATTAAATTGCACTAAAAATGCTGATTTTAAAATGTTGGTCCAAATTTTCTTTTTGTCAACGTTACAAAATCAGTTTTTCTTAAAACATGCGGAAATTGCACAAAAACCATCTTTTCTCTTTTTGTTTTTTGTGTACATAAACCTTTTTAGTTTTGAAATTATTGACCAAAAAGTGCATAAACTCTATAATTTTACCAATCTTATAGCATACTCACTTAAAAAATAAAAATCAAGAAAGAAAGAAAGAAAGATTGGACAAGGATTCGAACTTGTAATCTTCTTCACCACAAGCGAGGTCCTAATCCACTGAGCTATTGACACCCGTGGTCAACATTGCCCAGTGGGTGGGGGGAGGGGAGGGGAGGGGGGGGGGGGGGGGGCTACAGAAGATGTGTGTCAAGGTTGCTTTACTAAATCAATGTTAGCTGTTTGTAATATATGTATAATATTTTGTATTTTTACTATGATATGTAACTGGTAAGCCAGTGTTATCAGCTGCACTGTTTTGCTTGCATTTGAATACCATGAATAAATAAATAAATAAAATAAAAAATAAAAAAACGATCTGGCAGAGGTGGTTTTTTTTGTAATAAGTAAATCAATACGGTGACGGAATAAAGCGCATAGTATGATACAGACTGGTTGGTATACATGTACATTATACAGATCGGGCAGTTCCGTAATTAGGTAACCCAAATTGAAAAAATTGAAAAAATTGAAAATCGTCGAAATAACCTAATTTATGTCTCATATCAAAGGTTATAGGTTGTAGTTACATGATATAATTTGGAATTTGACCTAACATTCTCGGTTTGGCTGATTTTGAGGTTGTTGTGGACGTACAGGGCGGTTTTGAGTAGAAATCGCACCATTGAAGTGCAATTATTTCCATGAATGAACTAAGGCAAGTATTACAAATTGATACAATCAATACAACAATGAACATGTGTTATGTATCATATAAAATAGTTACTTAAAATGACCAAAATATAGAGGAATTACACTTTTTGGATTAAATTTGGTACCTTCTGTGTCGGACGTACACTCCCAAAAGCTGCTACTTTTAACCACTCCGTTCAATACTTTGGCAATGTTGGAAACCAATGAGGTAAGTATTTTTCTAAAGCTGATGATTTATACTTAATGTTTAAAACTTATTTTGTTCTGTACCTGTTTACATGTTTAATACATGGGCTCTTGAAGTGTGTCGGACGTACATCAGTGAATTATTTCAGAGATGTACGTCCGCAACACTAATATGTACGTCCGCAACGGTTAAACATCAGTCAATTTTAACTTCAAGATAAAGGTTCTGATAATTTTCTCTGATGGTTTTGTTTAGGTTTGTCCCTCTTACAAACAAAACAATATTAGTTTTCATTACAGACCTGAACACTTCAGAGATTTTTTGATTGGAATACAGGTTTACTGAAAAAATCACTTTCTCTGCGTACGTCCGCAACGGAGGGTTTTCACACTATATCTCATAAACCGAAAATGGTACAGCAAAGGAGTTTTCAGGTTTTGTACTCCTACTAGAGGTACTTGAAACCCAGGTGTTAAAAATCAAGCAACTGGTATAGTTTAGATTTTGCCTGCCCTCAAAGTGTCTGAAATGTACGTCCGCAACTACGGAATTGCCCGCATATAAAAGTGTATGGGTTTCTCCCTATTCAATGATGTCATGATTATTGGTGCTCAAATTTGCACGAGTGCATTGTATGACTATGACTTCATTTCTATTAGGCCAAATTAAATTAATTGTTTGTCTCAAAGCTCCTCTCCTGTTGTAAAACTAATGCGGAATGCTGGGGTTTTTTCAGGGTTTTTTTTTCATTTTTTTTTTTTTTAAATATAAAATATTGAAATCCTCGTAAAAGTGAACTTTTGTATTTAAGATGATGTGATCAATGAAAATCTGAAAAATCGATGAAATTTTGGATTTTTTTTTTTTTTTTTTTTGAAAAAAAAAAAAATGAAACATTTTGTTTTAACAAATCTAATGCGCACCAATAAACTAACGCGCGGGAGCTTTGAGACAAACAATTAATTTAATTTGGCCTTACAGCAATTACAAAAAAATTGCATGTTGAGAGATGATAGTCTTTATTTGTTTTCATGATATTAAGTATGCTGTTTTGTCATAACTATGTGATTGGTGCTCGATAATTATTTTTCTAATATACAGGGTGAGTCAAAATAATCATTTAACGCAATCCACGTCAAGAACACATTGACAGCTATAACCTAAATCTTATTTCATTCAAATTGGTAATTCAAATTGAGAGATATGGGTGTTTCTTCTCCAAATTCTGTTAAAATTCATTCTATTCCGACAGTGTCCAAGGGACCACTATGAAAGTATGAGTTTTTGCTGAGTGGGCGCAAGTTGAACATGTTGAAGGAGAGCTGGACATATTGAATCAAGTTCCAGACCATCACACACATGGCACATGTGACAAAACTCCTCCATTAATTGGGATTAGTGCAATTAAAAAGATATGAAAACAGTATTTACTTAATTAGATGAGAGAAAAAGACTGTCTTCATTTGAGTAAAAGAGTGCCTGTTATACACACCATTCACATTGCTTGATTGATATGAATTCATTTGATGTACAATGCTTTGTTATATCATGGAAGTATTAGCATGAGACATCGCATTCTTCCATGCAAATATTTTAACCGTTCTCTGGCAATAAGGCATACACAAGCATTATTGAGATAATGCTAACAAAATGTTGACCAAAATATCAACATAATTCAGTAGGCCTAGAGGGTATGAGTTTTATGGTTGGGTCTTAATTTCATAGTGGGTCTTTCATAGTCAGCGGGAGGCAGGGTCTATCACCATGATCATTAAAATGCTTTATCCAATTATAGGCATGTAGGCCTAAACGTATGTATTCCTATCACAGATATTTTCTCACACCGTCCCTTCATTTAACAGGTCCACATTACATTTCCCATTTTTATGAAAGACATCCCAGTTTTCTGGCCTATACATATTTTTAAAGTAACACAGACCTGTTGTGGCTTGCATTGTGGATGGGATTTGAGGCACCATGCATTTTCCCTCAGTCACTAACACATGTTATCCTGGATGTATGCCTACAATTTGAGCCTAAAGTTTGCACCTTGCTCCCTGCTCCTTTATAATCCTAGTCTGCTGTATTGATTTCTTCCTTGTCTCATCATGCCCTACTATTGTGTACTGTACGTGTTACGGTGTTACACTACGGAGCAATTATGGACTGTCTGCTTTTCCCTTACCCCATAAACAAACTGCAGTTTGTGCCACTAACACATGCACACCTTACATCAAAAGGGGAGACTTTGCGGATGTGTGTTTACAAGATACAGAAGAAAACCGACAGAAAAAATAATAAAGAAGATGATAAGAACTTAGGAGTCATTTTCACTCGTAAAATCTGAATGCCTTGTTCCCTTTTGATAAATTTTGTGTAATTTTAAAGCTTAGAAAATACTGCTGCATCACATATTGTTAAGAGTACTTAAATCATTCATAAACTTGACAACCTCCATTAATTACGTAATCCACGAGGCGGTCGTCTGCAAACGACAGTTCCAACATTTCAAAAAATGTTTAAGAAATGTTAAAATTATTGAATTTCATTACCATATTTGGAATCACTATTAGAAATGCATTAAAATAAGTACAAACATGCATAGTATTGGTTAAGTAATCCTTGAGATAGACTTTGAAGGTTTCTGATAAATCAGTGTTGTTTTTTATTTTTTTATTTTTATTTTTATTTTTATTTATTTTTTATTTTATATAATAATGTTTTATATCATATATATAATATAATATAAAGCAGTTTACCAACCCACGGTGTTTACAATAGACAATATAACAAACAAATAATAACAACCACCGGCGAATGTCCCAACGAAAAATAAGCAAGGACATTCACCGGCGGGGATTTGAACCCCGGTCTCCCGATCTCTAGACGGGCGCCTTAACCACTAGGCCACCGATAACTTGCTGATAAACGGCAATTAGAATCAGTGCTAAGTGAATAAGCGACGGGGTTATACAATACACACAGCACGATAACATGAGACATTTGGCCAAACACAGTAGGGATCACAAACGTGATGACAAGAGGAAACTGAATAAATAAATCATATAATAATGTTTTATATCATATATATAATATAATATAAAGCAGTTTACCAACCCACGGTGTTTACAATAGACAATATAACAAACAAATAATAACAACCACCGGCGAATGTCCCAACGAAAAATAAGCAAGGACATTCACCGGCGGGGATTTGAACCCCGGTCTCCCGATCTCTAGACGGGCGCCTTAACCACTAGGCCACCGATAACTTGCTGATAAACGGCAATTAGAATCAGTGCTAAGTGAATAAGCGACGGGGTTATACAATACACACAGCACGATAACATGAGACATTTGGCCAAACACAGTAGGGATCACAAACGTGATGACAAGAGGAAACTGAATAAATAAATCATATAATAATGTTTTATATCATATATATAATATAATATAAAGCAGTTTACCAACCCACGGTGTTTACAATAGACAATATAACAAACAAATAATAACAACCACCGGCGAATGTCCCAACGAAAAATAAGCAAGGACATTCACCGGCGGGGATTTGAACCCCGGTCTCCCGATCTCTAGACGGGCGCCTTAACCACTAGGCCACCGATAACTTGCTGATAAACGGCAATTAGAATCAGTGCTAAGTGAATAAGCGACGGGGTTATACAATACACACAGCACGATAACATGAGACATTTGGCCAAACACAGTAGGGATCACAAACGTGATGACAAGAGGAAACTGAATAAATAAATCATATAATAATGTTTTATATCATATATATAATATAATATAAAGCAGTTTACCAACCCACGGTGTTTACAATAGACAATATAACAAACAAATAATAACAACCACCGGCGAATGTCCCAACGAAAAATAAGCAAGGACATTCACCGGCGGGGATTTGAACCCCGGTCTCCCGATCTCTAGACGGGCGCCTTAACCACTAGGCCACCGATAACTTGCTGATAAACGGCAATTAGAATCAGTGCTAAGTGAATAAGCGACGGGGTTATACAATACACACAGCACGATAACATGAGACATTTGGCCAAACACAGTAGGGATCACAAACGTGATGACAAGAGGAAACTGAATAAATAAATCATATAATAATGTTTTATATCATATATATAATATAATATAAAGCAGTTTACCAACCCACGGTGTTTACAATAGACAATATAACAAACAAATAATAACAACCACCGGCGAATGTCCCAACGAAAAATAAGCAAGGACATTCACCGGCGGGGATTTGAACCCCGGTCTCCCGATCTCTAGACGGGCGCCTTAACCACTAGGCCACCGATAACTTGCTGATAAACGGCAATTAGAATCAGTGCTAAGTGAATAAGCGACGGGGTTATACAATACACACAGCACGATAACATGAGACATTTGGCCAAACACAGTAGGGATCACAAACGTGATGACAAGAGGAAACTGAATAAATAAATCATATAATAATGTTTTATATCATATATATAATATAATATAAAGCAGTTTACCAACCCACGGTGTTTACAATAGACAATATAACAAACAAATAATAACAACCACCGGCGAATGTCCCAACGAAAAATAAGCAAGGACATTCACCGGCGGGGATTTGAACCCCGGTCTCCCGATCTCTAGACGGGCGCCTTAACCACTAGGCCACCGATAACTTGCTGATAAACGGCAATTAGAATCAGTGCTAAGTGAATAAGCGACGGGGTTATACAATACACACAGCACGATAACATGAGACATTTGGCCAAACACAGTAGGGATCACAAACGTGATGACAAGAGGAAACTGAATAAATAAATCATATAATAATGTTTTATATCATATATTTTTTATTTATTTATGTATAGTAAATCTAGCTGTGTGGATAGTGTTAAAATTGGTTCATGGGTGCATGAACAAGACAAGATCACTATAACAATGTGTTTAATTCTTTTTTGAAATATTTGTATTTTAATCATGTTTGGTTTGTGTTACGATATTGCCCATGACTAAGATGTGTATCGTATGTTTATGCTGAGACGAATATTCGTCTCAGGTTTATGGATATTGCCCAGGTCTACCAACATGGCTGTCTGCAATGCAGCAATACAAGACTACTTTATGCTTATGTAACCGAGATGGATTTTACTCGCTGCTACATAAATATGTTCCGTTTGTTGTTAAAGTACAACGAAATGGTCGTAGGGTAACTTGTAGATATGAATGATGGTGAAAACTTATGAAAAGTAACTGAAGCGATGCACACAAAATGATGTAGAAGTTGTCCGATGAAACCTTTTATTTATAGTGACACAAACATACTGAGATGGATACTAACATTTAACTTGAACTTGAAGGTAGAATAATTGTAAATACTGAAATCCTGGAAGTGGAATATAATTGAACTAGCTGCAATGATGACCTGATGGAAAGTGCCTAAATCTCTCCCAACAACCACATGTGTGACTAGCCAAGTCTCTGTCACACATACCAACTACCATACGAGGGGCAGTCAATAAATAATGAAAGTGATCATGGTATGGGATGCATGAGTGATTCTATTGAGGGGATAATGTGATCAATATAAAGTATGACCCTTTGTCTTTCAAACAATACACTTTTGGATTGTTAGATACCTTTGGTTATGTAACGTCATTAACATAAACACAATAGGTTTCAGACACTGACTGAAATCTGTCAATTATTTGGCTGGATATGTAATATTTTGAATATGGGTTGATTGATACATTCGCGTATATCTCGGCAATGCAAGCATAAAAACAGATAACACTTGGCACATAGTTAGAATACATACTTATCTCTGTTTGACACTCTTTTTAGATCTGAATGCCTTAATACGAACAAGAAGGGACCATCTCAAATACGCTTTTATTAAGCAAAATCCGCAATAATATACCTTAGAAAACAACAAAGGATAAAGAACAATGGAGGGATTATAATTTAATAAATTATTGTGGGATGTAAAGCAATAATAGTGGGAATTTAAAAAGTAGCTGTTCATAAAATTTCCTCAAACCATTGAAATTATATGACGATTACTTCACAATACATATCTAGTAGCTCTAAAGATAACAGTAATAAGAGACGTTGTGGCAGCCATCTGTGATTGATACATTCATGTATATCTTCATTTTGACTATCACAATATTTTTATACATTGATTTAAGCATTTTTCATTTTTTCTGATTAGAATTTGAAGGCACAGTAAGCTTTTATCTGGTAAATTTCATGATTTTAGCCATTTTGGGCCCGTTTCAAAATTATCTGACGTCTGCGCATGCGCATTTTTTCTGCATGTTTCATGCGAATCAGTTCAGATAGTTAGTTAACTATCATATGGAATCTTCCAAGCTAGTTAATTGCTTGAATTTTTCCTAAATTGTTGATTTTCCGCAATATTAGTGATTCACTGACTGGGCATTTTTAAATGAAAATTAGCTATTTGAAATACTGATATGTGTATACCTTTTATTCAATTGCTTCTCCTTACTTTTTCCTCTTATACTACACATTCCAAATTACACAGGTATTAAAGTTATTGTCTTTTGTATCATATTTATGCGAAAAAAAATCAGGATTTACCTGCTTCTGATGTCATGTTATGCAATCTTCTTACCACGTGTTTCATAAAATAAATTCAAATTTCCCGCCAAATAACTGATTTAGCAGTGTCCCAAGTGTACTTACTTTGAGACGATGCTATGACGTCATAGTTCACACTTGAAAATACAAAACTGTACTGTTTAAAAGACAAAGGTTCATACTTTGTTTTGATCACATTATCACCTCAATAGAATTACTCATGCATCTCATACCATGATCACTTTCATTATTTATTGACTGCCCCTCGTACGTGCATAATGTAAACAGACAATATTTACTTCAAACCCTAATCTTGTGTAAGAGAGTCACTCACTGCATTTCGTAAGTGCTTAAAGCCTTGAGATTGACCAGATGATTGATGTTTAACTCATGGTGAATGGCCAACAAAGGACACATTTATGATGTGAAGATAAACAAACAAAACACTTTAATCATAGAATTGGAATGGTCCAGACTGACTGTTCAGACTTGGCTTTTAACTCGAGTTAAATATTTTATGACCCGTAATAAAATACCTGAAATATTTTCGCTAACTCGACCGATTGTCCACACACAGGCAACACGTCGTTATCACGACCAAATTAACCCGTCGAATTTAACTCGACCGCGTTACATATACACATGGAAAAAAGTATCGCACCACTGCTTTTTTTTTTGAAAAGTGCAAATGTGGCCTCGAATTTTGCCACCATGGTGTGATATTAAGCATCATTTGTTTGCGTAAGCTGTCCAACAAAATGTTGTGCAATAAAAGGGCCACATTTTAGTTTGTGACGTAATCGATGTAATATTTTTCAAGGCCAAGGGGAAAATGCATGTTTTTGTCCAAAAATATGCATGGAAAAAGTTTGGATATAACGCGATATTGAGAGGCCCGATGATTAATCTCTAAAGTTGTAATCTTTGGTAACACAATTAAGTATTCCAAGGTCAAAGGTCATCTGGGGTCAAATTTTAAAAAAAATCCCTTTTTCGTACGCCCAACGGTTATGGGGTCTAAGGTCAAAATAGGTCAAATTTTAAAGAAGTTCTTCAAATGACAAAAGCAATATCGCGAAGGTGTTGACCTAGGTCAAATAAACAAAAACAAAATCAACGGTGACTAATATAATGACTATTTTAAGTTGTTAAAGTCTATTCAATATCGCGTTATACCCAAACTTGTTTCATGAATGTTTTTGGACAAAATCATGCATTTCCCCTTGGCCTTGAAAAAACATTACATCGATTACGTCACAAACTAAAATGTGGCCCTTTTGTTGCACAACATTTTTGTTGAACAGCTTACGCAAACAAATGATCCTTAATATCACACCATGGTGGTAAAATTCGTGGCCACATTTGCACTTTTCAACAAAAAAGCAGTGGTGCGATACTTTTTTCCATGTGTATACACTATTGATGTTTGTATCATTAAACATGGAAACTCACTATTTCCGACATGTTTGGCTCACTTAAACCAAAGCATGCGCAATTCTAAGAAAAGTGAGACGAGTATTAAAATGTTTAAAATACCAATGTTTAAAGTAAAAAAGTGAGCTAGGAGTCAATCCTAAAAGAAGTATTTGTTCGTTTAAGACATAATACGTCGTACATTATGAATTTCAATGTGCTTTTAGAAATTCATGAGGCCTACTGTTGAAACATAGTTAATGTATAAGAAGAGATAGTAGCACGACCGTTATTTTGGTATGCTAAATGTATAAAATATTATGTATACACGCGTGGCCTAGAGTACAAACAAGGATAACAATATTAAGCGAGCTATGCGTAAAAACAACGCAGTCTTCAGCAGCAGGTCAATTTTATTGGCGAAAGGTTATATTTACCTCTCGAGCTATCTTCGGCGCTGTCCAGACAGTACGTTAACTCGAGTCAACTGGTCGAGATAAGACTTTACCTCTGACTTTTGTCAGAGGTAAATTGGTCGAGTTAAGGTCGAGTTAAGGTCGGATTAAATTAACTCGACTCTTGTCCACACGGGCACTAACTCGACCATTTTTGCGAATTAACCTCGACTCGACCTTAACTCGACCTTTAGCTCGAGTTAAATAGCCATCTCTTAAACTTCCTGATTCAGATAAAGTAGTTTTTGATAAGAAGGTTATGAAAGAATCAATTATGCATTATTGGAACACGCTTGGTAAAATGGACATGGCTTTGAATGCCAGTACTAATCATGATAATGAAGTTGATAAGTTGGTTTATGACATCAAAAACAATACTGGCATTGATCAGAATTTACCCAGCCTAGTTATGCATGACTTTGTTATAATGCCCCAGGACGTGGACGATGCTATTAAGAATTCTAAAAATAATAAGTCCCCCGGTTTGGACCTAATTACAAATGAGATTCTTAAGAACGGAGGGGACGGCTTGGTGAATTCACTTACCAAACTTTTCAATCGATTTCTTGACTTAGAAGATACACCTAAAGATTGGAATAAGGGTATTATTATTCCCATTTTCAAGAAGGGGAGTAAAAATGATCTGAATAATTACAGAGGCATCACACTCACATCGTGTGTTTCAAAGATTTTCCATCGTATTATTGCTAACAACATCTCTATGTACATTGAAGATAATAATATTCTTTCGGAGGTTCATGGAGGTTTCCGCAAAGATCATAGGTGTGAAGATCACATTGTATCTCTGAAAGGTATTGCTGCTGCAAGACTTGCTGAGAAAAAAACACACCTACATGGCATTCTTGGACTTCCGAAAGGCTTTTGATACGGTTTGGAGAAATGGTCTTTTAACAGTTGCTTGGAAACTAGGTATATAGAGGGAAAATTTGGAAAATACTGAATGGTTTATATGAAAATGTTCAATGTAATGTCAAATTCGGTGACATTGTAACAGATTTTTTCGATGTAGATGAAGGTGTAAAGCAAGGTTGTGTTTTGAGTCCGATCCTGTTTTGTTTATATATTCAGGAATTATCTAAAATGCTTGACGAACACTCTAACGCAGGGATTCACATGATGGGTGTCAACATTAAATGTCTGTTTTGGGCTGATGATGTCGTTTTGATTGCTAATAATGAACACGATTTACAAAACATGCTTAATATTGCCGCAAACTTCTCGCATAAATGGCGTCTTGGCTTTAACCATAGCAAGTCTAATGTTCTAATCGTTGGCAAGCGCACTAATAAGCATCGATTTTGGCAATTAGGCGATAACTATCTTTCTGAGGTAGATACTTACAAGTATCTAGGTGTGCACATTAGCAGAAATCTTTCTGACCATCATCACATTTCTGAAGTGATTAAAAAAGGTAACAGAATAAATGGTTACATCAAATCCATTATTGACAATCAAGATGACTTCAACCGCGTATACTACGGCAATATTCTTTGGAAATCATTAGCACTTCCCATGATCAACTACGCGTGCGCTGTTTCATCATTAATAGCACATACACAGCCAGTCCAGAGTTCCACAAATTTCACTTATTGTACAGCTTCAGAGTGCTGTAAATTTGACATCATAAATAACCTGATTAATTGTATCCCAACTTGGTGTGTGTGTGTTTAGTAGATGAGTATTTATCTTGATCAGTGTTGCTTGAATCAAAACTTCTAAGTTCTATCAGTGTCCTACTGTGCAGGGGTTTGTACAGCAGAGTTCTGCCACATAAATCATCACTAATGCTAGTACTGTCAATAATGAGTGCTATTAATTCCTTATAGCTCTCGGCAGCTACGCTGCCTCATGCTATACGTCTTACTAAGCGATTGTGATTATAAAAGGCTTGATAAATTGCAACTTCAAATGGCAAGAGTTATTTTAAAAGCACCAAGAAATACTCCCGCGTCGGCCCTTCTTGATGATCTGGGTTGGAGCAACTTCAAAAGTATGCATGATTTGATCAAAGTCAAGTACTTCTCTAGACTTATCGATATGGATCTGTATAGGTGGCCTAAACTTGTTTTCGATGCACTTTACAGAATTAACGATACTGGTAGTCTGAAGTGGAAGTGGTTACAATCGATTAAGAATACTCTTTGTGATAATGATGTAGGCTACATGTTTAAAAGGCACGTAGATAATAATTAGCTATGATAACTCCTTGGATATAGTAGGTAATTTCAAACAAATTCATTCTCTAAATGTTGATGTGTTGTGGTATGACAATGCTTGTCAAAAATCATCACTAAGTGATTATGTTAAATTTAAAAGTACACTTGATAAACTTGAATTTTTATGGGGCAAGTTTAAAATTCAAAGCCCGTTCCAATACTTTGGCATTAGACAAGAAGATCAGTATTTGGGATATTAATATTTCTGGTACATGCTCTCTTTGTAATGACGGATTGGAAGATGTCAATCACCTTTTGTTTCAATGTAAGTCTTATAATGACATTCGCAACACTGAAATGAATAACCTCAAAATTTCTCTTTTTGAAGCAGGTTATGTTTTGGTTTGAGATTTTTTCATTAGCAGTGATCTGTCTATCCAAAAATGTTTTGTTCTTGGTAGCAATGTTCATCAATTTCTGCCTACTTTTCTATCCAATTTGTATTCTAACATTGATAACATTTTTGACAAGTATTGTAAATCATATCTTAAAAAGGCTTGGACACATAGGTCAGGCCTAAAGAATTCTCAGTCCACAGTTCATTGAATTGTGTTTATGCTTTCAATTCATGCTCTGAAGTCCTCGTTTTACTTTTAATTTATTAGTAATTTTATATGTATGTTTATATTTTTGACTCTCTATTTTTATCCCACATCTGTATATAGCCTTGGTGTTCATGGGTAAAATTGAAGGTCTCATTTTTGTATATCTTTTTAAAATTTGTATGTACATGTATATTGTTATTTTTGTAAAAGAACGCACCGTTTTTAAAGACGTGTGCCGCTGTTGTAAAAGCGTATGTTCTAATAAATAAATAAAATAGATAAATAAACAGTTATCGCTGGGTAGATTTTATTGTTTTTCCAACACAAGAAAAGTGTTATCTTCTGAAGATAGCATGAGTTAGTGTAATTGTTTTTCCAATACACACAAAAGTGTTATCTCCTGTAGATAGCATGAGGGTGTGTGCACAGTATGTTGAATTTGGATGGTAATCATAAAAAACACCCTTTTTCAACACAGAAAAGGTGTTTTCTTCTGCAAATAGCATAAGTAAAAGTCTATATGCAAAAAAAAATTATAATTTAAATTTGTTTTAATAAATGGATAGTCCACATGGGACGTTTTTGTTATTCGTACACCTTGAAACTGTTATAAGAAGTCACGGCACAGGAAATAAATGATTAACAGCCAAAGGTACATTTGCACAGAACAAGTTGGACCAGTCTAACATTACACCTGTTTAAAATCGAGGAAAGTCCTTCACAAAGGACCTTTATGTGTTTTTCACACACCTTGATTATTTCTACAATATAGCTCATGGTACAGGAAATAAAATTGAAACTGAAATATCCATATGAACAAAACAAATAACATTTGTACATCAGTTCTAATTTAACATATGAGCGGACCTTTTTGTTATTCATACACCTTAATCAGTAGAAGGTGCGGGATTGGCTTTTTAGCGCGGGGAGTTAGCATCTGTGTTAATTAGCGAAATTAGCATCGGTGGTGCTAAAAACGCCATTATCGCTAATTTTGCATGAAAATTGTGTCCTAAATTTGCTGTAATGCACAGAGCTTCCGGGGGCTTCGCCCCCTGGACCCCCAACAGGGGCCCTAAGGCGGGCCCCTGGACCCCACCCGTTATTGGCTTCGCGCAAGAGGCGCTCGCATCGTCAGCGTGCTGCAGCACTAACACTCTGACGTCATACTACTACTTCCGGTAAAAAATCGTGAAAACGCACCCCCCCCCCCCCCCCCCCCTGGCAAAAGTGTCTGACGGCCCTGCTAAGGTTTTACAGAATACATGAACACAGTATGTGGTGTATAAGAGAAGCACTAGCTCAAACAATCACATATTTTCTGGGACACCCTGTAAGATAAATAGTACAAGTAATGAATGTATAATGCAATTCTTTATTCCTGCTAATCACCCTGAGGGTTGGATTTAAAGGAGTTGGTATTATGCCATGATTCAATTTTGAAACTCCATGTATTGAAGTACACATCATACAGGGTGGTTAACCAAATTATGTTTTCTGAGACACCCTGTAGATAAATATTCCAAGTATTGAATTTATAATGCAATTCTTTATTGCTGCTAACCACCCTGAGGGTTGAAAAAGTTAACCCATTTCTGACAGGCATTTTCCCATAGGGTGTTTTCCAAAACATTACAACCATTACTTGAGTGATCGTAATTTGTAAATCGAAAATAAGGATAGTATCCAAATGTAATTAAATTTATTGTTACATGAAGTGCACTTATGTTGCTACATTTAGGTGAAAACCGTATTTGCTTTGTTTGAGTATTGTTGTATAGGCTCATCAGGATCAGTAGCAATAAGGCCACAACATGTTGTTGTGTAGCCCTCAAGTGCCAACAATTGTGGGGTTTTTTTAATTGCTGAAAAATGTTATGACAGCCCGTGACTGTTGCGGTTTATATCAAGGCAAAATTGGTTAATGTCAATTTTACAACATTTCTAGTGTGATAATAGTTTAAATGTATTTAATTTTTTCAACCAAACTTAGTCATTTATGATCATGCTTGAAGAAATTAAAATAATGAGACATGTTCACCAGTATACAGCGTGTATCAAAAAGAACGCAACACTTTTTGTCGAGAGCTGTACGGTCACAGTAAAAGACAAATCACTCTAAAACTTATATATTCTGTTAGGTCTACATATTGGCTATCACATAGTCAAATTAAAACGATATCGATTATTCATTCGCTGAGATATTATTAAAAGGTATAAGTAGAGAAGTGCAAAACACGTTTTACATCGTTCTAAAAACTTGGATTTTCCTGTCCGATTAGTGTTATGGGTTAACAGTTTAATAACTATATAACTTTAATGTCTGGAATGGTTTATCTTAATTTCCATTGTTTGAGTAAGGTGGTACATAAAATCATTGAATCGTGTAATAAGTCCGAGTTGTACCGACGAAAGGCATAATGTCCCATAGACAGGACGGATCTTGCCCGTCTTCAAGTACTGCAGAACAAATGTGCTCGTCTGATCTTAAAACAACCCAAACGTTCTCATGCTTCACCACTCCTTCAGTCTCTTCACTGGCTGCTTGTGGCCCAAATAATTCAATTCAAGAATATTGTCCAGACCTACAAGTCCTTCAATCTCTCTCTTCCCGGCTACATAGGTGCCTTTTTCAGATCCATAGCACTGCATGCTTACGCACTCCGGTCCAGCTCTGTCACATCCTTTGTTGTTCCACGTTCCAACAAAAAGGCGGGTGACAGAGCCTTTTCTATAGCAGCTCCTCGCCTGTGGGATGCACTTCCTGCCAACATCAGAAGTGCTGACAATTTGACCACCTTCAAAAGGCTCCTTAAATCCCACCTTTTTCCATCTTCATGATCATTGTCCTCCTGTGTCGCTTCTTCACACTTTTTCTTCTTCTTTCTCAGCGCTTTGCATCCATTGGTTAATAAAGCGCTTTATAAATCCTTGTTATTATTATTATTATTCCCATTCACAATAGACTAACAATGACTGATTCATACAAGACAATTACTACCTTCACTGGACTATTCCATTTGTTTATCTTTTGAATAATGTGCCATACTGTTTTATTTATGACATTAACGAGAGAAAAAGAGAGAGGATTTGCAAACAGACTTTGTAATCTGGATTTTCAAATTGTGTCATTAACTATCAACTAATTTATTGCTAGATTTAATTAATATTGATATGATACTGTAATAGCCAGACATTTGATACCTTTAACATGTCATTTTCTTCTCAGAATGATGAGTTTGATTCCAATTATTTAAGTACAATGCGTTATTAAAGTGTCTTGCTAATATTCACCTGACAAGAAAATCAGGAATACAGGATAAACGATGTAAAACGTGTTTTGCACTTGTCTACGTGTATCGTTGATATCTCAGCGAATTAATAATCGATATCGCTGTAATTTGACTATGTGATAGCCAATAAGTACACCTAACAGAATATATAAATTTCAGAGTGATTTGTGATTTGCCGCAATTGGAGAGCGCGCGACAAAAAGTGTTGCGGTTTTTTTTATACACCCTGTATTGCGGATATTAGATCGAGATACAATTTAAATGGTATAAATTTAAATACATCATTATTTAAAATTAAAAAAAATCAAGCACGGTATCAGTCATTCTTGGACACCCTGTACTATACAGACTATTTTGCACTATACCTTGTAAAAACCTAGAGCAACAAGTAGTATGTGATATATCACACGTTACATAATACTGTACATGTATAGAGGGTTTGGAGCCACAACGACCTCTATACAATGGCTGCCATGTGTAAGATTGCATTTTCACATGGGTGCACCATTATAGTTCTTGTGTGCACCAGAAGTGTGAAACATATGGCAGCCATTTATAGTCACTTTTTACATCATTAGGTATCTCAACAAAAAGACCATATCTGCAATAGCTGCTCTGAGTTATATTTAGTTTATACAGGGTGTCCCAAAAGTATATGCACGACTTTGAAGCTTTGTATTTCACAAAATATAAGTCGTATTGAAAATATGAATACATATTTAGAAAGAGGAGATGTGGGAAATAATTTTGATACCAAACATTGGAGTAACATCTGTTTGTAATGCCACCCAGAAGTAAAATATGTATTACTGCAAAAATGTAATTTTATACGTCATAGGAATAAAATTCATAAATCCATACCTATTGAGATTAACAAAAAAAGACGGGTAGAGTTGGTTACACGGAAAGTGTTCCGTCAATTGTAATGTTTAAACATTTTACATTACAGTGATCCCATCATAATAACAAACTATATCACACATAGTTTTCGTTTCTATAGTGAAATCTAGTTTAAATGTTTTCCATTTATACAGAGACGTGTGCTAATGCAAAAACACAGACCTAAAAAATGTAATAACGTAACAGAAAAGTGAACACACACATCACACAGCGAATAGATCTCTTTGCACTTTTAGCTGATGCATGTCTTATGACATCAATGTGACTTGTTGATCTACCAGTCTTTTTTCTACCACATCGAGACAAATCATGCACAGTTCCTGTGTTCAAAAATATATCCACCAACTTAAGAATGGACATTCTTCCTGGTGCGCGTTTCACTTTAAAATGTTTTCTGAACTTTTGTTGAGTAAGTTGAACTGAATATGTTTCAGCGTAGAACCATACAATTTGTATTCTATGCTGTAACCCATCTTGAATGAAGACTTTTGCTGTGCAATGTTATCTACTATTATTTATGTTGTGAGTGACCGAGTTTGGTATTAACATTAATGTTGCAAGGTAAGCAGTGAACTGTGACTAATGCGCAACGTTGCTTTCATATCGTTAATTTATGCGCACCTGTTTTAGCAACAAATGAGTGGTACTTGGGTGGGTCTCACATGGCCAAAAACTTTCAACCAGTTTTATAATGTTGTGGGTTCACCAATAGGGTTGTGTTTGGTATCAAAATAATTTCCCAAATCTCGTCTATCAAAATATGGTTAAATTGATACCATATGATTTATATTTTATGAGATATGACTCTTCAAAAACGTGCATAGACTTTTGGGACACCCTGTACCAACTGCTCAGCATATGTCACCCAACGTAGTTGATGGCACAATACGGCAGTAGCTAATTTGATTAAGGACACAAATGTATGACATGGTCATAATAAGTCAAATTTATAAAAAGTCTTATTTCTGATCTTTTATTCAACTAAAGACTGAAATTAATAAAAATAAAGAGTTAAACTAGCGTTTTAGGTATTTATATTTTGTTTAGTTCAAAACCAAAACCAAAACTTTAAATGTCAATAACTTGACAATTTGTATTAGATGTTTTGCGTCAAAGTGAGTTTCAATATTTCATTATATAATTATTTAGACGTTATAAAAATAGTATGCGAGAGAACAGGGGGTTTTGGCTGACAAATACTATACCCAATTTTTATAATTTCTATGCTTTCTGTGTGTCCTTTCCAAGCTTTATTGCACACACTAACCTTTTAACTAACCTTTGTCGCTTGTTTGTCAAAAGCCATCACCAACCGAAAACAACAAATCCAAATTCAATTCAATAGAAATGGAATATTACAGAAATTAATTATCAACTAAAAGTTCAGCACAAACATATAAGTGAAAATCCACATATCATGGTGATGGATTACCCACTGGATAACAGAGGCTGTGTTTACATGGGCACCAGAGTTAAAGGCATATTGTGTGATCTTTTCTATGATTTTAAAGTAATGGGGAATCGTATCGCTCTGTAACTCAGAATATATTTATGATTTATGATCAGAAATGTAAAACTGCAAAAAAATCTACTTTCTAAAAAAATCATGAATAGAGGGCGCCCCCTGGAAAAGATCAAATAATATGCATTTAAGTTACAGGCGCTAATGTACACAGTCTTTGTTGAGAGTCTCAAGCATCCATTAAGTAAATATTATATATATATTTTAATTGATTTTATTTATTTAATTATTCTTTTAATTTTTTATTACAGCTACAGCAATTATAACAGCATCGCGGATTCATCCCAAAGATCTTGAGTATGGGCTGACAAAAACATCTATGACTCTGGATATCATGAGGTGAGAGAGACAATGGCGGGTGGGGACGTATTTAATACATTTTCTTTGGGGCGCTTGTCAATTTTTCTTTTTGAGGCATGGGGTAGAGGGGAGGGGGTGGTGCTGGCAATTTTAGGTGGCAGATATATAATGCCAACTAATCAGTTGATAAAGTAATGCTATTGGAAATCGAACCATGGACCTCTGCATTGCAAAGCATCTTATTTCTCAACCGCTAGACTAGCGAAGGGCGAACTGAACCAGGGCATGATTTAAATCGCTTTTAAACTTTATGGAATAAAGCAATATTACTATTAATATTATGACCAGTACACACAATGTTATGAATAAAGCTGCGATACACCTGATTGTCAATCCCGGGTTGACAGACGTCATATGGGTATTTATATCTACATGTATATGCAGCGATGGAAATACCCACATGACTTTCCACCCGGGATTGACTAGGTAGGAACTACACACTTTGAAAAAATTGGTCCTACTGTAGTGAGAATCGATCCATGTACCTCTGCATTGTAAGGCACATTACTCAACCACTAGACTAGCGAGGGGTGAACTGGCCAAGACATGATTTTAATCCCTCTTATTATTACGGAATAAAGCAATACTACTAAAGGGTGAATCCGAATGAACTAGGCCTATACCGTGTTTTTAAAATACATCAAAAATACAAAATGATTATTGTTTTAAATTTAAACACCTGCAATATATAAAGGTGAACATGTTTCCTATATTATATGTTAATTTCATTGAGGTATCTCTTTTTGTTTTCATAATACAAGTTAGTACAAATGGGTAGGGTTAAAAAACCAATGGAAGTGGCGTGGAACAGGAATAAGATAAAAGCCAATTTTGTGTTAGGTGTATATGCTCATAACTCCAAAACTATTGCCTCAACATGAAAATGTTAAATTAAGATTGACTGAATATTAACAGAGCTTTGTGCCCAAAACCAAAACAAAGTAATTTCTGAGTTTTGATTGGTAATAATTGGCCTATTTGCCATGTCAAGGAGGTTATAAGGGGATATAATCACCATATTCATGTTTGTAACTTTGACCCGTCCCCTAAGTAACTTAAGCAATTGTCAAAAACTTTCTGGCTCAGTATACTCTCGGAAAGCTGGATGTTGAGGACAAAAGATTAATCAAAGCTCAACAGTTTGTTAATTCAGTACAAAAAACCAGGCAAATTTCAAAATTAATTTGAAAAGAGTGTTGGTGGTGGTGGGGGTAGGGGGGTAATGCCTCCAGTTAAAGTGATGGGATCAACGAAAATATTTTTAGAAGAGATCTTCTGGATCGCATGAATTCCAAAATAACTCAAACAAGGGACTTCCCTTCTCAAACTAAACAAAACCTCTGGACAAACAACATGAACAACCAAGATAGACCAATAATTCTCGGTATTCGCAATAAGATGCACCACCAGCGGTTGCTTGGGAGAGGCAAAAGTTTGCAATGCATATTGGTAAAAGGTCGACATCCAAAGCCCCCGTAATACAAATACAAAACACAATTTGGTGTTCCAGTATCGTTTAATACTGGAACAATAAAATTGTACCAGTATCAAGCGATACTGGCACATTTCATGTGCCAGTATCGTGCGGTACTGGTATACATATACCACATTATCTGAACCTAAAGTACACTTTTCCTATTGACCTTATATTCCATACACAACAAATTAATCGAAATTGGCATTGGTCACAGGTATACCGTGCCTCACACCGTGACGGTAGGATACGATCAACAAGGCCTACCAATAGGTCTGCAGATCATGGGACGTTGGTGGGAAGATTACGTCATTATGAGAGTACGGAATGTCGTCGAAAGTTTCCTGAAGGATAGACTCAAAAATCACAAGAGTACTATGACCATTTACAATAATTTATTTGCGCCCTTTAAAATCCGCTTTGATTTTACAAAATCGTATTTAAAAATGTTTTGCAAATTGTTGCAACATTTTGATAGAAAATAAACAGTTTATTTTTTGAAAATTGAAAAAGAATTGAAAATTATTAAACTTCACTATAATAAAACAAAACAAAACCACACCCAACCGACCCTACCTAAGAGATCTGTTTGCCCGTAGGACAGGGTGGTTTATTCGTCGTCTAAATGGAATTATAAAAAAAAAATTGTGTTTGAGAAATGTCATGGTGTGCCCCTTTACAACAAATTGACTCTTGTGGGAGATGAGATTGGATGGCACCCCTATTTATTTAGGAATGGATGTATGTTCAGACTGAAGGTGAAAATTGGGTGTAAAAAGAGTTGCAAAATTAGAATGTATAGGACAAAACTACCACATTTGCTCTTGGTACCATTAGAGTATACAAATATTACCGTTATTTTTAGAATATCTGAATGAATGATATGTATCGCTATTTCTATGACATCCAATAAAAGATATATGCAAATGAAGCCGTCATCCTTTTTCAAATATTACCGGTACCTGAACAATGAGGTTTGTGGACTGGAACCCACACACTGCTCATTCACTTTTTCAAGTTATGCTTGACATCCAAACCTTCGTGGGTCATTTGTCAGTCTAACTAGCTGTAGATATACATGTACATACTCTCCCAGTGTTCATGCCCGGAAAGAATTACTATATCAGCCGCTACAGAGGACTGTGTGAGTCAAGAAGAACAGTAACCTTTTTTGAAAAACGCATTATAAGAATATCAGGACTGTTTATTAAAAATCATTCACATACACTCTTAGTGTCGAACCAATCAGAAGACAAGAAATACGCGGAGTGCATTGAAAGTGTGTATGCATTCCGCCATTTAATGAACGCACCACACGCTTTGTTTTGATTCGTTGTTCAGGCATCCAGGGTTCGCCGATTTTCACTGCGGTGTTAGCAAACTTGTTAGCATGTTTTTATTTGTTATATATAGATCAAAATTATGCTTAAATTGTAAATTTTGATTTGTATATTGTTGTGTATGAATTAGGTCAATACATACGTAAAATTAGACAAATCAATGCACTTGCGCAAATGTTGATATGCTCACAATAGCACTCCCTGCGGGGTCGTGCCATTATTTACACATCAACATTAGCGTGCGTGCATTGATTTGTCGAAACAACGCATACGCATGTATTGGCTAGCCTATAAATATTGGTGCTAGAAAGATAATTCATTTAGGTTCAATTACAAACCAGACATTTTGAAATTGATCATTCATTTACGTTTTACAATAATTTTAGTGGAGCGTAGCGCTCTATTTCAAAGCCAATCCTCAGAATGACAAAGATCATGCCATTCTATTCAATTGCCGCACGCTTTTTCTTAAATCAGCCAGTCATACAAATACTGTAAAAGTGGACATTTGCGCTTTGCACATTTTGAACAATTTTGCTTGTATTTATTTTCGTGATTAAGAGCTTCCTTACATAGACCTACATACAGGATTAATATATTGGCGCATTTCTATTTTTGCGCTTGCTGAATTTAGCGCGAAAATCACATGGATTGGCTCCTATAGTCGTGGTCAGAATACTTCGGCACTTTTTTCTGTGACAACTGCGTACAGCGTAAACACGGAAGTGCGTTGTAGAACAGCGTAACAACAGCGTTATCTTTGAGCAGTTCGACGCGTCGCGGCCCCTGTAATCCGATTGGCCGCGGCCCCTGTAATCCGACAGACCCAAAACACCCACCCCCCCCCCCCCCCCCCCCCGCGTACGCGCCTGTTGTACCGAAGCCAGCAATGAAGTGCGACACTACTTCCTCGTGTGTGCTACCCATTTTGATATTATAAAGAAATTCACAGCAATTATAGTTCGTGTGAAGACAAATAAACAGGGAAAGAACGTATAGTTTAGTATTAATAGTATGTTAATCTATTGATGAAAATAGGGGTAAATGATGATTTAGAAATAGCATTTTTAGTTCTTCAGAGAAGTAATTGTTTAGGATGAATTAATGTGCTACCCATTTGTTGATGGCATTGTACTTTGTACCGAAGCCAGCAATAGAGGGCGACACCATTTCCTTATGTGTGCTACCCATTTTGATATCAGACAGAAATTCACTGCAATTTTTTTTTTTTTAATTTTTTTATTCGGACATACACTTTTGGAACAGTGGCAAAAGTCTTCTCGACTAATGCGTCCATAAACATTACACAATGTTTTAAATACAAAAAAAGGAAAAATTATATACAAATATTTACATGGTAACATATATTCATGCAAGGTTAATGCTACGTGCGGTCCATGCACGTTTCAAATATGATTTACAAAACACATCAAATATATGAAGTAAGTGAAAATCATCACTTGCAGTAAGAATTATTATAATTCGCATGAAGACAAATAAACTGGGAAAGAAGCTCTTGTTTAGTAATAATACTTGTGTTAATCTATGGTTGAGGATTGGGGTAAATGATGATTTAGAAACAGCAATTTTAGTTCTTCAGAGAAGAAATTGTTAAGGATGAATTAATGTGGTACCCATTTAGTTGATGGCATTGTGCTTTGTACCGAAGCAAGCAATAGAGGGCGACACCATTTCCTTATGTGTGCTACCCATTTTGATATCAGACAGAAATTCACTGCAATTATAATTCGCATGAAGACAAATAAACTGGGAAAGAAGCTCTTGTTTACTAATAATAGTTGTGTTAATCTATGGTTGAGGATTGGGGTAAATGATGATTTAGAAACAGCAATTTTAGTTCTTCAGAGAGAGAGAAGTGATTGTTTAGGATGAATTATGTGCTACCCATTTGTTGATGGCATTGTACTTTATACCGAAGCCAGTAATAGAGGGCGACACCACTTCCTTGATGTGTGCTACCCATTTTAAGGATGAATTATGTGCTACCCATATGTTGATGGCATTGCACTTTATACCAAAGCCAGTAATAGAGGGCGACACCACTTCCTTGATGTGTGCTACCCATTTTAAGGATGAATTATGTGCTACCCATTTGTTGATGGCATTGCACTTTATACCAAAGCCAGTAATAGAGGGCGACATCACTTCCTTGTGTGCTACCGATTTTTATATTAGAAAAAAAATTCACAGGAATTATGATTCGTTTGAAGACAAATAAACTGTGAACGAAGCTGTTGTTTAGTATTATTACTTGTGTTAATCTATTGTTGAAGATTGGGGTAAAAGATTAAGAAATAGTAATTTCAATTCGTCAGAGAAGTAATTGTTTTAGGATGAATTAATGTGCTACCCATTTGTTGATGGCATTGTACTTTGATCACGACAAGCTTTATGTATATACATGTTGATCTGAGTTATACCATAGTTGCTTTACTCTAGAGTTACACATTCTCTTGGAGATTGGGTCGAAATTATCAAGAGCATTCTTGATGTTAGTACCAGATCAGACAGGTGTAAATCAAAGTTGGTGGCAAGATCTGTGTTCATGGATTCCTGGTCGATTTCACGGTAGCTCGTTTACAGTAGCAAGCCTGAAAAGTCCAATGCAAAATGCGTTTTTAGGGGGGGGGGGTTGTTTCTCAAATTCATAGTGGCGATTCACTTGAAATGGTTTTATTTAGTCAAATCTGTGCAATTTTGTTATTCTTATGCTCGCTAAAAAATGTGATATTCGCCGTGGATTTCCACTTTCGTGTTTGCCGTATGGCCAATCGCCATCTTGAAAAATGTTGGACACTTTTGACAAAAGCTGGTGCCCCTTTTCCCTAAAAGAAATTAAATGCGCAAGAATCAAGTGTTTCAGTGAAATTCGCACACACTACTGAAAACAAACTTGTTTTTTTGTTTGGCCTAATATCAGCTCATTTGACTGTCCCAATTTTATAGACTTTTTCTTTCATATGACATGTTATATGTTTATAAAGTGGGAATTATTTTTTAATCCAGAGGTCATTGAAAAAATATGGCAATTTTAAAATCATTGTGCGTGAGAGACTGAAAATGTGACTTTCAAAGGTTTGTGCTGGAATAAGCAATGTGTTTATAACAGCAAAGAATGAGTGTTGCAATGTCATCCAACAATCAAACTAGGATTTTATAATGAGGAATGTATATAATATTAATAAATATATGTATGAGATTCATACAAAGTATCAAAATATTATTTTTTCTGTGTGGTGCTTTAAGGTCAAAATGGTGATTCATGTATGCTTTACTCGATGAAGCATTTTTAGACAAATATAATGTAAAAATATTTACTCTTAAATATTGTCCAGGGAAAAAGATATACAGTCATCGCAATAAGTAACTGACCAGGTAATAAACATGCTGATACCTCTAAAAGTATAACTCCTACTTAATTATAAAGTTGTTGAGAAATATCTCTTCTTGAATTTGAGATATTACACGTTAAGAATGGTTGATTAATGAGGAAGTTACGATCCCAAAAGTTAGGGCAAGTCTGATTTTCATTTTAACATTTTCTTTTCAACACAGGGAGAGTAAGACAGGTAAAGCGTGTGTGCCGTATTGATCAACCGTAACAATGCCACCGGCCGAGAGTTATCAGCACATTTATTACCTGGTCAGTTACTTATTGTGATGACTGTACATCAAACCAATCATAGTTGTCAGTATTTCTTTTTTAGTGTGGGAAGAACTATTATGCAGATGACGCGTTACTTCGTAACAGGTGTAACTCCAAACTCGGTATCCGTCTGGGACTCGGTCGCTAGGTCTGAACAAACAAAAGTTATCAGTGAATGCATGCTAGCTATTGACCTATTCAGGTTCTGTGTGCGAGTCTGAGTTACACCTGTGACGAATTATAGGCCTACATCAGTATGATACAAATTATACAGCTTAGAAACTCTTTATACAATATCCTCCATTGAATTATTTTCAGCCCATTTTGATTTCCATTTCACCAATGTCGCATCATGAGACAAATAAAATAAGTCAAAAACACAACATAACCCTACTTATTTCATTGGAATACATCATATTTATTACTCAGTGCAGCTAAGATACTCACTGACAAAGTGTTCACAAATCTGCACAAATAAATCAAGGTGATGGATATAGCAAAGCTAATTTGTTAAAACAAATATGGCCTTTAATCCAATTTTCTTTCTCTGCGCAGCGACATAGTTGCATATGCTAGTGATAGGCACAGCATTGTTGGGGTTACTCTACGATCACACTGGTACATAAGCCAACACGTGAATGAATATGCAATATAAAAGGAGAACTGCATTGAATCAAAAATGATTTTAGTATGCAATAAGATTATCATTGAGCACATATTTTCAATTTTAATGGGTTTCATTTAATTTCTATTCAATTTGGTAGTTAGGTCTGTGTGGGGTTTCAAATTTATAGAAAAATGTAAAATAGGGCACATAAAAGCTTGAATAACGATCAGGACTAAATAAAGCGAAAACTGTTGCTCTTCTTTTTTTTACTTGTCAGTTGTTCAAAGTGATTGAATTTTTAATGGGGGCAACCATTTTGGGAAGTCATTCGGGGAAATGGAAGCCTGGCCCCACAACTTTCAAAATCCTGATTGTCTGACCAGATACTTGTTATTCATTTTATGATTAACACAACTCTTGTTTTCCACTTGATTTGAGCTCAATATTTGTTTTCATACCTTGCACCTTTTTATTCCAAAGCAGAAACTTTTCACACGGTGAGGTTCTCCTTTAAAGGCATATTATGTGATCTTTTCCAGAGAGTGCCCTCTATTCATTTGGTTTTTTTAGAAAGTAGATTTTCTTGCAGATTTACATTTCTGATCATAAATCATACATATATTCCAAGTTACAGAGCGATACGATTCCTAATTACCTCAAAATCATGGTTTTAGAGTGAATTTAGAGTGAAAATATAAACTGTCGGTGTTATCCGACAGTTTATTTTCACTCTAAAATCATGATTTTGAAGTAATTAAGAATTGTATCGCCCTGTAACTTGGAATGTACAGGCTGTAACAAAAAAAGTTATACAGTTTTGAACAAAATATTAAAAATATCTCCCGTAAAATTTCTGTTTTTAATTTTAATGGCTTGTAAGGGGAATTTTCTTAGCTTTCGAATAAGCTTTGTTTCATGACAATCGATGGTCGGTGAGCAGAGATATGATCAATTGTCTAAAGTAGTCATGGAATCACCTGGGCCACTTTTGGTTTAATCAATGGTAAAATCACTTGGATGAATATGAATGGAATCGAACCCGGAACATAGCAGTAGAGCGCTCTTGTTAGACAACAATGGTTAATTTCAAGTGGTAAACAGTATTACAAAGAAGGTTAGGTCTTTACAAATATTATTTATTTATTTTATGAATTTTTTTATTCAAATGAAATAAAACTATTTGAAAAAGAATTATTTTGTTCTCTTTAATGTTCATTGCATGATACCCTATCATTTAATTTATACAAGATAAAAGATTGTATGATGTTGTGAAAGTGGCCCAACCCGATTTCTAGACGTCTTAGGAGATTAGTCATAAATTTTAAACGCAAGTAGTTAAAAAGACCAAATAAAATGATTCTGATAGCCAAAACGGAACTTAACACTGAGTGTAAATGATTTTGACATTGCATGATTTTAACATTGGATTAGAAATAAAATTGCGATTGTATAACTTTTTTGTTACAGTCTGTATGAACGATTTTTGATCAGAAAGAAAATCTTATTTCAATTTTTTTTCGATGTTGGACGTTCCCTGGAAAGATCACATAAAATACCTTTAAGCTGTGATTGCAATCACTGCAATATGTACTAACATCACCGCACCAAAGAAGGTGAATGGAATTTGTTATATTAAGGTTTTGTGAGACACAATATAACCATTTTAAAAATTAACAAACAGTATACATAGTATACCATGCATTCTCATCTACGCAAGATACATTTTGTAAATGTCAACATAATTTGATTAAATTCACATTTATTATTTAATTATTATTATAATCTTTTGGTTAAATTGCAGCAAAAGGCACACACGACACTCCCTTTATACAAATAATAAAATGTGGGTAGTATATTATTAGATTTATAACCCATTTGGAATAATTTGTTCACAATTTTAACACTGTCCACGCGGCTATTAGTTTTAGTGTATACAAAGATTTTTCAGAAACCTTTCCCAACTTTCAAAGTCTATCTCAAGATTTGCTGAATTAATACTAGGCATGTTTGTACTTATTGTAATGCATTTCTCATCGTGATTCCAAATATGGTGATGAAATCCAATAATGTTGACATTTTTGAAACATTTTGTGAAATCTCAAGACTGTCATCTGTTAACGAATGCTGTGTGGAAAGTGTTAAGACCTTTGGTTGTACCATATGATGCCTAGTTTTCACACGTACCATTTATACAAGACTTGCATATTATCTTGTTTCACACAAGGCAAGGTGTATAACATGTATTGATGCAAAATTTATCACATTATGTTCCCATCCCTTTTGGACATTTCGCCAGTAATAACTCATCTAAAATGTTGTCAACCGCTGACTATGTGGTCCATTTTCAGGGTTATGAAAGTTAGTTTATGCCCATAATTATGTCCATTGCAGTCTTTTAATTGAACCACATAGTGGGAAATAGACACATCCACAGGCTGAAAAGTAGGCAATACGGAAAGCTCCTTGCAGGGAAATTTGAGCATTTGGAGGGAAATTTTGGCATTTGGAGGGAAATGTTACTCTTTCATTAAGAAATGCATTTCATTTTGGAGGGAAATTTGGAATCGCTTGCCGGCCATGGACACATCCTTAGATGATTTATTACCGGCGAAATGTAGAATCACTGGTCCAAAAGTGTTAAGGGAGTGAGAACATAATGTCACAGGCTTAGTATCATGGTACTTCCATGCTTATACTATCTTGTATATACCATCCATTGCATGGAATGCATGGTCCTAAGTTACATAAACTTTGTATTATAAATTGTTTCACAATTTGTTGTTTCTTTAATTTGGAAGGAAATAAACCCTTTCCTTTTTATTTACTTTTTGCAGGTTCGTATCAATCTGAAAAATAATCAAAAATAAGAACATCGCAAACATAGGTAATTGCCCCTTATCACAGTTTGGCCATTATCATGTAGAGCTTCAAACCGGTACCAGGATGAATGTGAGAGTATTACATAACATTATGTAGCCACTGGTAAGTTCGACTCTCCCCTCACAATATAACTAATTATGCAATGAGTCATTGTAACATCATGCAACAAGTTCGACTCTCCCCTCACAATATAACTAATTATGCAATGAGTCATTGTAACATCATGCAACAAGTTCGACTCTCCCCTCACAATATAACTAATTATGCAATGAGTCATTGTAACATCATGCAACAAGTTCGACTCTCCCCTCACAATATAACTAATTATGCAATGAGTCATTGTAACATCATGCAACAAGTTCGACTCTCCCCTCACAATATAACTAATTATGCAATGAGTCATTGTAACATCATGCAACACTGTCATTCACCATGATTCCAGTTCGATGCAAAGAAGATTTTAAAGACAGCCCCACAATGCATTGCATTTGTGCAAAACGCCGTAAATCTGGTCCCTGATTCATCTCGGTTCCAATAGACAAAATCATGGCTTTGTAGCGCTACCATCGTACGAGCTCTTAGATTCTTGTTTACATCAATAAATAAATTAGTTCTCAATGTTCCTTTTTTCATTCTAAAATCTAAGAGCTCACCTAGCAAACAACTTACTCACAGTTAATTGGAAACCAAAAAGACAGGGGAACCATCAATTTTCCGATACGTGTCATGGGTAACAGAGGAACATCAATTTTCCGATACGTTTCATGCGTAACAGAAAGCCACGATTTTGATATCGGAGCGTACAAAGTTCACTGATATATCAATCGTATTGCTATGAGTAAGGGGAAATCCAAATGCATGGTGGGGGAAAAATCTTAATTTGGCGCAATGCATCGTGGGTGCCCCGTTAATATATTTTGAGTTCGAGGCTATCCGTGCAAAATGTGAATACAATGCCTGTTTGATAAAACCTTTTTTGTGATAGCTGGTCTTTCAAAGGTTTCATAAATTTATATTGTATGAAACAAGAAATGATAATGTAAATAAAAATATAAGCTAGAGATAAAGTAGCACAAAGATATTTCATGACAACATGAACACAAATAAATAAAAAATTATACACATTTCACGCTACATATTAAACAAAAAATATATTACACAATGCACCCAATTCATAAATCACTCTGTTAAAATAAAATCTTAAATATTTTTGTTGCTTGCACAATAAGTAAATTATTCACATTTAATTCCACATGCAGATAATTCTCAATACTTTCGATTTGCTGATAAAATACCTTTGCTGATAAAATACCTTTGCTTTTGCTGATTATAAACAATAATGACCCAAAACAGATCGGGGAGCCACACATGTATACAAGTTGTAATCATCCGTGTGAACCCTTAACATGGATTCTCAAAGACAGAAAGAGTGACCTTAAAAAAGCACCCTTAATCCACATTTTCATTCACACGGATGATTACAACATATTATACCTGATTGCCCCCCCCCCCCCCCGGATAATTTACATGAACATTTAGCCGACACCAAACTTAGTCTAGGGACAAACCCATGTGAAACAGAACACAGCAAAGCAAATTATAAAATGTATACCTTTTGGTTGAGTCTCACTGTTTTCAATTTTTGTCAAGCGCTGCCAACATTTTAGATACTTGCATCTTGCTTTGAAAAAGATTCAGTACAGCAATCAGGAAGATGTGATATTAACACGTCACTTTCCATGCGGCTATTAGTTTTACCATATACAAAACAGAGTTTTTAGAAAGTCTTATCTCAAGAATTACTGAACCAGTACTAGGCATGTTTGTACTTATTTTAATGCATTTCCCATGGTGATTCCAAATATGTTGATAAAATTCTGACATTTTTGAATCAATTTGTGACATTCTGCAGACGTCTGCCGCATGGAAAGTGTTAAGAACTGCATTTGACTCGGAAACACATTCATCAGGGAGATTTTTAAGCTTGATAATCAGAACATGGAAAGATTATAGTGTATTTTCAGGGCGCTTTCTGCAGAATCAAGAAGAGTTAGCAGATTCGTACAAGTCCAATGTTTTTTTGTTGTAACAAGCATGGTGTACATGAATTGATTGATGAGTAAGACAATGCCCACAAACGAAACCCTTGCAATACAAGGCATGTCAAATAGATAAGTAATTATAACATCCTCGGAATAATTCATTTTTATCACACTCATACCAAGCACTAAATAAATAGCTTTACAACCCGGGGGCCACTCATGTATAAAAGTTGTAATCATCCGTGTGAATCCACTCTCAAAAACTACCCTTAACGCGGACTCTCAAAGAAGGAAAAAGTGACTTTTATAACAAGGATTATATCTTGACAAATCAAACGGATATAGGTCCTCAAGACTAGTTTAGACTGAAAAAATGTATAAAGTAAATGTGTTATTTAGTTTTGTTAGTAAATTTGTCTTTAGGCCCAACCATTTTCGCCTTTTTTTACAATGATGACACATGACTATTGGCCCAAGCAACCCTTAGCTCGGATCCACGTTGAAGAAGACACCCTTATTCTCTAAAATTGGCGATTTTGATACCCTTAGCAGGGTCCGCGCGGACCCGCGTTGTGGGCGATAAAAACATCCTTAATCCGTGTTTTCGTTCACACGGATGATTACAACATTATACCTGACTGCCCCCACCCCCAACAGGCTTTACAAACACCACACTGATATCAAACACTTTGTATAGATATGTGCAAAAACTTGAGTACAAAATATTACAAACCCTACAGTATCACGCCATTGATAATTACTGTTTCTTTGTCTTGGAATCAAGATAATATTTAGGAAGTATTTTAATTGAGCTATCAGGGGTGAGGAAGAGACGCTTTTCTACCCATCTTCAACTTGTTTAAAGTAGGATGGTATGCCCCTCCCTCCCCATTCCCGAAGGTTGAGCTAGTGCACAATTCACATATTCAACACATACTGAAATGCTCTCTGTATAAAAACATTGATAAGCAAGGTGATCTTCAAAACATTCATTACGTCAGTGAGTATACATTCATTTTTAAAGAAGTGGGGCATTAATGGTTATACACATAAACTTCAGTGACCCCTTTGTCCCCAGACATAATGTCCCCAGACATAATGTCCCCAGACATAACGTCCCCAGACACAATGTCCCCAGACCGGAGTTTGACCCCAATTTACATATTTAACACATACTTTGGCTTTGCTACGAATAAAATTATGAACAATCAAGGTGATTTTTAAAGAAGTGGAGCATTACTGGTTACACATATACTTCAGTGCCCCTGCAGACTGAACTTCGACCACAATTTACATATTTAACACAAATTGACATGTTCTGTGGTGTGAATAAAAAATATGAATACAATTTGATCAGCTCCAAATTGGCAAAACCTCCTTAAAGCAGCAAATGAACACAGAAGGACACAGGCGCACATGAAGGCAACAAATGTGCTGTGCATCATATGTGCGGCTTTAATTGATCGCGTGGGCTTGGATTACCTTTGCACGCGGAGAGATATTTCCCGCCAATTTGGAACTGCTTAACTATAGTAAGGTGATCTTGGAAACCATATATCATCTCAATGAATACATAATTCATTCTATATAATAATACAACATTCATGGTTACACAGGGATACAGTTCCTTGTGGGAAAATAGTCACACTGGGCTGGGCATAGAATTATTGTATTTCAAGTTTTGTATAATGTGTATAGTTATGATGCTAACTATCTGTTTAACCTGACACATTTATCTTACTTGAAATCAATTACATGTAATGCAGACAAATAATCAAGTTATTCTGGTGTTGTCGGTGTGTGATGTGATAATTTCTAAATTCAATTTTATGTCAATTTTTAATCCACTGAATGCACAATTCCTATTACACTTACTGATCTACATCAACACTGTAGGTAGGTGGGAGGGTAGGTGGGTGGGTGGGTAGGTGGGTGGGTGTGTTAGGGCAGATACTGGATACCATAGGAAGACAAAACACAGGGCAAGACAAAGGGACAATTCTAAAGACAAACAGAGACAAAATCCCCAAATTTGAATACAAAGAATAAGATTATCTTTGAGCAATTCCAACATTCTAGGCCAGTAGGCCAGCAGCAAACAATTCCGACATTCTTATAGTAGGCCCGCAGCAAACAATTCTGACATTCTTGGTAGGCCGGCCAGCAGCAAAAAATTCTACACCTAATGGCAGAGTGAACAACACCCTTATTAGGGGCAATCCATTTGAATGGCTCTTATCAGAGCCACCTGTTTATTCTTTATCAGAAAAGGGGCTCTTACTAATACATCATCTAGTAATGGGTAATCCACATGATGATTCTCTCAGGGATTCTCTATAGAGAGTATGCAATGCTATGTCACTATGTCCTCATTTGAACTGATGTGCCTCCAAGATGGATTCCACGGAACAATATTCAGTCAGTTCAGAGCACATGGAGCGGGAAGTTTAATTGTCAATCCGAATATGTGACTAGCCTATACCTACGTAATGGCTGCCCAATCCATTGTTATATCGTTCCGGTTGGTTCATTGCATACCCTCTATAGAGGCTCCTCCTCCCTGCATGGCATAATAGTTTACCGGAACCATGGCGAACTACTGAACTTTAGACTAAATGGACTGTATAGTACGCCATGATTCCGGTAAGTGATGAATGGTTGATTTCTTTTTGTAAGGCGATCAATGAATACATGCAAGGTCTCTATTGACACGGGACATTCAATATATTTTACTCTGAATCTTAATTTGGTCCAAAACATTACCTAGAATGGATCTCAGAATCTTTGGTACTTTGTATTGAATTTTTCTGGAGACAAAACTTTCCCCCAATAAGGGGGGAAATAATACTGTAATAACGACTAACGAGGTTGGGTTTATCACTAAATTTGGTGACTTGAATCTAGAAGAAGTGTTACGAGATTTGCAAAATTATTTGTCAATTTAGAAACACCGGACATAGTAATGGTTGTGTGCACTCTTGTAAAAACTACATTGAGATTTTTTTAAACCAGCTTTTACTGACCAATAATACCACTTCAGTGCCCTTTTAACAACCATGGACGGAAACAAAAGTAATACTATAATAAATATATTTGGTATTGGAAGGACGCTATACAGAATTGGAGATTACAAATTGAAACATGTACTTATACAGAGTCCACACACCACTAAATAAATAATGGAACAGCCCACGAAAGGCCTGTTGAATTTGGTGGGATGACACAAGCATTTATAAAACTCGCCCATTGCTTGTGTGGTAGATTTCGATCACGACAGGAGCATGCGCAGATGCGATTTTTGTGTAAGTGGTCTGTGATTTTGTCAATATTATATTTTTACTGTGATTTGTTTGTCAATCTGCATTAAATGCAAAAAGTAACAACGCCCCGGCTGGACTCGAACCACCAACCTTTCGGTTAACAGCCGAACGCGCTAACCAATTGCGCCACGGAGGTGATTAGTTATTAGGCTGTTTTGGTTTGTCATGTTCACCCGTACACTTCTCCGTACACTTTTTTGCAAAGTCGGGCATCGTTTTTTCTCAAATGGTGCTTGCATATTGCCGTTGCTGTCGCCTTTAATACATGTGCTGTCAGTTGAACTTGGAACCAACGTTTACTTTGAACTGTCTATTTTCAATAAAAAAATATTCCAATACGGGAAAAAATCAGAAAAGCTCACAGACAACAAATAAGAACATCATTTTACTCGACCTAGAATTTCAATCAACGTATTTCAATCATCGGGAAAACCCGATGATGCGAGTGACGTCATTTAATGAGCTCATTTGCATAATTTATGTCCGTGAAATGTACAATAGAGTTTTATTAGTGACAAGTGAACGATATGGAAATGGTCCAAATGTTTTGGCTAAAAAGTTGATAGGATGATTATTAAGTGAAGATTATCAAACAATATCGGTGCAAATGTTTTTCTTTTGACCAATTTTGTATGATTTGTCAGTCATTTTAGAGATTTCAATAACTGATTAGAATTACTTAAACCTGGGCTAGGCATAAACATGCGCATCTTTGAGGGCACATATCTCGAAAATGTTGCCTTGGCCTTTCCCTTTTTTCTTGTTGGCAGAAATGCTAAAAGACCATGATCTTCTTCCGTAATGAAATATTGGAGTATCCAGTCACTTTATATACACGAGAAATTGCCTTTTATTATGGGTCATTTTACACAGTAGTCAATGGGGATTTATTTAGTGGTGTGGATCCTACACCATAGTTAAGTGAATGGTTGGTAATGTCCTCAAATAGGTCTCATATACGCAATACAGAATAATAATGTGCATCAACCCTAATACTAGATCACCACACGGCAACAGATTTCTTTTCCGACACCCAAAATTCACCAGAAAGGTCACCCTGACCCCCCCCCCCCCCCCCGCCCCCCGGATTTGAACCACGGACCTCCAGCACCTGGGCCCAGATCCTAGCCACTACACCACGGCTCCCAGTCGACACTCGGCGAGTATATTCGCCTCGTTATATAGCCTGGGTCCGTTTTGTAGCCGGGTTATAGAAACACTTTTTCCGTACAGTTGCCGTATGGTGTAGTAGGGTTAGGGTTAGGGCAGCAATTGTTTTACATTGGAATTCCATTGTAAACGATAACGGGTGCTTCGATCATCACTTACTTGTATTGGCTACTTATATGACTAGAGTACTATAATTATTACATACACCACCATGCAGTACAGTACTGAAAATGAACTATTTGGAATGAATTAAGTGGACATTTTGACACTATTGTACATTAATTTTCACTCATGACCGTAACTAATAGGGTCAGTTGGTTAGGCATTTTCACAAATTTTCAAAACATTTCAACATTTTGGGCCAGTTTTAGAACAGGTTTTTTCTGTTGCCTTATATTATTACTGTTGAATGTATCGCTGCAAATATAATTCAGATTCTACATCCAAACCCTTCCCTAAGGGCACAAAAGGGTAACCCTGAAAGAGCCCTAATATTTTAATATGAGGGCTCCTTCAGGCTAGCCCTTAACTAGACAAATACTAATTTGACTATCATTATCAGCTTCAATTTTATTTTCAAATTTTCTAAGGCATGCACATCAAGGCCATTGAGTATAGGGTAATCAAGGCTTCTTCTGGTAAAAGAATGCTTAACGTTCTTAGACATCAGCGAACGTTAAGCTCATATATTGTCCCCTGACCTGATACTCAGATATATTGTACCCTGACTAGCTTTGAGTCATTATAAAATAGAACTATGTTTATGTCCACGATTATAGGCATTGAATTAGAGATATCCTACATTGACTCCTTGTAGGAACTGTATTAGAATTAGAACGGCCGTACCTTGCTTGACTCAAGATAGGTTATCAGAGCAGTACTCAGTAGTCAGTATTAGACCCCAATAAGGCAAAACATGTGTTATGCTGCCCTCAAATGCCAATAATGTTGAGTTGGGGTCAGTCGGTAGATGACCATGGTTTATATGTCAAGACAAATTGGTAAATGTCAATTTTGCTAATGTTTCTAGTGTGATAATAAGTGGGTTTTTTTTAATTATTTAAGCACCCTTACTCATTTCAAGCAGAAAAAAAGTAATATTTTGACGATGTGGTAAAATTGAAATCTAAAAAAAAATTGTGACTTGTAATTTTTGAGGGCAACCTAACAATATTTTGCCTAAGCACTGAACTAGAGACAGGGTTTCTAGCTTGACTCGCCATAAGTACCATACCAGGCTGATATTGAGCCTCCGAAAGCCACAAGCTTAACCTACATCATAACGCTATTACGCTTGACTCTTTAACAGGCACTATCAACATGACAAGTTTTTAAACCAAATTATATATTATCCAATAGGCACATTTCCAGATTGGCACCTAAGCTTTAGTCTCCAATTGGCACCAAGTCTGACTGGTGGCTCTCCACTCTTTGCAGTAGTTGAGAGGCGACGGGGCAGAATTCCGAGCGCCAGTACGACCTCATGAATTCCTGCGTTTCTTCATCCCACTCAGCATTCTCTGGAATCTCAAGTGCGGTTTCCTCATCTGAAATATAGAGCAAAGACACAGACAAAATTAATATGTATGTGTAATGTAAGCCTAACTAATACTCTGGAGATTAAACCAGAGCCAATATTGTATCCATTAGCTTGATGTTAGAGGTCAAGTCCCGGGGGTTCTCAGTACAAGAGGGGTATCAAGCGTGTCCAACAAATTATGCAATTATGGTAGTTTTGTCAAGCCGGGGCATGTTACTTACGTAAATACAGTGGCGTAGCTCAGGGGGAGGGAAAGGGGGTAAATGCCCCCTGATGGAAAACAACATTTGTGCCCCCGGCCCCCCCCCCCTAAAAAAAGAGGGGAAAGGGGAGAAAGGGGGAAGAAAAAAAAGGAAATAGAAAAAATGAGAAAAGACCGAGGTGGCAGGCGGGGGCACTGGTTATGTGGGAGTTGATGTTACCCAAATAGTCAAATAGAAGGCAAAATTGTACATGCAGTCTATACTGTGCGAATTATTTTTTGTGACCGTGCAAAATGTTTTGACCTTACCCCCCCCCCCCCCCCTTTACGTGAAATTCATGAGGTGACTGCAAACAAAAATTGGGGCAACCTTTTACGAAAATTTCAGAAATCTTGCCCACAACCCCCCCCCCCCCCCCCCCCCCCCCCCCCCCCACCTGAAACAAATCTTAGCTACGTCACTGCGGAAATCAAAACAATCAAAATATTAAGAAAAGGGTATACTTTTCACACAATTGGCTTACAAAATTGGGTATTTTTCATCAAAATTGCTCCTGTTGCCATGGTAATGGTCAACATTTGCTGAGTAATGCATCAACAAGCACATTTTTTTGAAAAGCAGAGTCATGAGAAGTGTCAAGAAAAGAATCTTGTGTGCAGATTCTCATTAAAATACTGCTATTAGTTTACAAGTTATTCTGAATCAAACACCACTGTTTACCTCACTACTTTTAAACCGGCCACTGAAATAGAGGTTCGTGATATTATCCGTAAATCACCAAATAAATCGTGTGAGTTAGACCCCATTCCAACATCACTGATCAAAGAGTCCATTGATAACGTTGTCCCTTACATAACAAACATTGTGAATAAGTCTTTTGCAGAAGGCATTTTTCCAACCACGCTCAAAACTGCGTACATAAGACCTTTGTTAAAGAAACCTGGCTTGGACAAGGAGGTACTCAAAAATTATAGACCTGTGGCTAACTTGGAATTCTTAGGAAAGACAATTGAGCGTGTTGTATCTGCTCGATTGAGTACGCTTATAAGGGAACACAATCTTTCCGATGAGTTTCAGAGTGCCTATAGGCCAAAGCACAGCATCGAGACTGCCCTGTTGCGCGTTGAAAATGATATTTTGGCTGCCATGGATGAGGGAAATGTTACTGCCCTCATCCTTTTAGATCTAAGCGCGGCTTTTGACACGGTAGACCACAACATTCTGCTTAGTAGACTTCGCGATTTTATCGGCTTGCGTGGTAGTGCGCTAAAATGGTGTCAATCATATTTGAGCAACAGACCAGAATATGTTCGCGTTGGTAACTCCTCGTCCACTCCAGTTGTTCATGATTACGCAGTTCCACAAGGGTCGGTCCTCGGACCGCAATGGTTTACTGTATATACCTATCCAGTTCATAACATAATTCTCAAATACAATTTAGAGTATCATGTGTATGCAGACGACACACAGCTGTACCTATCTTTCAAACCAACCCAACAGTGTGCTGATCAAACCATTGAGCGTATCGAGTCATGCATTTGTGAAATTCGTAGGTGGATGCAGGAGAATTTTCTCAAGTTGAATGATGAGAAGACCGAATTTGTTTTGATTGGTTCTAGACAACAAATGTCAAAGGTTCATGTCCCACATATTACAATTGGTGATGCGGACATCACACCTGCAAAAAAGGCTCGTAATCTAGGTGCTATTTTTGATTCATCAATGTCTCTTAATGCTCATATTTCTAATATTGTTCGTTCTGCTTCATTTCATATCAGAAACATTAGTAGAATAAGAAAGTACTTAAATCCTCATGCCACTGAACAAATTGTTCACAGTTTTGTAACCTCCCGGCTTGATATGGGTAACTCCTTCTTGTTTGGCCTTCCGCAAGATCAGATTGCACGTCTTCAGCGTATTCAGAACAACGCTGCGCGCTTGGTCACTCTAACTAGGAAAAGATATCACATCACTCCCGTTTTAAAGAAGTTGCATTGGCTGCCGGTTGGTTACAGAATTGTATACAAATTGTTGCTCATTGTTTTTAAGGCTTTAAATGACATGGCACCGCAATATATCACATGTCTTCTTAAACCATACATACCTACTCGTACACTCCGTTCCAGCGACAAGTCACTTCTTTGTGAACCTCGTTCAAAACACTCTTGGGGGGACAGAGCTTTTTCAATTGCAGCGCCACGTCTCTGGAACGCCTTACCCATTCATGTTAGATCATGCACATCCCTGGCACAATTCAAGACCTCTTTAAAAACCCATCTGACAAAGGATGCTTTTTATTAAAATTGTGTTTTTTCGGTTTCATATAAATAGGCTATATTTCTTTAAATTTTCAAATATTAGTAGTATTACATGTATTCACACATTATGATATCATTATTGACATAATTAATATACTATTAAGTTGTATTTAGTTAAATTATTGTAGATTAAGTTGTACTTTAAAATGTATGTTGTAATGTAAGTTATTTTCTGTATCGCGCCTCGAGCACCATTTTTGGTGGATTAGTGCGCATTATAAATCCACATTATTATTATTATTATTATTATTGTTATTCGAAAATGATTGTCGCCGAAAGAAACAAAAACAATATTAATACTCTCGCTTTAACTTTCAATAAATAGCAGAGTATGATAAACAAATGAATAAACAAACACAAAAACCTAATGGTTAGACACATATTCCACATTTGAATTTATTTGTTCTTTCTATTCAAATAATAAGCAGGTAGTTAAAAATGTCAAATAATAAATAAATAATTTAAAAAATGTATTATAGCACATAAAACAACGGCATCAAAGTGCTGTACAACCCAAAGTCTACACAATTATACACACTACATATACCACATACTATAAGAGACATTGTAAAACAGGACAACCTATAATGCTCCAATGATGGAACTTAATTGAAGGACAGTATCCTTTGGAATTCTTACAATGTTATAGAGGTTCTGTGTTTTAAGACGGAGTGGAAATTCTTTCAAACATTTAAAGGTTCCGATTGCTGGCCTGATTTTCAACTTTATGTTTTTGTTTTGTATTCCATATGAAGGGTCATCCATAAAATAGCCATCCAAAGTTTGAGTTGCATAACTCTAATGGTTCTTATTTTAGAAGCACATGGTTACATGAAATTTGCCTGATGAGTACGGTAGTACACAAACTAGCTGGGTGGTTAACCATCTTTGACAGTAATTCACCACATTTAGGCCTATAATGTCTAAATAGAGTATTTTACCTTGCACCTAAGATTTTAACTGAAATAATAAGAAAAATATGGGTTTTCTTTTGATATCAAAATATTTTGATGTGTGAAAAAAGCTAAAGTGATTGGAACATCTCCTTTAAATCAGAACAAGTTTTCTTAGGGCTTATAGACGTAATTAGTGCGACTTTGTCAGTTTGCAATTGGTAATCCTCATCTATTGTTATTTTGTGTTAATTAAAATGAAATAAGTATCTGGAAGAGGAAGTAGCTTTTGTCTTGAATGTATAGGGTGCCTGGTTGCCATTTATACTCACACGGCTGTTTCATCGATCATAATGTATATGTTCCCATTAACATTGCCTTTACGGTCTAAACAACTAAACAAAGAATTACCAATGATGGTGTACAGGAATGGATTGAGAGCAGAATTTATCGGAAGCACAAAACCAATTATCCACGCAAATACCTCGGGAGAAACCTCCACTGTTTCATTCTGCACCAAAATCCCGATCACAACAATTGGCAACCAGCAAAGCAAATCGGTCAACGTGATCAATCCCATTTTGAAAGCCATTTTCAGATCTGTTTTTAATCGGGACATGTTTGATCTTCGTATTTGAATGAATAAACTGATGTAACATACCGCAACGGTAACGCAGCAGAAGAAATTCACTCCAAGAAATAGGACGATTGAATATGTGGGGCTTAAAAGGCTACCAACTTTTTCATTTTTATAGATTGTTAAAACATCACTTTTGTCATAGGAGAATGTAATGTTGCCTAATGTTTCCCGGGTTAATACGAATTCGGTCGGTAAATATGTGGGGTTTAGATGGCCGCTATCTTTTTCATTTATATAGAATGGTATGAAATCAGCTCCGCTATAAAATCCCAAGTCATAGTTGATTGTCACATTGCCTAATGTTTTCCGGGTTAATAACCTTCTGGCCAGTGGTAACCCTATACATACTTCAGAAAATTGATAGAGATGTTGATCATTTTGCAACCCGATTCCTAATGCACTGAAAACAAGTGCAAGCATCCACATTAACAGTGTAACAAGTATTTTTGACTTTGTTGTCAAAAACAGTTTCTGACTCACTACAGTATTTCTAAAGGCCCAAAATCTGTCAATACCTATTAAAAGAATAAAGAATAGGGATGATTCGCTTGAAAGTATCGATAGAAAACCTGATAATTTACACAGTGCATGACTCCTCCAATGATCAGCTTCAAAAGGAAAATAGTGCTTAAAGTACTGATCAGCTGATGCAATTATTAGCATATAAACTCCCATAAGAAAATCAGCAGCAGCAAGGTTAGTTATGAATAGAACTTGTTTCTGGTAATCAGTTTGTTCTTTTCCCCTGGTTAGTTTCTGGCAACCCCATACAAGAACATATCCATTAGCAATTAACGCAAATACACCAATTATCCACATGGAATACTTGATCAGTGTATTTGGTAGGAGCTCATTACAGGTCGTGTATTCTGATTTTGGTTCTATTGATATACATTGAGGTCCTGATGTTGAGTTTATAAAACAGCATGATGCTGGAGTGTTTACTGTTATAGTAGTAGTATTCGTAAGTCCAGTGAAAGACTTGGATGTTATTTTTGAAAGTGGATTATCTTGAAGGTCAATATACTTCATATTGGTTTGATTTTCAAATGCATATGGTTGAATTACACTTATTTGGTTGCTGTGCAGCTCAAGTATCACAAGCTCATGTAATCCAGAGAAGGTCGAGGCATCAATATTTGATATTTTGTTGTCATATAAACTCAGAGCTTGCAATTTATCACAGTTCGTAAGACTAATCAAAGCAGAGGTCATCAACATGTTGTTGCCTAAAAGGAGAGCAGTTAAACTCACCAGACCCTTAAATATACCCTTTTCTAATAATGTTAGTTTGTTATTAAACAAAGATAAATGAGATAAGTTAATCAATCCTTGAAATGTATCTTCATGTAGATTGATTAATTGGTTATCACCCAGGTACAAGTGTGTTATTTGCCTAAGATTCCTAAAGAGACCTGGTTGCAATGCTGTTAGGTTGTTAGTATCCAGCCATAACACAGGCAGGTTGACTAACCCTTGAAATGTATCTACATGGAGATTGGATATCTGGTTATCAGTTAAGGTTAAAAATGTTAATTGCCTGAGATCCCTGAATACACCTAATTGCAATGCTGTTAGGTTGTTATTATCCAGCCATAACTCAGACAGGTTGACTAACCCTTGAAATATATCTACATGGAGATTGGATATCTGGTTATCAGTTAAGGTTAGCCATGTTAATTGCCTGAGATCCCTGAATACACCTGATTGCAATGCTGTTAGGTTGTTGTCACCCAGCAATAACCAATACAGGTTGACTAACCCTTGAAATGTATCTACATGGAGATTGGATATCTGGTTATCAGTTAAGTATAGCCGTGTTAATTGCCTGATATTCCTGAATACACTTGATTGCAATGCTGTTAGGTTGTTGTCATCCAGCCATAACCAATACAGGTTGACTAACTCTTGAAATGTATCTACATGGAGATTGGATATCTGGTTACCATTCAAGGATAGCTGTGTTAATTGCCTGAGATCTCTGAATACACCTGATTGCAATGATGTTAGGTTGTTATCATCCAGCCATAACGCAGACAGGTTGACTAAACCTTGGAATGTATCTACATGGAGATTGGATATCTGGTTATCAGTTAAGATTAAAAGTGTTAATTGCCTGAGATCCCTGAATAAGCCAGGTTGCAATGCTGTTAGGTTGTTATCATCCAGGAATAACGCAGACAGGTTGACTAACCCTTGAAATGTATCTACATGGAGATTGTATATCTGGTTATCAGTTAAGGATAGCTGTGTTAATTGCTTGAGATCCCTGAATACACCTACATGGAGATTGGATATCTGGTTATCAGTTAAGGTTAAAAATGTTAATTGCCTGAGATCCCTGAATACACCTGATTGCAATGCTGTTAGGTTGTCGTCATCCAGCCATAACATAGACAGGGTGACTAACCCTTGAAATGTATCTACATGGAGATTGGATAACTGGTTATCACTTAAGTATAGATGTGTTAATTGCCTGAGATCCCTGAATACACCTGATTGCAATGCTGTTAGGTTGTTATCATCCAGCCATAACACAGACAGGTTGACTAACCCTTGAAATGTATCTACATGGAGATTGGATATCTGGTTATGAGTTAAGGATAGCTGTGTTAATTGCCTGAGATCCCTAAATATACCTGGATGCAATGTTGCAAGGTTGTTAGTATGCACCTCTAATTCAGATAAGTTGTCTAACCCTTGAAATATATCAACATAGAGATCGGATAAATGATTGTCATACAAATACAATTCTTTTAGTTGTCCAAGATCTCTGAAGATATCAGGCCCTAATGTTGTTAGTCTGTTAGTATGTAGAGATAGCACAGATAAAGTATGCAATCCTTGAAACTGATCAACATGGTGAGATGTTAACTGATTTTCATCCAAAAGTAAAATGTGTAAATGAGCACAATCCTCGAATGTACCTGGTGCCAGTGTTTCTAGCACATTACCATTCAGTGACAAGTCCAGCAAGTTAACTAACCCTTGGAAGAGAAATTCATTGAGATGAGATAATCTATTACTGGCCAGATTAAGATGTGTCAATTGTACTAGATTCTGGAATATACTGGAATTAGTCGTATCTTGAAGTTCAGAAATTTGATTCCCATGCAACGATAAATGTGTCATGTTCTTGAGGTTCTTAAACGTATCTATATCTAAATTAACAATTCTATTTTCAGAAAGGTCAAGGAAATACAAATTCCTCAAATCCTGAAATATTGTTTGGTTTAGTTCAACTAGCAAGTTATCTGATAAGGACAAAGCTTGAAGTGTCTTTAAATTTGAGAATATTGCTGGTTCAATATGTGAAATTTCATTTCCTGATAAATACAGTACTTCCACAGGATGAATACCTTCAAATATACCAACTGTTAAGACTGATAACATATTATTGTTAAGAAACAATTGTTTAAGGCTACTCAGGCCAGAGAATGAACTAGAGTTTATATCCAGCAGTTTATTATTAGAAAGATCGAGTACTTGCAGCTGAGATAATCCTGCAAAGTTTCCTTGATGAAGACTGGTGATGAGGTTATTGTCCAGCAGTAGAATATTGATATTGGTGAGGTTTCTGAAGCTTCCATGGCTAACATGAACCAGTTGTCTTGCACTACCATCAAGAGCAGATGTGTTGACTTGGAATTCAGTTGACAATGTTTCATAGATGAGAAGTGTTTTCTCCAGTTGTCTGCCATCCAAACAGTCTGTTACAAATTGGTTGAAATTCAAACTACAGACACACCCTTCCGGACATTCAGGATATTCAGCAACATGTATATTTTCATTTCGCGACAGACCAAACTCTGGTATTTCTGATGTGCTGTAATTTGATTCAGGAAATGTTGGCCTCAAGGATGGATGAAGGACAGTCAGATATTGGTATGGTTCAACGCGCAGATGAGCCACATTGTATACATAAGTATATCTTTCAACTTGTCCACATGTCTTCATCCGACCGATATCATGTGTAACATTCTGATATGAATTACAATCAGATGGAACCAATCTATTCTGCGAATCAATGGTATCTCTAGATCTGACAGCGAGTAGTTGGATTGTGGATCTGACATTGGCGTTTATTTCCAGATTCGCACTGTTGATGATCATACTACAGGAGCTTAGACTTGGGCCCATGGTTGCTATGATGTCATTCCAACACTCCCTGTCAGTTGAGTTAGGCTTCACATAGAAATAGTTATAAATAGACCAGTCAGATTGTGTGCACAACACATTCATTTGAATTTCAAATCCAGGTGGGGCATAAACATGGACCGTACTACATTCTTGATTTTCAAATGTACGAAGCTTTGCAGGAAGAATCTTGTTTTTTGCTAGATATATGTATCCATTGGGGCAGTGAGTGGCATTGTCCAGCATACTATTGCTTTCATTTCTCATGTTCAAATGTTGAGAGTCGATTAGATTACCTACTTCTACTTTCGATGAGTTTTCAGTAATTGCTGCATCCGTTGAAACCTCGGTTTCATTATGTGAAGAGTCTACATATGTTGAGCCAAACACAACTGTTTCGTTACGTGAGGAGTTGGTATATCTGGAGTCCGCCACACTTGGCGATGTAGCATTGATACCGTTTTGTGAAGAGTTGTTAAATAGCGAACCAGACACATTCCTTGAAGCCTTGGTTTCATTATGGGATATTCGAGAGTCGGACACACTTGTCGCTGAAGAGGTCATGAATCCAGAGTTGGCCATGTTACCCACTGTAGCTTTGCTTCCATTATGTAAAGAGCCTATGTTAAGCAACCTAGACACATTTGCTGCAGCCCCAGTTCCGTTCAGTGAAGAGTTCATATATTGTGAGCCAGACTCGATAGCAGTTTGACTAGCATCACTCAGATTTACATTGTCCGTATGCTGAAAGTCAGAGCGATCATCTGTACCCGCGATCTTTTCTAGTCCATTCCTATTCACATTTGACACTGATTGTGCCGTTGGAATGCTAGAGACGACATAGACTAGTATACAGAGTGAAGTGAGGATCCACATATTAGACAGATTTCTAGCCTCCATATTGACTATACAAATAATTTCTGCCGAATCTTTAGCAGGCAGTTTCTTTCACCTGATGCAACCTGTGTAGCCAACTGCGTTATGAAACCATATCACACAATTTTGCTTTATTTAATAGTATAATGGTTGTTTTATTAAGTCACAAAGTAAAGAGAGAATGGTATACATGTATAGAAAAGGAGATTTTTGCTGACAAATACAAACATTCTCCAACGTCACTAATTTCTATGCTTTCTTTGTGTTCTTTATAATCTTTATTGCTCAACCTAACTCACGGGTCATACGTGTGTTACTTACATTTGGCCAAAAGCCATTGTACCAAACACAATATATAGGACAATTGCCAATTCAATCCCATTTTAGAATGATACTTACCCGACCCGACCGATATTTGTGAAAGCATTGCATGGCAGTTATTAATAAATGCATTTCACCCTGTTTGTTTTCCTTCCTTTTTTGTTTATGTTGTTATGCCTGAATGATTTGTAATGTTATATTCACCTAACAATGAACATGATTGTGACTGAACTAGTTCAGCAACATGACTGTTTGAACCAGCCAACCAACAAACAATCAAACCCAAAAAATAAAATTCTTTGATGAATTTAATGAATTATATTTTAAATGTCATTAAATAAATATGAAAATAAGTACAAACCACAGATGGTAGAAGGTGTACAAATTTATTTTTGATATAGGTTATGAAACGAGAGCATCAATGATGCTGAAGCTTAGCTTGTGGCAAGATATCAAGTTAATGTGTATAAGAGAGGTTATTTTACTGTAGTACGAAACCTCGAACCACTAGTCTTGCTTGCTTTCGCGACCGCCTTATTGTGCGATCTATTGTAGGAATTAAATCAGAACTGCTCATATAAGAGATTAAAGGAAGTTGACCTTGGGCGAGCTTTGCCGTTACTGGTATTAAAGCTTTACGTTCAATCCTATGACAGTCACTAAAATAAGCATTTGTCTCAAAGCTCCCTTGCGAAAATCAATTTTTTTTTTTTTTTTTTTTTTTTTTAATTTAATTTAATTTAATTTAATTTAATTTAATTTAATTTTCAAGTGATTTGGGCATTTTTAACTCAAAATTATGTTTGTTAGCTTTGATCCAAAAAATTGGGTCAAAATTGATGCCAAATTTGGATTCTCTGATCCATTTCCTTTCCAAAAAAGTATACTTTTATATACATTTGAGTCATAGTTCAATAATTAGGGGAGATGGGGGTTAGGAACGTGGGGTAAGTAGGAACATTGAGATTTTCTCCTAGAGCTTTCACTGAATTATTGAAATACTGCCCTCTAGTGGTGGCCCTTAGCAACAGCCATACACCATATTTAATGCAGCATTGAAGTTACACTACTGTTGAAGTGAGACAGGGATGTTTGATTTTTCACCTCTTGGGTACATTTTTCAACTTTTAGAAATTGTGTATTTTCTAAGTAATGTAAAGGCCTTAGCTACTGTTAGGTAGCTAAGCCAAAAAGTAGGATCAATTAATCATCTTTGATCGTATGAATTGTTGTGTTGACAATGTTATATGAAAATGTAATATGTGTGAATGATGACTAAAAATATAAATTAAAAAAAAACACCAACCAACCAACACACAAACAAACTTAGGGGAGGAAAACAACCAACCTGTTTTACGGGCCCGACCGACCTAACTTTTTGCGTTTTTCAAGATTTTTGTTTAGAATTTTGCTTAGAATTATTTTGTTTTCAAATCTTTTTGTAAAATCAGCCGGTTTGTTTGCCGAAAATGTGTCGGAAAAAAAAAATGATATTTGCAGATTTTTGTGACATTTTAGGTTAAAAATAATTAAAATTAAAGGTGTATGTTCCGATCACTTTTTGGGGGCTATGATTTTTTTCTTTCACATCAAGATATTTTGATATCAGAAGAATCCCCATATTTTTTTCATTATGTCTGTAAAATCTTAGGGCCCAGAAATGTTCCGTTTAGAAATTATAGGCTAAAATGTGGTGAATCACCAGCCAGTTTGTGTATAACTTAATGGGCAAATTAATTGTGACCTTGTGCTTCTAAAAATTGAACAGTTGGAGTTATGCAACTCAAACTTTGGAATGCGACAATTTTATGGATGACCTTTCATGTAAAATAGAAAACATCAAGTTGAAATTCGGGCCAGCAATTGGATCATCTACCTTTAAAAGTTAAAAATTAAATAAAAACACCGATCGACCACCCTACTTGACAAGTCCGTCCGCCCGTAAAACAGGGGGGGGGGGTTCTTCGCCTTACAAACAAAATACAAAACAAAAAATTATAAGTTCACTGAGACAAAATAACACTGTCAAAGTGGTTATTACATGGTAGACTGAATCCTTCCATTCTTCACTATTTACACAAAGCCCTATGACCCTATGAGGGCGCTTAATTAAGGGAAGTGTCAACCCTACAGAAGATGTGTCAAGGTTGCTTTACTAAATCAATGTAAGCTGTTTGTAATATATATATATATAAAACATTATTATAACAACAACATATTTCTTTCACTACCGTCGGTTTCACTTCCACGTCTGTGCGAGGTGACGATCATCAGGCGAATAAATCATGCAAATATATCATTACTGTTTCTTACTCCGGTCTGGTGGTTTTCTATTGCTAGTGTGACGGCATTTTGATATAAGTTCAGATCTACGGTTTATAATCCCCTTGTGTTTTGTGATTGCCAGTTTCTGGTCTAAACAGAGATTGCATTGCCCAGTTTTGCGCCTATGAGTATTGGATTGTTTTAGAATGTCCCATTGGATACTGTAATCATTGTTTTGGTGTTTTAACTCCCACACATACTTGGAAAGTTCTGTCTCTTTTTCATATTTGTCGTGTCGGAACGATTTAGTGTGGTTTCTGTATCTTTCTTTAAAGCATACGTACACCGGCGATACCGATTATATGATTTTGATTCAGAGTTGAGAGTTACTACTGTTGCTTTGTATACGACGGATTGAACATATGTTAGGCTATATGGCCCAGACGGGGTAAATCATGGAAATAGTCAATCAAAATAAAAGTGTGTAAGGTCGGGAGGTTGGTCGTTTTTTCGGGAGCCTCCCGACTAAATCGGGAGGGTTGGCAACTCTGAAGTATGAGATATCGCATTCTTCCATGCAAATATTTTAACCGTTCTCTGGCATTAAGGCATACACAAGCATTAATTGAGATAATGCTAACAAAATATTGACCAAAATGTCAAGGTAATTCAGTAGGCCGGAGGGTCTGAGTTTTATAGTTGGGTCGTAATTTTATAGTGGGTCTTTCATAGTAAGCGGGAGGCGGGGTCTATCACCATGATCATTAAAATGCTTTATCCAATAAACGTATGTATTCCTATCACACATATTATCTCACACCGTCTCTTTATTTAACAGGTCCACATTACATTCCCATTTATATGACAGACATCCCAGTTTTCTGGCCTATACATATTTTTAAAGTAACACAGGCCTGTTGTGTCCCGCATTGTGGATTTGAGGCACCATGCATTTTCCCTCAGTCACTATCACATGTTATCCTGGATGTATGTCTACAATTTGAGCCTAAAGTTTGCGCCTTGCTCCCTGCTCCTATATATCCTAGTCGGCTCATTATGTTATTGTGTACTGTACGTTTTACGGTATTACACTATAATAATGCAATTATGGACTGTCTGCTTTTCCCCTACCCCATAAACAAACTACAGTTTGTGGCACTAAGGCATGTCACACCTTACATCAAAAGGGGGACTTTGCGGCTGTGTGTTTTTCAAGATATAGATGAAAACGGACAGAAAAAATAAAGAGAATAATAAGAATTTAGGAGTCATTTTCACTCGTAAAATCTGAATGCCTTGTTCAATTTTGATAAATTTGGTGTCATTTAAAGCTTAGAAAATACTCTGAGAGCACACATAACAAACTCAGAATTAACGTAACCTGCAAAGTCCCCCTTTTTGATGTGCTGCATCACATATTGTTAAGTGTTACTTAAATAATGTATAAACTTGACAACCTCCATTAATTACGTAAGCTCTTGCATCAATACTGATGAGTGGTCCAAAGGGCACATATAGGTCGGCCCGGAGTGACATCACATGCCGTTGACCACAAACCAAAGAGGTAAATAAAGGCCTCTTACACAGCGTGACACGATCGCTTGGGTTGATCTACTGTATGGTAGAGCGTAAAACTAAATAGGCCCTGTTAAAACATCTGGTTTGTTGTCAACGGCCAACAGTAAAAAGTACCCGACCTATAATAAACACTTACCAATTGGGTCTGCAAACGGGCTATAGTTTGGTCAGTTCCAAATTGGCAAAGCCATCTTACAGCAACGAATGAATACATAAACAAGCGCACTGTGCATCATTTGCGTGATGCGTGCATGTGACTAAAATTGCTTGCGTGTGGCCATAATCACACGCTTACAATTGTATTACTTTTGCGCGAGGACAAATAAAAATATATATTTCTCGCCAATTTGGAACTGACTAAATTAGAGAGAGTTCATATACTGATTGTCTGAATTTTGCAACGCAACTGCACTGTCATTATAGTGCAATTCATTTTCTAAGAAAAAAAATCTGCCAGTTATTATCTCACCCTTCATATGACTTCAAAACACTGATCGACTATCTCGGACTATTTCACACGTAACAGTCAATTATCAACTTACCCAAAAGATCAACTAATAAATCGAGAAGATCTGCTGTCTCCTGTTCCCCGAATGATTCCACAGAGCTACTGATCTTCTCGCTATAATTCCATAACGTCATACACACCATACCCGCCAACTGCCAGTCGCTGCGCCCAAAGTCACGCATCACTTCTATCAATCTGGGTGGAGAAAAAACGAATTTGTTAGAGATGTCTTATTGAATCAATACTGCCAGTCGCTGCGCCCAAAGTCACGCATCACTTTCTATCAATCTGGGTGGAGAAAAACGGATTTGTTAGAGATGTCTTATTGAATCACTCACTCACTCCGGCGACATCTGTCAGACGTTAACGATGGCTCTCCAGACATGCCTATCTTGCATGCAGGTCTTCATCTCAGCAGGTATTTGTCCAGTGCCCTGACATAGGATATCCACATAGCTTAATTAACATCGAACATCCAGCGTTTCTTTTGCTATGAACTGGTTTCCAAAGAACTAGATCTGATACCACATCCCCAGAACGTCTGACACAGTGTCCGGCAAACTGTAGTTGCCTCTTCTTGATTCTTTCACTTACTCTAGGAAGATAACCATAGAGTTCTTTGTTGGTGATAGGTGACTTCCAATTTATATCGAGGGCTGATCTAACATTCAAATCAAAAAAAGCTTGCAGAATTTTAGTTGTTACTGTCAACGTGTCTGAGCCATAGAGAGGGATGCTATTCACTGTAGCTTGGAATAGCTTAATTTTTCTTGATCTTGGTAGGTTGGATCTCCATATCTTGTTGAGCTTATTTGAATAGATGAAAGAAATAGATTTAAACAAATCCATTTGCAAACTACCTTTCTTGAAGGTTTTGAAGAATGAATTTGGTATTAATGCCAGCGGGTATTGTCAGCTTCTAGCAAAATGCAACTATTGTAAACGTGGAAATGTTCGCGCTACATTAATGTTCACGCTTTTCGCGCTCGAAGCATTTACCGCGAAAATAATTATTTTGTGGAAGTCTATGTAATGCATTTTACAATCGCGAATTTAAAAAACAAGCGAAATGGCTTAAAATTTGCACGAAAATTACCACTTTTACAGTATTAGTATTATAATCAAAGCAAACAAATCTCAATCAATTGTCACATACATGGGCGATTCCATGAAAATGTGACGGAGCAAAAAAACTGAAAATTGCTCCAAAAGATTTATTTTTACCTCTATGTTGTTCAAAGCTCATGCAAAGGTTCAGGAAAAAATTGTTACAACATTTGGCTAATGTTAACTATGAAAAAATTCTACTTTTCTTACCCCCAAAATGGTAACACGTGTTACCGGAGCAACACTTTGTTGAAAATATTTACTTTATTGTTTGGTTTTAATTTACGCCACTTATAATTTTAATTCTACTAGTTAGGCCCTATTTAAAAATAGTGAACAATTAGATAAATTCATAACCACCACTCTACAATCGGCCATCAAAATTTCGTAACGCGTGTTACCAAACTTATATTCAGGAAAACGTGCTAAAACCTCAATTTTTCAAGTGTTATTTATCACTATTTATGGTTAATATGTTAGTTCAATTGCCAAAGTCAAAATTAATTTTAATTTAGAAATATAATAAAGAATCTAAGGCTAGTAAATTATGGCTCGACAAAGTGTAACGCGTGTTACCGTAACACGTGTTACCGACTATTTTGCATTTTACAAAAAAGTGAGAACTTTAATTCTTGTTTAAATATGAATGTTTTCAGTCATCCAGTCAATAAAATGATATAATAAGACTAATACTGGAACTTACTTTTACAACTGCTACGTTGCGTGTGATACCATCACACGTGCGCAAATACTGGCTGTGTCCAGTCCTATATTGGAGAGACGAAACAATCCCTCAAAGCCCGGGCTAATCAGCATCGGAGGCCTAGCTCAAATGAGGCCCAGAACTCAGCCGTCTTCACACATCTAAAGGACTCCGGCCATAGTTTTGAGTTTGAGGATGTTGTAATCCTGGACAAGGAGGACAAGTGGCACGAACGTGGGGTAAAAGAATCCATCTGGGAGAGGGTCGAGCGACCTTCATTAAACAAGTCAGGAGGACTGCGATTCCACCTATCACACACCTGGGACCGGGCCCTTCGGGGTATTCCAAGCCGTCTTCATCAATCACGTGACCCTACATCATCAGCGGGTCAGTTGCCTGATGAAGTGTGATGGTATCACACGCAACGTAGCAGTTGTAAAATTAAGTTCCAGTATTAGTCTTATTATATCATTTTATTTTAATTCTTGTTATTATTCTAGTTTTATAAACCTTATAAAGGTACTTGCTTACAGTAGTGACCAATTGATTGTAGGTTGGTTAGTTGAAATACACAAGCAAAACAAAGTTGGGATTTCTTTTAGTGTGTCTTTTTTCGTAACGTGTGTTTTTGGAGCGGTCTTACATTAACGTGAGCTAATATTTCATATTGGTGTTAGCATGAGGATCTAGCCTTAAGTCTTGGGTATTACAATACAAAAGCTGAAAACTTCATTCAAATTACTTTTACAGTTATAGAGTGGAGAATAAAGAATGGCGCGCTTAAATGTAACGCGTGTTACCGTGGAATCGCCCACATGTGCATGCTAAACGTGGAACGGGGCATGAATGCATTACCCCCGAAACCTATGCACACTTGACTGCGTTGCACTTGCGCTTGTTTGCGAGGTGTTTATATTGTTGCTTCCTTACATTATAGACCTACATAGAAAATAAATATTTTCGCACATTTTTGTTTTTGCGCTTGCTGATTTTATCGCGAAAAACACAAAAATGTCCACTTTTGGGTGAGCTTACTGAAATGTGAATTGGTAAAATGGTAATGAAATATCTATTTGATATCATATTACAGGAATTCCAGATGGCTACTGGACTAAAGAGTATAGTATAGATAATGCAGTTAGGAAGGATAACTCCTCTTTTTATTTTTGAGGGCAAATAGGGTGCAAGTCTAAAAGAACACCGGGAAATAATTGCAATATTTAAGTTCAACATAAACCCTAGGAAAAATATTAATAAAATAAAGACATATTTTGACAAATTCCACGGATTGGAATGTGTACCTTGTCTAAGGATGAATTTATTTTTAGTTGGGTTTTATCCAGTGATCATGCACAGCAGAGGTTCGTTTCTCAAGTGAAGTTGTTTTCTACTGAATTCCCCACACACCATCAAGAAAGACCCCACAATATATACATTTGTACTTAATTCATAGAAGACAAACACACTATAGTTTAATCAGTTCAAATTGGCAAAAATTGTGAGACTTGTGTACTTGTCTGTGCACAAAAACAATCCACGTCATTGCGCATATCTATTGGTGACAATTGCGTTTGTGCATCATAAGCCGGTATTAGCAAGCGGTGGGCAAGTAGGTATTCAATTTGGACCCACGGATAAATATTAACCCCGCAATTCTCACCACTTTGGAACTGATTAAACTATAACATGACCACTCTGTCGCAAAAAAATTACTAATATACCTCAACTATGTTCCCTTTTATATTAATTGCGTTAGATGGGACGCACACTTAAACCTTGAATAGTGAATGATGATCAAGTGTAAAGTAACACAATTATACTTGTTTCAGATCTCCATCAATATACAGTCATTTTAATTTCAATAGCAACACAAGGATGTTTTGTGATGCAGCACATCAATAGGGGGACCTTGCAGGTGAAGTCAATATAGAGTTTATTATGTGTGCTCTCAGACCATTTTCAAAGCTTTAAAATGACACAAAACTTATCAAAATTGATCAAGGCATTCAGATTTTACGAGTGAAAATGACTCCTAAAATCTTATTATTATCAACCTGTTGGGTGTAGCCCATTTTTTATATTTTTTTTCTGTCGGTTTTCCTCTATATCTTGAAAAACACACAGCCACAAAATCCCCCCCCCCCGCCCTTTTTTTTTGACGTAAGGTGTGCACGCGTTAGTGACACAAACCATAGTTTGTTTATGGGGTAGGGGAAAAGCAGACAGTCCATAATTGCTCCGTAGTGTAACACCGTAACACGTACAGTACACAATAGTAGGGCATGATGAGACAAGGAAGAAATCAATACAGCAGACTAGGATTATAAAGGAGCAGGGAGCAAGGCACAAACTTTAGGCTCAAATTGTAGGCGTACATTTAACATGTGTTAGTGACTGAGGGAAAATGCATAGTACCTCAAATCCCATAACCGTAAACAACATTTTGCACAGAGAGAAACGTACACTTTATGCTGTATATACACTAGCAACCAAAAGTCATTGGAGACCTTGCATGCTACAGATTTACAGAAAACACTGGGAACCCATTGAACTACTGAGTTAGCTTTTTGGTATCACATATAAGATCCATACACTTTAGATTAGTCCCCACATACTTACCTAAATAACCTAGAAACATTTAGCATCAGATCTCCCTCTGAAGTATACACCTCCATAATGACACAAGTCCGGTATGATACCCTGATTGAGGAAGTCCGCCCTCGTCTCAGACAGGTCAGCCAGATTGCGTAGGGTGCCAGTGGCCTGTACCAGAAGGTTCACAGCCCCTTTGCTGAGACGACGGCTCTTCTTTTGTTGCTGTAAATGCAGACATGAGAATAATTTTTAAGCATAATTTCCAATTGTTAGCTTTGAAATTTGGTCCAAACCCAGTTTTGTCATTGTTGTCCTTGGATGAACTGCAGAAGCAGCGGATATGAATTAATACCAAGTTGTTTTATTTTATTTGTTTAGGTCAAGACCTATGTCTTTTGTAATGCTGTCAAGATTAGGGTATTTCAATCCACTGCATATTATATTGACAATATGTCCAAAATTATTAGAGAGCCCAAGTCTTAAACCTAGCACTAACCATGACCTTTACCCTTCCCCTTCCCCTAACAATATATGCTTATCGTGGAGGATAGGCCATTTATTGCCATGATTTGGATGGCTATATTTACAAATCCAGAAAATAAAGCAGGGGATACGCTGGTCTGCAGTTATCAAGTAATGACCCACTAACAAGAACTGTCCCTTTCAGACTCAATAGATCTGCATTTGGTTGGACATGTTAACTACCTTTGACTTAACTTTAAAAGACTGTGCGCACTTTTTTACTTACCGCATTGATACTTTCCAGTAACTTAGCAAGCGCATGTATCATAGATAAGTGATATAGTCTCAATGCCACTGTTCTATTGCCTGACAAGAATTTGAGATCACCTAAGCAGAAATAAATATATTCACTAATTACACACATCTTCTTGGAATATTGGAGCTATCACGTGCCACATTGTCAACCACGCATACACACGACATATAAGTGATATAGTCTCAATGCCACTGTGCTATTGCCTTACAAGAATTTGAGAGCACCTAAGCAGAAATAAATATATTCACTAATTACACACATCTTCTTGGGATATTGGAGCTATCACGTGCCACATTGTCAACCACGCATACACGCGACATATAAGTGATATAGTCTCAATGCCACTGTGCTATTGCCTGACAAGAATTTGAGAGCACCTAAGCAGAAATAAATATATTCACTAATTACACACATCTTCTTGGGATATTGGAGCTATCACGTGCCACATTGTCAACCACGCATACACGCGACATATACACGCATGTATCAGAGATAAGTGATATAGTCTCAATGCCACTGTGCTATTGCCTGACAAGAATTTGAGAGCACCTAAGCAGAAATAAATATATTCACTAATTACACACATCTTCTTGGGATATTGGAGCTAACACGTGCCACATTGTCAACCACGCATACACACGACATAAGTCCTAAACCAAAGTCCTAAGCCCAAGTCCTAAACCTAGCACTAACCATGACCTTTACCCTTCCCCTTCCCCTAACAATATATGCTTATCGTGGAGGATAGGCCATTTATTGCCATGATTTGGATGGCTATATTTACAAATCCAGAAAATAAAGCAGGGGATACGCTGGTCTGCAGTTATCAAGTAATGACCCACTAACAAGAACTGTCCCTTTCAGAATTTGACTCAATAGATCTGCATTTGGTTGGACATGTTAACTACCTTTGACTTAACTTTAAAAGACTGTGCGCACTTTTTTACTTACCGCATTGATACTTTCCAGTAACTTAGCAAGCGCATGTATCATAGATAAGTGATATAGTCTCAATGCCACTGTGCTATTGCCTGACAAGAATTTGAGAGCACCTAAGCAGAAATAAATATATTCACTAATTACACACACATCTTCTTGGGATATTGGAGCTAACACGTGCTACATTGTCAACCACGCATACACGCGACATATAAGTGATATAGTCTCGATGCCACTGTGCTATTGCCTGACAAGAATTTGAGAGCACCTAAGCAGAAATAAATATATTCACTAATTACACACATCTTCTTGGGATATTGGAGCTATCACGTGCCACATTGTCAACCACGCATACACACGACATATAAGTGATATAGTCTCAATGCCACTGTGCTATTGCCTTACAAGAATTTGAGAGCACCTAAGCAGAAATAAATATATTCACTAATTACACACATCTTCTTGGGATATTGGAGCTATCACGTGCCACATTGTCAACCACGCATACACGCGACATATAAGTGATATAGTCTCAATGCCACTGTGCTATTGCCTGACAAGAATTTGAGAGCACCTAAGCAGAAATAAATATATTCACTAATTACACACATCTTCTTGGGATATTGGAGCTATCACGTGCCACATTGTCAACCACGCATACACGCGACATATACACGCATGTATCAGAGATAAGTGGTATAGTCTCAATGCCACTGTGCTATTGCCTGACAAGAATTTGAGAGCACCTAAGCAGAAATAAATATATTCACTAATTACACACATCTTCTTGGGATATTGGAGCTAACACGTGCCACATTGTCAACCACGCATACACACGACATATAAGTGATATAGTCTCAATGCCACTGTGCTATTGCCTGACAAGAATTTGAGAGCACCTAAGCAGAAATAAATATATTCACTAATTACACACATCTTCTTGGGATATTGGAGCTAACACGTGCCACATTGTCAACCACGCATACACACGACATATAAATTATATAGTCTCAATGCCACTGCGCTATTGCCTGACAAGAATTTGAGAGCACCTAAGCAGAAATAAATATATTCACTAATTACACAAATCTTCTTGGGATATTGGAGCTATCACGTGCCACATTGTCAACCACGCATACACGCGACATATAAGTGATATAGTCTCAATGCCACTGTGCTCTTGCCTGACAAGAATTTGAGAGCACCTAAGCAGAAATAAATATATTCACTAATTACACACATCTTCTTGGGATATTGGAGCTATCACGTGCCACATTGTCAACCACGCATACACACGACATATAAGTGATATAGTCTCAATGCCACTGTGCTATTGCCTTACAAGAATTTGAGAGCACCTAAGCAGAAATAAATATATTCACTAATTACACACATCTTCTTGGGATATTGGAGCTATCACGTGCCACATTGTCAACCACGCATACACGCGACATATAAGTGATATAGTCTCAATGCCACTGTGCTATTGCCTGACAAGAATTTGAGAGCACCTAAGCAGAAATAAATATATTCACTAATTACACACATCTTCTTGGGATATTGGAGCTATCACGTGCCACATTGTCAACCACGCATACACGCGACATATACACGCATGTATCAGAGATAAGTGATATAGTCTCAATGCCACTGTGCTATTGCCTGACAAGAATTTGAGAGCACCTAAGCAGAAATAAATATATTCACTAATTACACACATCTTCTTGGGATATTGGAGCTAACACGTGCCACATTGTCAACCACGCATACACACGACATATAAGTGATATAGTCTCAATGCCACTGTGCTATTGCCTGACAAGAATTTGAGAGCACCTAAGCAGAAATAAATATATTCACTAATTACACACATCTTCTTGGGATATTGGAGCTATCACGTGCCACATTGTCAACCACGCATACACGCGACATATACACGCATGTATCAGAGATAAGTGATATAGTCTCAATGCCACTGTGCTATTGCCTGACAAGAATTTGAGAGCTACTAAGCAGAAATAAATATATTCACTAATTACACAAATCTTCTTGGGATATTGGAGCTATCACGTGCCACATTGTCAACCACGCATACACGCGACATATAAGTGATATAGTCTCAATGCCACTGTGCTATTGCCTGACAAGAATTTGAGAGCACCTAAGCAGAAATAAATATATTCACTAATTACACACATCTTCTTGGGATATTGGAGCTATCACGTGCCACATTGTCAACCACGCATACACACGACATATAAGTGATATAGTCTCAATGCCACTGTGCTATTGCCTTACAAGAATTTGAGAGCACCTAAGCAGAAATAAATATATTCACTAATTACACACATCTTCTTGGGATATTGGAGCTATCACGTGCCACATTGTCAACCACGCATACACGCGACATATAAGTGATATAGTCTCAATGCCACTGTGCTATTGCCTGACAAGAATTTGAGAGCACCTAAGCAGAAATAAATATATTCACTAATTACACACACCTTCTTGGGATATTGGAGCTATCACGTGCCACATTGTCAACCACGCATACACGCGACATATACACGCATGTATCAGAGATAAGTGATATAGTCTCAATGCCACTGTGCTATTGCCTGACAAGAATTTGAGAGCACCTAAGCAGAAATAAATATATTCACTAATTACACACATCTTCTTGGGATATTGGAGCTAACACGTGCCACATTGTCAACCACGCATACACACGACATATAAGTGATATAGTCTCAATGCCACTGTGCTATTGCCTGACAAGAATTTGAGAGCACCTAAGCAGAAAAAAATATATTCACTAATTACACACATCTTCTTGGGATATTGGAGCTAACACGTGCCACATTGTCAACCACGCATACACACGACATATAAGTGATATAGTCTCAATGCCACTGTGCTATTGCCTGACAAGAATTTGAGAGCACCTAAGCAGAAATAAATATATTCACTAATTACACAAATCTTCTTGGGATATTGGACCTATCACGTGCCACATTGTCAACCACGCATACACGCGACATATAAGTGATATAGTCTCAATGCCACTGTGCTATTGCCTGACAAGAATTTGAGAGCACCTAAGCAGAAATAAATATATTCACTAATTACACACATCTTCTTGGGATATTGGAGCTATCACGTGCCACATTGTCAACCACGCATACACGCGACATATAAGTGATATAGTCTCAATGCCACTGTGCTATTGCCTGACAAGAATTTGAGAGCACCTAAGCAGAAATAAATATATTCACTAATTACACACATCTTCTTGGGATATTGGAGCTATCACGTGCCACATTGTCAACCACGCATACACGCGACATATAAGTGATATAGTCTCAATGCCACTGTGCTATTGCCTGACAAGAATTTGAGAGCACCTAAGCAGAAATAAATATATTCACTAATTACACACATCTTCTTGGGATATTGGAGCTATCACGTGCCACATTGTCAACCACGCATACACGCGACATATACACGCATGTATCAGAGATAAGTAATATAGTCTCAATGCCACTGTGCTATTGCCTGACAAGAATTTGAGAGCACCTAAGCAGAAATAAATATATTCACTAATTACACACATCTTCTTGGGATATTGGAGCTATCACGTGCCACATTGTCAACCACGCATACACACGACATATAAGTGATATAGTCTCAATGCCACTGTGCTATTGCCTGACAAGAATTTGAGAGCACCTAAGCAGAAATAAATATATTCACTAATTACACACATCTTCTTGGGATATTGGAGCTATCACGTGCCACATTGTCAACCACGCATACACGCGACATATACACACATGTATCAGAGATAAGTGATATAGTCTCAATGCCACTGTGCTATTGCCTGACAAGAATTTGAGAGCACCTAAGCAGAAATAAATATATTCACTAATTACACACATTTTCTTGGGATATTGGAGCTATCACGTGCCACATTGTCAACCACGCATACACGTGACATATACACGCATGTATCAGAGATAAGTGATATAGTCTCAATGCCACTGTGCTATTGCCTGACATGAATTTGAGAGCACCTAGGCAGAAATAAATATATTCACTAATTACACACATCTTCTTGGGATATTGGAGCTATCACGTGGCACATTGTCAACCACGCATACACGCGACATATACACGCAATCGTGTCAATTATAGTACTTAGATAATAAAATATAGCTCGTAGCTGTTTTGCTATATAAGGAAAGTTATTTTTGTCATTTGGAGTCGTGTAAATCAACACAAATATGGCACAACCTATACATTATAAGACCATCGTATATAGCAAAACAGCTACAAACTAAAGACAGCAAAAAAAAAGTAACTCGGCTGTTGTAAAAGCACCTATAATTTTAAAATTGTTACTCATATTCTGAAAATGAAAATACGAGGAGACGGAAAATTTAATTACGGTGATTTTGACACCTTGTTAGTTAAAATCGATCGAGTATTGTTGTCGCGGTATGTGCTTACAGATAAAAAGTGCCCATTTGCTTACAGATGAAAAGTGCCCATTTCCATTGTTGGTCACAGGTCACTAATAGGTATATCAAATAAGGTGGGATCGTTTCAAAAAACCCTTAAAATCGTGATACGTGTCTCTATTTTAAATAGAAGTTGTCAAAAAAACATAACATTTTTGGTATCATATTAAAGACAATTTATCCAGCTACCGAATAAAAAAAGAATTAAAGCCACATGTTTAGCAACAGTGAAGTTATCAATCTAAACGTCGAGTGAGTCAGGGGTGGGACCGGTGGACGAGGAGCCGGTGGACGAGGAGCCCATAGGTTTCTACACAAAATAGTGGAAAACTAGAACTTTTGAAATTGATGCCATTTTAAAATTATACATAGGAAAGTTTTCAAACTTCTCATATGTGTTAATAACATGTGCCTGCTACTATGAATAATAATATTGAATTGTTATCTAGACATTCTCTACTAGAATATGATGTTCAATTCAGGGAGTGTTTTAATGTAAAAAACACACAGTTTTATTCATTTTATTGATTAAACAATGGCCAAATCGCAGTCTCTCTATTTCATTTGTGTGACTCTTCGGTCCTTTTCTACCCTGGGTAGTAAAACATTTAACTAAAAAAGCCAGAAGTGTTTCTTCACAGAATTGTTCATAGATTCATGAAAATTTTGCTATTTAGACCTATTTTTGACCACCCTGTATTTAAAATAAAAGGAACTTTAACGATATTCGTGTAGTTCATTTTGATAACCATTTTCCTTTAAATTAAATAGTCCATGCTAACTTAATTTCATAGAATATTATATACAAACCTTCATTTTATGCATTATTTCATCATAATTTTAGACACCCTGTACTTTTCCTGTGAACATTTTGGGCAAGTGATTCTTAGCAAATTTGGTAGCACCTTCTGCGGTTGTTCTGATTTTGGTGACTATCTTCAGCTAAACCCTAATTGTACAAACTATCAAAATATTTTGTGAGGAGCAAAAACGATCAACTTTTTTATGTTCCACCCTATACAAATTTTACACACCCTGTATAATTTGATTCTTTTTTGCAAAAATAAAAACCTTGAATCATAAGCTTTCCAACGATATATAGTTTGTGGGTCATTAAGTATGTAAAACTTAAGTTTTGTCCCGTTTAATCAGATTTGGTGCATTCCTCAACATTATTAGAAGTGAAACATTTTTTTGGACCAGTTTGTGACTTCTGACCAGTTGCAGTAACTCCTATTGATCTCTCTGATTCAGTGTAATGAGCCATCGCTGTTCTACTGACAGTTTGCCCATGGCGATGACCTGTCCTGTCTGTCTTCTCGGACCTTCTGAGCATTTGGAGTTTTAAACTCATCCTTTTTAATTGTAAAGAAGTACGCCTGTCATCCCCATTAAATTTGTCCCGGATTATGCTATCAAGTTTACAGCACAACAAGAACAGCTAATCAAAATTCCCGCTATTATATATCTTCATCAATTAGTTTATTGGTTATTTTTATCTTTTATCATAAAATAACACATTTTGTTAGATTTTGTCAAACAAAAACACATTTTTAATTTCTTTTTACAATATCCTCCATTGAATTATTTTCATCCCATTTTGATTTCCATTTCACCAATGTCACATCATGAGACAAATAAGTCAACAACAAAACATACATAACCCCACTTATTTCATTGGAATACATCATATTTATTATTCAGTGCAGCTAAGATACTCACTGACAAAGTGTTCACAAATATGCACAAATAAATCAAGGTGATAGATGGCAAAGCTAATTTGTTAAAACAAATATGGCCTTTAATCCAATTGTCTTTCTCGGTGCAGTGACATGATTGCATATTCTAGTGATGCGCACAACAAATAAGTGAGAAGCCATCTGTGGCCTTTAATAGATAAATATGGGTAGTTTTTATGTGATCACATAGAAACTCAAAATGCTAGCAAATCAATTAATTTCACATGAAATACTGCAAATTAAGCTCTATAATTTTGGGTGGTAGTTAGTACGTATATAAGCATTACGTATAATGTGAAAAAAACAACCTCTGAAAAAATGAGGGCTCCCTCCATGAAGGATCTCTTAGTGCCCCTTTAAAGAAAAATTGCATTGACTCAAAAATTGATTTTGGTATGCAATAACATTATTATTGAACACATGTTTTCAATTTTAATGGGTTTTATTTCATTTCTACTTAATTTGGTGGTTAGGTCCACATGCTTGATTATAGAAAATTTTAAAATAGGGCACGTAAAAGCTTGAATAACAAGACTATACAAATTGAAAACTGTTACTTTTTTTTTTGGCTTGTCAGTTTTTCAAAGTGATTGAATTTTTATTTGGGGGCAAACATTTTGGGAAGTCATGGGGGGAAATGGAGAGCCTGGCCCACAGCTTGCAAAATCCTGATTGTCTATATAGGTATTTGTTATTAATTTGTATAGTTAACACAACTTTTGTTTTACATACAACCACTTGATTTGAGCTCAATATTTGTATTCATACCGTACACCGTTTTCACACAGTGAGGTTCCCCTTTAAGCTGCGATTGCAGTCACTGTAATTTGAGCTAACATCACCGCACCAAAGAATAAGGTGAATAGAATTTGTTATATCAAGGTTTTTTGAGACACATTGTATTACCATTTCAAAAATTATCAAACAGTATACTATGCATTCTCAGCTACGCAAGATACATTTGGTAAATGTCAACATAATTTGATTAAATTCACATTTATTATTTAATTATTATTATAATTATTTGGTTAAATTGCAGCAAAAGGCACACACGACACTCCCTTTATATTTTATACAAATAATAAAATGTGGGTAGCATCTTGTTAGATGATCCATTTGGAATACTAAGTAATTGGAATAATTTTTTCACAATTTTAACACTGTTCACGTGGCTATTAGTTTTACCATATACAAACAGGTTTGTCAGAAACCTTTCCCAACTTTCCAAGTCTATCTCAAGAATTACTGAACCAATGTTTGTACTTATTTTAAAGCATTTCTCATGGTGATTCCAAATATGGTGATGAAATCCAATAATTTTGACATTTTTGAAACACTCTCGAGACTAGACTTGCTTGCATATGACTGCCGTGTGGAAAGTGTTAAGACCTTTGGTTGTACCATATTATGATGCAAGGTTTTATTACAGATACCGTTACAAGACTTGCGTATCATCTTGTTTCACACAAGGCAAGGTGAAAAAGGTGTATTCATTACACAGTTTTACTATATGATGCAAAATATCACCACATGCTTATTATCATGGTATTAGTTACTTCCATGCTTGTATCTTGTACCATTCATTGTATGGAATGCATGGTTCTAAGTTACAAGAACTTTTTATTATAAATTGTATCACAATTTGTTTGGTTTTTTTAATTTGGAAGGAAATAAACCCTTTCCTTTTTATTTACTTTATTTAATTTTGCAGGTTCATATCAATCTGAAAAAATAAGAACATCGCAAACATAGGTAATTGCCCCTTATCACAGTTTGGCCATTAGCATGTAGAGCTTCAAACCGGTACCAGGATGAATGTGAGAGTATTACATAACATTATGTAGCCACTGGTTCGACTCTCTCCTCACAATATAACTAATTATGCAATGAGTCATTGTAACATCATGCAACAAGTTCGACTCTCCCCTCACAATATAACTAATTATGCAGTGAGTCATTGTAACATTATGCAACAAGTTTGACTCTCCCCTCACAATATAACTAATTATGCAATGAGTCATTGTAACATTATGCAACAAGTTTGACTCTCCCCTCACAATATAACTAATTATGCAATGAGTCATTGTAACATCATGCAACAAGTTTGACTCTCCCCTCACAATATAACTAATTATGCAATGAGTCATTGTAACATCATGCAACAAGTTTGACTCGCCCCTCACAATATAACTAATTATGCAATGAGTCATTGTAACATCATGCAACAAGTTCGACTCTCCCCTCACAATATAACTCATTATGCAATGAGTCATTGTAACATCATGCAACACTGTCATTCACCATGATTCCAGTTCGACGCAAAGAAGATTTTAATGACAGCCCCACAATGCATTGCATTTGTGCAAAACGCCGTAAATCTGGTCCCTGATTCATCTCGGTTCCCATAGACAAAATCATGGCTTCATAGAGCCATCATCGTACGAGCTCTTAGATTCTTGTTTACCTCAATAAATAAATTAGTTCTCAGTGTTCCTTTAAATTCTTATTTCTAAAATCTAAGAGCTCAACTAGTAAACATCTTACTCACAGTTATTAGAAAACCAAAAAGACAGGGGAACTATTCATTTTCCAATAAGTGTCATGCGTAACAAAAAGCCACGATATCGATATCGCGGGGTACAAAGGTCACAGTATCGATTAGGGGAAATCCAAATGCATGGTGGGGAAATCTTAATTTGGCGCAATGCATCGTGGGTGCCCCGTTAAAATCTTTTGAGTTCAAAGCTATCTGTGCAAAGAGCGAATACAATACATGTTTGATAAAACCTTTTTTGTGATTGTTGGTCTTTCAATGGTTTCATAAATTTATATTGTATAAAACAAGAAATGATAATGTAAATAAAAATGTAAGCTAGAGATAAAGTAGCACAAAGATATTTCATGAACACAAATAAATAAAAAATTATACACATTTCACGCCTGAGACTATATACCTTTAGGTATATTAGTCTCAGTTTCACGCTACATAAACAAAAAATATATTACACAATGCACCCAATCCGTAAATTACTCTGTTAAAATAAAATCTTAAATATTTTTGTTGCTTGAACTGAAATTAGATTAGCAAATTATTCACACTCAAATTGCCGATCAGAAGCTATGTCAGCCGGGAACTTTAACTTTGTGTCATCATAACATGATGGCGCAGTGGCGCTGTCTGTCTTCTGCTTACATGTATAGACTTGCATCAAGTCTGTCAGACACAAACAGAAACAGTATGATGTGTAAACTTCAATTAAGTCTACACCTAAGCAGACGACAAACAGTGCTACAGCGCCATCAAGATATGACAAAAGTTAAAGTTCCCGGATAAGCTCATTAAAATAAAAAGACTAGAAAATATGACCTGTCATTTACTTATGCACAGTATAGAAGTTTCCTATCTCAAAATTAATAGTTTCCCTGATTTGTGAGGTGTTGTCAACTTGCAACAAAAGTGGGGAAACTGTACCTTTGCCATTTATAACAGTTGGAAAATACCCATGAGATAATTTACATGAAAAGTTAGCCGACACCAAACTTAGTCTAGGATAAACCCTGTTGAAACAAAACACAGCAAAAAAATTGTGAAACTTATTCCTTTTGGGATCGGGGATCGTCTCACTGTTTCGGTATTTTATCAAGGTCAAGAGCTGCTTTCACAAATATTTAGTACAGCAATCAGGAATATGGGATATAAACACGCGGCTATTAATTGTTACCATTATACAAAATTGATTTTTCAGACACCCTTCCCAAATTTCAAAAGTCTTATCTCAAGAACTACTGAACCAACACTAGGTATGTTTGTACTTATTTTAAAACATTTTCCAAGGTGATTTCAAATATGGTCTTATATTTTAATTATTTTGACATTTTTGAAACATTTTGTGAAATTTTAGAATGACGTCTGCAGACACCTGGGTTTTTTTGGTAACAAGCATGATGTACATAAATTGATTGACGAGTAAAACAAGTAAAATGCCCACAAACGAAACCCTTGCAATACATAGTCACTGTCATAATCATGATAATGCTATGGACGAAATTCAAGCTATTTCACGCGAGCTAGTTTTGTTGTCATTCGCGGAGCTACATCAAGATGCGCGAAATGCCCGAACAACTGTGCATCTGTGCATGCATGCACATAACAATTTCACGATTGACCAATCAGGACTCGCAGTCATTTGAGAGTTTACGCACGTACGCTCGTAAGCATGCACACATTGTTAGAATTATGTCCAAAGTATTATTACACTATGACATATCATATCCACGGAATGATTAATGTGTATCACACTCATACCAAGCACTTCGATAAATGATTTTACAAACACCACACTTTTACATATCAAACACTTTGTATAGATATGTGAAAAAACTTGAGTACAAAATATTACAAACCCTACAATACCACGCCATTGATAATTACTGTCTCTTTGTCTTGGAATCAAGATAATATATAGGAAGTACTTTAATTGAACTAACAGGGGTGAGGAAGGGACGATCTGCTACCCATCTTCAACTTGTTTAAAGTAGGTTGGTATGCCCTCCCCTCCCCATTCCCCATTGAGCTAGTACCACAATTCACATATTCAACACATACTGAAATGCTCCGTGTATAAAAACATTGATAAGCAATCTTCAAAAAAACCATTCATTACATCAGTGAGTACATTCATTTTTAAAGAAGTGGGGCATTATTGGCTACACATATACTTCAGTGACCCCATAACGTCCCCAGACACAATGTCCCGAGACCGGACTTTGACCCCAATTTACATATTCAACACATACTTTGGCTTTGCTACGAATAAAATTATGACAATCAAGGTGATTTTTAAGAAGTGGAGCATCAATGGCTACACATATAAGTCAATGCCCCCTTTGTCCCCAGACTTCTACCACAATTAACATGTTCACCATACAATGACATGTTCTGTGGTGTGAATAAAAGTATGACTACATGTAGTAAGGTGATCTTCAAAACCATTCATTACATCAGTGAATACATTCATTTTTAAAGAAGTGGAGCTTTAATGGTTACACATATACTTCAGTGCCCCTGCAGACTAAACTTCGACCACAATTTACATATTCAACACAAATTGACATGTTCTGAGGTGTGAATAAAAAATATGAATACAGTTTGATCAGCTCCATATTGGCAAAGCCTCCTTAAAGCAGCGAATGAATACAGAAGGACACAGGCGCACATGAAGGCAACAAAAGTGCTGTGCATCCTATGTGCGGCCTTAATTGATCGCGTGGGCTTGGATTACTTTTGCACGCGGAGAGATATTTCTCGCCAATTTGGAACTGATTAACTATAGTAAGGTGATCTTGGAAACCATATATCATCTCAATGAATTCATAATTCATTCTATATTATAGTACAACATTCTTGGTTACACATGGATACAGTTCCTTGTGGGAAAATAGTCACACTGTGCTGGGCGCGAAATTCTTTACCGTAACCAACATTTGGATAGGCTAGTTAAAATGCGTAATAATAACATCGTAGCGCGGGCGTAGTTCACAGAAAGCTCGCTGTACACTATACATATTCGACTTACACACATTCTTTTGTTTTATATATATTGTTAAAACAGATTAGTTTTATTCCGTAAAAATCATATCGATTGAAATTCCAATCGCTGTCAGCCAACTCCTCGTGGTAATGGCTATCGAACAGGTCTTATGAACGAAAGGTTACTGGTTCGAATCCTGGTATCGTAGAATTTTGTGTTAAACCTGTCTGATATTTTTTCAACATAGGATATAATGTAATGTAAGTACAAGTGCAAAACACTTGTATACATACATGTATATCAGTTTCAATCCAAATGTTGTTTACGGTAAAAAATGATCGCAGGCTGGCATAGAATTACCATATTTCAAGTTTTGTATAATGCCTGTAGATATGATGCTAACTATCTGTTTAACCTGACACATTTATCTTACTTAAAATCAATTACATGTAATACAGACAAATAATCAAGTTATTCTGGTGTTGTCGGTGTGTGATGTGATAATTTCTAAATTCAATTTTTAATCGACAGAATGCACAATTCCTATTACACTTTACTGATCTACATCAACACTGTGGGTAGGTAGGTAGGTGGGTGGGTGAGTGGGTGGGTAGGTTGGAGGGTGTGTTAGGGCAGATACTGGATACCATATAGGAAGACAAAACACAGGGCAAGACAAAGGGACAATTCTGAAGACAAGCAGAGACAAAATCTTATAGTAGGCCCGCAGCAAACAATTCCAACATTCTTAATGAGGCCCGCAGCAAACAATTCTATACCTAATGGCAGAGCAAACAACACCCTTATTAGGGGCAATCCATTTGAATGGCTCTTATCAGAGCCACCTGTTTATTCTTTAGCAGAAAAGGGGCTCTTACTAATACATCATCTAGTAATGGGTAATCCACATGATGATTCTCTATTATAGAGGCCCCCTCCTTCCTGCATGACATAACAGTTTACGGGAATCATGGCGAACTACTGAACTTTGAACTAAATGGACTGTAATACGCCATGATTCCGGTAAATGGTGCATGGTTAATTCCTTTTTGTAAGGCAATCGATGAATACATGCAAGGTCTTCATTGACACGTGACATTCAATATATTTTACTCTGAATCTTAATTTGGTCCAAAACATTACCTAATGGTTCTCAGAATCTTTGGTACTTTGTATTGAATTTTTCTGGAGACAAAACTTTCCCCCAATAAGGGGGGAAATAATACTGTAATAATGAGGTTGGGCAATTTTAATCACTAAATTTGGTGACTTGAATCTAGAAGAAGTGTCACAAGATTTGCAATATTATTTGTACCGGACATAGTAACGGTTGTGTGCACTCTTGTAAAAACTATATGGAGATTTTTATAAACCAGCTTTTACTGACCAATAATACCACTTCAGTGCCCTTTTTACAACTATGGACGGAAACAAAAGTAATACTATAATAAATATATTTGGTATTGGAAGGACGCTATACAGAATTGGAGATTACAAATTGAAACATGTACTTATGCAGAGTCCACACACCACGAAATAAATAATGAAGCAGCCCACGAAAGGCCTGTTGAATTTGGCGAGATGACACAAGTGAACGATTATGGAAATGGTCCAAATGTTTTGGCTAACATTTTGATCGGATATTATTAAATGAAGATTATCAAACAATATCAGTGCAAACAAAATTTCTTTTGACCAATTTTGTATGATTGTTAGAGTCATTTTAGAGATTTCAATAACTGATAAGAATTACTTAAACCTGGGCTAGGCATAAACATGCGCATCTTTGAGGGCGCATATCTCGAAAATGTTGCCTTGACCTTACCCTTTTCTCTTCGTTTGCAGAAATGCTAAGACCATGATCTTCGAGAAAATTGCATTTAATTATGGGTCATTTTACACAGTAGGCAATGGGGATTTATTTAGTGGTGTGGATCCTGCACCATAGTTAATCAAATAAATCAAATAGGTCTCATATACGCAATACAGAATAATAATGTGCATTAGGGCAGCAATTGTTTTACATTGGAATTCCATTGTAAACGATAACTGGTGCTTCGATCATCACTTGTATTGGCTACTTATATGACTAGAGTACTATAATTATTACATACACCACCATGCAGTACAGTACTGAAAATGAACTATTAGGAATGAATTAAGTGGACATTTTGACACTACTGTACATAAATTTTCACTCATGACCGTAACTAATGCATACAATCAAAAATGTACAATTAATATAGGCCTATCCTTCCTAAGCATTACAGTTCAATATAGAGGAACACAAATCATGAACTTATCATTATCTGCAATTGTCTAATTGGCAAAATGTTGGAAATTGAAGCTTTGATAGTAACACAATCATACAAAATTAATACACCAATAGTACATGAATCATATTTTGTTCAGTGCTCTTCTATAATGACAATAAGTAGTAGACTTTCTGCAGTGTAACAAAATTCATAAGTTATATGTAACTGTTTTAGACATCAATATGTTTAATTGTACCTCTTCAACACATCACTTTATCACCTCCTTAGCATGACCTAATTAATAGGCGATGGGGGAGGGGGAACACCTGTTCTCTCAAGTAGGGTCAGTTGGTTAGGCATTTTCATAAATTTTCCAAACATTTCAACATTTTGGGCCAGTTTTAGAACAGGGTTTTTTCTGTTGCCTTATATTATTACTGTTGAATGTATCGCTGCAAATATAATTCAGATTCTACATCCAAACCCTTCCCTAAGGGCACAAAAGGGCTACCCTGAAAGAGCCCTAATATTTTAATATGAGGGCTCCTTCAGGGTAGCCCTTAACTAGACAAATACTAATTTGACTTTCATTATCAGCTTCATTTTTTTTTAAATTTCTGAGGCATGTACGTCAAGGCCATTGAACAAAGAGTATCAAGGCTTCTTCTGGTAAAGAATGCTTAAAGTTCTGGGACAACAGCGCCAAGTTGACGCATACTCAGATATTGTCCCCTGACTAGCTTTGAGTCATTATAAAATAGAACTATTTTTATATGTCCACAATAGGCATTGAATTAGAGATATCCTACATTGAGTCCTTGTAGGAACTGTATTAGAATGGCCATACCTTGCTTGACACAAGACAGGTTACTCAGTAGTCAGTATTAGACCCCATTAAGGCAAAACATGTGTTATGTTGCCCTCAAGCGCCAAAAATGTTGAGGGGGTCAGTCGGTCGATGACCATGGTTCATGTCAAGACAAATTGGTAAATGTCAAGTTTACTAATGTTTCTAGTGTGATAATAGTTTAAAAAATATTTATTCAAGTACCCTTACTCATTTCAAGCAGAAAAAAAGGAATATTTTAACAATTTGGGTAAAACTTAAATCTTTAAAGAAATTGTGATTTTAGGGCCGGTCGCTGAGGGCAACATAACAATTTTTGCCTAAGCACTGAACTAGAGACGGGTTTCTATATAGCTTGACTCGCCATAAGTACTATACCAGGCTGATCTTGAGCCCCCGCAAGCCAGAAGCTTAACCTACATCAAAACGCTATTACGCTTGACTCTTTAACAGGCACTAAACATGACAAGTTTTTAAACCAAGTATATATTATCCATAATGGCACTTTTCCAGATTGGCACCTAAGCTTTAATCTCCAATTGGCACCAAGTCTGACTGGTGGCTCTCAACCCTTTGCAGTAGTTGCGAGGCGACGGGGCAGAATTCCGAGCGCCAATATGACCTCATGAATTACTGCGTTTCTTCGTCCCACTCAGCATTCTCTGGAATCTCAAGTGCGGTTTCCTCATCTGAAATATAGAGCAAAGACAAAATTAATATATATTACCTAACCTACCCTGGAGATTAAACCAAAACCAATATTTTATTAACCCTAACTCTACCCCCCACTTTTTTCAGAATTTTTTCTTCAACGCGGAAAAATCGACCAAAATATCCCCCCGATCCCCCCGGGATTTGATCCAGGGACCTCTCGCACCAGAGGCGAGGGATTCCACACTTCACCACGGCTGTCAAGCACAGCCTGGGCAGTGTATTGCCCAGACTGTATGGAGTGGGTCCATTTTTTCATCAAAAAACTTCCACGCCGGGTGGTACCAACGTGCCCAGTCGTGGTATTTTGGGGTATATGGTAGTGTTAGGGTTATATTAACAAAACTTAGACATTTTTTGAAGAAGAAAAAAAAATCACAAAATTGCTTGTTATATTAACCCTATCTCTACCCCCACTTTTTTCAGAATTTTTTCTTCAACGCGGAAAATCGACCAAAATATCCCCCCGATCCCCCGGGATTTGATCCAGGGACCTCTCGCACCAGAGGCGAGGGATTCCACACTTCACCACGGCTGTCAAGCACAGTCTGGGCAGTGTATTGCCCAGACTGTATGGAGTGGGTCCATTTTTTCATCAAAAAACTTCCATGCCAAGTGGTACCAACGTGCCCAGTCGTGGTATTTTGGGGTATATGGTAGTGTTAGGGTTAATATGCTCAATGTTAGAGGTCAAGTCCCGGGGTATCAAGCGTGTCCAAAAAATCATGTAATTGGGGTAGTTTTGTTAAGCCGGGGCATGTTACTTACTTAACGTGAATAAGATACCAAGATAATCAAAAATAAGAAAAAGGGTATACTTTTCATACAATTGGTTAAAATATTTAGGGTCCTTATTTGCTACAGAAGGATTATAAATAGCAATGATACATGGGCGGGATATATTTCTCAATTTGCATCCATCACATATAGATCAGCTCCGCCTTTTTTTCATAATACTTCTAAGGAAGATTTGAAATGTATCATACTCTGTAAGAGGTTTAACCAATACAAATTACTTGCTTTAGGGTATCAAAATAAGTTGACTACTTGTTTAGGGTATCAAAATAAGTTGACTACTTGTTTAGGGTATCAACATATTTCGAGTACTTGTTTAGGGCTCAGGGTACGTAAAATACTTTCCATATGTGACTGTCCATAACGAATTCAGTGTAAAGTCACCATTTTTCAAAATGGAAATCTTAAACTAAAATCTACTTTAAGAACCATATTCAGTAAGAATCAAGGAAATGTTGAAAAATGTGGCAGACTGAAAAATATGAATTTTCTTCATACCTTGTGCATGGATGGACCTATGGTCAAAGTCAACAAATATGGAAAAAAAATTGGTGTCACATGTATGTTACCATGGTAACGGGCAATTCCATTAATTTGATGATTTTTCTCATTTTTTGCTGTTTTAAATGCTAATTTTAGCTCAACTTGGATCCCACATTTGTAGCATACAAAATACTTTTTACAAATTCTTGTTTTTATATATGAAAGGGCAGTCCACAGTCAAACTAATCCATATTTTAAAAAAAATCTTGGTATTTGCAATTGGACTATACCATGTTTCCAAATAGGGGTGTTTTGTCCCTTTTAAAAACTATCAATTATTAGCCAAATCTAATCACCGTTAACCCTGAAAGTGGTACTTTTTTTTCAAAGATATTTTGCATGTAGAGAGTAACAATGTTGCTTAATTGAATTTCAATGAGAAAAGTGTGGGTAATCTTTAAACATGGCAGCAGTGTTTCCAGAAAGATAGGTATTTTTGAAAAATCTTAAAATGCCTATTATCGAAAAAACGGACAATTAAACAGTGAATTACATATATATAAGCATTGATTAGGAGATATATTGAAGATATTACTTGTTTTGTGAATGTTTGCAATAAAATAATATGAAATGTACTTGTCAAAGTTGCCAGAGTTCTCTTTTTTACTTCAAATTAGCAATATTGCAACATATGCCATGTTGAGTATAGTATTAACATATTAGTCCATGAGCCCGTAGGGTCGGTCAGTACCATGTCGAGGGAGTAAGGCTAATAATGATTTTTGTATTGGTATGGATCCATGAAACCAGAATATGATTGATAGCAAATTCAAAGCGGTAGCTTTCTGTGTGTTATCAGCACATTTTCAAAATGGCCGCCAAAATGCAAACAAAAAGCACACTAATAAACTAATGATGAATATTGGAAACTCTGTTGGATGTAAATAACGCAGTACTGTATGTATTAGACCACTAGACACTCTTATCCGGATATTTTGCTTTGTTAACACATCTAAATCCAAAATGGTCGCCAAAATGGCCGCCAAAAATGATAAAATTCCATATATTGGCATATATAACCAACATGTATGATCAGTGTATAGATTTAACAATGGGATGTGTGTGTTAGACCCTTAGTATTTTTGCTTTGATAACATACTTTAAAACCAAAATGGCCGCCAAATGAATGGCCAAAAATGGTAAAAAGTGGTCAGAATTCCATGAAATAGCATAATATCAACCGAAATGTATGATGAAAATATATTTTTAACGATGGGATGTATGTGTTAGACCACTAGTAACTCATATCCAGTATTGATGCTTTGTTAACATAGTTCAAAATCCAAAATGGCTGCCAAAGTGGCCCAAAATGGTTCCCGAAGTGGCTGCAAAAATTGTCAAATTCCATAAAATGGGATAATATCAACCTAAATGTAAGATGTAATACAGTTTTAATGATGGGATGTATGTATTAGACCACTAGTAACTCATATCTAGTATTTTTGCTTTGTTAGCATACTTAAAAATCCAAAATGGCCACCAAATGGATCCCAAAATAACTGAACAAATTGTCGAAATTCCATAAAATGGTATAATATCAACCAAAATGTATGAAGAAAGTATAGTTTTAACATCGGGATGTATTTATTAGACCACTCGTAACTCATATCCAGTATATTTGCATTGTAATAACGTACACTAAATCCAAGATGGCCACCAAAACGGCCGCTGTAAATGTTAAAATAGTCTACATGAGTGAATGATAATCCACAATAGACATTGTAAGAGTGTATATTACATCACATTCACCAAATAGTATGTTTTTAAAACTGCTTAGCTTTTTCTTTTAGATATAAGGCTCATCTCTTTGACAATTTTGATTCTGTATCACTTTCCAAAAATGGCTGCCAGAATGGTTAAGTTTATGTTAAATTACCTAAAACAATTGTTTAAATGACCATTTTATGTAATACTAATACCCCCAAATCTAATAAGACAGCATTTAACATATGTCTATGATCAAGTTTAGGGGCTGTAGATCTAGTTTGAGTATTTTAAAGTATCCAAGATGTCTGCAAAATGTTAAAATAACTGAAAAACCTTTTTAGTTTTATTGCTAGTGTTACATTAGATATGACCAAAAGATTATAAATATAGATTTTAATCCACCAAGTAAACGTATCTGTAGGTGACAAAGTATGATTAAATGGTATAGACTCCATTTTTTTTATTCTGGTCATATATATTATTATCAATTGGTGGCCACCCGTGGTAATTATTTTGGCCATTTGGAGATAATTTTAATGAAATGTTCATTATAATGCCCATCTTAATAACATGACGTTGTCAAAATGGAGTCTATACAATTCAATCATCCTTGTCACATATACAAACACATTTACTGGATGGCTTAAAAGCTGTAGATATAATAATGTGATCATATATAATGTAATACTAACAATAAACTAACTGTTTTTCAGCTATTTTAACTTTTTACAGCCATCTTGGATATTTTAGAATACTAAAACTAGATCTACAGCCCCTAGGCTTTATCATAGACATGTAGTGAATGCTGTCCCATTCGATTTGGGGGTATTGGTATTACATAGTACCGGTCATTTACAATACAAAACAATTGTTTGTTCATTTACAATACAAAACAATTTTTTTAGGTCATTTAACATCAACTGAACCATTCTGGCTGCCATTTTGGAAAGTGATTGGAATCAAAATTGTCACAGATGTGGGCCTTATTTCTAAAAGCAATAGCTTACCAGTTTAGAACATCTATTTGGTGGATTTGATGTAATATACACTCTCACAATATCTATTTTGGATTATCATACACTCATGTATATAGACTATTTTTACATTTACAGCGGCCATTTTGGTGGCCATCTTGGATTTAAAGTATGTTATTACAATACAAATAATAGTAGATATGAGTTATTAGTGGTCTAATACATACACCCCAATGTTAAAACTATACTTTCATCATACTTTTTGGGTGATATTAGCCCATTTTATGGAATTCCAACAATTTGTTCAGTCATTTTGGGACCCATTTTGGGGGCCATTTTGGATTTTTAAGTATGTTAACAAAGCAAAAATACTAGATATGAGTTAGTGGCGGTCTAATACATACATCCCATCATTAAAACTATATTTTCATCATACATTTAGGTTGATATTATCCCATTTTATGGAATTTGACAATTTTTGCAGCCACTTCGGGAACCACTTTGGGGGCCATTTTGGCAGCCATTTTGGATTTTGTACTATGTTAACAAAGCAAGAATACTGTATATGCGTTACTTGTAGTCCAATACATACATCCCATCATTAAAATTATATTTTCATCATGCATTATGGTTGATATTATGCTATTTTATGGAATTTTGACAATTTTTGATCATTTTTGGCCATCAATTTGGCGGCCATTTTGGTTTTAAAGTAGGTTAACAATGCAAAAATACGAGTTATGAGTTTCTTATGGTCTAACATATTGTTAGAACTATACTCTGATCATACGTGTTGGTTTATATATGCCAATATAAGGAATTTTACCATTATTGGCGGCCATTTTGGCGGCCATTTTGGCGGCCATTTTGGCGGCCATTTTGGCGGCCATCTTGGATTTTGATGTGTTAACAAAGCAAAAGTTCTGGATATGAGTGTCTAGTGGTCTAATACATACAAAACTGCGTTATTTACATCCAACAGAGTTTCCAAAATTCATCATAAGTTTATTAGTGTGCTTTATGTTGGCATTTTGGCGGCCATTTTGAAAATGGCTGAAAACTCAAATAAAGCTACCGCTTTGAATTTGCTATCAGCCATATTCTGAAACTAGAGGTTAATACCTTTCCAAAATTCTTTTGTTATTCACACATGAATGTAAATAAACATCACTTATAGTGATACAGTAAAATGATGTAGCTGTCAAAAGCAGATTTAAGAAGAATTCTGTTTATTTAATACGAGTCTGTTCTGCCATGAATAAAGTTAAAACGCAACCTACCTGGCAACACTTTTTTTTAATATGCACTTTGAAACATGAGCAACATTATCCCTGATCCAAAAATAGTTATTCTCTATTTTAGACATAACAGGATGATTTATTAAATAGTTTGCTGAAATTAAATGTGTATTTTCATACCATGTAATACCGATTTTTTTTGGAAAAAGTCAACACTTTCTGGCAACACTGTTCCAACAGGTATGAATTACCCATGGATATTTTTATATATTATTATTCAGACATCCCTCAAGCTTTCATTTGTAGAAGGTGAATGCAAAAAAACCACCACTTTGCTAGTTGTGATTAATTTACGAAGGTGTATTTTTTTCACACGATTTATTATGAAAAACACCCCTTTTTCAAATAATGGTATATCCCATAATACAATTTGCACAAGTTTTTTTGTTGCATGGAATGAAAATTGAGACATGTATGGTTATATTGTTGAATGAAAATAAAATCCTGGTTGTATTGTTTGTTCAAAATGATATGTGTAAATTAGCAGTTTTTAATTTCTGAAAAATTGAAAATTTTGTTAAAAACCATGAAAATTCTAATATGTGTCGTTGTCATGGCAACGAAGGCAAAAACAAACAAAAAAATTCCATTTTAGTGTTTATTGACCAAAGGTCTATCAATGACCAAAGTATAATGGAAATTCATATTTGTATGTCTGCCAACAAAAACTTGATTTTTAGGGACAATGTCACTTAAATAAGCTTGAAAATGATATATGATAATTAATGTAGTTATTGTTTTGTAAATAAACACTTAAATAATCAAAAATCCTCTTGAAAATCCTTTTGTTTTGTATTGAATTTTCTTGAGTTTATTAAGTCACATCTCTGAAAAGGCCCTGGCAACTTTACACTGGGTTTTTGGTGGATGGTCACATATTTGCCTAGGGGTTCTTGATCACATTAACACAATAATAGGGTACTTTGGAGGAGTCTGATGATACCCCTTGTAATGACTTGAGCAAACCATGGGTCAAGTTTAAAACATGTTGGATTCAATTATATTGAAAATAAGTTGATGATAATTTCTATGATAACTTCTATCAGTCATTGTTGTGCTGTAAGAGAACTTTCAGCGTCATCGCTACACTAATGCTAAAAGGGAGTCATGTTGACCTGAAAGCTTCATTGTTTCACAACAATGGGAAAAGGTACGGTATAGATAGGGTGAGCAATGTTTATCAACAATAAGCAACGGTCGAAGGGACTTGACTGATCGGTACATGCTTGAGGGAACACCACCCACTATGCCTTATTGCCCTTTATAATATGCTTGGCGTGAGTTTTAAAAGCACAGGTCCAAAACAAACAGGATGCGCGCACACACCGCCAAACAAAGAACAATGGCAACTGCTGACCAAATGCCCAGCATGATGTCACATGTCACCCCATCTATACAGTTTTATTATTTTGAATGAGTGTGACAAAATCTGTATTGCATTGGCATTGTGCTAATCTCTACCATTCCCTGGATTGTGATTCTGATGCATCTTTGTTCCTCCATGTGGTCATATCATTTGAGCTGCTAAATTACTCAAATATATGTGATGCAGCACATAAAACTTTGACTTTGCAGGTGAAATCTATTTTGAGTTTATTATGCGTGCTCTCAGACCATTTTCTAAGCTTTAACATGACACCAAATGTATCCAAATTGATCAAGGCATTCACATTTTACAAGTGAAAATGACTCCTAAATTCATATTATTTTCTTTATTTTTTTCTGTCTGTTTTCATCTATCTTGAAAAACACAAAGCTGCAAAGTCACTCCTTTTGATGTGCTGCGTCACAAAAGGACAAACTTCCCTGAACCAAAAGCGAAAAATCAAAAATAGCGGGGAAAATTAGCTCTGAATCACTCATTTTGAATGTTTGACGCCCAAACATTGCAGCATGATGATATATGACGTTCAATGTGTCAGTCAGTAGGGAGGTCACGCTGCATGTCATATTTTGTTATACGCAAGAAAACAATGGAGTATCAGTGACTGCAATATTTGCATTAAGGTGCGATATTACATTTAGCTGCATTAGAAACCTAATAGCCACCAATAGCCTCAGCTATTGCGGATACTAGCTAATGGTACTTGTAGCTGATATTGGATGATATTAGGTAATAAAGGGGGATATTAGATATTAGCTCTAGGTAATAAGATATAAGCTACTACAATTAACCCGTTAATGCCGTAGCTATTATCAGCTATAGCTAGCTAATATGGTATATTAGTATAGTACTCAAATACATCTAATATCAGCTATTATATATTAGTTATAGCTATAAGATATTATCTATTACAATGTGCTTATTGTATTAGCTAATATCAGCTACAAACCTACCTATAGCTGATATTAGCTATTACAACATTCTATTATCACAATCATATAAGCTATTGCCTTCTAATATAAGCTGATATCGGCTAACTAGAGCGCTAGCTAATATAAGCTACTACCCGCTAATGCGATATGATAGTTCGATTTCTTCTTTATTGTAAACATAGATATACCAGCTATTAGCTATTAGAACAATCTAATATACGCTATTGGAAGCTAATATAAGCTATTGGTAGCTAATATCAGCTATTGATAGCTAATATCGGGTTATGCGCTAATAGTTAGATTTTATTTTATTATAAACCTAGCTATAGCTGATATAAGCTATTACAACAATCTATTATAAGCTACGGGTAGCTAATATAAGCTATTGGTAGCCAATATAAGCTATTGGTAGCCAATATAAGCTATCGATACCTAATATTGGCTAATAGGATAATGGTACATAGATTCTTACTTTATTCTAAATCTAGCTATAGCTGATATTAGCTATTACAACCTTCTATTATAACAATCATATAAGCTATTGCTATCTATATAATATAAGCTGATATCGGCTAACTAGAGCGCTAGCTAATATAAGCTACAACCCGCTAATGCGATATGAAAGTTCGATTTCTTCTTTATTGTAAACATAGATATACCAGCTATTAGCTATTACAACAATCTAATATACGCTATTGGAAGCTAATATAAGCTATTGGTAGCTAATATCAGCTATTGATAGCTAATATCGGGTTATGCGCTAATAGTTAGATTTTGATTTTATTATAAACCTAGCTATAGCTGATATAAGCTATTACAACAATCTATTATAAGCTACGGGTAGCTAATATAAGCTATTGGTAGCCAATATAAGCTATTGGTAGCCAATATAAGCTATCGATACCTAATATTGGCTAATAGGATAATGGTACATAGATTCTTACTTTATTCTAAATCTAGCTATAGCTGATATTAGCTATTACAACTATTATAACAATCATATAAGCTATTGCTATCTAATATAAGCTGATATCGGCTAACTAGAGCGCTAGCTAATATAAGCTACTACCCGCTAATGCGATATGAAAGTTTGATTTCTTCTTTATTGTAAACATAGATATACCAGCTATTAGCTATTACAACAATCTAATATACGCTATTGGAAGCTAATATAAGCTATTGGTAGCTAATATCAGCTATTGATAGCTAATATCGGGTTATGCGCTAATAGTTAGATTTTGTTTTATTATAAACCTAGCTATAGCTGATATAAGCTATTACAACAATCTATTATAAGCTACGGGTAGCTAATACAAGCTATTGGTAGCCAATATAAGCTATATCGATACCTACTATTGGCTAATAGGATAATGGTACATAGATTCTTACTTTATTCTAAATCTAGCTATAGCTGATATTAGCTATTACAACCTTCTATTATAACAATCATATAAGCTATTGCTATCTAACATAAGCTGATATCGGCTTAATAGAGCGCTAGCTAATATAGCTAATATTCGCTAATATGGTAGTTCGATTTCTTCTTTATTCTAGACATAGATATACCAGCTATTAGCTATTACAACAATCTAATAATACGCTATTGGTAGCTTATATAAGCTATTGGTAGCTAATGTCAGCTATTATATTACAATATATTATAAGATAAAACATTAACTTGATCATTTCCCAAACACATCAAGGGTCGTTCTTAAAAAGCCAATAAAATGTAAAAATGTAAACACCTTTTAACGCTTTCCACGCGGCTATTATTTTTACCATACACAAAAGAGATTTTTCAGAAACCTTTCATAATTTTCAAAGTCTATCTCAAAGATTACTGACCAAACACAAGGCATGTTTGTACTCATTTCAATGCATTTCTCACGGTGATTCCAAATATGGTAATGAAATACAACAATTTTGACCTTTTTGAAACATTTTGTGAAATTTTGGAATGTCGTCTGCAGCTGCCTGTCGCGTGGAAAGTGTTAAGGTGGTCACATTTGATATAACTTTGGTGTAGGAAGCCAATGACGTTTAAACCGGTATTAAAAGCATGTTAAGAGTTTAAACATCACATTGTTGGTGTTTTTAACTTGGTGTTAGAAGCCATAGAAATTTAAACCCTTATTAAGCGTTAAAACATCAAATCGATCCCGGAACACACGATTGGTCGTTCTTTAAAACGTGTAGGTGTAGAAAGCCAATAAAAGTTAAAATTCTTAATATGCATGATAACACTTTCTACGCGGCCATAATTTACCATAATTATTATCGAACAACAGATTTTTCGGAAACCTTTCGTAACAGTTTTCAATAAGGAAAAAATATTAAATAAAGATAGCCCATTAGCAGATAGGTGTAGCTGATATAAGCTAAGGGGTTGTGATAGCTGATAGCCGCAATAGCTAAGTTTTCAATGAGGGAAAAAATATATAATAAAGATAGGCCTAGCCCATTAGCAGATAGGGGTAGCTAATATAGTGATAGCTGATAGCTCAATAGCTACGTTTTCGAGTGAAAAAATATAAAATAAAGATATCCCATTAGCAGATAGGGGTAGCTAATATAAGCTAACGGGTTGTGATAGCTGATAGCTCAATAGCTAAGTTTTCGAGAAAAAAATAAAAAATAAAGATATCCCATTAGCAGATAGGGGTAGCTAATATAAGCTAACGGGTTGTGATAGCTGATAGCTCAATCGCTAAGTTTTCGAGGGAAAAAAATATAAAATAAAGATAGCCCATTAGCAGATAGGGATAGCTAATATAAGCTAACGGGTTGTGATAGCTGATAGCTCAATCGCTAAGTTTTCGAGGGAAAAAAGATAAAATAAAGATAGCCCATTAGCAGATAGGGATAGCTAATATAAGCTAACGGGTTGTGATAGCTGATAGCTCAATAGCTACAGTTTTCGAGGGACAAAATATAAAATCAAGATAGCCCATTGGCAGATAGGGGTAGCTAATATAAGCTAACGGGTTGTGATAGCTGATAGCTCAATAGCTACGTTTTCCAGGGGGAAAAAAATAAAATAAAGATAGCCCATTGGCAGATAGGGGTAGCTAATATAAGCTAACGGGTTGTGATAGCTGATAGCTCAATAGCTACGTTTTCCAGGGGAAAAAAATATAAAATCAAGATAGCCCATTAGCAGATAGGGGTAGCTAATATAAGCTAACGGGTTGTGATAGCTGATAGCTCAATAGCTACGTTTTCCAGGGAAAAAATAAAATAAAATCAAGATAGCCCATTAGCAGATAGGGGTAGCTAATATAAGCTAACGCGTTGTGATAGCTGATAGCTCAATAGCTACGATTTCCAGGGGAAAAAAATATAAAATCAAGATAGCCCATTAGCAGATAGGGGTAGCTAATATAAGCTAACGCGTTGTGATAGCTGATAGCTCAATAGCTACGATTTCCAGGGGAAAAAATATAAAATCAAGATAGCCCATTAGCAGATAGGGGTAGCTAATATAAGCTAACGCGTTGTGATAGCTGATAGCTCAATAGCTACGTTTTCCAGGGGGAAAAATATAAAATCAAGATAGCCCATTAGCAGATAGGGGTAGCTAATATAAGCTAACGCGTTGTGATAACTGATAGCTCAATAGCTACGATTTCCAGGGGGGAAAAAATATAAAATCAAGATAGCCCATTAGCAGATAGAGGTAGCTAATATAAGCTAACGCGTTGTGATAGCTGATAGCTCAATAGCTACGATTTCCAGGGGGAAAAAAATATAAAATCAAGATAATAGCCCATTAGCAGATAGGGGTAGCTAATATAAGCTAACGGGTTGTGATAGCTGATAGCTCAAAAGCTACGATTTCCAGGGAAAAAAATATAAAATCAAGATAGCCCATTAGCAGATAGGGGTAGCTAATATAAGCTAACGGGTTGTGATAGCTGATAGCTCAATAGCTACGATTTCCAGGGGGAAAATATATAGAATCAAGATAGCCCATTAGCAGATAGGGGTAGCTAATATAAGCTAACGGGTTGTGATAGCTGATAGCTCAATAGCTACGTTTTCCAGGGGGAAAAAATATAAAATCAAGATAGCCCATTAGCAGATAGGGGTAGCTAATATAAGCTAACGCGTTGTGATAGCTGATAGCTCAATAGCTACGATTTCCAGGGAAAAAATATAAAATCAAGATAGCCCATTAGCAGAGAGGGGTAGCTAATATAAGCTAACGGGTTGTGATAGCTGATAGCTCAATAGCTACGATTTCGAGGGAAAAATATAAAATCAAGATAGCCCATTAGCAGATAGGGGTAGCTAATATAAGCTAACGGGTTGTGATAGCTGATAGCTCAATAGCTACGTTTTCCAGGGGGAAAAAATATAAAATAAAGATAGCCCATTAGCAGATAGGGGTAGCTAATATAAGCTAACGGGTTGTGATAGCTGATAGCTCAATAGCTACGTTTTCCAGGGGGGAAAAAATATAAAATCAAGATAGCCCATTAGCAGATAGGGGTAGCTAATATAAGCTAACGCGTTGTGATAGCTGATAGCTCAATAGCTACGATTTCCAGGGGGAAAAATATAAAATCAAGATAGCCCATTAGCAGATAGGGGTAGCTAATATAAGCTAACGCGTTGTGATAGCTGATAGCTCAATAGCTACGATTTCCAGGGGGAAAAAATATAAAATCAAGATAGCCCATTAGCAGATAGGGGTAGCTAATATAAGCTAACGGGTTGTGATAGCTGATAGCTCAATAGCTACGTTTTCCAGGGAAAAAATAAAATAAAATCAAGATAGCCCATTAGCAGATAGGGGTAGCTGATATAAGCTAACGCGTTGTGATAGCTGATAGCTCAATAGCTACGATTTCCAGGGGGAAAAATATAAAATCAAGATAGCCCATTAGCAGATAGGGGTAGCTAATATAAGCTAACGCGTTGTGATAGCTGATAGCTCAATAGCTACGATTTCCAGGGGGAAAAAATATAAAATCAAGATAGCCCATTAGCAGATAGGGGTAGCTAATATAAGCTAACGGGTTGTGATAGCTGATAGCTCAATAGCTACGTTTTCCAGGGAAAAAATAAAATAAAATCAAGATAGCCCATTAGCAGATAGGGGTAGCTGATATAAGCTAACGCGTTGTGATAGCTGATAGCTCAATAGCTACGTTTTCCAGGGGGAAAAATACAAAATCAAGATAGCCCATTAGCAGATAGGGGTAGCTAATATAAGCTAACGCGTTGTGATAGCTGATAGCTCAATAGCTACGATTTCCAGGGGGAAAAAATATAAAATCAAGATAGCCCATTAGCAGATAGGGGTAGCTAATATAAGCTAACGCGTTGTGATAGCTGATAGCTCAATAGCTACGATTTCCAGGGGAAAAAAATATAAAATCAAGATAATAGCCTCTTAGCAGATAGGGGTAGCTAATATAAGCTAACGGGTTGTGATAGCTGATAGCCCAATAGCTACGATTTCCAGGGAAAAAAATATATAATCAAGATAGCCCAGTAGCAGATAGGGGTAGCTAATATAAGCTAACGGGTTGTGATAGCTGATAGCTTAATAGCTACGATTTCCAGGGGAAAAATATATAGAATCAAGATAGCCCATTAGCAGATAGGGGTAGCTAATATAAGCTAACGGGTTGTGATAGCTGATAGCTCAATAGCTACGTTTTCCAGGGGAAAAAAATATAAAATCAAGATAGCCCATTAGCAGATAGGGGTAGCTAATATAAGCTAACGCGTTGTGATAGCTGATAGCTCAATAGCTACGATTTCCAGGGAAAAAATATAAAATCAAGATAGCCCATTAGCAGAGAGGGGTAGCTAATATAAGCTAACGGGTTGTGATAGCTGATAGCTCAATAGCTACGATTTCCAGGGAAAAAATAAAATAAAATCAAGATAGCCCATTAGCAGATAGGGGTAGCTAATATAAGCTAACGGGTTGTGATAGCTGATAGCTCAATAGCTACGATTTCCAGGGGAAAAAATATAAAATCAAGATAGCCCATTAGCAGATAGGGGTAGCTAATATAAGCTAACGGGTTGTGATAGCTGATAGCTTAATAGCTTCGATTTCCAGGGGGAAAATATATAGAATCAAGATAGCCCATTAGCAGATAGGGGTAGCTAATATAAGCTAACGGGTTGTGATAGCTGATAGCTCAATAGCTACGTTTTCCAGGGGGAAAAAAATATAAAATCAAGATAGCCCATTAGCAGATAGGGGTAGCTAATATAAGCTAACGCGTTGTGATAGCTGATAGCTCAATAGCTACGATTTCCAGGGGAAAAAATATAAAATCAAGATAGCCCATTAGCAGATAGGGGTAGCTAATATAAGCTAACGGGTTGTGATAGCTGATAGCTCAATAGCTACGTTTTCCAGGGAAAAAATAAAATAAAATCAAGATAGCCCATTAGCAGATAGGGGTAGCTAATATAAGCTAACGCGTTGTGATAGCTGATAGCTCAATAGCTACGTTTTCCAGGGGGAAAAATATAAAATCAAGATAGCCCATTAGCAGATAGGGGTAGCTAATATAAGCTAACGCGTTGTGATAGCTGATAGCTCAATAGCTACGATTTCCAGGGGAAAAAAAATATAAAATCAAGATAGCCCATTAGCAGATAGAGGTAGCTAATATAAGCTAACGCGTTGTGATAGCTGATAGCTCAATAGCTACGATTTCCAGGGGAAAAAAATATAAAATCAAGATAATAGCCCATTAGCAGATAGGGGTAGCTAATATAAGCTAACGGGTTGTGATAGCTGATAGCTCAATAGCTACGATTTCCAGGGGAAAAAAATATAAAATCAAGATAGCCCATTAGCAGATAGGGGTAGCTAATATAAGCTAACGGGTTGTGATAGCTGATAGCTCAATAGCTACGATTTCCAGGGGAAAAATATATAGAATCAAGATAGCCCATTAGCAGATAGGGGTAGCTATTATAAGCTAACGGGTTGTGATAGCTGATAGCTCAATAGCTACGTTTTCCAGGGGAAAAAAATATAAAATCAAGATAGCCCATTAGCAGATAGGGGTAGCTAATATAAGCTAACGCGTTGTGATAGCTGATAGCTCAATAGCTACGATTTCCAGGGAAAAAATATAAAATCAAGATAGCCCATTAGCAGAGAGGGGTAGCTAATATAAGCTAACGGGTTGTGATAGCTGATAGCTCAATAGCTACGATTTCGAGGGAAAAATATAAAATCAAGATAGCCCATTAGCAGATAGGGGTAGCTAATATAAGCTAACGGGTTGTGATAGCTGATAGCTCAATAGCTACGTTTTCCAGGGGGAAAAAATATAAAATAAAGATAGCCCATTAGCAGATAGGGGTAGCTAATATAAGCTAACGGGTTGTGATAGCTGATAGCTCAATAGCTACGTTTTCCAGGGGGAAAAAATATAAAATCAAGATAGCCCATTAGCAGATAGGGGTAGCTAATATAAGCTAACGGGTTGTGATAGCTGATAGCTCAATAGCTACGTTTTCCAGGGAAAAAATCAAATCAAATCAAGATAGCCCATTAGCAGATAGGGGTAGCTAATATAAGCTAACGCGTTGTGATAGCTGATAGCTCAATAGCTACGATTTCCAGGGGGAAAAAATATAAAATCAAGATAGCCCATTAGCAGATAGGGGTAGCTAATATAAGCTAACGCGTTGTGATAGCTGATAGCTCAATAGCTACGATTTCCAGGGGAAAAAAATATAAAATCAAGATAGCCCATTAGCAGATAGGGGTAGCTAATATAAGCTAACGGGTTGTGATAGCTGATAGCTCAATAGCTACGTTTTCCAGGGAAAAAATAAAATAAAATCAAGATAGCCCATTAGCAGATAGGGGTAGCTGATATAAGCTAACGCGTTGTGATAGCTGATAGCTCAATAGCTACGTTTTCCAGGGGGAAAAATATAAAATCAAGATAGCCCATTAGCAGATAGGGGTAGCTAATATAAGCTAACGCGTTGTGATAGCTGATAGCTCAATAGCTACGATTTCCAGGGGAAAAAAATATAAAATCAAGATAATAGCCCATTAGCAGATAGGGGTAGCTAATATAAGCTAACGGGTTGTGATAGCTGATAGCTCAATAGCTACGATTTCCAGGGAAAAAAATATAAAATCAAGATAGCCCATTAGCAGATAGGGGTAGCTAATATAAGCTAACGGGTTGTGATAGCTGATAGCTTAATAGCTACGATTTCCAGGGGAAAAATATATAGAATCAAGATAGCCCATTAGCAGATAGGGGTAGCTAATATAAGCTAACGGGTTGTGATAGCTGATAGCTCAATAGCTACGTTTTCCAGGGGGAAAAAATATAAAATCAAGATAGCCCATTAGCAGATAGGGGTAGCTAATATAAGCTAACGCGTTGTGATAGCTGATAGCTCAATAGCTACGATTTCCAGGGAAAAAATATAAAATCAAGATAGCCCATTAGCAGAGAGGGGTAGCTAATATAAGCTAACGGGTTGTGATAGCTGATAGCTCAATAGCTACGATTTCCAGGGAAAAAATAAAATAAAATCAAGATAGCCCATTAGCAGATAGGGGTAGCTAATATAAGCTAACGGGTTGTGATAGCTGATAGCTCAATAGCTACGATTTCCAGGGGAAAAAATATAAAATCAAGATAGCCCATTAGCAGATAGGGGTAGCTAATATAAGCTAACGGGTTGTGATAGCTGATAGCTCAATAGCTACGTTTTCCAGGGGGAAAAAATATAAAATCAAGATAGCCCATTAGCAGATAGGGGTAGCTAATATAAGCTAACGCGTTGTGATAGCTGATAGCTCAATAGCTACGATTTCCAGGGAAAAAATATAAAATCAAGATAGCCCATTAGCAGAGAGGGGTAGCTAATATAAGCTAACGGGTTGTGATAGCTGATAGCTCAATAGCTATGATTTCCAGGGAAAAAATAAAATAAAATCAAGATAGCCCATTAGCAGATAGGGGTAGCTAATATAAGCTAACGGGTTGTGATAGCTGATAGCTCAATAGCTACGATTTCCAGGGAAAAAAATATAAAATCAAGATAGCCCATTAGCAGATAGGGGTATCTAATATAAGCTAACGCGTTGTGATAGCTGATAGCTCAATAGCTACGATTTCGAGGGAAAAATATAAAATCAAGATAGCCCATTAGCAGATAGGGGTAGCTAATATAGGCTAACGGGTTGTGATAGCTGATAGCTCAATAGCTACGTTTTCCAGGAAAAAAATATAAAATCAAGATAGCCCATTAGCAGATAAGGGTAGCTAATATAAGCTAAACATTACTTTTGTTAGGGGTACCCCTTTAGCTGATAGCGATAGCTAATATACGATCCCTATACATATACATGTATAATAGTAACAAACATCTCGTTACATTTAGCAAAAAAGGGCTACTGTTAGAATATATAATATACACATAAATAGCTCCTAATAGCCAAGGCCCTTAAAAAAAACTGTAATACCGCACCTAACTCAATATTTGCTAGATATAGCTTCATAAAATGGTCTATTTGGGCATCTCAAAAACTGAGAAACGTGCTAAAAATCAGGTAGAATTTTAGAGGAGGGTCAATAACATCTGCAGATCGGTAAAATGTATAGTATTAAACACGTTTTGTGACCAAATTTATGTCGTAAAATGTTGGAAAATTCACGTTTTGAAAATCTGTGGTCTTCGAAATTACAGGAATCCTAACTCATTCTAAACCTCACCAAATCATGAAATGAACCCTCGTCTACAAAAAATTCCGTGTGCGTATTGCTCTATCTGCTTGGAGATAGCGAAGACCACGGAAACTTCATAGCTTCATACCACGGAATGAAATCCGCCATTAGGCGCCATAGACATTACATGGCGAACATCGTACAGATTTGCACTACAGTCCTCTGTGTAGGGAGTTTTGACAATAGCAAGTCGTTCGACTATTGTGTTTGTGCATGTTTGTGACTACTGACCCCGTTTAACAATCTTCATAGCTTTCATATAGGGCTTGGGTGACCTAACTATTGACTGGTGTATGATACAATAGTTCTATGAGATCATCAAAACAAATTAATGCATGGTTTCCATCGAAACCAGTGAAATTGGGTATTCATCAAAATGGCTCCTGCCATGGGAACGGTCAACATTTGCTATTAAAGTAACGCATCGATAAGCACCTTTTTTCTTTAAAGCAGTGTCAAGAAACGAATCCTGTGTGCCGATTCTCGTTGGAATATTGCTATTAGTTTATTCAAAAAATGATAGTCGCCTAGAGAAACAAAAACAATAATAATACTCTCGCTTTAACTTGCAATAAATAGCGGAGTATGATAAACAAATGAATAAACAAACACAAAAACCTAATGGTAAGACACATATTCCACATTTAAATTTATTTGTTCTTTCTATTCAAATGATAGTCAGGTAGTTAAAAATGTCAAATAATAAATAAATAATAAAAATACTTATATAGCGCATAAAGTAACGGCATCATAGCACTGTACAACCCAGAGACTACACAATTATACACACTACACACAATACATACATGTATACTACATGTACCACATAATATAAGAGACATTGTAAAACAGGACAACCTATAATAATGCTCCAATGCTCCAATGACGGAACTTTGAAGAACAGTATCCTTTGGCATTTTTAAAATGTTAGAGGTTCTGTGTTTTAAGAAGGAGTTAAAATTCTTTAAACATTTAAATCAGAAGAAAACAAGCTTTCATATAATTTGTTAGGATAAAGTTTTCTTAGTGCTTATAGGCGTAATTATAGTGTGACTTTGTCTGTTTGCAATTGATAAATCCATCATCATTTGTTATTTTGTGATGATTAAAATTAAATTTAAGTATCTGGAAGAGGAAGTAGTTTTTGTCTTGAGTGTGTGGAGTTCCTAGTTGCCATTTTTACTCACACGGCTGTTTCATCAATCATAATGTATATGTTCCCATTAACATTGCCTTTACGGTCTAAACAACTAAACAAAGAATTGCCAATGATGGTGTACAGGAACGGATTGAGAGCGGAATTTATCGGGAGCACAAAACCAATTATCCACGCAAATACTTCGGGAGAAACCTCCACTGTTTCCTTCTGCACCAAGATCCCGATCACAACAATTGGCAACCAGCAAAGCAGATCGGTTAACGTGATCAGTCCCATTTTGAAAGCCATTTTCAGATCTGTTTTTAATCGGGACATGTTTGATCTTCGTATTTGAATGAATAAACTGATGTAACATACAGCAATGGTGGCGCAACAGAAGAAATTGACTCCTAGAAATATGACAATTGAATATCTAGGGCTTAGATGGCTACCAACTTTGTCATTTATATGGAGTGGTATAAATTCATCATCTCTATCAATGTTGTCATAGGAAATTGTCATTTTGCCTAATGTTTCCCGGGTTAATAATCTTCTTGCCAGTGGTAACCCTATACATACTTCAGAGAATTGATAAAGATGGTGATCTTTTTCCAACCCGATTCCTAATGCACTTAAAACAAGTGCCAGCATCCACACCAATATTGTAACAAGTATTTTTGACCTTGTTGTTAAAAACAGTTCCCGACTCACAACAGTATTTCTAAAGGCCCAAAATCTGTCAATACCAATCAAAAGAATAAAGAATAGGGATGCTTCACTTGAAAGTATTGATAGGAAACCTGATAGTTTACACAATGCATGACTCCTCCAATGATCAGCTTCAAAAGGAAAATATTGTTTAAAGTACTGATCAGCTGATGCAATTATTAGCATATACACTCCCATAAGAAAATCAGCAGCGGCAAGGTTGGTTATAAATAGAACTTGTTTCTGGTAATCGGTTTTTTCTTTTCCCCTGGTAAGTTTCCAGCAACCCCATACAAGAACATATATGTTAGCAATTAATGCAAAAACACCAATGATCCACATGGAATACTTGATCAGTGTATTTGGTAGGAGTTCATGACATGTCATGTATTCTGATTTTGGTTCTGTTGATATGCATCGAGGTCCTGATGATGAGTTTATAAAACAGCATGATGCTGGAGTGTCTACTGTTATAGAAGTAGTATTTGTAAGTCCAGCAAAAGATGTGGATGTTATTTTTGAAAGTGGATTATATTGAAGGTTAATATACTTCATATTTGTTTGATTTTCAAATGCATATGGTTGAATTACACTTATTTGGTTACGTCGGAGCATAAGTGCCACAAGCTTATGTAACCCAGAGAAGGAGGCATCAATATTGGATATTTTGTTGTTATATAAACTCAGAACTTGCAATTTATCACAGTCCCTAAGACTAATCAAAGCAGAGGTTATTAACATGTTGTTGCCTAAAAGGAGAGCAGTTAAATTCATCAGATCATTAAATACACCCTTTTTTAATAATGTTAGTTTGTTATCAGTCAAATGTAACCGAGATAAGTTTATCAATCCTTGAAATATATCTTCATGCAGATTGATTAATTGGTTATCACCCAAGTGCAGGTATTTTAATTGCCTAAGACTCCTAAAGAGACCAGGTTGCAATGCTGTTAGGTTGTTAGTATGCAGCCATAACTCATACAGGTTGACTAACCCTTGAAACATATCTACATGGAGATTGGATATATGGTTACCATTCAATACTAGCTGTGTTAATTGCCTGAGATTCCTAAATATAGCTGGTTGCAATGTTGTTAGGTTGTTATTCTGCAGCCATAATACAGATAAGTTGTCTAACCCTTGAAATGTATTAACAGAGAGCAAGGATAACTGGTTATCATACAAATACAGTTGTTTTAGTTGTGTAAGATCTCCAAAGATACCAGGCCCTAATGTTGTTAGTCTGTTAGTATTCAGAGATAGCATGGATAAAGTATGCAATCCTTTAAACTGATCAACATGGAGAAAGGACAACTGATTTTCATCCAAACCTAAATTTTGCAACTGAGCACAATCCCAGAATGCACCTGGTGCCAGTGTTTTCAACATATTACCATCCAGTGATAAGTCCAGCAAGTTAACTAACCCTTGAACGAGAAATTCATTGAGATGAGATAATGTATTACTGGCCAGATTGAGATGTGTCAATTGAACCAAATTTTGGAATACCCTGGAATTTGTCGTATCTTGTAGTTTGGCAATTTGATTCTCTTGCAACGATAAACGTGTCATATTCTTGAGGTTCTTAAACGTATCTATACCTAAATTAACAATTCTATTTTCAGAAAGGTCAAGGACATACAAATACTTCATATCATGAAATACACTTGGCTCTTGTTGAACTAGAAAGTTATCTGATAAGGATAAAGCTTGAAGTGTCTTTAAATTTGAGAATATTGCTGGTTCAATATGTGAAATTTCATTTCCTGATAAATACAGTACTTCCATGTTATAAAGACCTTCAAATATACCAACAGTTAAGACTGATAACATATTATTGTTAAGAAACAATTGTTTAAGGCTACTCAGGCCAGAGAATGAACTAGGGTTTATATACAGCAGTTTATTATCAGAGAGGTCTAGTACTTGTAGCTGAGCTAACCCCTCAAAGTTTCCTTGATAAAGATTGGAGATGAGGTTGTTGTCCAACAGTAGAATATGGATGTTGGCGAGGTTTCTGAAGCTTCCCTGGCTAACATGAACCAGTTGTCTTGCACTACCATCAAGCGCAGATGTGTTCACTTGGAATTCAGTTGACAATGTTTCATAGATGAGAAGTGTTTTCTCCAGTTGTCTGCCATCCAAACAGTCTGTTACAAATTGGTTGAAATTCAAACTACAGTTACACCCACCCTGACATTCAGGATATTCAGCAACATGTATACTGTCATTTTGCAACAGACCAAACTCTTGTATTTCTGATGTGCTGTAACTTGATTCAGGAAATGTTGGCCTCAAGGATGGATGGAGGATAGTCAGATCTTGGTATCGTTCAAAGCGCAGATGAGCCACATTGTATACATGAGTATATCTTTCAACTTGTCCACATGTCTTCATCAGACCGATGTCATGTGCAACAGTCTTATATGGATTGCAATCAAATGGATCCAATCCATTCTGCGAATCACTGGTATCCCTAGATCTGACAGCGAGTAGTTGGATTGTGGATCCTACATTGGTATTTATTTCCAGATTCGCGACGTTGATCTTTATAATACAGGATATTTGACTTGGACCCATGACTGCTATGATGTCATTCCAACACTTCCTGTCAGTTGAGTTAGACTGCACATAGAAATAGTTATAAACAGACCAGTCGAACTGTGTGTGCAACACACTCATTTGGATTTCAAAGCCAGGTTGGGCATAGACATGGAAACTGCATTCTTGATTTTCAAATGTACGAAGCGTTGCAGGAAGAATCAGGTTTCTTGCTAGAGATACATGTCCATTGGGGCAGTGAGTGGCTTTGTCCAGGGAACTCTTGCTTCCATTTTCGATGTCCAAATTATGAGAATCTGACAGATTGCCTACTTCTACTTTTGTTGAGTTGTCAGTCAAGGTACCCACTGAAGCCTTGGTTTCATTAGTTGAAGAGTCTATATATTGTGAGCCAGACACACCTATAGACTTTGTTTCATTATGCGAAGAGTCAGACACATTATCCACTACTGTTGCTTTGCTTCCATTATGCCTAGAGCCTAGTAACCTAGACACATTCGCTGTAGCTTCAGTTCCGTTAAGTGAAGAGTTCATATATCGTGAGCTGGACTCAGCAGCCACTTGACTAGCATCATTTACACTTTCATTGTCCGTATGCTGATAGTCAGAGTTATCATCCATACCCGTGTTCCTATCTAGTCTATTCTTATTCCAATTTGACACTGAGTTTGCAGTTACATTGCCTGAGATCACATAGATTAGTACACAGAGTGACGTGAGGAACCATATATTAGACACATGTTTAGCCTCCATAGTGGCTGTACAGATAATGTGGCTGAATCTTTAGCAAACAATTTGTGGCCAACAACAAGATGAAACAGTATCACACATCTTATGCATTATATTAGAAGTATATAAAGGTATATTTCTGAGTCATAGTTTTAAAATAGTATGATATAGGAAAGGGGATTTTTGCTGACACATACACACATTCCCCGACTTGACTAATTTCTATGCATTCTTTGTGTTCTTTCCAATTTGATTGCACGCATAGCTAACCTAAACTTATATAGATCATACCTATGTTAACTACATTTGATCAAAACAATTTCTGAACACGGGAATGTTAACACTTTCCACGCGACTATTAGTTTTCCCATACAAAACAAATACTTTTAGTCTATCGGGAGCTAACTTTTTATTAAATCAAATAAGCTTAGGCATACATTTTTTTGTTCAGTACAGTACAGGGTGTCTCAGAAAAAAATTACAACGCACCTTTAGAAGGTTGTAACTTTCTGAATAAGTGTCAGAATAGAATAACTCAAACAAGAAAAATAAAGGCAAACTAGTTTGCTATACTTTAAAGAAAACCGGATGTGATTCGGTTCAGTAATTCCAGAGAAATGAGCAACTACGTAACATTAGTCTGGGAACACTTCCATCCAAGTTTGCTCATATTGAGTGATTCAGACAGCACATACATGAAATCAATACTTCTCTACAAAATGACATGGATTAACGTGTTTTTGTGGTTCTAGATTTTATTTTGCACCAAATAATATGCCAGATGAGACCAAAGTTTAACACAAAATATAAAATAAAAGTTGTCTAGATTATTTTCACATTTTATACTTAAGAACAGTAAAATTTAAAATTTGTAGGATAAGTTCAATCTTTTTATAACAATTGGAAACAAAATTATAGTAATTTTAATAAATATGAACATAGTCGTTATTAAACCAAGTTCAATATCTAATAACATCGCGCATACAACTTATCAAGCTGCTAGTCTTCATATTTGCAACTTGAAGGCTGAAATCATGTATATTATAAAATTATCGCAAATTTTTGCGCATGACGGTCAAATTATTAGTATCGCAGTTGAAAACAAAATAAATGTTTTGTTTACATTAAAAGAGTATGGTCATATCACTCTCCTTACAATGAGTTGTATTGTTTTTGGTTTTCTTGGTGTTATGAGTGTTATGATTGATTATTCAGTATTCTTAGATTATCATAGTATTATACAGTGCTGGCTAATTGAACATTAATGAGTAAGTAACCAGCCCCGCAAGTGAAAATCTGTCAAAATATGCAAACTTGGATGGAAGTGTTCCGTGACTTCTCTTACGTAATCACAGATATCTCCATAATTACTTAACAAAATTAAACGCTGTTTTCTTCCAATTGTAGAAAACTGATTTGGCCTCATTTTATTGTTTGAATTGTAAAATTCAGATACTTAATTAGGAAGTTATGATCGCCTAATGGTGCGTTATACTTTTTTGGAGACACCCTGTAGTAGTAAAAACCATAGTAAAGGCCGTCACATGAGAGCACAAAAATCGCTCGGAAAACTAACTGCGTAACTTTTTCGGTAGACTAAAATATTTTTAATAACATTTGCGAGTATATCAAACCTAAAATTTGCACCTTAAGATGAAATCTGCACTGAAAGTATGAACAACCTTTCGCAAATAATCCTACAAATCAACCACCAACCAAGTGTAGTGTGGTATGAAAATCCCTGCATGAATAGCAGCACCGCCCTAGCTACCACTCTACTAGATTTAAGAATATTCAGCTCTTGTGAAACATTTATTTTGGCAATTTATTTACAGCCATTTCTCTGAATATAATCTATGTGGATTAAAAGTCCAATAGTATTCCCAGCCATGAACGATCACCGGGACGATCACAGATGATCATATGAGTCGATGATGCGATTGCCAGAAAGTAACTTTCCCTTTATGCATTCATTGAAAATCAATTGAGAAGTACTAAACTTGCTTTGTGCAAGTCGCTACATCTTGGCTAGGGGAAATCCCACAATCATGACAATCATGCCATCGGCAGCACTACATATAAAACACAATTAGGATTGGTTTTTCGCTGATAAAATGAGTATGTTTGTGCTAAAACTCACAGCTGTTGTGAAGAGATTTAAACTACACACTTTACTCAGATTTTAAACAAAATATCCAGCGTAGCAGCATTGCCAAATCAAATTTTTTGGTTTGGACAAAATATCAGCACTCGTTTGTTTATTTTTCAGCATTTACTGGGCGCTATGGCAGAAGGACAGAGGGGTAAATATCGCCCAGAGCCCGCTTATCTTAAGCCTTGTGTGTCACATGTTACATACTACTGTACATGTATAATAATCAAGGGTTTGGAGCCACAAAGACATATCTACAATGGCTGCCATGTGTAAGATTGCATTTTCACACGGGTGCACCTTAGGCTGGGTTCACATAGGAGTATACGGTATACGGTATACGCTATTCGCTATACGCTATTCGGTATTCGCTATACGCTATACGGGCACGGCGAGTCACATAGGGTAGCACGCGAGCCCTACTCGTAGTAGAGTCATTACCTTAGTTTCTTAGTGAACTTGTCAACTAGAACCATTTTAAAAGAAAATGAGGTCCCATGCATTTCTCAAAAGTGACGGGAACGTTCTTTTATAGCAAAAATTCCAAAATGGCCGTCATACTGGGCCAAAAATTCAAATGGCACACTAAATTGTTCGGCTGAGCATAAGGATTCCGAAAAAAGTATAGTACAAAGGCGTTCTATTGTCCTATTGTTCTAACTTGCCCTATTATACGCAATAAATTGTTTATAAATCGTGATAGGGGAAATTCGGAACGCCTGTACACACGAATTGCAGACCGCCACATCCAAACAGGACGGTATACGGTGCACGAAAATCGAACACGCACGATTCCCGGTATACTATACTATACTACACTATACGCAGGTATACGGCCTTTTCGAATAGTGCCGTCTTATGTGACCCAGTATTATGAAATTACATTGTTTCGATTTAAGCTATACGCGTGCCCTGCAAAACGTGCACCGTATACCCGAATAGTATACTCCTATGTGAACTCAGCCTTATAGTTCTTGTGTGCACCAGTGTGTAACATCATTATGGCAGCCATTTATATCAGTCACTTTTCCCACAACTAGGGTATCTCAACAAAAGATCATATCTGCAATAGCTGCTATGAGTTATATTTAGTTTACTGTACCCAATTGCTCAGCATATACTCAACTCTGTATATAACAAGTGGCAGCTCTTACAGGTATCTCAACAAAAATATCATATCTGCAATAGCTGCTATGAGTTATATTTAGTTTACTGTACCCAATTGCTCAGCATATACTCAACTCTGTATATAACAAGTGGCAGCTATTACAGGTATCTCAACAAAAAGATCATATCTGCAATAGCTGCTCTGAGTTATATTTAGTTTACTGTACCCAATTGCACAGCATATACTCAACTCTGTATATAACAAGTGGCAGCTCTTACAGGTATCTCAACAAAAAGATCATATCTGCAATAGCTGCTCTGAGTTATATTTAGTTTACTGTACCCAATTGCTCAGCATATACACAACTCTGTATAACAAGTGGCAGCTCTTACAGGTATCTCAACAAAAGATCATATCTGCAATAGCTGCTATGAGTTATATTTAGTTTACTGTACCCAATTGCTCAGCATATACTCAACTCTGTATAACAAGTGGCAGCTATTACAGGTATCTCAACAAAAAGATCATATCTGCAATAGCTGCTCTGAGTTATATTTAGTTTACTGTACCCAATTGCACAGCATATACTCAACTCTGTATATAACAAGTGGCAGCTCTTACAGATATCTCAACAAAAATATCATATATCTGCAATAGCTGCTCTGAGTTATATTTAGTTTACTGTACCCAATTGCTCAGCATATACTCAACTCTGTATATAACAAGTGGCAGCTATTACAGACAAGGCCTTGTAGCACTAAAGCCATCAATATATGAAACGGAAATGAATTATAAACTAAAAGTTCTGCACAAACATAAGTGAGAATCCAATCTGTTGCAAACAAATCTGTTCAATTGAAGTAATGTGTGCACGATTTCGTAAAGAAACAAGTTTCACACAACTTTTTCATTATATTAATAGTATAGCAGGTGATTATTTAGTCATATTTAAAAATAGTATGGTATAGAAAAGGGGATTTTTGCTGACAAATACATACATTCCCAGACTAATTTCTATGCTTTCTTTGTGTCCTTTTCAAGCTTTATTGCACATACTAACCTTTAACTAACCTTTGTCACTTGTTTGACAAAAGCCACTACCAACCCGCAATCCGAAAAGAACAATTCCAAATTCAATACAATAGATGATAGTAATTATTAAATGGAAGCATGAAATGACTTTTATCGTAGGAAATCTTTGGGACCCAAGCTAAGCTAAAAACCATTGCGACTGAAGTAAACATTTTGTGATTGACAATCTTTATTCACTTAACTTAGGAAATTTAAAAAAATAAAAGCAGAAAATTGGTACAAGGACATGCATAACTGGAATAGTTCAATAGGATGACTGTTTAACACTTTCCACACGGCAGGCGTCTGCAGACGACAGTTCCAAAATGTCACAAAATGTTTCAAAAATGTTGGAATTATTGAATTTCATCATCATATTTGGAGAATCACTATAGGAAAAGCATTAAAATAGTACAAACATGCCTAGTATTGTATGGTTAAGTAATCCTAGATATAAACTTTGATTGGGAAAGGTTTCTGACAAATCAGTTTAGTGTATGGTAACATTTATATAGCTGCGTGGATAGTGTTATAATTGGTTGGGAGTATGAACAAGATCACTAATAATGAGTCAACTTTTTTTAAATATTTTCCTGCATCGCATCGCTATTTGCACCTTGAAAATCATTAACCGCGATACAACTTTCAAAGGCTGGTGCAAAATTGTGATACAAGTTGCTATCATGGGTCATTAAATTCAAGCATTCAACTTAAACACTGAATGCCACAAAAACATTTGAATATGTTCAAGTCTCCTATTGTTTGAGTCATTCTCGCCTCCATCTCATATAATTATGAATCAACCTGACAAATAACTATAAAGTTAAAACACTTGGTTTGCAATAAAACCAAGATATTAGACAGAAAACAGAAAGGTTTTAAGTGCAGTTATATTACATCTTTATTTATTGGCATTCAATATGCACAGCGGGAACTATATACGCAAATACATGATGACGACATCATGTCACCAGGTGCAACCTTGACTGCTTCAGAAAAAAATGAGATTTTGAGCAAATCCGACAGAGTTGTAAGCAAGCGTTCCTTTCTTTATTGGAAGTATTTTAAAAATATGAGGAAAAGAAAATGTATTTTCTTTTCATTTTCTTGATATACTTTACAAACTATTTTACTCTTTATCTCGTAATAAGTCTGGCTGACAGGAAAGTAACTTTTTAACTTAACATGATTCATTTTATGTATACCTTAATATATTTCAAAAAAATGTAAACAAATATAAACTAAAAATGTAATGCTTTAGGCCTATGCACAAAACAATATATCAAAATTCATACTGAAATATACACACTACATATATACCACATACTATAAGAGACATTGTAAAACAGGACAACCTAAAATGCTCCAATGATGGAACTTTGAAGGACAGTATCCTTTGGAATTCTTAAAAATGTTACAGGTTCTGTGTTTTAAGAAGGAGTTCAAATTCTTTGAAACATTTAAAGGTTCCGATTGCTGACCTGATTTTAAACTTGATGTTTTGTATTCCACATGAAGGGTCATCCATAAAATAGTGATATTCCAAAGTTTTAATTGCATAACTCTAATGGTTCTTATTTTAGAAGCTATGGTTACATGAAATTTGCCCATTGAGTAGTACACAAACTAGCTGGGTCCCATCTTTGGCAGTAATTCACCACATTTTGGGCTACAATGTCTAAATAGAGCATACCTTGCACCTAAGATTTAACAGAAATAATAAGAAAAATATAGGTTTTCATTTGATATCAAATTATTTTGATATGTGAGAAAAAAAGCTATAAAGTGATCAGAACATACACCTTTAAATCGGAACAAGTTTTCTTAGGGCTTATAGCAAAATTAGTGCGACTTTGTCTATTTGCAATTGGTAATCCTCATCTATTGTTATTTTGTGTTGATTAAAATGAAATAAGTATCAGGAAGAGGAAGTAGCTTTTGTCTTGAATGTATAGGGTTCCTGATTGCCATTTTTACTCACACAGCTGTTTCATCGATCATAATGTATATGTTCCCATTAACTAATTTGCCTTTACGGTCCAAGCAACTAAACAAAGAATTACCAATAATGGTGTACAGGAATGGATTGAGAGCAGAATTTATCGGAAGCACAAAACCAATTATCCACGCAAATACTTCGGGAGAAACCTCCACTGTATCATTCTGCACCAAAATCCCGATCACAACAATTGGCAACCAGCAAAGCAGATCGGTCAACGTGATCAATCCCATTTTGAAAGCCATTTTCAGATCTGTTTTTAATCGAGACATGTTTGATCTTCGTATTTGAATGAATAAACTGATGTAGCATACCGCAACGGTAATGCAGCAGAAGAAATTGACTCCAAGAAATAGGATGATTGAATATGTGGGGCTTAGAAGGCTACCAACTTTTTCATTTTTATAGATTGTTAAAATATACCTTTTGTCATAGTATAATGTAATGTAGCCTAATGTTTCCCGGCGGGTTAATACGAATACGGTTGGTAAATATGTGGGGATTAGATGGTCGCTATCTTTTTCATTTATATAGAATGGTAGGAAATCAGCTCCGCTATAAAATCCCAAGTCAAAGCTGATTGTCACATTGCCTGATGTTTTCCGGGTTAATAACCTTCTGGCCAGTGGTAACCCTATACATACTTCAGAAAATTGATAAAGATGTTGATCATTTTCCAACCCGATTCCTAATGCACTGAAAACAAGTGCAAGCATCCACATTAATAGTGTAACAAGTATTTTTGACCTTGTTGTCAAAAACAGTTTCTGACTCACTACAGTATTCCTAAAGGCCCAAAATCTGTCAATACCTATTAAAAGAATAAAGAATAGGGATGATTCGCTTGAAAGTATCGATAGAAAACCTGATAATTTACACAGTGCATGACTCCTCCAATGATCAGCTTCAAAAGGAAAATAGTGCTTAAAGTACTGATCAGCTGATGCAATTATTAGCATATAAACTCCCATAAGAAAATCAGCAGCAGCAAGGTTAGTTATGAATAGAACTTGTTTCTGGTAACCGGTTTGTTCTTTTCCCCTGGTTAGTGTCTGGCAACCCCATACAAGAACATATCCATTAGCAATCAACGCAAATACACCAATTATCCACATGGAATACTTGATGAGTGTATTTGGTAGGAGCTCATTACAGGTCGTGTATTCTGATTTTGGTTCTATTGATATACATTGAGGTCCTGATGTTGAGTTTATAAAACAGCATGATGCTGGAGTGTCTACTGTTATAGTAGTAGTATTTGTAAGTCCAGTGAAAGACTTGGATGTTATTTTTGAAAGTGGATTATCTTGAAGGTCAATATACTTCATATTGGTTTGATTTTCAAATGCGTATGGTTGAATTACACTTATTTGGTTGCTGTGCAGCTCAAGTATCACAAGCTCATGTAATCCAGAGAAGGTCGAGGAATCAATATTTGATATTTTGTTGTCATACAAACTCAAAGCTTGCAATTTATCACAGTCCGTAAGACTAATCAAAGCAGAGGTCATCAACATGTTGTTGTCTAGAAGGAGAGCAATTAAACTCACCAGACCCTTAAATATACCCTTTTCTAATAATGTTAGTTTGTTATTAAACAAAGATAAATGAAATAAGTTAATCAATCCTTGAAATGTATCTTCATGCAGATTGGTTAATTGGTTATCACTCAAGTGCAGGTATGTTAATTGCCTTAGACTCCTAAAGAGACCAGGTTGCAATGCTGTTAGGTTGTTATCATCTAGATATAACTCATACAGGTTGACTAACCCTTGAAATATATCTACATGGAGATTGGATATCTGGTTATCACTTAAGTATAGCAGTGTTAATTGCCTGAGATCCCTGAATACACCTGATTGCAATGTTGTTAGGTTGTTATAATCCAGCAATAACCAAGACAGGTTGACTAACCCTTGAAATGTATCTACATGGAGATTGGATATCTGGTTATCATACAAGTATAGATGTGTTAATTGCCTGAGATCCCTGAATACACCCGATTGCAATGCTGTTAGGTTGTTATTATACAGATATAACTCAGACAGGTTGACTAACCCTTGAAATATATCAACATGGAGATTGGATATCTGGTTATTAGATAAGGATAGCCATGTTAATTGCCCGAGATCCCTGAATACACCAGGTTGCAATGCTGTTAGGTTGTTAAAATCCAGCGATAACTCAGACAGGTTGAATAACCCTTGAAATATATCTACATGGAGATCGGATAACTGGTTATCAGATAAGGATAGCCGTGTTAATTTCCTGAGATCTCTGAATACACCTGATTGCAATGCTGTTAGGTTGTTATTAACCAGCCGTAACTCAGACAGGTTGAATAACCCTTGAAATGTATCTACATGGAGATTGGATATCTGGTTACCATTCAAGAGTAGCCGTGCTAATTGCCTGAGATCCCTGAATACACCTGGTTGCAATGTTGGTAGGTTGTTATTATCCAGGAATAACTCAGACAGGTTGACTAACCCTTGAAATATATCTACATGGAGATTGGATATCTGGTTATTATACAAGATTAGCTGAGTTAATTGTCTGGGATTCCTAAATAGATCTGATTGCAATGTTGTTAGGTTGTTATTATGCAGCTTTAATACAGATAAGTTGTCTAACCCTTGAAATATATCAACATAGAGATCGGATAACTGATTGTCATACAAAATCAATTCTTTTAGTTGTCCAAGATCATCAAATATACCAGGTCCTAATGTTGTTAATGTGTTAGTATTCAGATAGAGCACAGATAAAGTATGCAATCCTTGAAACTGATCAACATGAAGAACTGTCAACTGATTGTGATTCAAATATAAATTGTGTAACCGAGCACAATCCCAAAATGCAGCTGGTGCCAGTGTTTCTAGCACATTATCATTCAATGATAAGTCCAGCAAGTTAACTAACCCTTGGAAGAGAAATTCATTGAGATGAGATAATTTATTGTTGGCCAGATTTAGATGTGTCAATTGAACCAGATTCTGGAATACACTGGAATTTGTCGGATTGTGAAGTTTGGCAATTTGATTCCCATGCAACAATAAATGTGTCATTTTCTTGAGGTTCTCAAACATATCTATACCTATATTAACAATTCTATTTTCAGAAAGTTCAAGGAAATGCAAATTAATCAAATCCTGAAAAATATGTTGGTCTAATTCAACTAGAAAGTTATCTGATAAGGACAAAGCTTGAATTGTCTTCAAATCTGAGAATGTTGCTGGTTCAATATATGAAATTTCATTTCCTGATAAATACAGTACCTCCATGTTATGAATACCTTCAAACATACCAACTGTTAAAACTGATAACATATTACCGTTGAGAAACAATTGTTTAAGGCTACTTAGGCCAGAGAATGAACTAGAGTTTATATACAGCAGTTTATTATTAGAAAGATCAAGTACTTGCAGCTGAGATAATCCCTCAAAGTTTCCTTGATGAAGACTGGTGATGAGATTATTGTCCAGCAGTAGAATATTGATGTTGGTGAGGTTTCTGAAGCTTCCCAAGCTAACATTAACCAGTTGTCTTGCACTACCATCAAGAGCAGATAGGTTGACTTGGAATTCAGTTGACAATTTTTCATAGATGAGAAGTGTTTTCTCCAGTTGTCTGTCATCCAAACAGTCTGTTATAAATTGGTTGAAATTCAAACTACAGTTACACCCACCCTGACATTCAGGATATTCAGCAACATATATCATATCATTTTGCAACAGACTAAACTCTGGTATTTCTGATGTGCTGTAACTTGATTCAGGAAGTATTGGCCTCAAAGATGGATGATGGATAGTCAGTTCTTGATATTGTTCAACGCGCAGATGAGCCACATTGTATACATTAGTATATCTTTCAACTCGTCCACATGTCGTCTGCAGGCCAATGTCATGTGTAACATTCTGATATGGATTGCAATCTGATGGATCCAATTCATTCTGCGAATCACTGCTATCCCCATATCTGACAGCGAGTAGTTGAATTGTGAATCCTACATTGGTATTAATTTCCAGATTCACACTGCTGTTTATCTTCATAATACAGGATCTTTGACTTGTGCCCATGACTGCTATGATGTCATTCCAACACTCTTTGTCAGTTGAGTTAGGCTGCACATAGAAATAGTTATAAATAGACCAGTCAGACTGCGTCAGTTGAATTTCAAAGCCAGTTGGGGCGTATACATGGACACTACATTGTTGATTTTCAAATGTACGAAGAGTTGCAGGAAGTATCTGGTTTCTTGCTAGAGATACATGTCCATTGGGGCAGTGAGTGGCATTGTCCAGGGAACTCTTGCTTCCATTTTCAATGTCCGAATCCAAATAATGAGAATCTGACAGATTGCCTACTTCTAATGTTGATGAATTGTCAGTCATTGTACCCTCTGAAGCCTTAGTCTCGTTAGTTGAAGAGTCTGCATATGGTGAGCCAGACACACTTGCTTTAGCCTTTGTTTCATTATGTGAAGAGTTTATACATCCAGAGTCAGACATGTTAGGTGATGTGACATTGGTGCCATTATGTAAAGAGTTGGTATGTCCAGATTCAGTTGCATTAGTTACTGAATCTTTGGTTCTATTATAAGATGAGACCACAGATCCAGAGTCAGACACATTAGCCACTACTGTAGCTTTGCTTCCATTATGCGAAGAGCCTATGTAAAGCCACCTAGACACATTGTTTGTAGCTTCATTTACACTTGCATTGTCCGTATGCTGAAAGTCAGAGTGATCATCCGTACCAGTATTCCCGTTTGACACTGAGTGTGAAGATGGAATGCCAGAGAAGACAAAGACTAGTACACAGAGTGAAGTGACGATCCACCAATTAGATACAAAGTTAACCTCCATATTGGCTATACAGATAATTTTGGCTGAATCTTTAGCCAACAATTTATTTGTATCACTTGAAGCAATGTATGGCAACAACGTTATGACACAGTTTCACACAACTTTTGCATTATATTAAGAGTATAGCTGGATTTCTGAGTCATAATTTAAAAATAGTATGGTAAAGAAAAGGGGATTTTTGCTGACAAATACACACATTCCCCAACTAATGACGAATGTCTAGGCTTTGTTTGTGTTCTTTTCAATTCGATTACGCATAGGTCATACAAGTGTGAACTACTTCGGAACAATACCGTTACTGAACACGGGAATGTTAAAGGAATGGTCCCGCAAGCACAACATTGAGCATTATTTGTTAGAAACATAATTATCGAGCCGAAGTTACGTAATTATATAGAACAAAACACCGTACTAGTCACAAAAATTAATAAAAACTGCCATCACTCAACATGCACTTTTTAAAATTCGCGGCAATTGAAAGTCCCGGTGTCGATGACGTCATGGGTATCGGTGCTCAAATTTGCGCATGTGTATTGTACAACTATGACATCATCGACACTGGGACTTTTGATCGCCGCGAATTTTAAAAAGGGCATGTTGAGAGATTGCGGTTTTTATTTGTTTTTGTCATAAGTGTGGTGTTTTCTTCTATATCATTACAAAAGTTGGGCTCGATAGTTATATTTCTAACATATAATGCACACTTTTATGCTTGCGGGACACCTCCTTTAAGGACAACTCCCAATTCAATCCCATTTTAAAATCATATTCATGCAAGCGTGAAATAACTTTTGTCGAGAGAAATAGATGGTACTTACCCATTCAAAATATAAAATGATTGTAACCGTGAACGAAATATATTTTGATGGTGATGTTACAATTAATAAAATAATTATTTGGCTTGTCCAACATAATTCTGAGTTGCTCATGCACTAGGATTATACAAATGTCACGACGTACATTATAACAATGTGCATCTATCAACTCCCTTTGGCTGGAGTGAGGATTGGTTTATTTATGCCAAATAAATGCATTTCTAGTATGTGGCAGATTAACGCTTCACAAGTTATCTTTGCGTGTGCGTTCTGATTTTGTAATCCTAGTGACTAGCAGCAATAGTGACATTTCATCCTGAATGGATTGATGCAAACTGCAAACTGTTTATTGAGATTTTAATTATGTGAAGATTTTAATACTTCCAAAAATGCATGACTATTATCCATGGTGTAAAAGACTCCAGCTCCACTAATTTCTATGCTTTCTTTGTGTTCTTTTCAAGCTTTATTGCTCAACCTAACTTACAGGTCATATATTATATGTGTTACCTACATTTGGACAAAAGCCAATTTCCAATTCAGTCCCATTTTAGAATGATTAATATATCGGAAAGTATGGCATGACAATTACTAATAAAGGCATTACACCCTGTGGGTTTTTTTCTTATTATTTTCTTTTTTGTTATACTGGAATGATTTTGAATTTTATATTCACCTAACAATGAAATAATTATTATTGACGACCATTTCAGGTTAGACTAGACATTTGAATAGAGTGCTCAATACCGTAAACGGTAGAGCTTATAAAAATTCAGAGGTATAGACCTTCCGGAATATTATCGCTACTCTGACAATGAAATATTATCGCTACTCTGACGATGAAATACTATCGCTACTCTGACGATGAAATATTATCGCTACTCTGACGATGAAATATTATCGCTACTCTGACGATGAAATATTATCGCTACTCTGACGATGAAATACTATCGCTACACTGACGATGAAATATTATCGCTACTCTGACAATGAAATATTATCGCTACTCTGACAATGAAATATTATCGCTACTCTTACAATGAAATACTATCGCTACTCTGACGATGAAATATTATCGCTACTCTGACGATGAAATATTATCGCTACTCTGACGATGAAATATTATCGCTACTCTGACAATGAAATATTATCGCTACTCTTACAATGAAATATTATCGCTACTCTTACAATGAAATATTATCGCTACTCTTACAATGAAATATTATCGCTACTCTTACAATGAAATATTATCGCTACTCTGACAATGAAATATTATCGCTACTCTTACAATGAAATATTATCGCTACTCTGACAATGAAATATTATCGCTACTACTCTGACAATGAAATATTATCGCTACTCTTACAATGAAATATTATCACTACTCTGACAATAAAATAATATCGCTACTCTTACAATGAAATATTATCGCTACTCTGACAATGAAATATTATCGCTACTCTGACAATGAAATATCGCTACTCTTACAATGAAATATTATCGCTACTCTGACAATGAAATATTATCGCTACTCTGACAATGAAATATTATCGCTACTCTGACAATGAAATATTATTGCTACTCTTACAATGAAATATTATCGCTACTCTGACAATGAAATATTATCGCTACTCTTACAATGAAATATTATCGCTACTCTGACAATGAAATATTATCGCTACTCTGACAATGAAATATTATCGCTACTCTTACAATGAAATATTATCGCTACTCTGACAATGAAATATTATCGCTACTCTTACAATGAAATATTATCGCTACTCTTACAATGAAATATTATCGCTACTCTGACAATGAAATATTATCGCTACTACTCTGACAATGAAATATTATCGCTACTACTCTGACAATGAAATATTATCGCTACTCTGACAATGAAATATTATCGCTACTCTGACAATGAAATATTATCGCTACTCTGACATTGAAATATTATCGCTACTCTGACAATGAAATATTATCGCTACTCTGACAATGAAATATTATCGCTACTCTGACAATGCAATATTATCGCTACTCTGACAATGAAATATTATCGCTACTCTTACAATGAAATATTATCGCTACTCTGACAATGAAATATTATCGCTACTCTGACAATGAAATATTATCGCTACTCTGACAATGAAATATTATCGCTACTCTGACAATGAAATATTATCGCTACTCTGACAATGAAATATTATCGCTACTCTGACAATGAAATATTATCGCTACTCTGACAATGAAATATTATCGCTACTCTGACAATGAAATATTATCGCTACTCTGACAATGAAATATTATCGCTACTCTGACAATGAAATATTATCGCTACTCTTACAATGAAATATTATCGCTACTCTGACAATGAAATATTATCGCTACTCTGACAATGAAATATTATCGCTACTCTGACAATGAAATATTATCGCTACTCTGACAATGAAATATTATCGCTACTCTGACAATGAAATATTATCGCTACTCTTACAATGAAATACTATCGCTACTCTGACGATGAAATATTATCGCTACTCTGACGATGAAATATTATCGCTACTCTGACGATGAAATATTATCGCTACTCTGACAATGAAATATTATCGCTACTCTTACAATGAAATATTATCGCTACTCTTACAATGAAATATTATCGCTACTCTTACAATGAAATATTATCGCTACTCTTACAATGAAATATTATCGCTACTCTGACAATGAAATATTATCGCTACTCTTACAATGAAATATTATCGCTACTCTGACAATGAAATATTATCGCTACTACTCTGACAATGAAATATTATCGCTACTCTTACAATGAAATATTATCACTACTCTGACAATAAAATAATATCGCTACTCTTACAATGAAATATTATCGCTACTCTGACAATGAAATATTATCGCTACTCTGACAATGAAATATCGCTACTCTTACAATGAAATATTATCGCTACTCTGACAATGAAATATTATCGCTACTCTGACAATGAAATATTATCGCTACTCTGACAATGAAATATTATTGCTACTCTTACAATGAAATATTATCGCTACTCTGACAATGAAATATTATCGCTACTCTTACAATGAAATATTATCGCTACTCTGACAATGAAATATTATCGCTACTCTGACAATGAAATATTATCGCTACTCTTACAATGAAATATTATCGCTACTCTGACAATGAAATATTATCGCTACTCTTACAATGAAATATTATCGCTACTCTTACAATGAAATATTATCGCTACTCTGACAATGAAATATTATCGCTACTACTCTGACAATGAAATATTATCGCTACTACTCTGACAATGAAATATTATCGCTACTCTGACAATGAAATATTATCGCTACTCTGACAATGAAATATTATCGCTACTCTGACATTGAAATATTATCGCTACTCTGACAATGAAATATTATCGCTACTCTGACAATGAAATATTATCGCTACTCTGACAATGAAATATTATGGCTACTCTGACAATGAAATATTATCGCTACTCTGACAATGAAATATTATCGCTACCCTGACAATGAAATATTATGGCTACTCTGACAATGAAATATTATCGCTATTCTGACAATGAAATATTATCGCTACTCTGACAATGAAATATTATCGCTACTCTGACAATGAAATATTATCGCTACTCTTACAATGAAATATTATCGCTACTCTTACAATGAAATATTATCGCTACTCTGACAATGAAATATTATCGCTACTACTCTGACAATGAAATATTATCGCTACTACTCTGACAATGAAATATTATCGCTACTCTGACAATGAAATATTATCGCTACTCTGACAATGAAATATTATCGCTACTCTGACATTGAAATATTATCGCTACTCTGACAATGAAATATTATCGCTACTCTGACAATGAAATATTATCGCTACTCTGACAATGCAATATTATCGCTACTCTGACAATGAAATATTATCGCTACTCTTACAATGAAATATTATCGCTACTCTGACAATGAAATATTATCGCTACTCTGACAATGAAATATTATCGCTACTCTGACAATGAAATATTATCGCTACTCTGACAATGAAATATTATCGCTACTCTGACAATGAAATATTATCGCTACTCTGACAATGAAATATTATCGCTACTCTGACAATGAAATATTATCGCTACTCTTACAATGAAATATTATCGCTACTCTGACAATGAAATATTATCGCTACTCTGACAATGAAATATTATCGCTACTCTGACAATGAAATATTATCGCTACTCTGACGATGAAATATTATCGCTACTCTGACGATGAAATATTATCGCTACTCTGACAATGAAATGTTATCGCTACTCTTACGATGAAATATTATCGCTACTCTGACAATGAAATATTATCGCTACTCTGACAATGAAATATTATCGCTACTCTGACAATGAAATATTATGGCTACTCTGACAATGAAATATTATCGCTACTCTGACAATGAAATATTATCGCTACTCTGACAATGAAATATTATGGCTACTCTGACAATGAAATATTATCGCTACTCTGACAATGAAATATTATCGCTACTCTGACGATGAAATATTATCGCTACTCTGACAATGAAATATTATCGCTACTCTTACAATGAAATATTATCGCTACTCTGACGATGAAATATTATCGCTACTCTAACAATGAAATACATAAAGCAGACAATTGGTAAAAACATGATTGTAACTGAACTAGTTCAGCAACATGACTGTTTAAACCAGCCAAACAACAAATAATCAAACCAAAAAAATAAAATTCTTTGATGAATGAATTATATTTTAAATGTCAAGAAATAAATGTGAAAACAAGTACAAACCACGGATGGTGGAAGGTGTACAAAAGTTCTCCTTATTTTTGATTAAGGTTATGAAAAAAGAATCTTTAAATGATATTTTTTGATTCATGTTATGAAAAAAGTAGGATCAATGAATTATCTTTGATGTATGATTTGTGGTGTTGACAATGTAATATGTGCGAATGAAGACTACAAATAAATTTGACAAAAAAACCCCCAACCAACACACAAACAAAACCACCCTTAGGCGAGGAAGAAAAAACCCTGTTTAACGGGCCCGACCAACCCACTTTTTGCGTTTTTCAAGAATTTTTTTCTCAAATCATGTAAAATCATCCGTTGTTTTGGTTGAAAATGTGTCAAATTTTTTCTTTATATTTGCAGATTTTTGTGACATTTTAGGTAAAATTAAAAATTAAATAAAAACCCGACCGACCCACCCTACTTTACAGGTCCGTCCACCCGTAAAACAGGAGTGATTTCTTTCTTCAGCTTACAAACAAAATACAAAACAAAAAACTATAAGTTCACTGTGACAATATAACACTGTCAAAGTGGTTATTACATGGTAGACTGAATCCTTCCATTCTTCACTATTTACACAATGCCCTATGACCCTATGAGGGCGCTTAATTAAGGGAGGTGTCAACCCTTTTATGATGACATTTATCAAGACCTGTAACTTTTGAACTAATAATGTGATGTATATCAAAAACTATTGAAAAACTCTCTACAGCGATTGGTATGTGCTTTGTTATTGATGGTGGATGGTTGGAATTTGTGTCGTTCGGTTTTCGGTATGGTTGATGCGTGCCAGTTTGTGTTTAAAAACTGCCATCTCTCAACATGCAATTTTTGATGTCATGGTTATTGGTGCTCAAATTTGCACAAGCGCATTGTATGACTCAGACTTCATTTCTATTACCGCAATTACAAAAAATTGCATGTTGAGAGATACTTATCATGCAAGCAAATAAAAACTGACATAACTATGTGATTTGGGCTTGATAATTATTTTTCTAACATACAGGGCGAGTCAAAATATTCAGGTCCTGATTTCACTAATTTGTTAAACCAGTGCAATTACAACAATGAATACATTTAATGCAATCCACATCAATAACACATTGATAGCTATAACCTAAAATTCATTTCATTCAAATTGGTTATTCAAAACGAGAGATATGGGTGGGTTTTTTTCCAAATTCTGTGAAATTCAATCTGTTCCGACAGTGTCCAAGGGACCACTATGAAAGTATGAGTTTTTGCGCAAGTTGAACTTGTTGAAGGACAGCTGGACATTGAGTCAAGTTCCAGACCACCACGCACATGGCACATGTGACAAAAATCCTCCATTAATTGGGATTAGTGCAATTAAAAAGATATGAAAACAGTATTTACTTGATTAGTGAAAGAGTGCCTGTTACACACACCATTCACAATGCTTGATTGCTATGAATTCATTTGATGTACAATGCTTTGTTATGGAAGTATTAGTATGAGACATCGCATTCTTCCATGCAAATATTTTAACCGTTCTCTGGCAATAAGGCATGCACAAGCATTATTCAGATAATGCTAAAAAAATGTTGATCAAAATATCAACATAATTCAGTAGGCCTAGAGGGTCTGAGTTTTATAGTTGGGTCTTAATTTTATAGTGGGTCTTTCATAGTCAGCGGGAGGTGGGGTCTATCACCATGATCATTAAAATGCTTTATCCAATATGTAGGCCTAAACGTATGTATTCCTATCACGCATATTTTCTCACACCGTCCCTTCAGGTCCACATTACATTCCCAGTTTTCTGGCCTATACATATTTTTAAAGTAACACAGGCCTGTTGCGGCCCGCATTGTGGATGGGTCAGCGATGGGATTTGAGGCACCATGCATTTTCCCTCAGTCACCAAAGAAGATTTTAAGGTCTTCCCACAATGCCTTGTGCGAAAGCCAACCGACTAAAGCTTTTTCCACACAATGCATTTATCGAGCTCTTAAGTTTTAGAAATAAGAAAAGGGAACACTGATAACTAATTTATTGATGAAAACTAGAGCTCCATCTAAGAGCTCCATCGATAAACGCGCTATGAAACCATGATTGTGTGCATATGTCTGAGGCAAAAATTAGAGACCAGAATTAGGGCATTTTGCAAAAATGCAATGCATTGTGGTGGTGTCTTTTAAATCTTCTTTGCTCAGTCACTAACACATGTTATCCTGGATGTACGCCTACAATTGAGCCTACATTTTGTGCCTTGCTCCCTGCTCCTTTATATTCTAGTCGGCTAAATTGATTTCTTCCATGTCTCATCATGCCCTGTTATTGTGTACTGTACTGTACGTGTTACACTATGGAGCAATTATGGACTGTCTGCTTTTCCCCTACCCCATAAACAAACTGCGGTTTGTGCCACTAATGCATGCACACCTTACATCAAAAGGGGAGACTTAAAGGTAGATGTTCCGATTTTCAACTTGGAAGTTTTCTATTGTACATGAAAGGTCATCCTTAAAAAAGTCGTGTTCCAAAGTTTGAGTTGCATAGCTCTAATGGTTCTTATTTTAGACGCACAAGATGCTGTGAACTGTACCCATTGAGTAGTACACAAGCTATATTGGCGGTTACCACCATTCGCGGTAATTCGACGTTATTTCATCAACTTCTCCGTAATTATACCGATTTAGGCCGTCAAATTTCAGTATTATGATGAGAAAAATACGAGCTTTCATATGATATGAAAATCTCCGTATGTTTGAAATAATTCTGTGTTACGAAAATGTGATCGGGTCATCTACCTTTAAAGAGAATAATCAATAATAAAATAAAGAGAATAATAAGGATTTAGGAGTCATTCTCACTTGTAAAATCTGAAAGCCTTGTTCACTTTTGATAAATTAGGTGTCATTTTAAAGCTTAGAAAATACTCTGAGAGCACACATAACAAACTCAGAATTCACTTAACCTGTAAGACATGCTCCGATTTTGACGGGACTTGTTTCATCTTGTGAGCATTGATGAGTCAAGAACATAAGTGAATCATAACGTTAGGGTCAAAGGTCAAGAAAAGGTCACTAGGGGTCAAAATGTAAATGTTCATTTATTTAAGGCATGTAACAATTTTGTCACTATTGTCTTTTAAAATAACTTAAATGCGCGACTAATATTCGTCGTCTGAGACGACACCTCAATTATAGTTTAAATTGTTGCTTCCTTACATTATAAACCTACATAGAAAATAAATATTTTCGCACATTTTTGTTTTTGCGCTTGCTGATTTTATCGCGAAAAACACAAAAATGTCCACTTTTGGGTGAGCTTATTGAAATGTGAATTGGTCAAATGGTAATGAAATATCTATTTGATATCATATTACAGGAATTCCAGATGGCTACTGGACTAAAGAGTATATAGTATAGATAATGCAGTTAGGAAGGATAACTCCTCTTTTTATTTTTGAGGGCAAATAGGGTGCAAGTCTAAAAGAACACCGGGAAATAATTGCAATATTTAAGTTCAACATAAACCCTAGGAAAAATATTAATAAAATAAAGACATATTTTGACAAATTCCACGGATTGGAATGTGTACCTTGTCTAAGGATGAATTTATCTTTACTTGGGTTTTATCCAGTGGCCATGCACAGCAGAGGTTCGTTTCTCAAGTGAAGTTGTTTTCTACTGAATTCCCCACACACCACAGAGACCCTATAACTATGGGACAAGTGTCTCGGAGGCAAAGTCCCTGTTTTACTATGCTTTAATTGACGAATGATGATCTTAAAGGGGGCGCACTATCATGGTCGTAACAAACCAGACGACCTAAGACACGGTGGATTTAATCGGCTCAAAACATGATTTGTGACACAGAAATAGTACATCAATGGTCAAAAAAAGCTGATTGTGATTTAGAGTAAACTTATTTGCTTTGATGATAGCAGAATTTAGTTCTTATATGACACAAAACATTCAGAATTGGTGTTTTGAAATTAATTTTCACGTGGAACAAAATACGAATTTCAAATTGTAGATGGCTTCGTCTGACAGTGACAGAGGAGGGACGTGGCGTTATTTGCATTTTATGAATATTGTAATCAGATCAGTTGGGAAAGATGAATAGTCATGAATGAATATTCATTCACAACGAATGATTGACAGTTTACGCTTAACTTCCAGATATGAACTTAGAGAGTGCGCTATACTGTGAAACAAAATCTCAACAATGGGCAGATAGGGTGTTACATCACCCTGCACACCATCAAGAAAGACCCCATAATATATACATTAATTCATAGAAGACAAATACACTATTATATAGTTTAATCAGTTCAAATTGGCAAAAATTGTGAGGCTTGTGTATTTGTCTGAGCACAAAAACAATCCACGTCATTGCGCATATCTATTGGTGACAATTGCGTTTGCGCATCATAAGCCGGTATCAGCAAGCGGTGGGCAAGTAGGTATTCCATTTGGGCCCACGGATAAATATTAGCCCTACAATTCTCGCCACTTTGGAACTGATTAAACTATAACAATCAAATGACCTCTCTGTCGCAAAAAATTACTAATATACCTCAACTATGTTCCCTTTTATATTAATTGCGTTAGATGGGACGCACATTTAAACCTTGAATAGTGAATGATGATCAAGTGTAAAGTAACACAATTATACTTGCTTCAGATCTCCATCAATACAGTCATTTTAATTTCAATAGCAACACGATAATATGTGATGCAGCACATCAAAAGGGGGGACCTTGCAGGTGAAGTCAATTTTGAGTTTATTATGTGTGCTCTCAGACCATTTTCAAAGCTTTAAAATGACACAAAACTTATCAAAATTGATCAAGGCATTCAGATTTTACGAGTGAAAATGACTCCTAAAATCTTATTATTATCATCCTGTTGGGTGTAGCCCATTTTTTTAATTTATTTTTCTGTCGGTTTTCCTCTATATCTTGAAAAACACACAGCCGCAACCCCCTCTTTTTTTGACGTAAGGTGTGCACGCGATAGTGATACAAACCATAGTTTGTTTATGGGGTAGGGGAAAAGCAGACAGTCCATAATTGATCCGTAGTGTAACACCGTAACACGTACCGTACACAATAGTAGGGCATGATGAGACAAGGAATAAATCAATACAGCAGACTAGGATTATAAAGGAGCAGGGAGCAAGGTGCAAACTAAATTTAGGCTCAAATTGTAGGCGAACATCCAGGATAACATGTGTTAGTGACTGAGGGAAAATGCATGGTACCTCAAATCCCATAACCGTAAACAACATTTTGGACAGAGAGAAACCTATACACTATATGCTGTATATGGAGATGTATATACACTAGCAACCAAAAGTCATTGGAGACCTTGCATGCTACAGATTTACAGGAAACACTGGGAACCCATTTAACTACTGAGTTAGCTTTTTGGTATCACATATTAGATCCATACGCTTTAAATTAGTCCCCACATACTTACCTAAATAACCTAGAAACATTCAGCATCAGATCTCCCTCTAAAGTATACACCTCCATAATGACACAAGTCCGGTATGATACCCTGGTTGAGGAAGTCCGACCTCGTCTCAGACAGATCAGCCAGATTGCGTAGGCTTCCAGTCGCTTGCACCAGAAGGTTGACAGCACCCTTGCTGAGACGACGGCTCTTCTTTTGTTGCTGTAAATGCAGACATGAGAATAAAATTTCCAATTGTTAGCTTTGAACTTTGGTCCAAACCCAGTTTTGTCATTGTTGTCCTTGGATGAACTGCAGAAGCAGCGGATATGAATTAATACCAAGTTGTTTTATTTTATTTGTTTAGGTCAAGACCTGTCTTTTGTAATGCTGTCAAGATTATGGTATTTCAATCCACTGCATATAATATTGGCAATATGTCCAAAATTATTAGAGAGCCAAAGTCCTAAACCTAGCACTAACCATGACCTTTACCCTTCCCCTTACCCTAACAATATATGCTTATTGTGGAGGATAGGCCATTTAGTTACCATGATTTGGATGGCTATATTTACAAATCCAGAAAATAAAGCAGGGGATAGGCTAGTCTGCAGTTATCAAGTAATGACCCACTAACACGAACTGTCCCTTTCAGAATTTGACTCAATAGATCTGCATTTGGTTGGACATGTTAACTACCTTTGACTTAACTTTAAAAGACTGTGCGCACTTTTTTACTTACCGCATTGATACTTTCCAGTAACTTAGCAAGCGCATGTATCAGAGATAAGTGATATAGTCTCAATGCAACTGTGCTATTGCCTGACAAGAATTTGAGAGCACCTAAGCAGAAATAAATATATTCACTAATTACACACACCTTCTTGGAATATTGGAGCTAACACGTGCAACATTGTCAACCACGCATACACGCGACATATACACGCAATCGTGTCAATTATAGTACTTAGATAATAAAATATAGCTCGTAGCTGTTTTGCTATATAAGGAAAGTTATTTTTGTCATGGTCTTTTAATGTATAGGCTGTACTATATTTGGAGTCGTGTAAATCAACACAAATATGGCACATACTATACATTATAAGACCATCGTATATAGCAAAACAGCAACGAACTACACTGAGCCAAAAAAGAAACTTGTAAAATGTTAACAGATCACCAAATAAAATTCTGTACATGAAAATGTACCAAATTAGGACACAATATTACTGCAATGTATTGCTTCAAATGGCAGTCAATAACCAATTGTTTGCTTCAATGACACAAGAGAAATCTGCACTGACTCAGACAACGTCTTGCATCACAGGTCACAGCAAACAATTTCAGCAACATAAAGTTAAAAACATTTCATAGAGTCAAAACAAACTCATAGCCAAACAAACAATGAAGTCATTAATAACGGGTATGTCCACCTCCAGCTTGCAGGCAAGCTGTGCATCTCCTTCTCATGCTTCCAATCAAGTTCCTGATGGTAGCCTGGGGAACATTGTTCCATTCTTCCTGTAGTGCTGCAATAAATGTTTGTCTATTGACAGGTGGATTGTCTCTTCTTGATACACGTCGTCCAAGCTCATCCCAGAGATGTTCGATTGGGGAGAGGTCTGGCGAAAGGGCACACCATGGAAAAACGTCAATGTCAATGTCAACGTCAACGTCAATGTCAATGTCAATTGGTTATTGACTGCCATTTGAAGCAGTACATTGCAGTAATATTGTATCCAAATTTGGTACATTTTCATGCACAGAATTTTATTTGGTGATCTGTTAAAATTTTATAAGTTTCTTTTTTGGCTCAGTGTATATTTTATTCTCATTCTTATTTAGTTTATTGGTTATTCTTTATCTTTTATCATAAAATAACGCATTTTGTTAGATTTTGTCAAACAACAACACATTTGTTTATCTTTTTTTTACAATATCCTCCATTGAATTATTTTCAGTCCATTTTGATTTCCATTTCACCAGTCCAATGTCACATCATGAGACAAATAAGTAAAAAACAAAACATACATAACCCTACTTATTTCATTGGAATACATCATATTTATTACTCAGTGCAGCTAAGATACTCACTGACAAAGTGTTCACAAATCTGCACAAATAAATCAAGGTGATAGACGGGGTGATAGATAGCAAAGCTAATTTGTTAAAACAAATATGGCCTTTAATCCAATTGTCTTTCTCGGTGCAGTGACATGGTTGCATATTCTAGTGATGGGCAGTTGGGCACAGCATTACTTTGCGATCCCCCTGGTACTTACCCCAGAACGTGAATAATTATCCAATATTAAAGGAGAACTGCATTGAATCAATAAATGATTTTAGTATGCAATAAAATCATTATTGACAGGCCTCGAAATACGAATAAAATATTAAAGGGTCCTCTGGACCCTTCCAACTGAAATTCCAAGGGTCCTCACATATTTTCAAGGTCCAAAAACATTTGAAATTTGTCATGATTGAGGCGGGGCTACTTCTGGATTCAAGATGTCTGGATAACATATCATAATGTGGATTTCCCATATTTTAAACCCGGCTGTTAATGTTAAAGTACTACATCATAGGATAAGTTAGCATTACATTTAAGAGATGTTGCATGCATCTAATCATAATGTCATCAGCAACATCTTTTATTTTAAATAATGTACACAATTTTTGTATGTATTTTATTTGTGTATGTCCTGAGGACCCCTATGATAGAAGGGTCAAGGGTCCTCACTATTTTTTTAGAGCTTTTGACCCTCCTTATTTCGAGGTCTGATTATTGAGCATATATTTTCCATTTCAAATAGGGCACGTAAAAGCTTGAATAACGAGACTATATAAAGTGAAAACTTGTACTCTTTTTGTTTTTGCTTGTCAGTTTTTCAAAGTGATTGAATTTTTAAAGGGGCGGCAACCATTTTGGGAAGTCATTTGGGAAAATGGAGAGCCTGGCCCCACAACTTGCAAAATCCTGATTGTCTGAATAGGTATTTGTTATTAATTTGTATAGTTAACACAACTTTTGTTTTACATACAACCACTTGATTTGAGCTCAATATTTTCATACCGTACACCGTTTCACACAGTGAGGTTCCCCTTTAAGCTGCGATTGCAGTCACTGTAATTTGAGCTGAGCTAACATCACCGCACCCAAAAAGGTGAATAGAATTTGTTATATCAAGGTTTTTTGAGACACATCGTATAACCATTTCAAAAATTATCAAACTGTATACATAGTATACTATGCATTCTCAGCTACGCAAGATACATTTGGTAAATGTCAACATAATTTGATTAAATTCACATTTATTATTTAATTATTATTATAATTATTTGGTTAAATTGCAGCAAAAGGCACACACGACACTCTCTTTATACAAATAATAAAATGTGGGTAGTATCTTGTTAGATAACCCATTTGGAATAATTGTTTCACAATTTTAACACTGTCCACGTGGCTATTAGTTTTACCATATTATACTAACAGATTTGTCAGAAACCTTTCCCAACTTTCCAAGTCTATCTCAAGAATTACTGAACCAATGTTTGTAATTATTTTAAGGCATTTCTCATAGTCATTCCAAATATGTTGATAAAATCCAATAATTTTGACATTTTTGAAACATTTGTGAAATCTCAAGTATGTCGTCTGCAAACGACTGCCGTGTAGAAAGTGAACACCTTTGGTTGTATCATATGACGCAAGGTTTTATCACAGGCACCGTTACAAGACTTGCATAGTATCTTGTTTCACACAAGGCAAGATGTGTAAGGTATATTCATTACACAGTTTTACTATGTGATGCAAAATATCATCTCATACTTATTATCATGGTACGAGTACTTTTCCATCCATTGTATGGAATGCATGGTTCTAAAAGTTACAAGAACTTTTTATTATAAATTGTATCACAATTTGTTTGGTTTTTTTTAATTTGGAAGGAAATAAACCCTTTCCTTTTTATTTACTTTATTTAATTTTGCAGGTTCATATCAATCTGAAAAATAAGCAAAACATAAGAACATCGCAAACATAGATAATTGCCCCTTATCACAGTTTGGCCATTAGCATGTAGAGCTTCAAACCGGTACCAGGATGAATGTGAGAGTATTACATAACATTATGTAGCCACTGGTAAGTTCGACTCTCCCCTCACAATATAACTAATTATGCAATGAGTCATTGTAACATAACATTATGCAACACTCTCATTTATTATGATTCCAGTTCGAGGCAAAGAAGATTTTAAAGACAACACCACAATGCATTGCATTTGTGCAAAACGCTGTTAATCAGGTCCCCAATTCATCTCGGTTCCAATAGACAAAATCATGGCTTTGTAGCGCTACCATCGTATGAGCTCTTAGATTCTTGTTTACATCAATAAATAAATTAGTTCTCAATGTTCCTTTTTTCATTCTAAAATCTAAGAGCTCACCTAGCAAACAACTTACTCACAGTTAATTGGAAACCAAAAAGACAGGGGAACCATCAATTTTCCGATACGTGTCATGGGTAACAGAGGAACATCAATTTTCCGATACGTTTCATGCGTAACAGAAAGCCACGATTTTGATATCGGAGCGTACAAAGTTCACTGATATATCAATCGTATTGCTATGAGTAAGGGGAAATCCAAATGCATGGTGGGGGAAAAATCTTAATTTGGCGCAATGCATCGTGGGTGCCCCGTTAAAATATTTTGAGTTCGAGGCTATCCGTGCAAAATGTGAATACAATGCCTGTTTGATAAAACCTTTTTTGTGATAGCTGGTCTTTTAAAGGTTTCATAAATTTATATTGTATGAAACAAGAAATGATAATGTAAATAAAAATATAAGCTAGAGATAAAGTAGCACAAAGATATTTCATGACAACATGAACACAAATAAATAAAAAATTATACACATTTCACGCTACATATTAAACAAAAAATATATTACACAATGCACCCAATTCATAAATCACTCTGTTAAAATAAAATCTTAAATATTTTTGTTGCTTGCACAATAAGTAAATTATTCACATTTAATTCCACATGCAGATAATTCTCAATACTTTCGATTTGCTGATAAAATACCTTTGCTGATAAAATACCTTTGCTTTTGCTGATTATAAACAATAATGACCCAAAACAGATCGGGGAGCCACACATGTATACAAGTTGTAATCATCCGTGTGAATCCACTCTCAAAAACAACCCTTAACATGGATTCTCAAAGACAGAAAGAGTGACCTTAAAAAAGCTTAATCCACATTTTCATTCACACGGATGATTACAACATATTATACCTGATTGCCCCCCCCCCCCGCCCCCCCCCCCCCCCCGGATAATTTACATGAACATTTAGCCGACACCAAACTTAGTCTAGGGACAAAACCCATGTGAAACAGAACACAGCAAAGCAAATTATAAAATGTACACCTTTTGGTTGAGTCTCACTGTTTTCAATTTTTGTCAAGCGCTGCCAACATTTTAGATACTTGCATCTTGCTTTGAAAAAGATTCAGTACAGCAATCAGGAAGATGTGATATTAACACGTCACTTTCCATGCGGCTATTAGTTTTACCATATACAAAACAGAGTTTTTAGAAATCTTTCCTAAATTTCAAAGTCTTATCTCTAGAATTACTGAACCAGTACTAGGCATGTTTGTACTTATTTTAATGCATTTCTCATGGTGATTCCAAATATGTTGATAAAATTCTGACATTTTTGAATCAATTTGTGACATTCTGTAGACGTCTGCCGCATGGAAAGTGTTAAGAACTACATGTACATTTGACTCGGAAACACATTCATCAGGGAGATTTTTAAGCTTGATAATCAGAACATGGAAAGATTAATATAGTGTATTTTCAGGGCGCTTTCTGCAGAATCAAGAAGAGTTAGCAGATTCGTACAAGTCCAATGTTTTTTTGTTGTAACAAGCATGGTGTACATGAATTGATTAATGAGTAAGACAATGCCCACAAACGAAACCCTTGCAATACAAGGCATGTCAAATAGATAAGTACTTATAACATCCAAGGAATAATTCATTTTTATCACACTCATAATCGTCTCAGCTCATACCAAGCACTTAATAAATAACTTTACAACCCGGGAGGCCAATCATGTATAATATAATTGTAATCATCCGTGTGAATCCACTCTCAAAAACTTCTCTTAACGCGGACTCTCAAAGAAGGGAAAAGTGACCCTTAACAAGGATTATATCTTGACAAATCATACTCATAGTAACGGATATAAGTACTCAAGACTAGTTTAGACTGAAAACATGTATAAAGTAAGTGTGTGATTAAGTTTTGTTAGTAAATTTGTCTGTAGGCCTAACCGTTTTCGGGCTATTTTTACAATGATGACACATGACCATCGGCTCGAACAATTCTTAGCGCGGATTCAGGTTGAGAAAGACACCCTTATTCTCTGAAATTGGCGATTTTGATACCCTTAGCAGAGGTCCGCGCGGGCACATGTTGTGGTAAAAAAATGCACCCTTAATCCACGTTTTCGTTGACACGGATGATTTCAACATTAAACCTGACTGCCCCGACCCCCCCCCCCCCCCCCCCACCCCCGGGCTTTACAAACACCACACTTTTACATATCAAACACTTTGTATAGATATGCAGTGGCGGATACAGGGGGGGGGGGCTTTGGGGGCGGGCGCCCCCCGTAAAATTTTACAATATACCTTTTTTTTTGTACGCGCCCCCGTAAAATTTGACAATATACCTTTTTTGTGTACCACTTTACCTTTTTCAGAGACATATGAAGGTTCCGTCGGTACATTTGCCACTTGTACCCTGCGATTTTTTTGCCGGTTTTGGGACAACCACATCGCTACCCCCCCCCCCCCCCCCCCCCCTTCCCCCCCCCCCCCCCCCCCCCTCCCACTTAGCTGAATTTCACGAGCTGACGGCCAACAAAATCGTGGCCCTTTTACGATTTTTTTTTTGTCAGCCCCCCGTAAATTTTAATCCTGGATCCGCCACTGATATGTGCAAAAACTTGAGTACAAAAAATTACAAACCCTACAGTATACACGCCATTGATAATTACTGTCTCTTTGTCTTGGAATCAAGATAATATTTAGGAAGTATTTTAATTGAGCTAACAGGAGTGAGGAAGGGACGATTTTATACCCATCTTCAACTTGTTTAAAGTAGGTTGGTATGCCCCTCCCCATTCCCGAAGGTTTAGCTAGTACCACAATTCACATATTCAACACATACTGAAAATGTTCTGTGTATAAAAACATTGATAAGCAAGGTAATTTTCAAAACCATTCATTACTTCAGTGAGTACATTCATTTTTAAAGAAGTGGGGCATTAATTAATGGCTACACATATACTTCAGTGACCACTTTGTCCCCAGACATAATGTCCCAGACAGAATGTCCCCAGACATAACGTCCCCAGACACAATGTCCTCAGACCGGACTTTGACCCCAATTTACATATTCAACACATACTTTGGCTTTGCTACGAATAAAATTATGACAATCAAGGTGATTTTTAAAGAAGTGTGGAGCATCAATGGCTATACATATACATATACATATAAGTCTGTGCCCCCTTTATCACCAGACTTCTACCACAATCCACATATTCACCATATACTGACATGTTCTGTGCTGTGAATAAAAGTATGACTAGCCAAGGTGATCTTCAAAACCATTCATCACAACTGTGATATACATTCATTTTTAAAGAAGTGGAGCATTAATGGTTACACATATACTTCAGTGCCTGCAGACTGAACTTCGACCACAATTTACATATTCAATACAAATTGACATGTTCTGTGCTGTGAATAAAAAATATGAATACAGTTTGATCAGCTCCAAATTGGCAAAGCCTCCTTAGAGCAGCGAATGAATACAGAAGGACACAGGCGCACATGAAGGCAACAAAAGTGCTGTGCATCATATGGGCGGCTTTAATTGATCGCGTGGGCTTGGATTACTTTTACACGCGGAGAGATATTTCTCGCCAATTTGGAACTGATTAACTATAGTAAGGTGATGTTGGAAACCATTTATCATCAAGTAAGCATAGGGGATTTTATTAGTGGTGTGAATCCTGTAGATATGATGCTAACTATCTGTTTAACCTGACACATTTATCTTACTTGAAATCAATTACATGTAATACAGACAAATAATCAAGTTATTCTGGTGTTGTCGGTGTGTGATGTGATCATTTCTAAATTCAATTTGACATCAATTTTTAATCGACAGAATGCACAATTCCTATTAGACTTTACTGATCTACATGAACACTGTGGGTAGGTAGGTGGGTGGTGGGTGGGTAGGTAGGTGGGCTAGGTGGGAAGGTAGGTAGAGGGTGGGTGGGTGTGTAAGGGCAGATACTGGATACCATAGGAAGACAAAACACAGGGCAAGACAAAGGGACAATTCTGAAGACAAACAGAGACAAAATCCCCAAATTTGAGTACAAAGAAGATTCTTTGAGCAATTCCAACATTCTTAGTAGGCCAGCAGCATTCCGACATTCTCTTAGTAGGCCCGCAGCAAACAATTCCGACATTCTTAGTAGGCCAGCAGCAAACAATTCCGACATTCTTAGTAGGCCAGCAGCAAACAATTCCTACATTCTTAGTAGGCCGGCCAGCAAACAATTCTACACCTAATGCATGGCAGAGCGAACAACACCCTGCATTAGGGGCAATCCATTTGAATGGCTCTTATCAGAGCCACCTGTTTATTCTGTTTATTCTAGGGCTCTTACTAATACATCATCTAGTAATGGGTAATCCACATGATGATTCTCTATACAGGGTGAGTCAAAAATACTGCAATAGGGGAAAGAAGGGGCTCTTACTAATACAGTGATCCACCTAGTAATGGGTAATCCACATGATGATTCTCAGTAGAGGCCCTCCTCCTCCCTGCATGACATAATAGTTTACCGGAATCATGGCGAACTACTGAACTGTACTAAATGGACTGTAATACGCCATGATTCTAGTAAATGATGAATGGTTGATTCCATTATGTAAGGCGATCAATGAATACATGCAAGGTCTCTATTGACAAGGGACATTCAATATATTTTACTCTGAATCTTAATTTGGTCCAAAACATTACCTAGAATGGATCTCAGAATCTTTGGTACTTAAGTATTTGTATTGAATTTTTCTGGAGACAAAACTTTCCCCCAATAAAAGGGGGGAAATAATACTGTAATAATGAGGTTGGGCAATTTTAATCACTAAATTTGGTGATTTGAATCTAGAAGAAGTGTCACAAGATTTGCAACATTATTTGTACCGGACATAGTAACGGTTGTGTGCACTCTTGTAAAAACTACATTGAGATTTTTTAAACCAGCTTTTACTGACCAATAATACCACTTCAGTGCCCTTTTTACAACCATGGACGGAAACAAAAGTAATACTATAATAAATATATTTGGTATTGGAAGGACGCTATACAGAATTGGAGATTACAAATTGAAACATGTACTTATGCAGAGTCCACACACCACTAAATAAATAATGGAGCAGCCCACGACAGGCCTGTTGAATTTGGTGGGATATATATAAGTGAATGATATGAAAATGGTCCAAAAGTTGTGTTTTTGGCTAAAAAGTTGATAGGATGATTATTAAGTGAAGATTATCAAACAATATCAGTGCAAATGTTTTTCTTTTGACCAATTTTGTATGACTTTTGAGTCATTTTAGAGATTTCAATACTTCTTAGAATTACTTAAACCTGGGCTAGCATAAACATGCACATCTTTGAGGGCGCATATCTCGAAAATGTTGCCTTGACCTTACCCTTTTTTTCTTGTTTGCAGAAATGCTAAGACCATGATCTTCTTCCGAAATGAAAAATTGGAGTATCCAGTCACTTTATATACACGAGAAAATTGCATTTAATTAGGGGTCATTTTACACAGTAGTCAATGGGGATTTATTTAGTGGTGTACGTGGATCCTACACCATAGTTACAGAGGTGAGTGGTAATTAGTAATGTCCTCAAATAACTCTCACATACACAATACAGAATAGTGCATGCATAAGGCAACACTTGTTTTACATAGGAATTCCATTGTATTGATAGCTGCTTTGTGCTTTCATTTGTATTGGCTACTTAAAGGCAAATTATGTGATCTTTTCCAGGCGGCGCCCTCTATTCATGATTTTTTTTAGAAAGTAGATTTTCCTTTTTTAGAGTGAAAGAGTGAAAATAAACTGTCTTGCTAGCAGGACAGTTTATTTTAACTCTTTAAACCATGATTTTGAAGTAATTAGGAATCATATCGCTCTGTAACTCAGAATATATTCATGATTTATGATCAGAAATGTAAATCTGCAAGGAAATTTACTTTCTAAAAAAAATCAAGGATATAGAGGGCATCCCATGGAAAAGATCACATAATATGCCTTTAATTTGAGAATATTGCTGACTAGAGTACTATAATTATTACATACATGTACACCATGCAGTACAGAACTGAACATGAACTATTTGGAATGAATAAGTGGACTTTTTGACACTACATTAATTTTCATTGATCATAACTACTGTAAAACACTTAACATTCGCAAAATTTGACTCTGATTTTAAGCTTTTACCATGGTTAATTTCACGGGGATTTAATTTCGCGAATTTAAGTTTCTTGCCAAATTCGCAAAATTAGATCGCGAAATTACAGTAATGCACACAATCAAAAAAAATACAAAATATGCTTTTTAAACATATAGGTCACTATAGAAGAACAAAAATCATGAACTAATCATTTTCAACAACAAAATATTGAAAATTGAAGCTTTGATAGTACAGTCTTACAAAATAGACCAATAGTACATGAATCGTATTTTGTTCAGTGCTCTTCTATAACAACAATTAAGTAATCGACTCACAAAAGACTTTCTGCGGTAACATAGTTCATCAGTTGTATGTAACTGATTTAGACATTGATATAATGTTTAATTGTACCTCTTTAACACATCACTTTATAACCCCCTTAGCATGCCCTATAGGCGATGGGGTGGGGGCGTTCCTGTTCTATGGGCAAATAGACCTCTCAGGTAAGGTCGGGTGGTTAGCTGTTTTCACACATTTTCAAAAAATGTAAGGGCACAAAAGGGCTACATTAATAAAGGACCCTCACATTAACTAGACAAATACTTGACTTTCCATATCAGCTTCAATTTTGTTTTCAAATTTTCTAAGGCATGCACGTCAAGGCCATTGAGTATAGGGTAATCTTGAAAGGCTTCTTCTGGTAAAAGAATGCTTAAAGTTCTTAGACATCAGCGCCAAGTTGACGCGTACTCAATTGTCCCCTGACTAAGCTTTGAGACATTATAAACTAGAACTATGTTTATGTCCACGATTATAGGCATTGAATTAGAGATCCTACATTGACTCTTGTAGGAACTGTATTAAAACGGCCGTACCTTGCTTGACTCAATATAAGTAATCAGAGCCTACTCAGTAGTCAGTATTTTAGACCCCAATAAGGCAAAACACATGTTATGTTGCCCTCAAGTGCCAAAAATGTTGAGTTGGGGTCAGTCGGTCAATGACCATGGTTCATATGTCAAGACAAATTGGTAAATGTCAATTTTACTAATGTTTCTAGTGTGATAATAAAAATAATAAAAAAATAATTCAAACACCCTTCTCATTTCAAGCAGAAAAAAGTAATTTTGACAATTTGGGTAAAATTTAAATCCTACAAGAAAAATTGTGACTCGTTATTTTTGGAGATTTTAGGTCCAAACTCTGAGGGCAACACAACAATATTTTGCCTAAGCACTGAACTAGAGACGGGTTTTTAGCTTTACTCGCCATAAGTACTATACCAGCAGGCTGATCTTGAGCGCCCGCAAGCCACAAGCTTAATACCTACATCATAACGCTATTACGCTTGACTCTTTAACAGGCACTAAACATGACAAGTTTTTAAACCAAAGTATATATCCAACAGGCACTTTTCCTGATTGGCCCCTAGGCTTTAGTCTCCAATTGGCACCAAGTCTGACTGGTGGCTCTCCACTCTTTGCAGTAGTTGCGAGGCGACGGGGCAGAATTCCGAGCGCCAGTATGACTTCATGAATTCCTGCGTTTCTTCATCCCACTCAGCATTCTCTGGAATCTCAAGGGCGGTTTCCTCATCTGAAATATAGAGCGAAGACACAGACAAAATTAATATATATCAAACCAAAGCCAGCCAATGCTTTATTAATGCTAATGTTAGAGGTCAAGTCCCGGGGGTGATCAGTGATCATTACAAGAGGGGTATCAGGGGTGTCCAAACAATCATGGAATGAGGCAAGTTTTTTTTAAGCTGGGGCATGTTACTTCCGTAACGTGAATTCAAAATTAAGAAAAATTGTACTTTTTACACAATTTTCTCACTTATCTATAGGGTCCTTGTTTGCTCCTTGAGGATTATAAATAGCCATGATACATGAGTCATGAGTGGGATATATTTCTCAATTTGCATCTGTCGCATAAGTGATCTGATTCATTTGTTTTTAAAATATTTTGACTACAGTCCAATCTTGGTTATCCGGACATGATGGGACCAAGCAATGGCCAATGACAAATCTGGATAAGCAAATTATGTATAATTCTGCATTGAGTGTCTGTCCTGAAGTGCTCAAATTGGGACAAGAGAAGGGGTATTTGAATGAGGGTAATTACAGTAACAATATTATCTAAGCACTAAACAGCACTACCAACATCAAAGGACGGTCTTCAAATGCTTCAGCGTGTGAAAATAAGGTGATATATGATAAGAATGTAAAATACAATGTACATATTTTCATTGGGGATCATTGGGCCGAATAACAGGGTTGTCCGGATACAGTGGCGTAGCCAGGTTTTTCATATTGGGGAGGCAGGAAAATGAAAGTGAACCAACAAGGACTTTACCATCAGTACCAGAAAGTACATTTAAAAAAATGCTGCCCACAGTCAGAATTTTGTGAGCGGTTAGGATATGTTTTTACCAAAACCGCGCACAACAGGTATTCAAAAGTGCCAATCTCGACCGACAGTGTCGAGTCTCAACCGACACGACTCTATATTATTGGGGGTGTCCCTGCCCCCCCCCCCCCCTCCCCCCCCCCCCCCCCCCTCCCCCCCCCCCCCCCCCTCTGGCTACGGCACTGTCCGGATAAAAAGGGTCAGATAACGGAGTAGGACTGTACTTGTTTAGGCTATCAAAATATTATGATTACTCGTTTAGGGTATTTGCTTAGGGTATATGTACATGTAAAATATGTACATGTAAAATACTTTCCATACTTGTCTAAGGGGTGCTTTTTCACATTAACGCAATTACTTATGACTTACTTTACCTTGGCAACGTTTGTATCCTGTTACGTTTATGCATATTTCGTCTCTTTGTGTTGACTTTATTTATTTGTTTTGGTCATGTATTGTCTGTGTAATGTTCTGTATGGTCTTATTTAGGTATATTTCTTAGGCAAACAAAATCTTGGAAAAAAAAGAGAAAAAAAAAGAGAGAAAAAAAAGACGAAATTCTTTAAAATTAAATAAAAACACATTCTCGGCATTTTGACCCGGCCGGGTGAGGGCAACACAACTATTTGTTTGGCCTTATATCCCTTGTCCTTATAATTCTTTAAATGCCATCATTTATTTTTCTGTGTTAAGCCCGTTCATCAGGGTTTCTGTTTTGGCCCCTAGCCTCTTTCTCACATTGTATTATTTATTATTTTATGTATTCATTTTTGCTGAATAAATTGAATTGAATTGGGTACTTTTTGAAAGTTCTTGAACCCACCTTGTGATACCCCCTTGTAATGACCACTGAGCAGCCGGGAAGGGGGGTGGGGGTAGTTTTAAACATGTTGGATTCAATTAAATTGAAAATAAGTTGATGATAAATTGTATAGATAACTTCTAAGAGTCATTGTTCTGCCAAGTACCTTCAGCGTCATCGCTACACTATTAATGCTAAAAGGTGTCATGTTGACCTGAAAGCGTCATTGCTTCACAACAATGGAAAAAGGTACAGTATACAATTTTATTATTTTGAATTACCGTAGTGTGACATATCTGTATTGCATTGACATACATCTTTGTTCATCCATATTTTCATGTCATTTGAGCTGGTAAATTACTCAAACAAAGGGGGGCTTTGCAGGTGAAGTTAATATTGAGATTAATATGTGTGCTCTCTCGGAGCATTTTCTAAGCTTTGAAATTACACCAAATATATCCAAATTGATCAAGGCATTCAGATTTTACAAGTGAAAATGGCTCCTATATTCTTTTTTCTTTTTTCTGTCTGTTTTCATCTATCTAATTTTAAAAAAACACAGCCGCAAAGTCACCCCTTTTGATGTGCTGCAACACATTATTAAGGACAAACTTCCTTGAACCCAAAGTGAAAAATTAAAAATAGCTCTAAATCAGCTCTGAATCACTCATTTTTGCATGATTGACGCTCAAACAATACAGCATGACGATAGATACAATGTTCAATATGTCTATGATACATATTTTATGAGATCATCAAAGTTAGTTCATGCATGGTTTCCATGCAGTGAAATTGTGTATTTTTCATAAAAATGGCTCCTGTTGCCATGGGAATGGTCAACATTTGCTGAGTATACTGCATTTTTAAGTCAAGCTATATTGTAATCATCAACCTAGTGCGCCAAGTGTCATTGCAATAGTTCACTTTATTTTTGAGATATCACATCGGGATTATTTTCCCTTTGTTTTCAATGGGGGAGATAAGCTGTTTCTATGTTAACACTCTCCACACTGCAGGAGTCAGCAGACGACACACTAACTGTTCACAAAATGTTCAAAAAATGTTCAAAAAATGTTCAAAAAATGTTCAAAAAATGTTCAAAAAATGTTCAAAAAATGTTCAAAAAATGTTCAAAAAATGTTCAAAATTATTGAAATTCAATACCATGCGCATATTTGGAGTCACCATGAATGAAAAATGTATTGAAATAAGTATAAACATGCTTACTATTGGTTTAGTAATCCTTGATAAGATAGACCTTGAAAGTTGGGAAAGGTTTCTGAAAATCTGTTTGTATATTTGAAAAACCAATAGCTGCATGGAAAGTGTTAAGTTAAACTCCAGCGCGCACATTTTCTTGAAAAGCTAAGTCATGACGCGTGTCAAGAAAAGAATCCTGTGTGCCGATTCTATTTCTTCTTTTTTTCTTTTTTTCTTTTTTTCTTTTTACTTCTATTAGTTTTCAAGTAATTCGAGAATGATAGTCGCCCAGAGAAACACAAACAATAATAATACTCTCGCTTTATCTTTCAATAAATAGCGGAATATGATAAACAAATGAATAAACAAACACAAAAACCTAATGGTAAGACACATATTCCACATTTAAATTTATTTGTTCTTTCTATTCAAATAATAGGCAGGTAGTTACAAATGTCAAATAATAAATAAATAATAAAAATACTTATATAGCGCATACAGTAACGGCATCAAAGCACTGTATAACCCAGAGACTACACAATTATACACACTACATATACCACATACTATAAGAGACATTGTAAAACAGGACAACATACAATGCTCCAATGATGGAACTTTGAAGGACAGTATCCTTTGGAATTCTTAGAGGTTCTGTGTTTTAAGAAGGAGTTGAAATTCTTTCAAACATTTAAAGGTTCCGATTGCTGGCCTGATTTTCAAATTTATATTTTGTATTCCATATAATAATAATAATAATAATAATAGCGTTGCTTATATAGCGCTGTTCCAAAAATGATCACAATTATATGAAGGGTCATCCATAAAATAGCCATATTCCAAAGTTTGAGTGGCATAACTCTAATGGTTCTTATTTTAGGAGCACATGGTTACATGAAATTTGCCCAATGATTTGTACACAAACTAGCTGGGTGGTTATTAACCATCTTTGACAGTAATTCACCACATTTAGGCCTATAATGTCTAAATAGAGTATTTTACCTTGCGCCTAAGATTTTAACTGAAATAATAAGAAAAATATGGGTTTTCTTTTGATATCAAAATATTTTGATGTGTGAAAAAAGCTAAAGTAATTGGAACATCTCCTTTAAATCAGAACAAGTTTTCTTAGGGCTTATAGACGTAATTAGTGCGACTTTGTCTGTTTGCAATTGGTAATCCTCATCTATTGTTATTTTGCGTTGATTAAAATGAATTAAGTATCTGGAAGAGGAAGTAGCTTTTGTCTTGAATGTATAGGGTTCCTCCCATGGTTGCCATTTTTACTCACACGGCTGTTTCATCGATCATAATGTATATGTTCCCATTAACTTTGCCTTTACGGTCTAAACAACTAAACAGAGAATTACCAATGATGGTGTACAGGAATGGATTGAGAGCAGAATTTATCGGAAGCACAAAACCAATTATCCACGCAAATACTTCGGGAGAAACCTCCACTGTTTCATTCTGCACCAAAATCCCAATCACAACAATTGGCAACCAGCAAAGCAAATCGGTCAACGTGATCAATCCCATTTTGAAAGCCATTTTCAGATCTGTTTTTAATCGGGACATGTTTGATCTTCGTATTTGAATGAATAAACTGATGTAACATACCGCAACGGTAACGCAGCAGAAGAAATTCACTCCAAGAAATAGGACGATTGAATATGTGGGGCTTAGAAGGCTACCAACTTTTTCATTTTTATAGATTGTTAAAACATCACTTTTGTCATAGGAGAATGTAATGTTGCCTAATGTTTCCCGGGTTAATACGAATTCGGTCGGTAAATATGTGGGGTTTAGATGGCCGCTATCTTTTTCATTTATATAGAATGGTATGAAATCAGCTCCGCTATAAAATCCCAGGTCATAGCTGATTGTCACATTGCCTAATGTTTTCCGGGTTAATAACCTTCTGGCCAGTGGTAACCCTATACATACTTCAGAAAATTGATAAAGATGTTGATCATTTTGCAACCCGATTCCTAATGCACTGAAAACAAGTGCAAGCATCCACATTAATAGTGTAACAAGTATTTTTGACTTTGTTGTCAAAAACAGTTTCTGACTCACTACAGTATTTCTAAAGGCACAAAATCTGTCAATACCTATTAAAAGAATAAAGAATAGGGATGATTCGCTTGAAAGTATCGATAGAAAACCTGATAATTTACACAGTGCATGACTCCTCCAATGATCAGCTTCAAAAGGAAAATAGTGCTTAAAGTACTGATCAGCTGATGCAATTATTAGCATATACACTCCCATAAGAAAATCAGCAGCAGCAAGGTTAGTTATGAATAGAACTTGTTTCTGGTAATCAGTTTGTTCTTTTCCCCTGGTTAGTTTCTGGCAACCCCATACAAGAACATATCCATTAGCAATTAACGCAAATACACCAATTATCCACATAGAATACTTGATCAGTGTATTTGGTAGGAGCTCATTACAGGTCGTGTATTCTGATTTTGGTTCTATTGATATACATTGAGGTCCTGATGTTGAGTTTATAAAACAGCAAGATGCTGGAGTGTCTACTGTTATAGTAGTAGTATTTGTAAGTCCAGTGAAAGACTTGGATGTTATTTTTGAAAGTGGATTATCTTGAAGGTCAATATACTTCATATTGGTTTGATTTTCAAATGCATATGGTTGAATTACACTCATTTGGTTGCTGTGTAGCTCAAGTATCACAAGCTCATGTAATCCAGAGAAGGTCGAGGAATCAATATTTGATATTTTGTTGTCATATAAACTCAGAGCTTGCAATTTATCACAGTCCGTAAGACTAATCAAAGCAGAGGTCATCAACATGTTGTTGCCTAAAAGGAGAGCAGTTAAACTCACCAGACCCTTATATATACCCTTTTCTAATAATGTTAGTTTGTTATTAAACAAAGATAAATGAGATAAGTTAATCAATCCTTGAAATGTATCTTCATGTAGATTGATTAATTGGTTATCACCCAGGTACAAGTGTGTTATTTGCCTAAGATTCCTAAAGAGACCTGGTTGCAATGCTGTTAGGTTGTTATAATCCAGCAATAACACAGACAGGTTGACTAACCCTTGAAATATATCTACATGGAGATTGGATATCTGGTTATCAGTTAAGGATAGCTGTGTTAATTGCCTGAGATCCCTGAATACACCTGATTGCAATGCTGTTAGGTTGTTATAATCCAGCAATAACACAGACAGGTTGACTAACCCTTGAAATATATCTACACGGAGATTGGATATCTGGTTATCAGTTAAGTATAGCAGTGTTAATTGCCTGAGATCCCTGAATACATCTGATTGGAATGATGTTAGGTTGTTATTACGCAGCCATAACCCAGACAGGTTGACTAACCCTTGAAATGTATCTACATGGAGATTGGATATCTGGTTATTATACAAGAATAGCTGTGTTAATTGCCTGAGATCCCTGAATACACCTGATTGCAATGATGTTAGGTTGTTATTATCCAGGAATAACACAGACAGGTTGACTAACCCTTGAAATGTATCTACATGGAGATTGGATATCTGGTTACCATTCAAGGTTAGCAGTGTTAATTGACTGAGATCCCTGAATACACCTGGTTGCAATGCTGTTAGGTTGTTATCATACAGCAATAACACAGACAGGTTGACTAACCCTTGAAATGTATCTACATGGAGATTGGATATCTGGTTATCAGTTAAGGATAGCCGTGGTAATTGCCTGAGATCCCTGAATAGATCTGGATGCAATGTTGTTAGGTTGTTATTATGCAGCTTTAATACAGATAAGTTGTCTAACCCTTGAAATACATCAACAGAGAGAAAGGATAACTGGTTCTTATTCAAGTCCAGTTCTTTTAATTGTGCAAGATCTCCAAAGATACCAGGTCCTAATGTTGTTAGTCTGTTAGTATCAAGGTATAGCACAGATAAAGTGTGCAATCCTTCAAACTGATCAACATGGAGAAAGGTCAACTGATTGTCATTCAAATATAAATTTTGTAACAGAGCACAATCCCAAAATGCAGCTGGTGCCAGTGTTTCTAGCACATTACCATTCAGTGACAAGTCTAGCAAGTTAACTAACCCTTGGAAGAGAAATTCATTGAGATGAGATAATATATTACTGGCCAGATTGAGATGTGTCAATTGTACTAGATTCTGGAATACACTGGAATTTGTTGTATCTTGAAGTTTGGAAATTTTATTCCCATGCAACGATAAATGTGTCATGTTCTTGAGGTTCTTAAACTTATCAATATCTAAATCAACAATTCTATTTTCAGAAAGGTCAAGGAAATGCAAATTCTTCAAATCCTGAAATACTTTTTGGTCTAGTTCAACTAGAAAGTTATCTGATAAGGAAAAAGCTTGAATTGTCTTCAAATCTGAGAATGTTGCTGGTTCAATATATGAAATTTCATTTTCTGATAAATACAGTACCTCCATGTTATGAATACCTTCAAACATACCAACTGTTAAAACTGATAACATATTACCGTTGAGTAACAATTGTTTAAGGCTACTTAGGCCAGAGAATGAACTAGAGTTTATATACAGCAGTTTATTATTAGAAAGATCAAGTACTTGCAGCTGAGATAATCCCTCAAAGTTTCCTTGATGAAGACTGGTGATGAGGTTATTGTCCAGCAGTAGAATATTGATGTTGGTGAGGTTTCTGAAGCTTCCTGGGCTTACATGAACCAGTTGTCTTGCACTACCATCAAGCGCAGATGTGTTGACTTGGAATTCAGTTGACAATGTTTCATAGATGAGAAGTGTTTTCTCCAGTTGTCTGCCATCCAAACAGTCTGTTACAAATTGGTTGAAATTCAAACTACATTTACACCCACCCTGACATTCAGGATATTCAGCAACATGTATACTGTCATTTTGCAACAGACCAAACTCTTGTATTTCTGATGTGCTGTAACTTGATTCAGGAAATGTTGGCCTTAAGGATGGATGGAGGATAGTCAGATCTTGGTATCGTTCAAAGCGCAGAGGAGCCACATTGTATACATTAGTATATCTTTCAACTTGTCCACATGTCTTCATCAGACGGATGTCATGTGCAACAGTCTGATATGGATTGCAATCAGATGGATCCAATCTATTCTGCGAATCACTGGTATCCCTAGATCTGACAGCGAGTAGTTGGATTGTGGATTTGACATTGGTATTTATTTTCAGATCCATGCTGTTGATGGTCATATTACAGGAGCTTTGACTTGGTCCGATCAATGCTATGATGTCATTCCAACACTTCCTGTCAGTTGAGTTAGACTGCACATAGAAATACTTATAAATAGACCAGTCGGACTGTGTGTGCAACACACTCAGTTGGATTTCAAAGTCAGGTTGGGCATAGACATGGAAACTGCATTCTTGATTTTCAAATGTACGAAGCGTTGCAGGAAGAATCAGGTTTCTTGCTAGAGATACATGTCCATTGGGGCAGTGAGTGGCTTTGTCCAGGGAACTCTTGCTTCCATTTTCAATGTCCGAATCCAAATTATGAGAATCTGACAGATTTCTTTCTACTTTTGTTGAGTTGTCAGTCATGGTACCCTCTGAAGCCTTGGTTTCATTAGTTGAAGAGTCTATATATGGTGAGCCAGACACACCTATAGACTTTGTTTCATTATGTGAAGAGTTGGTACATCTGGAGTCAAACATGTTAGGCGATGTGGCATTGGTTCCATTATGTGAAGAGTCGGTATGTCCTGAATAAGATGCATTAGTTACTGAATCCTTGGTTCTATTATAAGATGTGGCCACACATCCAGAGTCAGACACATTAGCCACTACTGTAGCCTTGCTTCCATTATGCCTAGAGCCTAGTAACCTAGACACATTTGCTGTAGCCTCAGTTCCGTTAAATGAAGAATTTGTATATTGTGAGCTGGACTCAGCAGCCACTTGACTAGCATCATTTACACTTTCAATTTCTGTATGTTGAAAGTCAGAGTTATCATCCATACCCGTGTTCCTATCTAGTCTATTCGTATTCCAATTTGACACTGAGTTTGCAGTTACATTGCCTGAGATCACATAGATTAGTACACAGAGTGACGTGAGGATCCATATATTAGACACATGTTTAGCTTCCATAGTGGCTGTACAGATAATTTGGCTGAATCTTTATGCAACACAACTTATGCATTATATTAGAAGTATATAAAGGTATATTTCTGAGTCATAGTTTTAAAATAGTATGATATAGGAAAGGGGATTTTTGCTGACACATACACACATTCCCCGACTTGACTAATTTCTATGCATTCTTTGTGTTCTTTCCAATTTGATTGCACGCATAGCTAACCTAAACTTATATAGATCATACCTATGTTAACTACATTTGATCAAAACAATTTCTGAACACGGGAATGTTAAAACTTTCCACGCGGCTATTAGTTTTACCATACAAAACAAACACTTTTAGTCTATCGGGAGCTAACTTTTTATTAAATCAAATAAGCTTAGGCATACATTTTTTGTTCAGTACAGTACAGGGTGTCTCAGAAAAAATTACAACGCACCTTTAGAGGGTTGTAACTTTCTGAATAAGTGTTAGAATAGAATAACTCAAACAAGAATAATATGGCAAGCTAGCTTGCTATACTTTAAAGAAAACCGGATGTGATTCGGTTCAGTAATTCCAGAGAAATGAGCAAGTACGTAACATTAGTCTGGGAACACTTCCATCCAAGTTTGCTCATATTGAGTGATTCAGACAGGACATACATGAAATCAATACTTCTCTACAAAATGACATGGATTAACGTGTTTTTGTGGTTCTATATTTTATTTTACACCAAATAATGTGCCAGATGAGACCAAAGTTTAACACAAAATATAAAATAAAAGTTGTCTAGATAATTTTCACATTTTATACTTAAGAACAGTAAAATTTAAAATTTGTAGGATAAGTTCAATCTTTTTATAACAATTGGAAACAAAATTATAGTAATTTTAATAAATAATAACAATTGATGATGGCCTATAAGTATAAACATGATTCTAGCAGAATCTATGACGAGCGAAACTTAATTAAATAAACGCGAGGATCAAGCAAATGATACCAGCCGAGTAATTGAAATGAATAAATAATATATAGACTCGGACAAACTGGCGAGAATTAAATTAACAAAGACCTTAAAAATAGACAGCCTCGAACCCGGTCCCTCTCGCTATATGTTTTGGGCAAGCTTCCCAATCGTCAAACGGGCGCTGGTTTGGACAAAATATCAGCACTCGTTTGTTTATTTTTCAGCATTTACTGGGCGCTATGGCAGAAGGACAGAGGGGGTAAATATCGCCCAGCGCCCGCTTATCTTAAGCCTTGTGTGTCACATGTTACATAATACTGTACATGTATTATAATAATCAATGGTTGGAGCCACAAAGACATATCTACAATGGCTGCCATGTGTAAGATTGCATTTTCACAAGGTTGCACCTTATAAATCTTGTGTGCACCAGAAGTGTGTAACATCATTATGGCAGCCATTTATATCAGTCACTTTTCACACAACTAGGGTATCCCAACAAAAAGATCAAAGTGCAATAGCTGCTCTGAGCTACATTTAGTTTATACCGATTGCTCAGCATATACTCAACTCTCTATATAACAAGTGGCATCTATTACAGATATGGCCTTGTAGCACTAAAGCCATCAATATCTACGAATCAGAAATTATATATAAACTAAAATTTTATTCACCTTGTGTAAGATGTGTGTAACATATGGCAGCCATTAATTTATAGTCACTTTTCACATCACTAGGTATCTCAACAAAAAGATCATATATCTACAATAGCTGCTCTGAGTTACATTTAGCATAATATACTCAACTCTGTTTATATCAAGAGGCAGCTATTACAGATAAGGCCTTGTGGCACTAAGTCCTTGATATGTATGAAACAAAAATGAATTATTAACTAAAAGTTCAGCACAAACATAAGTGAGAATCCACATACATGTATGTAGCTAAGAGTTAGCCTCCACAAAAGTAATTTGTGCTCGATTACATTATGAAACAAGTTTCATACAACTTCTTCATTTTATTTTTAATAGTATAACAGTTGATTATTTAGTCATATTTAAAAATAGTATGGGAGAGAAAAGGGGATTTTTGCTGACAAATACATACATTCCCCAACTTTACTAATATCTATGCTTTATTTGTGTTCTTTTCAAGCTTTATTGCACACACTAACCTTAACTAACCTTTGTCGCTTGTTTAACAAAAGCCATTACCAACCGCTATCCGAATACAACAAATCCAAATTCAATTCAATAGTGGAATATTACAGAAATTAAAAGTTCAGCACAAACATAAGTGAGAATCCACATACACGTATAAGATAGGTTTTTAGCCTGCATATTAACTACAAATCAATTTCAATCTTTTGCAAACAATTTTGTTTAATTGACATGAAGATAACGTTATGAAACAAGTTTCACACAACTTTTTCATGATATTTTTAATAAATAACGGTTGATCTATTAGTCATATTTAAAAATAGTATGGGAGAGAAAAGGGGATTTTGGCTGACAAATACATACATTCCCCAACTTTACTCATTTCTATGCTTTCTTTACGTCCTTTTCAAGCTTTATTGCACACACTAACCTTTAACTAACCTTTGTCACTTGTTTGACAAAAGCCTGTTATTACCAACGGCAATCCTAATACAATAATTCAAAATTCAATTCAATAGATGATAGTAATTATTTATGGAAGCATGAAATGACAATTTATCATAGGAAATCTTCGGAACCCAAACTAAGCTAAAAAACCCCATTGCAACTGAAGTAAACATTTTGTGATGGTTGACAATTTTTATTCACTTAAGTTAAAATTAAAATATATAAATAAAAGCCGAAAATTGGCACATAACTGAGCTAGTTCAAATGACTGATTAACACTATCCACAAGGCTGTCGTCTGCAGATGACAGTTCCAAAATTTCACAAAATGTTTCAAAAATGTTGAAATTATTGAATTTCATCACCATATTTGGAGAATCACTATGAAAAAAGCATTAAAATAGTACAAACATGCCTAGTATTGTATGGTTAAGTAATCCTAGATATAAACTTTGATTGGGAAAGGTTTCTGACAAATCAGTTTAGTGTATGGTAACATTTATATAGCTGCGTGGATAGTGTTATAATTGGTTGGTAGCATGACCAAGATCACTAATAATGAGTCAACTTTTTTTAAATATTTTCCTGCATCGCATCGCTATTTGCACCTTGAAAATCATTAACTGCGATACAACTTTCAAAGGCTGGTGCAAAATTGTAATACAAGTTGCTATCGCGGTTCATTAAATTCAAGCATTCAACGTAAACACTGAATGCCACAAAAACATTTGAATATGTTCAATTCGCCTATTGTTCTGGTCATTCTCGCCTCCATCTCATATAAGTATGAATCAACCTGACAAATAACTATAAAGTTAAAACACTTGGTTTGCAATAAAATCAAGATATTAGACAGAAAACAGAAAGTTTTAAGTGCAGTTATATTACATCTTTATTTATTGGCACTCAATTTGCACAGCGGGAACTATATACGCAAATATATACATAATGACGACATGTCAACAGGTACAACCTTGTCTGCTTCAGAAAAAAATAAGATTTTGAGCAAATCCGACAGAGTTGTAAGCAAGCGTTCTTTTCTTTATTGGAAGTATTTTAAAAATATGAGGAAAAGAAAATGTATTTTCTTTTCATTTTCTTGATATACTTTACAAACAAAAACTATTTTACTCTTTGTCTCGTAATAAGTCTGGCCGACAAGAAGTAACTTTTTAACTTGACATGATACATTTTATGTATACCTTAATATATTTCAAATAAATGTAAACAAATATAAACTAAAAATGTAATGCTGTAGGCCTATGCACAAAACAATATATCAAAATTCATACTGAAATATACACACTACATAATACCACATACTATAAGAGACATTGTAAAACAGGACAACATACAATGCTCCAATGATGGAACTTTGAAGGACAGTATCCTTTGGAATTCTTAAAATGTCAGAGGTTCTGTGTTTTAAGAAGGAGTTAAAATTCTTTTTAAAACATTTAAAGGTTCCGATTGCTGACCTAATTTTAAACTTGATGTTTTGTATTCCACATGAAGGGTTATCCTTAAAATAGTCATATTCCAAAATTCGAGTTGCATAACTTTAATGGTAGTATTTTAGAAGCACATGGTTACATGGAATGTGCCCATTGAGTAGTACACAAACTAGCCAGGTGGTTAACCATCTATGGCAGTAATTCACCACATTTTGGCCTATAATGTCTAAATAGAGCATACCCTTGGGTCTAAGATTTAACAGAGATAATAAGAAAAATATAGGTTTTCTTTTAATATCAAAATATTTTGATGTGAGAAAAAAAGCTAAAGTGAACGGAACATAAATCAGAACAAGTTTTCTTAGGGCTTACAGACGTAATTAGTGCGACTTTGTCTATTTGCAATTGTTAATCCTCATCTATTGTTATTTTGTGTTGATTAAAATGAAATAAGCATCAGGAAGAGGAAGTAGCTTTTGTCTTGAGTGTGTGGGGTGCCTGGTTGCCATTTATACTCACACGGCTGTTTCATCGATCATAATGTATATGTTCCCATTCACATTGCCTTTACGGTCTAAACAACTAAACAAAGAGTTACCAATGATGGTGTACAGGAATGGATTGAGAGCGGAATTTATCGGAAGCACAAAACCAATTATCCACGCAAATACTTCGGGAGAAACCTCCACTGTGTCATTCTGCACCAAAATCCCAATCACAACAATTGGCAACCAGCAAAGCAGATCGGTCAACGTGATCAATCCCATTTTGAAAGCCATTTTCAGATCTGTTTTTAATCGGGACATGTTTGATCTTTGTATTTGAATGAATAAACTGATGTAACATACCGCAACGGTAACGCAGCAGAAGAAATTGACTCCAAGAAATAGGACGATTGAATATGCGGGGCTTAGATGGCTACCAACTTTTTCATTTTTATTGATTGTTAAAACATCACTTTTGTCATAGGAGAATGTAATATTGCCTAATGTTTCCCGGGTTAATACGAATCCGGTCGGTAAATATGTGGGGCTTAGATGGCTATCTTTTTCATTTATATAGAATGGTATGAAATCATCATCATCTCTATAATATCCTAAGTCATAGTTGATTGTCACATTGCCTAATGTTTCCCGGGTTAATAACCTTCTGGCCAGTGGTAACCCTATACATACTTCAGAAAATTGATAAAGATGTTGATCATTTTGCAACCCGATTCCTAATGCACTGAAAACAAGTGCAAGCATCCACATTAATAGTGTAACAAGTATTTTTGACCTTGTTGTCAAAAACAGTTTCTGACTCACTACAGTATTTCTAAAGGCCCAAAATCTGTCAATACCTATTAAAAGAATAAAGAATAGGGATGATTCGCTTGAAAGTATCGATAGAAAACCTGATAATTTACACAGTGCATGACTCCTCCAATGATCAGCTTCAAAAGGAAAATATTGCTTAAAGTACTGATCAGCTGATGCAATTATTAGCATATAAACTCCCATAAGAAAATCAGCAGCGGCAAGGTTGGTTATAAATAGAACTTGTTTCTGGTAATCAGTTTGTTCTTTTCCCCTAGTTAGTGTCTGGCAACCCCATACAAGAACATATCCATTAGCAATTAACGCAAATACACCAATTATCCACATGGAATACTTGATCAGTGTATTTGGTAGGAGCTCATTACAGGTCATGTATTCTGATGTTGGTTCTCTTGATATACATTGAGGTCCTGATGTTGAGTTTATAAAACAGCATGATGCTGGAGTGTCTACTGTTATAGTAGTAGTATTTGTAAGTCCAGTGAAAGACTTGGATGTTATTTTTGAAAGTGGATTATCTTGAAGGTCAATATACTTCATATTGGTTTAATTTTTAAATGCATATGGTTGAATTACACTTATTTGGTTGCTGTGCAGCTCAAGTGCCACAAGCTCATGTAATCCAGAGAAGGTCGAGGCACCAATATTTGATATTTTGTTGTCATATAAACTCAAAGCTTGCAATTTATCACAGTCCGTAAGACCAATCAAAGCAGAGGTCATCAACATGTTGTTGCCTAAAAGGAGAGCAGTTAAACTCACCAGACCCTTAAATATACCTTTTTCTAATAATGTTAGTTTGTTATTAAACAAAAATAACTGAGATAAGTGAATCAATCCTTGAAATATATCTTCATGCAGATTGGTTAATTGGTTATCACCCAAGTGCAGGTCTGTTAATTGCCTTAGACTCCTAAAGAGACCAGGTTGCAATGCTGTTAGGTTGTTATTATTCAGCCGTAACATATACAGGTTGACTAACCCTTGAAATGTATCTACATGGAGATGGGATAACTGGTTACCATTCAAGGATAGCCGTGCTAAATGCCTGAGATCCCTGAATACACCTGATTGCAATGCTGTTAGGTTGTTATCATCCAGATGTAACAGAAACAGGTTGACTAACCTTTGAAATATATCTACATGGAGATTGGATATCTGGTTATCAGTTGAGGATAGCAGTGTTAATTGCCTGAGATCCCTGAATACACCTGATTGCAATGCTGTTAGGTTGTTATAATCCAGCCATAACACAGGCAGGTTAACTAACCCTTGAAATGTATCTACATGGAGATTGGATATCTGGTTATCACGCAAGGATAGCATTGTTAATTGCCCGAGATCCCTGAATACACCTGGTTGCAATGCTGTTAGGTTGTTATAATCCAGCCATAACTCAGACAGGTTGACTAACCCTTGAAATATATCTACATGGAGATTGGATATCTGGTTATCATTCAAGTATAGCCATGTTAATTGCCCGAGATCCCTGAATACACCCGATTGCAATGCTGTTAGGTTGTTATTATCCAGCCGTAACTTAGACAGGTTGACTAACCCTTGAAATGTATCTACATGGAGATTGGATATCTGGTTATCACTTAAGTATAGCCGTGTTAATTGCCTGAGATCCCTGAATACACCTGATTGCAATGCTGTTAGGTTGTTATAATCCAGATATAACATAGATAGGTTGACTAACCCTTGAAATATATCTACATGGAGATTGGATATTTGGTTATCACGCAAGGTTAGCCGTGTTAATTGCCTGAGATCCCTGAATACACCTGATTGCAATGCTGTTAGGTTGTTATAATCCAGCCATAACTCAGACAGGTTGACTAACCCTTGAAATATATCTACATGGAGATTGGATATTTGGTTATCACGCAAGGTTAGCCGTGTTAATTGCCTGAGATCCCTGAATACACCTGATTGCAATGCTGTTAGGTTGTTATAATCCAGCCATAACCCAGACAGGTTGACTAACCCTTGAAATATATCTACATGGAGATTGGATATCAAATGATTGTCATTCAAATATAAATTTTGTAACAGAGCACAATCCCAAAATGCAGCTGGTGCCAGTGTTTCTAGCACATTACCAGTCAGTGACAAGTCCAGCATGTTAACTAACCCTTGGAAGAGAAATTCATTGAGATGAGATAATCTATTACTGGCCAGATTGAGATGTGTCAATTGTACTAGATTCTGGAATACACTGGAATTTGTTGTATCTTGAAGTTTGGAAATTTGATTCCCATGCAACGATAAATGTGTCATTTTCTTGAGGTTCTTAAACGTATCTATATCTAAATTAACAATTCTATTTTCAGAAAGGTCAAGGAAATACAAATTCCTCAAATCCTGAAATATTGTTTGGTTTAGTTCAAATAGCAAGTTATCTGATAATGACAAAGCTTGAAGTGTCTTTAAATTTGAGAATATTGCTGGTTCAATATGTGAAATTTCATTTCCTGATAAATACAGTACTTCCACATGATGAATACCTTCAAATATACCAACTGTTAAGACTGATAACATATTATTGTTAAGAAACAATTGTTTAAGGCTTCTCAGGCCAGAGAATGAACTAGAGTTTATATCCAGCAGTTTATTATTAGAAAGATCAAGTACTTGCAGCTGAGATAATCCTTCAAAGTGTCCTTGATGAAGACTGGTGATGAGGTTATTGTCCAGCAGTAGAATATTGATGTTGGTGAGGTTTCTGAAGCTTCCCAGGCTAACATGAACCAGTTGTCTTGCACTACCATCAAGAGCAGATAGGTTGACTTGGAATTCAGTTGACAATGTTTCATAGATGAGAAGTGTTTTCTCCAGTTGTCTGCCATCCAAACAGTCAGTTACAAATTGGTTGAAATTCAAACTACAGACACACCCTTCCGGACATTCAGGATATTCAGCAACATGTATATTTTCATTTCGCGACAGACCAAACTCTGGTATTTCTGATGTGCTGTAATTTGATTCAGGAAATGTTGGCCTCAAGGATGGATGAAGGATAGTCAGTTCTTGATATTGTTCAATGTATAGATAAGCGATATTATATACATCAGTGTATCTTTCAACTTGTCCACATGTCTTCATCAGACCGATGTCATGTGTAACATTCTGATATGGATTACAATCAGATGGAACCAATCCATTCTGCGAATCACCTCTAGATCTGACAGCGAGTAGTTGGATTGTGGATCTGACATTGGTGTTTATTTCCAGATTCGCACTGTTGATGATCATACTACAGGAGCTTAGACTTGGGCCCATGGTTGCTATGATGTCATTCCAACACTCCCTGTCAGTTGAGTTAGGCTGCACATAGAAATAGTTATAAATAGACCAGTCAGATTGTGTGCACAACACACTCATTTGAATTTCAAACCCAGGTGGGGCATAAACATGGACCGTACTACATTCTTGATTTTCAAATGTACGAAGCTTTGCAGGAAGAATCTTGTTTTTTGCTAGAGATATGTATCCATTGGGGCAGTGAGTGGCATTGTCCAGCATACTATTGCTTTCATTTCTCATGTTCAAATGTTGAGAGTCGATTAGATTACCTACTTCTACTTTCGATGAGTTTTCAGTAATTGCTGCATCCGTTGAAACCTCGGTTTCATTATGTGAAGAGTCTACATATGTCGAGCCAAACACAACTGTTTCGTTACGTGAGGAGTTGATATATCTGGAGTCCGGATATAGCGATGTAGCATTGATACCGTTTTGTGAAGAGTTGTTAAATTGCGAACCAGACACATTCCTTGAAGCCTTGGTTTCATTATGGGATATTCGCGAGTCGGACACACTTGTCGCTGAAGAGGTCATGAATCCAGAGTTGGCCATGTTACCCACTGTAGCTTTGCTTCCATTATGTAAAGAGCCTATGTAAAGCAACCTAGACACATTTGCTGCAGCCCCAGTTCCGTTCAGTGAAGAGTTCATATATTGTGAGCCAGACTCGATAGCAGTTTGACTAGCATCACTCAGATTTGCATTGTCCGTATGCTGAAAGTCAGAGCGATCATCTGTACCCGCGATCCTTTCTAGTCCATTCCTATTCACATTTGACACAGATTGTGCCGTTGGAATGTGTGAGACGACATAGACTAGTATACAGAGTGAAGTAAGGATCCACATATTAGACAGATTTCTGGCCTCCATATTGACTATATACAGATAACTCTAGCTAGTCTTTAGTAAACTATTTCTTTCGTCTGAAGCAACCTGTGTGGCCAACCTTGTTATGAAACCATATCACACAATTTTGCATTACCAATAGTACAATGGTTGTTTTATTAAGTCACAAAGTAAAGAGAGAATGGTATATATATATAGAAAAGGAGATTTTTGCTGACAAATACAAACATTCTCCAACGTAACTAATTTCTATGCTTTCTTTGTGTTCTTTATAATCTTTATTGCTCAACCTAACTCACGGGTCATACGTGTGTTACTTACATTTGGCCAAAAGCCGTTGTACCAAACACAATATATAGGACAATTGCCAATTCAATCCCATTTTAGAATGATACTTACCCGACCCGACTGATATTTGTGAAAGCATTGCATGGCAGTTATTAATAAATGCATTTCACCCTGTTTGTTTTCCTTTTCTTTTTCTTTTTTTATGCCTGAATGATTTGTAATGTTATATTCACCTAACAATGAACATGATTGTAACTGAACTAGTTCAGCAACATGACTGTTTGAACCAGCCAACCAACAAACAATCAAACCAAAAAAATAAAATTCTTTGATGAATTTAATGAATTATATTTTAAATGTCATTGAATAAATATGAAAATAAGTAAAAACCACAGATGGTAGAAGGTGTACAAATTTATTTTTGATTTAGGTTATGAAAAAAGTAGGATCAATTAATCATCTTTGATTGTATGAATTGTTGTGTTGACAATGTTATATGAAAATGTAATATGTGTGAATGAAGACTAAAAATATAAATTTAAAAAAAACACCAACCAACCAACACACAAACAAACTTGGGGGAGGAAAAAAACCAACCTGTTTTACGGGCCCGACCGACCTACTTTTTGCGTTTTTCAATATTTTTGTTTAGAATTTTGTTTAGAATTTTTGTTTCAAATCTTTTTGTAAAATCAGCCGGTTTGTTTGCCGAAAATGTGTCGGAAAAAAAATTGATATTTGCAGATTTTTGTTACATTTTAGGTTAAAAATAATTAAAATTAAAGGTGTATGTTCCCATCACTTTTTGGGGGCTATGTTGTTTTTTCACATCAAGATATTTTGATATCAGAAGAATCCCCATATTTTTCTCATTATGTCTGTAAAATCTTAGGGCCCAGAAATGTTCCATTTAGAAATTATAGGCTAAAATGTAGTGAATCACTGCCAAAGGTGGTTAACCACCAGCCAGTTTGTGTATAACTCAATGGGCAAATTAATTGTGACCTTGTGCTTCTAAAAATTGAACAGTTGGAGTTATGCAACTCAAACTTTGGAGCGACAATTTTATGGATGACCTTTCATGTAAAATAGAAAACATCAAGTTGAAATTCGGGCCAGCAATTGGATCATCTACCTTTAAAAATTAAAAATTAAATAAACACCCCGATCGACCACCCTACTTGACAAGTCCGTCCGCCCGTAAAACAGGGGGGGGGGGGGTTCTTCGCCTTACAAAAAAAATACAAAAAAAAAATTACAAGTTCACTGAGACAAAATAACACTGTCAAAGTGGTTATTACACGGTAGACTGAATCCTTCCATTCTTCACTATTTACACAATGGCCTTTGACCCTATGTGGGCGCTTAATTAAGGGAGGTGTCAACCCTTTTATGATGATATTTATCAAGAGCTGTAACTTTTGACCTAATAATGTGATGTATATCAAAAACTATTGAAAAACTCTCTACAGCGATTGGTATGTGCTTTGTTATTGATGGTGGATGGTTGGAATTTGTGTCGTTCGGTTTTCGGTATGGTTGATGCGTGCCAGTTTGTGTTTAAAAACTGCCATCTCTCAACATGCAATTTTTGATGTCATGGTTATTGGTGCTCAAATTTGCACAAGCGCATTGTATGACTATGACTTCATTTCTATTACCGCAATTACAAAAAATTGCATGTTGAGAGATACTTATCATGAAAGCAAATACAAATTAATGTTTTGTTTATAACTACATAACGATGTGATTTGGGCTTGATAATTATTTTTTTAACATACAGGGCGAGTCAAAATATTCAGGTCCTGATTTCACTGATTTTTTAAACCAGTGCAATTACAACAATGAATACATTTAATGCAATCCACATCAAGAACACATTGATAGCTATAAACCTAAATTTCATTTCATTCAAATTGGTTATTCAAAAACGAGAGATATGGGTGAGTTTTTTTCCAAATTCTGTGAAATTCAATCTGTTCCGACAGTGTCCAAGGGACCACTATGAAAGTATGAGTTTTTGCGCAAGTTGATCTTGTTGAAGGACAGCTGGACATTGAGTCAAGTTCCACATAGCACATGTGACAAAAATCCTCCATTAACCCCCTGGGCACTACCGGCCTATCTTACAGTGGTTCTGATTGGTGTATTGCAAGATATATTCATTTGAATAGCCAATTAACATGCAGCTTGTAAAATATTTCACTACAATCTTTATCAGGGATACAATTATTCTAACACTGTCTCTGATTGGCGCAATAAATGATGTATCTATCTTTCTGACCAATCGGCCGGTAGTTCTCAGGGGGTTAATTGGGATTAGTGCAATTAAAAAGATATTAAAACAGTATTTACTTGATTAGTAAAAGAGTGCCTGTTACACACACCATTCACAATGCTTGATTGCTATGAATTCATTTGATGTACAACGCTTTGTTATATCATGGAAGTATTAGTTTGAGACATCGCATTCTTCCATGCAAATATTTTAACCGTTTTCTGGCAATAAGGCATGCACAAGCATTATTGAGATAATGCTAACAAAATGTTGACCAAAATATCAAGGTAATTCAGCAGGCCGGGAGGGTCTGAGTTTTATAGTTGGGTCGTAATTTTATAGTGGGTCTTTCATAGTCAGCGGGAGATGGGGGTCTATCACCATGATCAATAAAATGCTTTATCCAATATGTAGGCCTAAACGTATGTATTCCTATCACGCATATTTTCTCACACCGTCCCTTCAGGTCCACATTACATTCCCAGTTTTCTGGCCTATACATATTTTTAAAGTAACACAGGCCTGTTGCGGCCCGCATTGTGGATGGGTCAGCGATGGGATTTGAGGCACCATGCATTTTCCCTCAGTCACCAAAGAAGATTTTAAGGTCTTCCCACAATGCCTTGTGCGAAAGCCAACCGACTAAAGCTTTTTCCACACAATGCATTTATCGAGCTCTTAAGTTTTAGAAATAAGAAAAGGGAACACTGATAACTAATTTATTGATGAAAACTAGAATCTAAGAGCTCCATCGATAAACACGCTATGAAGCCATGATTGTGTGCATATGTCTGAGGCAAATTAGAGACCAGAATTAGGGCATTTTGCAAAAATGCAATGCATTGTGGTGGTGTCTTTAAAATCTTCTTTGCACAGTCACTAACACATGTTATCCTGGATGTACGCCTACAATTGAGCCTACAGTTTGTGCCTTGCTCCCTGCTCCTTTATATTCTAGTCGGCTAAATTGATTTCTTCCTTGTCTCATCATGCCTTGCTATTGTGTACTGTACTGTACGTGTTACACTATGGAGCAATTATGGACTGTCTGCTTTTCCCCTACCCCATAAGCAAACTACGGTTTGTGTCACTAATGCATGCACACCTTACATCAAAAGGGGAGACTTAAAGGTAGATGTTCCGATTTTCAACTTGAAGTTTTCTATTGTACATGAAAGGTCATCCTTTAAAAAGTCGTGTTCCAAAGTTTGAGTTGCATAGCTCTGATGGTTCTTATTTTAGACGCACAAGATGCTGTGAACTGTACCCATTGAGTAGTACACAAACTATATCGGTGGTTACCACCATTTGCCGTAATTCGACGTTATTTCATCGATTTCTCCGTAATTATACCGATTTAGACCGTCAAATTTCAGTATTATGATGAGAAAAATACGAGCTTTCATATGATATGAAAATCTCCGTATGTTTGAAATAATTCTGTGTTACGAAAATGTGATCGGGTCATCTACCTTTAAAGAGAATAATAAATAATAAAATAAAGAGAATGATAAGGATTTAGGAGTCATTCTCACTTGTAAAATCTGAAAGCCTTGTTCACTTTTGATAAATTAGGTGTCATTTTAAAGCTTAGAAAATACTCTGAGAGCACACATAACAAACTCAGAATTCACTTAACCTGTAAGACATGCTCCGATTTTGACGGGACTTGTTTCATCTTGTGAGCATTGATGAGACAAGAACATAAGTGAATCTTAACGTTAGGGTCAAAGGTCAAGAAAAGGTCACTAGGGGTCAAAATGTAAATGTTCATTTATTTAAGGCATGTAACAATTTTGTCACTATTGTCTTTTAATAACTTAAATGCGCGACTAATATTCGTCGTCTGAGACGACACCTCAATTCTAGTTTAAATTGTTGCTTCCTTACATTATAGACCTACATAGAAAATAAATATTTTCGCACATTTTTGTTTTTGCTCTTGCTGATTTTATCGCGAAAAACACAAAAATGTCCACTTTTGGGTGAGCTTACTGAAATGTGAATTGGTAAAATGGTAATGAAATATCTATTTGATATCATATTACAGGAATTCCAGATGGCTACTGGACTAAAGAGTATAGTATAGATAATGCAGTTAGGAAGGATAACTCCTCTTTTTATTTTTGAGGGCAAATATGGTGCAAGTCTAAAAGAACACCGGGAAATAATTGCAATATTTAAGTTCAACATAAACCCTAGGAAAAATATTAATAAAATAAAGACATATTTTGACAAATTCCACGGATTGGGATGTGTACCTTGTCTAAGGATGAATTTATTTTTAGTTGGGTTTTATCCAGTGACCATGCACAGCAGAGGTTCGTTTCTCAAGTGAAGTTGTTTTCTACTGAATTCCCCACACACCATCAAGAAAGACCCCACAATATATACATTTGTACTTAATTCATAGAAGACAAACACACTATAGTTTAATCAGTTCAAATTGGCAAAAATTGTGAGGCTTGTGTATTTGTCTGTGCACAAAAACAATCCATGTCATTGCGCATATCTATTGGTGACAATTGCGTTTGCGCATCATAAGCCGGTATCAGCAAGCGGTGGGCAAGTACGGTAGGTATTCAATTTGGGCCCACAGATAAATATTAACCCCGCAATTCTCGCCACTTTGGAACTGATTAAACTATAACAATCAAATGACCACTGTCGCAAAAAATTACTATTATACCTCAACAAACAGATGCTCCGTCCGCAGAAAAAGGGTCGGTAACCCTCCCCTACGTCAGAGGTGTATCGGAAGGTCTGCGCAGAATACTAACTAAGCGCGGTGTCCGGGTCCACTTTAAACCCATGGGAACACCCTCAGACAGCACCTGGTCTCGCCCAAGGACAAAATAGACACAAAGGAGAAGTGTGGTACGGTGTATCATATTGCTTATCAGCAATGCACTGCCTCCTACATCGGCGAGACTAAACGCCCCCTGGGCATCAGAGCCGCCGAACACCAACGTGAACCGTCCCCCGCCGCTGAACATACCACGAGGACCGGGCATATGTTCCCCAAGGACAACATCAGAATCCTTCATTCTGACTCCTCATGGTTTGGACGAGGAGTTCGCGAAGCCGCCCACATCAGGCTCAAGCAGAGCTCCCTCAACAGAGACGGAGGACGGTATTACCTACCAGCCATTTACACGCCGCTATCGAGTCCATCACCGCCTGACGGCGATGATGATGAGACTCAATAGCCTAAGGGCGTACATCACTAATTCGGCTCCCATGGACTTTACATGCTTTGGAGGCTGTGTTCAAATCGCTCTAACCTGAGTTAGCTCGCGAATTTTTCTCTGAAATTTTGATATGTTTTAACACAAACGGTATTTTATAACATATCTGAAACTCAACCCCGGGTCTCAGGTGGATTTTTAGCTAGAAGCCGGCACGTCAGAGTGTACTGATTTTGTTACTTATAAGTCGGCTTTTACCCGTGCATGCAACGTGTGTGAAAATCGGTCCGTAAAATTATGTTTCAGTTAAAATCACGTATTTTCTTTTTGAAACATTAAATATACATTCTTAGAAATACACAGAACACAAATTTGACACAAAAACAATAATGATTAGTTTCATTTGCTACCATTCTTTCCGTCAAATAGGAACTATTATCGTACTCAACTTTTCCGGAAGTGCCGCATATTATCGAATTAGTGGTGTACGCCCTTGAAGAGCACTTTCTTTTCAAAAGTCATATCAATCATATACCATTGTTTTCAGTGTTAAATTTTGAGTTTAAATTCCAAATCTGATAGAATTCTGAAATATAGTTTTAGAGATGTAGTCATTTGAAAAGGCGTATCGCCATGCGTAAATTTGTATTTTGCGCGTGTTTTTTTAAAACTCTCCATGCGTGGAAATATGCATATGAAGTGCTATCTTCAGTAGATAGCATGCCCGTGCATCGGCAAGTTTTGTGATTATTACTGTATGAATGTCATGGAAACAGTTCGAAAAATGAACAATATGAGAATATAAACCCATTTTGCTCAAAAGCTAAGCATTTTATGTTATTAATGACATACTGTGGACATAATGCAATTCATCAATTCTAGAAAAGTTTATACATTCCGCTCCCTCACTCTTTGAGTAGTCATCAAACGGTTGCGGACATCATCAATTGACATTTACTAGATTTGTTGAATACCATGATGATAAGACACCGTTTGATTGAAAAGTTAAAGGAACGTTTTATCTTATGGACCTCTACCCCGTTGTTGTCTGAGTCGGAAGGCATACCAAGGATACCCCCCCCCCCCAACCCGTATTTCAAATAATGTCACATTTTCCTATTAAAAGGCGGGTTTTTAAACTGCAAAAATGTAAATATTAAGATTTTGTTGATACCAAAACATTGTTTTAAGCCAAAAGAAGTCAAGTATATTTAGTTTTTCTGCATCCAACTTCTGTTTATGTTGGTCCGTTGTATATCCCACAAGTAAAATGCAAAAAAATTGTATAAAAATTAAAGAAACTCGGGTCACACGAGTTATTTGAAGTAGGCCTACTGCCGTTATTTTCGAGTTTTGGGCTACAAAAACCGCCAAATACTGCGTGGATTTTACTGGTATTCGTTAATTGTCAACGGATTGAACATACACATTCACTCTGCATGCTCGGAGCCTCGAACCACCGGGAATTAGTGATGTGTACCTTTAAGGGTGTACATCACTAATTCGGCTCCCATAGACTTTACATGCTTTGGAGGCTGTGTTCAAATCGCTCTAACCTGAGTTAGCTTGCGAATTTTTCTCTGAAATTTTGATATGTTTTAACACAAACGGTATTTTATAACATATCTGAAACTCAACCCCGGGTCATCAGGTGGATTTTTAGCTAGAAGCCGGCACGTCAGAGTGTACTGATTTTGTTACTTATAAGTCGGCTTTTACCCGTGCATGCAACGTGTGTGTAAATCGGTCCGTAAAATTATGTTTCAGTTAAAATCACGTATTATCTGTTTGAAACATTAAATATACATTCTTAGGAATACACAGAACACAAATTTGACACAAAAACAATAATGATTAGTTTCATTTGCTACCATTCTTTCCGTCAAATAGGAACTATTATCGTACTCAACTTTGCCGGAAGTGCCGCGTATTATCGAATTAGTGGTGTACGCCCCTAACCGCCAACAGCGCCCCCACGTGTTATTGGGTCTGACGAAAGGCAAGCGAATTGCTGCCAGAAAGCTATCCCAGAGGTAAGCTTATTTACTGTTGTGAGAAACGATAATCTCAAAAATATACCTCAACTATGTTCCCTTTTATATTAATTGCGTTAGATGGGACGCACACTTAAACCTTGAATAGTGAATGATGATCAAGTGTAAAGTAACACAATTATACTTGTTTCAGATCTCCATCAATACAGTCATTTTAATTTCAATAGCAACACAAGGATGTTATGTGATGCAGCATATCAATAGGGAGGACCTTGCAGGTGAAGTCCATTTTGAGTTTATTATGTGTGCCCTCAGACCATTTTCAAAGCTTTAAAATGACACAAAACTTATCAAAATTGATTAAGGCATTCAGATTTTACGAGTGAAAATGACTCCTAAAATCTTATTATTATCAACCCGTTGGGTGTAGCCCATTTTTTAAATTTATTTTTCTGTCGCTTTTCCTCTATATCTTGAAAAACACACAGCCGCAAAATCCCCCCCCCCCCTTTTTTTTGACGTAAGGTGTGCACGCGTTAGTGACACAAACCATAGTTTGTTTATGGGGTAGGGGAAAAGCAGACAGTCCATAATTGCTCCGTAGTGTAACACCGTAACACGTACAGTACACAATAGTAGGGCATGATGAGACAAGGAAGAAATCAATGCAGCAGACTAGGATTATAAAGGAGCAGGGAGCAAGGTGCAAACTAAATTTAGGCTCAAATTGTAGGCGTACATCCAGGACAACATGTGTTAGTGACTGAGGGAAAATGCATGGTACCTCAAATCCCATAACCGTAAACAACATTTTGGACAGAGAGAAACCTATACACTATATGCTGTATAATGGAGATGTATACACTAGCAACCAAAAGTCATTGGAGACCTTGCATGCTACAGATTTACAGGAAACACTGGGAACCCATTGAACTACTGAGTTAGCTTTTTGGTATCGCATATAAGATACATACGCTTTAGATTAGTCCCCACATACTTACCTAAATAACCTAGAAACATTTAGCATCAGATCTCCCTCTAAAGTATACACCTCCATAATGACACAAGTCCGGTATGATACCCTGGTTGAGGAAGTCCGACCTGGTATCAGACAGATCAGCCAGATTGGGTAGGGTTCCAGTCGCTTGCACCAGAAGGTTGACAGCACCCTTGCTGAGACGACGGCTCTTCTTTTGTTGCTGTAAATGCAGACATGAGAATAATATTTTAAGCACGGTCCAAACCAAGTTTTGTCATTGTTGTCCTTGGATGAACTGCAGAAGCAGCGGATATGAATTAATACCAAGTTGTTTTATTTTATTTGTTTAGGTCAAGACCTGTCTTTTGCAATGCTGTCAAGATTATGGTATTTCAATCCACTGCATATAATATTGGCAATATGTCCAAAATTATTAGAGAGCCCAAGTCCTAAACCTAGCACTAACCATGACCTTTACCCTTACCCTTACCGTAACAATATATGCATATTGTGGAGGATAGGCCATTTAGTTACCATGATTTGGATGGCCATATTTACAAATCCAGAAAATAAAGCAGGGGATAGGCTGGTCTGCAGTTATCAATTAATGACCCACTAACAAGAACTGTCCCTTTCAGAATTTGACTCAATCGATCTGCATTTGGTTGGACATGTTAACTACCTTTGACTTAACTTTAAAAGACTGTTTTTTTACTTACCGCATTGATACTTTCCAGTAACTTAGCAAGCGCATGTATCAGAGATAAGTGATATAGTCTCAATGCCACTGTTCTATTGCCTGACAAGAATTTGAGAGCACCTAAGCAGAAATAAATATATTCACTAATTACACACATCTTCTTGGGATATTGGAGCTATCACGTGTCACATTGTTAACCACGCATACACGCGACATATACACGCAATCGTGTCAATTATAGTACTTAGATAATAAAATATAGCTCGTAGCTGTTTTGCTATATAAGGAAAGTTATTTTTGTCATTTGGAGTCGTGTAAATCAACACAAATATGGCACAACCTATACATTATAAGACCATCGTATATAGGAAAACAGCTACAAACTAAAGACAGGAAAAGAAAGTAACTCGGCTGTTGTAAAAGCACCTATAATTTTAAAATTGTTACTCATATTCTAAAAATGAAAATACCAGGAGACGGAAAATTTAATTACGGTGATTTTGACACCTTGTTAGTTAAAATCGATCGAGTATTGTTGTCGCCGTATGTGCTTACAGATAAAAAGTGCCCATTTGCTTACAGATGAAAAGTGCCCATTTCCATTGTTGCAGTAACTCCTATTGATCTCTCTGATCAGGCCCGTAACTAGGGGCGGGGGGGGGGGGGGGGGGTTCCAATGTACCTTTTTTTGTACCAATGTACCTTTTTTTGGTACCAATGTACCTTGTTTTGGTACCAATGTACCTTTTTTGGTACCAATGTACCTTTTTTTGTTACTAATGTACCTTTTTTTTGTGAAAACGCCCCCCCCCCCCCACCCCCCCCAATTTTCCGAAAAACGCCCCATTTCCCATTGTGTAAAGCGTTTTTTCAGGCCGTTTTGGACTAAAACATGTCCTAACCCAACCCCTCCTCCCCCCCCCCCCCCCCAGTCTGAGATGACTAAACAAAAATTGGGGGGCAACCTTTTACGATTTTTGGGGTACCAATGTACCTTTTCCAAAAAATACGCCCCCCCCTAAAAAAAACCTGCTTACGGGCCTGTCTCTGATTCAGTGTAATGAACCATCATCGCTGTTCTACTGACAGTTTGCCCGTGGCGATGACCTGTCCTGTCTGTCTTCTCGGACCTTCTGAGCATTTGGAGTTTTAAATTCATCCTTTTTAATTGTAAAGAAGTACGCCTGTCATCCCCATTAAATTTGTCCCGGATTATGCTATCAAGTTTACAGCACAATAAGAACAGCTAATCAAAATTCCCGCTATTATCTTCAGCAATTAGTTTATTGGTTATTTTTATCTTTTATCATAAAATAACGCATTTTGTTAGATTTTGTCAAACAAAAACACATTTTTATTTTTTTTTACAATATCCTCCATTGAATTATTTTCAGCCCATTTTGATTTCCATTTCACCAAATTCACATCATGAGACAAATAAGTCAAAACAACAACATACATAATCCCACTTATTTCATTGGAATACATCATGTTTATTATTCAGTGCAGCTAAGATACTCACTGACAAAGTGTTCACAAATCTGCACAAATAAATCAAGGTGATAGATATAGCAAAGCTAATTTGTTAAAACAAATATGGCCTTTAATCCAATTGTCTTTCTCGGTGCAGTGACATGATTGCATATTCTAGTGATGGGCACAACAAATAAGTGAGAAGCCATCTGTGGCCTTTAATAGATGAATATGGGTAGTTTTTATGTGATCACATAGAAACTCAAATACTAGCAAATCAATTAATTTCACATGAAATACTGCAAATTAAGCTCTATAATTTTGGGTGGTAGTTAGTACGTATATAAGCATTACGTATAATGTGAAAAAACCAACTTCTGAAAAAATTGAGGGCTCCCTCCATGAAGGATCTCTTAGTGCCCCTTTAAAGGAAAATTGCATTGACTCAAAAATTGATTTTGGTATGCAATAACATTATTATTGAGCACATGTTTTCAATTTTAATGGGTTTTATTTCATTTCTACTTAATTTGGTGGTTAGGTCCACATGCTTAATTATAGAAAATTTTAAAATAGGGCACGTAAAAGCTTGAATAACAAGACTATACAAATTGAAAACTGTTACTTTTTTTTTGGCTTGTCAGTTTTTCAAAGTGATTGAATTTTTACATTTGGTAAATGTCAACATAATTTGATTAAATTCACATTTATTATTTAATTATTATTATAATTTTTTGGTTAAATTGCAGCAAAAGGCACACACGACACTCCCTTTATACTTTATACAAATAATAAAATGTGGGTAGTATCTTGTTAGATGACCCATTTGGAATACTAAGTAATTGGAATAATTTTTTCACAATTTTAACACTGTCCATGTGGCTATTAGTTTTACCATATACAAACAGGTTTGTCAGAAACCTTTCCCAACTTTCCAAGTCTATCTCAAGAATTACTGAACCAATGTTTGTACTTATTTTAAGGCATTTCTCATGGTGATTCCAAATATGGTGATGAAATCCATTAATTTTGACATTTTTGAAACACTCTCGGGACTAGACTTGCTTGCATATGACTGCCGTGTGGAAAGTGTTAAGACCTTTGGTTGTACCATATTATGATGCAAGGTTTTATTACAGGCACCGTTACAAGACATGCGTATCATCTTGTTTCACACAAGGCAAGGTGAAAAAGGTGTATTCATTACACAGTTTTACTATATGATGCAAAATATCACCACATGCTTATTATCATGGTATTAGTTACTTCCATGCTTGTATCTTGTACCATTCATTGTATGGAATGCATGGTTCTAAGTTACAAGAACTTTTTATTATCAATTGTATCACAATTTGTTGGGGTTTTTTTTAATTTGGAAGGAAATAAACCCTTTCCTTTTTATTTACTTTATTTAATTTTGCAGGTTCATATCAATCTGAAAAATAAGCAACAAATAAGAACATCGCAAACATAGGTAATTGCCCCTTATCACAGTTTGGCCATTAGCATGTAGAGCTTCAAACCAGGGAGGTGTCAAATAGAAACCGGTACCAGGATGAATGTGAGAGTATTACATAACATTATGTAGCCACTAGTAAGTTCGACTCTCCCCTCACAATATAACTAATTATGCAATGAGTCATTGTAACATCATGCAACAAGTTCGACTCTCCCCTCACAATATAACTAATTATGCAGTGAGTCATTGTAACATCATGCAACAAGTTCGACTCTCCCCTCACAATATAACTAATTATGCAATGAGTCATTGTAACATCATGCAACAAGTTCGACTCTCCCCTCACAATATAACTAATTATGCAATGAGTCATTGTAACATCATGCAACAAGTTCGACTCTCCCCTCACAATATAACTAATTATGCAATGAGTCATTGTAACATCATGCAACAAGTTCGACTCTCCCCTCACAATATAACTAATTATGCAGTGAGTCATTGTAACATCATGCAACAAGTTCGACTCTCCCCTCACAATATAACTAATTATGCAATGAGTCATTGTAACATCATGCAACAAGTTTGACTCTCCCCTCACAATATAACTAATTATGCAATGAGTCATTGTAACATCATGCAACAAGTTCGACTCTCCCCTCACAATATAACTAATTATGCAATGAGTCATTGTAACATCATGCAACAAGTTTGACTCTCCCCTCACAATATAACTAATTATGCAATGAGTCATTGTAACATCATGCAACAAGTTTGACTCTCCCCACACAATATAACTAATTATGCAATGAGTCATTGTAACATCATGCAACAAGTTCGACTCTCCCCTCACAATATAACTAATTATGCAATGAGTCATTGTAACATCATGCAACAAGTTTGACTCTCCCCTCACAATATAACTAATAATGCAATGAGTCATTGTAACATCATGCAACAAGTTCGACTCTCCCCTCACAATATAACTAATTATGCAATGAGTCATTGTAACATCATGCAACAAGTTTGACTCTCCCCTCACAATATAACTAATTATGCAATGAGTCATTGTAACATCATGCAACACTCTCAATCCTTATGATACCAGTTCAAGGCAAAGAAGATTTTAAAGACAGCACCACAATGCATTGCATTTGTGTCAGTTCGACTCTCCCCTCACAATATAACTAATTATGCAATGAGTCATTGTAACATCATGCAACAAGTTCGACTCTCCCCTCACAATATAACTAATTATGCAATGAGTCATTGTAACATCATGCAACAAGTTCGACTCTCCCCTCACAATATAACTAATTATGCAATGAGTCATTGTAACATCATGCAACAAGTTCGACTCTCCCCTCACAATATAACTAATTATGCAATGAGTCATTGTAACATCATGCAACAAGTTTGACTCTCCCCTCACAATATAACTAATTATGCAATGAGTCATTGTAACATCATGCAACAAGTTCGACTCTCCCCACACAATATAACTAATTATGCAGTGAGTCATTGTAACATTATGCAACAAGTTTGACTCTCCCCTCACAATATAACTAATTATGCAATGAGTCATTGTAACATCATGCAACAAGTTTGACTCTCCCCTCACAATATAACTAATTATGCAATGAGTCATTGTAACATCATGCAACAAGTTTGACTCTCCCCTCACAATATAACTAATTATGCAATGAGTCATTGTAACATCATGCAACAAGTTCGACTCTCCCCTCACAATATAACTAATTATGCAATGAGTCATTGTAACATCATGCAACAAGTTTGACTCTCCCCTCACAATATAACTAATTATGCAATGAGTCATTGTAACATCATGCAACACTCTCAATCCTTATGATACCAGTTCAAGGCAAAGAAGATTTTAAAGACAGCACCACAATGCATTGCATTTGTGTCAGTTCGACTCTCCCCTCACAATATAACTAATTATGCAATGAGTCATTGTAACATCATGCAACAAGTTCGACTCTCCCCTCACAATATAACTAATTATGCAATGAGTCATTGTAACATCATGCAACAAGTTCGACTCTCCCCTCACAATATAACTAATTATGCAATGAGTCATTGTAACATCATGCAACAAGTTCGACTCTCCCCTCACAATATAACTAATTATGCAATGAGTCATTGTAACATCATGCAACAAGTTTGACTCTCCCCTCACAATATAACTAATTATGCAATGAGTCATTGTAACATCATGCAACAAGTTTGACTCTCCCCACACAATATAACTAATTATGCAATGAGTCATTGTAACATCATGCAACAAGTTTGACTCTCCCCTCACAATATAACTAATTATGCAATGAGTCATTGTAACATCATGCAACAAGTTCGACTCTCCCCACACAATATAACTAATTATGCAATGAGTCATTGTAACATTATGCAACAAGTTTGACTCTCCCCTCACAATATAACTAATTATGCAATGAGTCATTGTAACATCATGCAACAAGTTTGACTCTCCCCTCACAATATAACTAATTATGCAATGAGTCATTGTAACATCATGCAACAAGTTTGACTCTCCCCTCACAATATAACTAATTATGCAATGAGTCATTGTAACATCATGCAACAAGTTCGACTCTCCCCACACAATATAACTAATTATGCAATGAGTCATTGTAACATCATGCAACAAGTTTGACTCTCCCCACACAATATAACTAATTATGCAATGTGTCATTGTAACATCATGCAACAAGTTCGACTCTCCCCTCACAATATAACTCATTATGCAATGAGTCATTGTAACATCATGCAACAAGTTTGACTCTCCCCTCACAATATAACTAATTATGCAATGAGTCATTGTAACATCATGCAACAAGTTCGACTCTCCCCTCACAATATAACTCATTATGCAATGAGTCATTGTAACATCATGCAACAAGTTTGACTCTCCCCTCACAATATAACTAATTATGCAATGAGTCATTGTAACATCATGCAACAAGTTTGACTCTCCCCTCACAATATAACTAATTATGCAGTGAGTCATTGTAACATCATGCAACAAGTTCGACTCTCCCCTCACAATATAACTAATTATGCAATGAGTCATTGTAACATCATGCAACACTGTCATTCACTATGATTCCAGTTCGACGCAAAGAAGATTTTAAAGACAGCCCCACAATGCATTGCATTTGTGCAAAACGCCGTAAATCTGGTCCCTGATTCATCTCGGTTCCCATAGACAAAATCATGGCTTCATAGAGCCATCGTCGTACGAGCTCATAGATTCTTGTTTACATCAATAAATAAATTAGTTTTCAGGGTTCCTTTTTCTTATTCTAAAATCTAAGAGCTCAACTAGTAAACAACTTACTCACAGTTAATGCAAAACCAACAAAACAGGGGAACCATCTATTTTCCGATATGTGTCATATGGGTAACAGAAAGCCTTGATATCGCAGGGTACAAAGATCACTGATATATCAATCGTATTGATACGAGTATTGATAAGGATAAATCCAAATGCATAGTGGGGGGAAATCTTGATTTGGCACAATGTATTGTGGGTGCGACGTTAAAATCTTCTTTGAGGCTATCAGTGAAAAGAGCGAATACAATGCATGTTTGATAAAACCTTTTTTGTGATTGCTGGTCTTTTAAAGGTTTCATAAATTTATATTGTATGAAACAAGAAATGATAATGTAAATAAAAATATAAGCTAGAGATAAAGTAGCACAAAGATATTTCATGAACACAAATAAATAAAAATTATACACATTTCACGCCTGAGACTAATATACCTTTAGGTATATTAGTCTCAGTTTCACGCTACATAAACAAAAAATATATTACACAATGCACCCAATCCATAAATTACTCTGTTCAAATAAAATCTTAAATATTTTTGTTGCTTGCACTGAAATTAGATTAGCAAATTATTCACACTCAAATTGCCGATCAGAAGCTATATGTCAGCCGGGAACTTTAACTTTGTGTCATCATAACATGATGGCGCAGTGGCGCTGTCTGTCGTCTGCTTAGGTATAGACTTGCATCAAGTCTGTCAGATACAAACAGAAACAGTATGATGTGTAAACTTCAATTAAGTCTACACCTAAGCAGACGGCAAACAGTGCTACAGCGCCATCAAGATACAAAAGTTAAAGTTCCCGGATAAGCTCATTAAAATAAAAAGACTAGAAAATATGACCTGTCATTTACTTATGCACAGTATAGAAGTTTCCTATCACAAAATTAATAGTTTCTCTGATTTGTGAGGTGTTGTCAACTTGCAACAAAAGTGGAGAAACTGTACCTTTGCCATTTATAACAGTTGGAAAATACCCATGAGATAATTTACATGAAAAGTTAGCCCGACACCAAACTTAGTCTAGGATAAACCCTGTTGAAACAAAACACAGCAAAGCAAATTGTGAAACTTATTCCTTTTGGGACCATCTCAATGTTTCGGTTTTTTACCAAGTTCAAGAGCTGCTTTCACAAAGATTTAGTACAGCAATCAGGAAGATGGGATATAAACACTTTCCACGCGGCTAATAGTTACCATTATACAAAATCGATTTTTCTGACACCTTTCCCAAATTTCAAAAGTCTTATCTCAAGAATTACTGAACCAACACTAGGTATTATGTTTGTACTTATTTTAAAGCATTTCTCAAGGTGATTCCAAATATGGTCATACATTTTAATTATTTTGACATTTTTGAAACATTTTGAACAGACACCTGCCGCATGGAAAGTGTTAAGAACTGCATATGACACGGAAACACATTCATCAGAGATTTTTAAGCTTGATAATCAGTTCTGTAGCAGTTCTGTACAAGTCCATGGTGTTTTTGGTAACAAGCATGATGTACATAAATTGATTGATGAGTAAAACATGTTAAATTCTCACAAACGAAACACTTGCAATACAAGGCATGCCAAATTGATAAGTACTTATTATAGTCACTGTCATAATGCTATGGACGAAATTCAAGCTATTTCACGCGAGCTAGTTTTGTTGTCATTCGCGGAACTACATCAAGATGCGCGAAATGCCCGAACAACTGTGCATCTGTGCATGCATGCACATAACAATTTCACGATTGACCAATCAGGACTCGCAGTCATTTGAAAGCGTCCGGTACGCATTTCAGAGTTTACGCACGTACGCTCGTAAGCATGCACACATTGTTAGAATTATGTCCAAAGTATTATTACACTATGACATATCACATCCAAGGAATGATTAATGTGTATATCACACGACATACCAAGCACTTTGATAAATGATTTTACAAACACCACACTTTTACATATCAAACACTTTGTATAGATATGTGAACAAAACTTGAGTACAAAATATTACAAACCCTACAATACCACGCCATTGATAATTACTGTCTCTTTGTCTTGGAATCAAGATAATATATAGGAAGTACTTTAATTGAGCTAACAGGGGTGAGGAAGGGACGATCTGCTACCCATCTTCAACTTGTTTAAAGTAGGTTGGTATGCCCTCCCCTTCCCATTCCCCATTGAGCTAGTACCACAATTCACATATTCAACACATACTGAAATGCTCCGTGTATAAAAACATTGATAAGCAATCTTCAAAAAAAACATTCATTACATCAGTGAGTACATTCATTTTTAAAGATATGGGGCATTATTGGCTACACATATACTTCAGTGACCCCATAACGTCCCCAGACACAATGTCTCGAGACCGGACTTTGACCCCAATTTACATATTCAACACATACTTTGGCTTTGCTACGAATAAAATTATGACAATCAAGGTGATTTTTAAGAAGTGGAGCATCAATGGCTACACATATAAGTCTGTGCCCCCTTTGTCCCCAGACTTCTACCACAATTAACATGTTCACCATACAATGACATGTTCTGTGCTGTGAATAAAAGTATGACTACATGTAGTAAGGTGATCTTCAAAACCATTCATAACATCAGTGAATACATTCATTTTTAAAGAAGTGGAGCTTTAATGGTTACACATGTATACTTCAGTGCCCCTGCAGACTGAACTTCGACTACAATTTACATATTTAACACAAATTGACATGTTCTGTGGTGTGAATAAAAAATATAAATACAATTTGATCAGCTCCAAATTGGCAAAGCCTCCTTTAAAGCAGCGAATGAATACAGAAAGACACAGGCGCACATGAAGGCAACAAAAGTGCTGTGCATCATATGTGTGGCTTTAATTGATCGCGTGGGCTTGGATTACTTTTACATGCGGAGAGATATTTCTCGCCAATTTGGAACTGATTAACTATAGTAAGGTGATGTTGGAAACCATTTATCATCAAGTAAGCATAGGGGATTTTATTAGTGGTGTGAATCCTGTAGATATGATGCTAACTATCTGTTTAACCTGACACATTTATTCTTAGGGAGCACATCAAAACTTGACCGCCCGGCAACCGCCGGTTCCGTGCAGTTCCGTGAGGTTGCAGCCGGTTTCTATTGTTCTAAACAATGATATGCGGTCCAACCGGGCGGAACCGCCTGTTGCCGCGCGGTCGAGTTTTGATTTGCTCCCTTACTTGAAATCAATTACATGTAATACAGACAAATAATCAAGTTATTCTGGTGTTGTCGGTGTGCGATGTGATAATTTCTAAATTCAATTTGACATCAATTTTTAATCGACAGAATGCACGATTCCTATTAGACTTTACTGATCTACATCAACACTGAGGGTAGGTAGGTGGGTAGGTTGGAGGGTGGGAGACAAAATCTCCAAATTTGAGTACAAAGAAGATTCTTTGAGCAATTCCAACATTCTTAGTAGGCCAGAAGCAAACAATTCCGACATTCTTATAGTAGGCCAGCAGAAAACAATTCCTACATTCTTAGTAGGCCAGCAGCAAACAATTCTAACACCTAATGGCAGAGCGAACAAATCCCTTATTAGGGGCAATCCATTTGAATGGCTCTTATCAGAGCCACCTGTTTATTCTAGGGCTCTTACTAATACATCATCTAGTAATGAGTAATCCACATGATGATTCTCTCTGGGATTCTCTATAGAGAGTATGCAATGCTATGTCACTATCAGCGTGTTTTTACTGAAGAAAAAAAGCAGGCATATGACTGCTAACGGATTAAAAGACAACAGATTTTAATCCGTTAGCAGTCATATGCCTGCTTTTTTTCTTCAGTAAAAACACGCTGAAAGTCCTCATTTGAACTGTGCCTCCAAGATGGATTCCACGGAACAATATGATTTGGTCAGTTCAGAGCACATGGAGCGGGAAGTTTAATTGTCAATCCGAATACGTGACTAGTCTATACCTACGTAATGGCTGCCCAATCTATTGTTATACCGTTCCGGTTGGTTCATTGCATACACTCTATAGAGGCTCAGCCTCCCTGCATGGCATAATAGTTTCCCGGAATCATGGCGAACTACTGAACTGTACTAAATGGACTGTAACTCGCCATTATTCTGGTAAGTGATGAATGGTTGATTCCTTTCTGTAAGGCGATCAATGAATACATGCAAGGTCTCCATTGACAAAGGACATTCAATATATTTTACTCTGAATCTTAATTTGGTCCAAAACATTACCTAATGGTTCTCAGAATCTATGCTACTTTGTATTGAATTTTTCTGGAGACAAAACTTTCCCCATAAGGGGGGAAATAATACTGTAATAACGAGGTTGGATAATTTTAATCACTAAATTTGGTGACTTGAATCTAGAAGAAGTGTCACAAGATTTGCAATATTATTTGTACCGGACATAGTAACGGTTGTGTGCACTCTTGTAAAAACTATATGGAGATTTTTATAAACCAGCTTTTACTGACCAATAATACCACTTCAGTGCCCTTTTTACAACTATGGACGGAAACAAAAGTAATACTATAATAAATATATTTGGTATTGGAAGGACGCTATACAGAATTGGAGATTACAAATTGAAACATGTACTTATGCAGAGTCCACACACCACGAAATAAATAATGAAGCAGCCCACGAAATGCCTGTTGAATTTGGCGAGATGACACAAGTGAACGATTATGGAAATGGTCCAAATGTTTTGGCTAACATTTTGATCGGATATTATTAAATGAAGATTATCAAACAATATCAGTGCAAACAAAATTTCTTTTGACCAATTTTGTATGATTGTTAGAGTCATTTTAGAGATTTCAATAACTGATAAGAATTACTTAAACCTGGGCTAGGCATAAACATGCGCATCTTTGAGGGCGCATATCTCGAAAATGTTGCCTTGACCTTACCCTTTCCTCTTCGTTTGCAGAAATGCTAAGACCATGATCTTCGAGAAAATTGCATTTAAGTATGGGTCATTTTACACAGTAGGCAATGGGGATTTATTTAGTGGTGTGGATCCTGCACCATAGTTAATCAAATAAATCAAATAGGTCTCATATACGCAATACAGAATAATAATGTGCATTAGGGCAGCAATTGTTTTACATTGGAATTCCATTGTAAACGATAACTGGTGCTTCGATCATCACTTGTATCGGCTATTTATATGACTAGAGTACTATAATTATTACATACACCACCATGCAGTACAGTACTGAAAATGAACTATTAGGAATGAATTAAGTGGACATTTTGACACTACTGTACATAAATTTTCACTCATGACCGTAACTAATGCATACAATCAAAAATGTACAATTAATATAGGCCTATCCTTCTTAAGCATTACAGTTCAATATAGAGGAACACAAATCATGAACTTATCATTATCTGCAATTGTCTAATTGGCAAAATGTTGGAAATTGAAGCTTTGATAGTAACACAATCATACAAAATTAATACACCAATAGTACATGAATCATATTTTGTTCAGTGCTCTTCTATAATGACAATAAGTAGTAGACTTTCTGCAGTGTAACAAAATTCATAAGTTATATGTAACTGTTTTAGACATCAATATGTTTAATTGTACCTCTTCAACACATCACTTTATCACCTCCTTAGCATGACCTAATTAATAGGCGATGGGGGGGGGGGGAACACCTGTTCTCTCAAGTAGGGTCAGTTGGTTAGGCATTTTCATAAATTTTCCAAACATTTCAACATTTTGGGCCAGTTTTAGAACAGGGTTTTTTCTGTTGCCTTATATTATTACTGTTGAATGTATCGCTGCAAATATAATTCAGATTCTACATCCAAACCCTTCCCTAAGGGCACAAAAGGGCTACCCTGAAAGAGCCCTAATATTTTAATATGAGGGCTCCTTCAGGGTAGCCCTTAACTAGACAAATACTAATTTGACTTTCATTATCAGCTTCATTTTTTTTTAAATTTCTGAGGCATGTACGTCAAGGCCATTGAACAAAGAGTATCAAGGCTTCTTCTGGTAAAGAATGCTTAAAGTTCTGGGACAACAGCGCCAAGTTGACGCATACTCAGATATTGTCCCCTGACTAGCTTTGAGTCATTATAAAATAGAACTATTTTTATATGTCCACAATAGGCATTGAATTAGAGATATCCTACATTGAGTCCTTGTAGGAACTGTATTAGAATGGCCATACCTTGCTTGACACAAGACAGGTTACTCAGTAGTCAGTATTAGACCCCATTAAGGCAAAACATGTGTTATGTTGCCCTCAAGCGCCAAAAATGTTGAGGGGGTCAGTCGGTCGATGACCATGGTTCATGTCAAGACAAATTGGTAAATGTCAAGTTTACTAATGTTTCTAGTGTGATAATAGTTTTAAAAATATTTATTCAAGTACCCTTACTCATTTCAAGCATAAAAAAAGGAATATTTTAACAATTTGGGTAAAACTTAAATCTTTAAAGAAATTGTGATTTTAGGGCCGGTCGCTGAGGGCAACATAACAATTTTTGCCTAAGCACTGAACTAGAGACGGGTTTCTATATAGCTTGACTCGCCATAAGTACTATACCAGGCTGATCTTGAGCCCCCGCAAGCCAGAAGCTTAACCTACATCAAAACGCTATTACGCTTGACTCTTTAACAGGCACTAAACATGACAAGTTTTTAAACCAAGTATATATTATCCATAATGGCACTTTTCCAGATTGGCACCTAAGCTTTAATCTCCAATTGGCACCAAGTCTGACTGGTGGCTCTCAACCCTTTGCAGTAGTTGCGAGGCGACGGGGCAGAATTCCGAGCGCCAATATGACCTCATGAATTCCTGCGTTTCTTCGTCCCACTCAGCATTCTCTGGAATCTCAAGTGCGGTTTCCTCATCTGAAATATAGAGCAAAGACAAAATTAATATATATTACCTAACCTACCCTGGAGATTAAACCAAAACCAATATTTTATTAACCCTAACTCTACCCCCCACTTTTTTCAGAATTTTTTCTTCAACGCGGAAAAATCGACCAAAATATCCCCCCGATCCCCCCGGGATTTGATCCAGGGACCTCTCGCACCAGAGGCGAGGGATTCCACACTTCACCACGGCTGTCAAGCACAGCCTGGGCAGTGTATTGCCCAGACTGTATGGAGTGGGTCCATTTTTTCATCAAAAAACTTCCACGCCGGGTGGTACCAACGTGCCCAGTCGTGGTATTTTGGGGTATATGGTAGTGTTAGGGTTATATTAACAAAACTTAGACATTTTTTGAAGAAAAAAAAAAATCACAAAATTGCTTGTTATATTAACCCTATCTCTACCCCCACTTTTTTCAGAATTTTTTCTTCAACGCGGAAAATCGACCAAAATATCCCCCCGATCCCCCGGGATTTGATCCAGGGACCTCTCGCACCAGAGGCGAGGGATTCCACACTTCACCACGGCTGTCAAGCACAGTCTGGGCAGTGTATTGCCCAGACTGTATGGAGTGGGTCCATTTTTTCATCAAAAAACTTCCATGCCAAGTGGTACCAACGTGCCCAGTCGTGGTATTTTGGGGTATATGGTAGTGTTAGGGTTAATATGCTCAATGTTAGAGGTCAAGTCCCGGGGTATCAAGCGTGTCCAAAAAATCATGTAATTGGGGTAGTTTTGTTAAGCCGGGGCATGTTACTTACTTAACGTGAATAAGATACCAAGATAATCAAAAATAAGAAAAAGGGTATACTTTTCATACAATTGGTTAAAATATTTAGGGTCCTTATTTGCTACAGAAGGATTATAAATAGCAATGATACATTGGCGGGATATATTTCTCAATTTGCATCCATCACATATAGATCAGCTCCGCCTTTTTTTCATAATACTTCTAAGGAAGATTTGAAATGTATCATACTCTGTAAGAGGTTTAACCAATACAAATTACTTGCTTTAGGGTATCAAAATAAGTTGACTACTTGTTTAGGGTATCAAAATAAGTTGACTACTTGTTTAGGGTATCAACATATTTCGAGTACTTGTTTAGGGCTCAGGGTACGTAAAATACTTTCCATATGTGACTGTCCATAACGAATTCAGTGTAAAGTCACCATTTTTCAAAATGGAAATCTTAAACTAAAATCTACTTTAAATAAGCTTGAAAATGATATATGATAATTAATGTAGTTATTGTTTTGTAAATAAACACTTAAATAATCAAAAATCCTCTTGAAAATCCTTTTGTTTTGTATTGAATTTTCTTGAGTTTATTAAGTCACATCTCTGAAAAGGCCCTGGCAACTTTACACTGGGTTTTTGGTGGATGGTCACATATTTGCCTAGGGGTTCTTGATCACATTAACACAATAATAGGGTACTTTGGAGGAGTCTGATGATACCCCTTGTAATGACTTGAGCAAACCATGGGTCAAGTTTAAAACATGTTGGATTCAATTATATTGAAAATAAGTTGATGATAATTTCTATGATAACTTCTATCAGTCATTGTTGTGCTGTAAGAGAACTTTCAGCGTCATCGCTACACTAATGCTAAAAGGGAGTCATGTTGACCTGAAAGCTTCATTGTTTCACAACAATGGGAAAAGGTACGGTATAGATAGGGTGAGCAATGTTTATCAACAATAAGCAACGGTCGAAGGGACTTGACTGATCGGTACATGCTTGAGGGAACACCACCCACTATGCCTTATTGCCCTTTATAATATGCTTGGCGTGAGTTTTAAAAGCACAGGTCCAAAACAAACAGGATGCGCGCACACACCGCCAAACAAAGAACAATGGCAACTGCTGACCAAATGCCCAGCATGATGTCACATGTCACCCCATCTATACAGTTTTATTATTTTGAATGAGTGTGACAAATCTGTATTGCATTGGCATTGTGCTAATCTCTACCATTCCCTGGATTGTGATTCTGATGCATCTTTGTTCCTCCATGTGGTCATATCATTTGAGCTGCTAAATTACTCAAATATATGTGATGCAGCACATAAAACTTTGACTTTGCAGGTGAAATCCATTTTGAGTTTATTATGCGTGCTCTCAGACCATTTTCTAAGCTTTAACATGACACCAAATGTATCCAAATTGATCAAGGCATTCACATTTTACAAGTGAAAATGACTCCTAAATTCATATTATTTTCTTTATTTTTTTCTGTCTGTTTTCATCTATCTTGAAAAACACAAAGCTGCAAAGTCACTCCTTTTGATGTGCTGCGTCACAAAAGGACAAACTTGCCTGAACCAAAAGCGAAAAATCAAAAATAGCGGGGAAAATTAGCTCTGAATCACTCATTTTGAATGTTTGACGCCCAAACATTGCAGCATGATGATATATGACGTTCAATGTGTCAGTCAGTAGGGAGGTCACGCTGCATGTCATATTTTGTTATACGCAAGGAAACAATGGAGTATCAGTGACTGCAATATTTGCTAGATATAGCTTCATAAAATGGTCTATTTGGGCATCTCAAAAACTGAGAAACGTGCTAAAAATCAGGTAGAATTTTAGAGAAGGGTCAATAACATCTGCAGATTGGTAAAATGTATAGTATTAAACACGTTTTGTGACCAAATTTATGTCGTAAAATGTTGGAAAATTCACGTTTTGAAAATCTGTGGTCTTCGAAATTACAGGAATCCTAACTCATTCTAAACCTCACCAAATCATGAAATGAACCCTCGTCTACAAAAAATTCCGTGTGCGTATTGCTCTATCTGCTTGGAGATAGCGAAGACCACGGAAACTTCATAGCTTCATACCACGGAATGAAATCCGCCATTAGGCGCCATAGACATTACATGGCGAACATCGTACAGATTTGCACTACAGTCCTCTGTGTAGGGAGTTTTGACAATAGCAAGTCGTTCGACTATTGTGTTTGTGCATGTTTGTGACTACTGACCCCGTTTAACAATCTTCATAGCTTTCATATAGGGCTTGGGTGACCTAACTATTGACTGGTGTATGATACAATAGTTCTATGAGATCATCAAAACAAATTAATGCATGGTTTCCATCGAAACCAGTGAAATTGGGTATTCATCAAAATGGCTCCTGCCATGGGAACGGTCAACATTTGCTATTAAAGTAACGCATCGATAAGCACCTTTTTTCTTTAAAGCAGTGTCAAGAAACGAATCCTGTGTGCCGATTCTCGTTGGAATATTGCTATTAGTTTATTCAAAAAATGATAGTCGCCTAGAGAAACAAAAACAATAATAATACTCTCGCTTTAACTTGCAATAAATAGCGGAGTATGATAAACAAATGAATAAACAAACACAAAAACCTAATGGTAAGACACATATTCCACATTTAAATTTATTTGTTCTTTCTATTCAAATGATAGTCAGGTAGTTAAAAATGTCAAATAATAAATAAATAATAAAAATACTTATATAGCGCATAAAGTAACGGCATCAAAGCACTGTACAACCCAGAGACTACACAATTATACACACTACACACAATACATACATGTATACTACATGTACCACATAATATAAGAGACATTGTAAAACAGGACAACCTATATTAATGCTCCAATGCTCCAATGACGGAACTTTGAAGAACAGTATCCTTTGGCATTTTTAAAATGTTAGAGGTTCTGTGTTTTAAGAAGTAGTTAAAATTCTTTAAACATTTAAATCAGAAGAAAACAAGCTTTCATATAATTTGTTAGGATAAAGTTTTCTTAGTGCTTATAGGCGTAATTATAGTGTGACTTTGTCTGTTTGCAATTGATAAATCCATCATCATTTGTTATTTTGTGTTGATTAAAATGAAATTTAAGTATCTGGAAGAGGAAGTAGTTTTTGTCTTGAGTGTGTGGAGTTCCTAGTTGCCATTTTTACTCACACGGCTGTTTCATCAATCATAATGTATATGTTCTCATTAACATTGCCTTTACGGTCTAAACAACTAAACAAAGAATTGCCAATGATGGTGTACAGGAACGGATTGAGAGCGGAATTTATCGGGAGCACAAAACCAATTATCCACGCAAATACTTCGGGAGAAACCTCCACTGTTTCCTTCTGCACCAAGATCCCGATCACAACAATTGGCAACCAGCAAAGCAGATCGGTTAACGTGATCAGTCCCATTTTGAAAGCCATTTTCAGACCTGTTTTTAATCGGGACATGTTGGATCTTCGTATTTGAATGAATAAACTGATGTAACATACAGCAATGGTGGCGCAACAGAAGAAATTGACTCCTAGAAATATGACAATTGAATATCTAGGGCTTAGATGGCTACCAACTTTGTCATTTATATGGAGTGGTATAAATTCATCATCTCTATCAATGTTGTCATAGGAAATTGTCATATTGCCTAATGTTTCCCGGGTTAATAATCTTCTTGCCAGTGGTAACCCTATACATACTTCAGAGAATTGATAAAGATGGTGATCTTTTTCCAACCCGATTCCTAATGCACTTAAAACAAGTGCCAGCATCCACACCAATATTGTAACAAGTATTTTTGACCTTGTTGTTAAAAACAGTTTCCGACTCACAACAGTATTTCTAAAGGCCCAAAATCTGTCAATACCAATCAAAAGAATAAAGAATAGGGATGCTTCACTTGAAAGTATTGATAGGAAACCTGATAGTTTACACAATGCATGACTCCTCCAATGATCAGCTTCAAAAGGAAAATGATGTTTAAAGTACTGATCAGCTGATGCAATTATTAGCATATACACTCCCATAAGAAAATCAGCAGCGGCAAGGTTGGTTATAAATAGAATTTGTTTCTGGTAATCGGTTTGTTCTTTTCCCCTGGTTAGTTTCTTGCAACCCCTTACAAGAACATATCCATTAGCAATCAACGCAAATACACCAATTATCCACATGGAATACTTGATCAGTGTATTTGGTAGGAGCTCATTACATGTCATGTATTCTGATTTTGGTTCTGTTGATATGCATCGAGGTCCTGATGATGAGTTTATAAAACAGCATGATGCTGGAGTGTCTACTGTTATAGTAGTAGTATTTGTAAGTCCAGCAAAAGATGTGGATGTTATTTTTGAAAGTGGATTATATTGAAGGTTAATATACTTCATATTTGTTTGATTTTCAAATGCATATGGTTGAATAACACTTATTTGGTTACGTCGGAGCATAAGTGCCACAAGCTTATGTAACCCAGAGAAGGAGGCATCAATATTGGATATTTTGTTGTTATATAAACTCAGAACTTGCAATTTATCACAGTCCCTAAGACTAATCAAAGCAGAGGTCATCAACATGTTGTTGCCTAAAAGGAGAGCAGTTAAATTCATCAGATCATTAAATACACCCTTTTTTAATAATGTTAGTTTGTTATCAGTCAAATGTAACCGAGATAAGTTTATCAATCCTTGAAATATATCTTCATGCAGATTGATTAATTGGTTATCACCCAAGTGCAGGTATTTTAATTGCCTAAGACTCCTAAAGAGACCAGGTTGCAATGCTGTTAGGTTGTTAGTATGCAGCCATAACTCATACAGGTTGACTAACCCTTGAAACATATCTGCATGGAGATTGGATATATGGTTACCATTCAATACTAGCTGTGTTAATTGCCTGAGATTCCTAAATATAGCTGGTTGCAATGTTGTTAGGTTGTTATTCTGCAGCCATAATACAGATAAGTTGTCTAACCCTTGAAATGTATTAACAGAGAGCAAGGATAACTGATTATCATACAAATACAGTTGTTTTAGTTGTCCAAGATCTCCAAAGATACCAGGTCCTAATGTTGTTAGTCTGTTAGTATTCAGAGATAGCACAGATAAAGTATGCAATCCTTGAAACTGATCAACATGGAGAAACGTCAACTGATTTTCATCCAAACCTAAATTTTGCAACTGAGCACAATCCCAGAATGCACCTGGTGCCAGTGTTTTCAACATATTACCATCTAGTGATAAGTCCAGCAAGTTAACTAACCCTTGGAAGAGAAATTCATTGAGATGAGATAATGTATTACTGGCCAGATTGAGATGTGTCAATTGAACCAAATTTTGGAATACCCTGGAATTTGTAGTATCTTGTAGTTTGGCAATTTGATTCTCTTGCAACGATAAATGTGTCATATTCTTGAGGTTCTTAAACGTATCTATACCTAAATTAACAATTCTATTTTCAGAAAGGTCAAGGACATACAAATACTTCATATCATGAAATACACTTTGCTCTAGTTGAACTAGAAAGTTATCTGATAAGGATAAAGCTTGAAGTGTCTTTAAATTTGAGAATATTGCTGGTTCAATATGTGAAATTTCATTTCCTGATAAATACAGTACTTCCATGTTATAAAGACCTTCAAATATACCAACAGTTAAGACTGATAACATATTATTGTTAAGAAACAATTGTTTAAGGCTACTCAGGCCAGAGAATGAACTAGGGTTTATATACAGCAGTTTATTATCAGAGAGGTCTAGTACTTGTAGCTGAGATAACCCCTCAAAGTTTCCTTGATGAAGATTGGAGATGAGGTTGTTGTCCAACAGTAGAATATGGATGTTGGCGAGGTTTCTGAAGCTTCCCTGGCTAACATGAACCAGTTGTCTTGCACTACCATCAAGCGCAGATGTGTTCACTTGGAATTCAGTTGACAATGTTTCATAGATGAGAAGTGTTTTCTCCAGTTGTCTGCCATCCAAACAGTCTGTTACAAATTGGTTGAAATTCAAACTACAGTTACACCCACCCTGACATTCAGGATATTCAGCAACATGTATACTGTCATTTTGCAACAGACCAAACTCTTGTATTTCTGATGTGCTGTAACTTGATTCAGGAAATGTTGGCCTCAAGGATGGATGGAGGATAGTCAGATCTTGGTATCGTTCAAAGCGCAGATGAGCCACATTGTATACATTAGTATATCTTTCAACTTGTCCACATGTCTTCATCAGACCGATGTCATGTGCAACAGTCTTATATGGATTGCAATCAAATGGATCCAATCCATTCTGCGAATCACTGGTATCCCTAGTTCTGACAGCGAGTAGTTGGATTGTGGATCCTACATTGGTATTTATTTCCAGATTCGCGACGTTGATCTTTATAATACAGGATCTTGGACTTGGACCCATGACTGCTATGATGTCATTCCAACACTTCCTGTCAGTTGAGTTAGACTGCACATATAAATAGTTATAAACAGACCAGTCGAACTGTGTGTGCAACACACTCATTTGGATTTCAAAGCCAGGTTGGGCATAGACATGGAAACTGCATTCTTGATTTTCAAATGTACGAAGCGTTGCAGGAAGAATCAGGTTTCTTGCTAGTGATACATGTCCATTGGGGCAGTGATTGGCTTTGTCCAGGGAACTCTTGCTTCCATTTTCAATGTCCGAATCCAAATTATGAGAATCTGACAGATTGCCTACTTCTACTTTTGTTGAGTTGTCAGTCATGGTTCCCTCTGAAGCCTTGGTTTCATTAGTTGAAGAGTCTATATATGGTGAGCCAGACACACCTATAGACTTTGTTTCATTATGTGAAGAGTTGGTACATCTGGAGTCAAACATGTTAGGCAATGTGGCATTGGTTCCATTATGTGAAGAGTCGGTTTGTCCTGAATAAGATGCATTAGATACTGAATCCTTGGTTCTATTATAAGATGTGGCCACACATCCAGAGTCAGACACATTAGCCACTACTGTAGCTTTGCTTCCATTATGCCTAGAGCCTAGTAACCTAGACACATTTGCTGTAGCCTCAGTTCCGTTAAATGAAGAATTTGTATATTGTGAGCTGGACTCAGCAGCCACTTGACTAGCATCATTCACACTTTCAATTTCTGTATGTTGAAAGTCAGAGTCATTATCCATACCCGTGTTCCTATCTAGTCTATTCGTATTCACATTTGACACTGAGTGTGCAGTTACATTGCCTGAGATCACATAGATTAGTACACAGAGTGACGTGAGGATCCATATATTAGACACATGTTTAGCCTCCATAGTGGCTGTACAGATAATTTGGCTGAATCTTTATGCAACACAACTTATGCATTATATTAGAAGTATATAAAGGTATATTTCTGAGTCATAGTTTTAAAATAGGAAAGGGGATTTTTGCTGACACATACACACATTCCCCGACTTGACTAATTTCTATGCATTCTTTGTGTTCTTTCCAATTTGATTGCACGCATAGCTAACCTAAACTTATATAGATCATACCTATGTTAACTACATTTGATCAAAACAATTTCTGAACACGGGAATGTTAACACTTTTCACGCGGCTATTAGTTTTCCCATACAAAACAAATACTTTTAGTCTATCGGGAGCTAACTTTTTATTAAATCAAATAAGCTTAGGCATACATTTTTTTGTTCAGTACAGTACAGGGTGTCTCAGAAAAAATTACAATGCACCTTTAGAAGGTTGTAACTTTCTGAATAAGTGTCAGAATAGAATAACTCAAACAAGAAAAATAAAGGCAAACTAGTTTGCTATACTTTAAAGAACTACGTAACATTAGTCTGGGAACACTTCCATCCAAGTTTGCTCATATTGAGTGATTCAGACAGCACATACATGAAATCAATACTTCTCTACAAAATGACATGGATTAACGTGTTTTTGTGATTCTAGATTTTATTTCACACCAAATAATATGCCAGATGAGACCAAAGTTTAAAACAAAATATAAAATAAAAGTTGTCTAGATTATTTTCACATTTTATACTTAAGAACAGTAAAATTTAAAATTTGTAGGATAAGTTCAATCTTTTTATAACAATTGGAAACAAAATTATAGTAATTTTAATAAATATGAACATAGTCGTTATTAAACCAAGTTCAATATCTAATAACATCGCGCATACAACTTATCAAGCTGCTAGTCTTCATATTTGCAACTTGAAGGCTGAAATCATGTATATTATAAAATTATCGCAAATTTTTGCGCATTTTTTTTTGCACAAATTATTAGTATCGCAGTTGAAAACAAAATAAATGTTTTGTTTACATTAAAAGAGTATGGTCATATCACTCTCCTTACAATGAATTGTATTGTTTTTGGTTTTCTTGGTGTTATGAGTGTTATGATTGATTATTCAGTATTCTTAGATCACAAATTGAACTTTTTTAACATAGTATTATACAGTGCTGGCTAATTGAACATTAATGAGTAATTAACCAGCCCCGCAAGTGAAAATCTGTCAAAATATGCAAACTTGGATGGAAGTGTTCCGTGACTTCTCTTACGTAATCACAGATATCTCCATAATTACTTAACAAAATTAAACGCTGTTTTCTTCCAATTGTAGAAAACTGATTTGGCCTCATTTTACCGTTTGAATTGTAAAATTCAGATACTTAATTAGGAATTTATGATCGCCTAATGGTGCGTTGTAATTTTTTGAGACACCCTGTAGTAGTAAAAACCATAGTAAAGTCCGTCACATGAGAGCACAAAAATCGCTCGGAAAACTAACTGCGTAGTTCATGGAACTAAGAATGTTCTGCATTTTTCGGTAGACTAAAATATTTTTAATAACATTTGCGAGTATATCAAACCTAAAATTTGCACCTTAAGATGAAATCTGCACTGAAAGTATGAACAACCTTTCGCAAATAATCCTACAAATCAACCACCAACCAAGTGTAGTGTGGTATGAAAATCCCTGCATGAATAGCAGCACCGCCCTAGCTACCACTCTACTAGATTTAAGAATATTCAGCTCTTGTGATTGTGAAACATTTATTTTAAATATTCATTTATTTACAGCCATTTCTCTGAATATAATCTATGTGGATTAAAAGTCCAATAGTATTCCCAGCCATGAACGATCACCGGGACGATCACAGATGATCATACGAGTCGATGATACGATTGCCAGAAAGTAACTTTCCCTTTATACATTCATTGAAAATCAATTGAGAAGTAAATTTGCTTTGTGCAAGTCGCTACATCTTGGCTAGGGGAAATCCCACAATCATGACAATCATGCCATCGGCAGCACTACATATAAAACACAATTAGGATTGGTTTTTCGCTGATAAAATGAGTATGTTTGTGCTAAAACTCACAGCTGTTGTGAAGAGATTTAAACTACACAGTACACACTTTACTCAGATTTTAAACAATATCCAGCGTAGCAGCATTGCCAAATCAAATTTTTTGGTTTGGACAAAATATCAGCACTCGTTTGTTTATTTTTCAGCATTTACTGGGCGCTATGGCAGAAGGACAGAGGGGTAAATATCGCCCAGCGCCCGCTTATCTTAAGCCTTGTGTGTCACATGTTACATACTACTGTACATGTATTATAATAATCAAGGGTTTGGAGCCACAAAGACATATCTACAATGGCTGCCATGTGTAAGATTGCATTTTCACACGGGTGCACCTTAGGCTGGGTTCACATAGGAGATACGGTATACGGTATACGCTATTCGCTATACGCTATTCGTCATATTCTGGCAAGAACTTGTTTAGGGGTCAAAATTTGCAAGGAAAGCGCGCTAAAAAATTGTTTAGGGGGTAATTTTGCTTGCAGGGTAAAACTTGTTTAGGGGGTGTCTGGAAAAAATTTGGTCACGCATGTGTACACCATTATGTTTGACTGCCCCCCCCCCCCCCCCCGGGCCGTCATACTGGGCCAAAAATTCAAATGGCACACCAAATTGTTCGGCTGAGCACAAGGATTCCGAAAAAAGTATAGTACAAAGGCGTTCTATTGTCCTATTGTTCTAACTTGCCCTATTATACGCAATAAATTGTTTATAAATCGTGATAGGGGAAATTCGGAACGCCTGTACACACGAATTGCAGACCGCCACATCCAAACAGGACGGTATACGGTGCACGAAAATCGAACACGCACGATTCCCGGTATACTATACTAACTACACTATACGCAGGTATACGGCCTTTTCGAATAGTGCCGTCTTATGTGACCCAGTATTATGAAATTACATTGTTTCGATTTAAGCTATACGCGTATAGTATCACTAGGACTATTGAGTAATGGTGACTCGCTAGCATCTAGTGGGGTTCGCCCAAACAGCATGAAAAACCGATAAGCTGTGGATAATGCACATTATCAGAGTAAAATTGTGTGGATATGCAATAAAGAGTTGATATGTTGATCATAATGCATGCATCATCAAAATAGATAGTGGTAGGCCTTGATTAAACCTGTAGAATTACACGTGCGCATGATGGTACATAAGTATAGATTAAGCTACGTCGGATAAAATAGCCTGACTAGTTTCGGATCTTCTGATAGTTAGAGTGAGATCCTCATCAGAGGCGGTAGAGGAAATAGATATTTAACAGATAGAGCAATGACATGACTAATTTGTCGTTTAAAAGCAGGCAAAGCATCAACATTATATTGGATATAGGCCTACTGATGTAGGCATAATGTTGCATGCTGCTTAGCTTTCAAATTATGATGTTATCTAAATGAATGCTCGGACTGATGTGAATGATATCTATAGACTATCTACAAGATAGCCAGCATGTTGTCACGTGGTGCGTGCGTGGCTTTTATATTAGGCCGTGGCAACAGAGAATTCCAGTTACAACTGGTATGACGACGCATAAACAAATCGTTATTGTATTGTATTGCTTGAGTGGTCAAGTGCAAACCGGTCTATGTGATTGTTTGTCATATCCGTCTTCAGACTAGTTAGGTATAGAAATCTGAATGACGAAATATCAAGTAATCATGGGTGGGTAAAGACCGTTGGTAAATAAAGTTAAATAACTGACGTAAAACAAGCAATTGTTCGTATTGATGTTTATACAGAACAAGATATTATGATGTATTTGCGTAGACTTCGAGTTGAAGTTGTTATGATATGAATTCAATAAGCATATTGATAAAATGCCGTGACTTTACGCAGGTTATCTGCAGATAGTATGTCAAAACCAACATTACGTAACTATAACCAGGCAAATGGATATAGGCCATCCTTTACAATGTAATATAATAATAAACAATATTATTTATGATATAGATATGGATAGGCCTTGGTAGAATGCCGTGGTTAAATAGTCTTAAAATATTGAATATGTTGATGATATTCAGCTGTTAGGTTTATGACGAGGAGGGACTCGAAGCAATCTGTTTTATGTAGTAAATTGCCGATATCAGTAATTCTACACTGGTAGGCCCCAGTTTATGATAGTGTAGTATCTATGATGATGATGATGCATTATCGGGTTATAATTGAACTTCTAGATCAATAAATAATAATAACATATCGGTAGGCATTGCATGGGTATAGTAATTAGTAAATATGGCTGATAATGTAGTATAGTATCACTAGGACTATTGAGTAATGGTGACTCGCTAGCATCTAGTGGGGTTCGCCCAAACAGCATGAAAAACCGATAAGCTGTGGATAATGCACATTATCAGAGTAAAATTGTGTGGATATGCAATAAAGGGTTGATATGTTGATCATAATGCATGCATCATCAAAATAGATAGTGGTAAGCCTTGATTAAACCTGTAGAATTACACGTGCGCATGATGGTACATAAGTATAGATTAAGCTACGTCGGATAAAATAGCCTGACTAGTTTCGGATCTTCTGATAGTTAGAGTGAGATCCTCATCAGAGGCGGTAGAGGAAATAGATATTTAACAGATAGAGCAATGACATGACTAATTTGTCGTTTAAAAGCAGGCAAAGCATCAACATTATATTGGATATAGGCCTACTGATGTAGGCATAATGTTGCATGCTGCTTAGCTTTCAAATTATGATGTTATCTAAATGAATGCTCGGACTGATGTGAATGATATCTATAGACTATCTACAAGATAGCCAGCATGTTGTCACGTGGTGCGTGCGTGGCTTTTATATTAGGCCGTGGCAACAGAGAATTCCAGTTACAACTGGTATGACGACGCATAAACAAATCGTTATTGTATTGTATTGCTTGAGTGGTCAAGTGCAAAACGTGCACCGTATACCCGAATAGTATACTCCTATGTGAACTCAGCCTTATAGTTCTTGTGTGCACCAGTGTGTAACATCATTATGGCAGCCATTTATATCAGTCACTTTTCACACAACTAGGGTATCTCAACAAAAGATCATATCTGCAATAGCTGCTATGAGTTATATTTAGTTTACTGTACCCAATTGCTCAGCATATACTCAACTCTGTATATAACAAGTGGCAGCTCTTACAGGTATCTCAACAAAAATATCATATCTGCAATAGCTGCTATGAGTTATATTTAGTTTACTGTACCCAATTGCTCAGCATATACTCAACTCTGTATATAACAAGTGGCAGCTCTTACAGGTATCTCAACAAAAATATCATATCTGCAATAGCTGCTGTGAGTTATATTTAGTTTACTGTACCCAATTGCACAGCATATACTCAACTCTGTATATAACAAGTGGCAGCTCTTACAGGTATCTCAACAAAAAGATCATATCTGCAATAGCTGCTCCAAGTTATATTTAGTTTACTGTACCCAATTGCTCAGCATATACTCAACTCTGTATATAACAAGTGGCAGCTCTTACAGGTATCTCAACAAAAAGATCATATCTGCAATAGCTGCTCTGAGTTATATTTAGTTTACTGTACCCAATTGCTCAGCATATACTCAACTGTGTATATAACAAGTGGCAGCTCTTACAGGTATCTGAACAAAAAGACCATATCTGCAATAGCTGCTCCAAGTTATATTTAGTTTACTGTACCCAATTGCTCTGCATATACACAACTCTGTATATAACAAGTGGCAGCTCTTACAGGTATCTCAACATAAAGATCATATCTGCAATAGCTGCTCCAAGTTACATTTAGTTTACTGTACCCAATTGCTCAGCATATACTCAACTCTGTATATAACAAGTGGCAGCTCTTACAGGTATCTCAACAAAAATATCATATCTGCAATAGCTGCTATGAGTTATATTTAGTTTACTGTACCCAATTGCTCAGCATATACACAACTCTGTATAACAAGTGGCAGCTCTTACAGGTATCTCAACAAAAATATCATATCTGCAATAGCTGCTATGAGTTATATTTAGTTTACTGTACCCAATTGCTCAGCATATACTCAACTCTGTATAACAAGTGGCAGCTCTTACAGGTATCTCAACAAAAAGATCATATCTGCAATAGCTGCTATGAGTTATATTTAGTTTACTGTACCCAATTGCTCAGCATATACACAACTCTGTATAACAAGTGGCAGCTCTTACAGGTATCTCAACAAAAATATCATATCTGCAATAGCTGCTCCAAGTTATATTTAGTTTACTGTACCCAATTGCTCAGCATATACTCAACTGTGTATATAACAAGTGGCAGCTCTTACAGGTATCTCAACAAAAAGATCATATCTGCAATAGCTGCTCCGAGTTATATTTAGTTTACTGTACCCAATTGCTCAGCATATACTCAACTCTGTATATAACAAGTGGCAGCTCTTACAGGTATCTCAACAAAAATATCATATCTGCAATAGCTGCTGTGAGTTATATTTAGTTTACTGTACCCAATTGCTCAGCATATACTCAACTCTGTATATAACAAGTGGCAGCTATTACAGGTATCTCAACAAAAAGATCATATCTGCAATAGCTGCTCTGAGTTATATTTAGTTTACTGTACCCAATTGCTCAGCATATACTCAACTGTGTATATAACAAGTGGCAGCTCTTACAGGTATCTCAACAAAAAGATCATATCTGCAATAGCTGCTCCGAGTTATATTTAGTTTACTGTACCCAATTGCTCAGCATATACTCAACTCTGTATATAACAAGTGGCAGCTATTACAGGTATCTCAACAAAAAGATCATATCTGCAATAGCTGCTATGAGTTATATTTAGTTTACTGTACCCAATTGCTCAGCATATATACACAACTCTGTATAACAAGTGGCAGCTCTTACAGGTATCTCAACAAAAATATCATATCTGCAATAGCTGCTCCAAGTTATATTTAGTTTACTGTACCCAATTGCTCAGCATATACTCAAGGGTGCACACAACTATTACGCGCTATAGTGTGTTTCTATGGGAAATGTGCCTTAGGTAAACGGCGATATTTTAAGTTACCTTGCAACTACGTTTATAAAATTTTGGAATAGTAATTAACACCCATAGATCTAACTTAGGTCAAAAATTCAGGTTAGGTTGCCCTCTTAGATTTTTCAATATTTCCCTCTTTATACAGCGTAGTCATTTTGAACAAGAAATCACACCTTGTAGCGCGTTGTGTTCAATGTGTATCCTTCCGCCAATATTTGTAAATAAAACGTTAGATGTATACTTTTTTCACTCAAAATATTTCAGGTACAATTCAGTGAACAAATAGAGACCAAATTCAATCATCTTTGATGCCAAATAATGTCAATATGAATCATTCTTTCCGTTATTTAGGGACTAGCTGGGTGATGGCGATGGCCGGAAGCTTTGACGGTGACTCTAATAGTTGTGTGCACCCTCAACTCTGTATATAACAAGTGGCAGCTCTTACAGGTATCTCAACAAAAATAAACAAGTGGCAGCTATGACAGACAAGGCCTTGTAGCACTAAAGCCATCAATATATGAAACGGAAATGAATTATAAACTAAAAGTTCAGCACAAACATAAGTGAGAATCCAATCTGTTGCAAACAAATCTGTTCAATTGAAGTAATGTGTGCACGATTTCGTAAAGAAACAAGTTTCACACAACTTTTTCATTATATTAATAGTATAGCAGGTGATTATTTAGTCATATTTAAAAATAGTATGGTATAGAAAAGGGGATTTTTGCTGACAAATACATACATTCCCAGACTAATTTCTATGCTTTCTTTGTGTCCTTTTCAAGCTTTATTGCACATACTAACCTTTAACTAACCTTTGTCACTTGTTTGACAAAAGCCACTACCAACCCGCAATCCGAAAAGAACAATTCCAAATTCAATTCAATAGATGATAGTAATTATTAAATGGAAGCATGAAATGACTTTTATCGTAGGAAATCTTTGGGACCCAAGCTAAGCTAAAAACCATTGCGACTGAAGTAAACATTTTGTGATTGACAATCTTTATTCACTTAACTTAGGAAATTAAAAAAAATAAAAGCAGAAAATTGGTACAAGGACATGCATAACTGGAATAGTTCAATAGGATGACTGTTTAACACTTTCCACACGGCAGGCGTCTGCAGACGACAGTTCCAAAATGTCACAAAATGTTTCAAAAATGTTGGAATTATTGAATTTCATCATCATATTTGGAGAATCACTATAGGAAAAGCATTAAAATAGTACAAACATGCCTAGTATTGTATGGTTAAGTAATCCTAGATATAAACTTTGATTGGGAAAGGTTTCTGACAAAGCAGTTTAGTGTATGGTAACATTTATATAGCTGCGTGGATAGTGTTATAATTGGTTGGGAGTATGAACAAGATCACTAATAATGAGTCAACTTTTTTAAAATATTTTCCTGCATCGCATCGCTATTTGCACCTTGAAAATCATTAACCGCGATACAACTTTCAAAGGCTGGTGCAAAATTGTGATACAAGTTGCTATCGTGGGTCATTAAATTCAAGCATTCAACGTAAACACTGAATGCCACAAAAACATTTGAATATGTTCAAGTCTCCTATTGTTTGAGTCATTCTCGCTTCCATCTTATATAATTATGAATCAACCTGACAAATAACTATAAAGTTAAAACACTTGGTTTGCAATAAAACCAAGATATTAGACAGAAAACAGAAAGGTTTTAAGTGCAGTTATATTACATCTTTATTTATTGGCATTCAATATGCACAATAATGACGACATCATGTCACCAGGTGCAACCTTGTCTGCTTCAGAAAAAAATGAGATTTTGAGCAAATCCGACAGAGTTGTAAGCAAGCGTTCCTTTCTTTATTGGAAGTATTTTAAAAATATGAGGAAAAGAAAATGTATTTTCTTTTCATTTTCTTGATATACTTTACAAACTATTTTACTCTTTATCTCGTAATAAGTCTGGCTGACAGGAAGTAACTTTTTAACTTGACATGATTCATTTTATGTATACCTTAATATATTCCAAAAAATGTAAACAAATATAAACTAAAAATGTAATGCTATAGGCCTATGCACAAAACAATATATCAAAATTCATACTGAAATATACACACTACATATACCACATACTATAAGAGACATTGTAAAACAGGACAACCTAAAATGCTCCAATGCTCCAATGATGGAACTTTGAAGGACCGTATCCTTTGGAATTCTTAAAAATTTTACAGGTTCTGTGTTTTAAGAAGGAGTTCAAATTCTTTGAAACATTTAAAAGGTTCCGATTGCTGACCTGATTTTAAACTTGATGTTTTGTATGCCACATGAAGGGTCATCCATTAAATAGCCGTATTCCAAAGTTTGAGTTGTATAACTCTAATGGTTCTTATTTTAGAAGCACATGGTTACATGAAATTTGCCCATTGAGTAGTACACAAACTAGTCGGGTGGTTAACCATCTTTTGCAGTAATTCACCAAATGTTGGGCTATCATGTCTAAATAGAGCATACCTTGCACCTAAGATTTAACAGAAATAATAAGAAAAATATAGGTTTTCATTTGATATCAAATTATCTTGATGTGAGAAAAAAAGCTATAAAGTGATCGGAACATAAATCGGAACAAGTTTTCTTAGGGCTTATAGACGTAATTAGTGCGACTTTGTCTGTTTGCAATTGGTAGGTGAATCCCTCATCTATTGTTATTTTGTGTTGATTAAAATGAAATAAGTATCTGGAAGAGCTAGGAATTAGCTTTTGTCTTGAGTGTGTGGGGTGCCTGGTTGCCATTTATACTCACACGGCTGTTTCATCGATCATAATGTATATGTTCCCATTAACATTGCCTTTACGGTCTAAACAACTAAACAAAGAATTACCAATGATGGTGTACAGGAATGGATTGAGAGCAGAATTTATCGGAAGCACAAAACCAATTATCCATGCAAATACTTCAGGAGAAACCTCCACTGTTTCATTCTGCACCAAAATCCCGATCACAACAATTGGCAACCAGCAAAGCAAATCGGTCAATGTGATCAATCCCATTTTGAAAGCCATTTTCAGATCTGTTTTTAATCGGGACATGTTTGATCTTCGTATTTGAATGAATAAACTGATGTAACATACTGCAACAGTAACGCAGCAGAAAAAATTGACTCCAAGAAATAGGACGATTGAATATGTGGGGCTTAGAAGGCTACCAACTTTTTCATTTTTATTGATTGTTAAAACATCATCACTTTTGATATTGGAGAATGTAATATTGCCTAATGTTTCCCGGGTTAATAAGTTTCCGTTCGGTAAATATGTGGAATGGCTATCTTTTTCATTTATATAGAATGGTATGAAATCATAATATCCTAAGTCATTGTTGATTGTCACATTGCGTAATGTTTTCCTGGTTAATAACCTTCTGGCCAGTGGTAACCCTATACATACTTCAGAAAATTGATAAAGATGTTGATCATTTTGCAACCCGATTCCTAATGCACTGAAAACAAGTGCAAGCATCCACATTAATATTGTAACAAGTATTTTTGACCTTGTTGTCAAAAACAGTTTCCGACTCACTACAGTATTTCTAAAGGCCCAAAATCTGTCAATACCTATTAAAAGAATAAAGAATAGGGATGATTCGCTTGAAAGTATCGATAGAAAACCTGATAATTTACACAGTGCATGACTCCTCCAATGATCAGCTTCAAAAGGAAAATAGTGCTTAAAGTACTGATCAGCTGATGCGATTATTAGCATATACACTCCCATAAGAAAATCAGCAGCGGCAAGGTTAGTTATGAATAGAACTTGTTTCTGGTAATCGGTTTGTTCTTTTCCCCTGGTTAGTGTCTGGCAACCCCATACAAGAACATATCCATTAGCAATCAATGCAAATACACCAATTATCCACATGGAATACTTGATCAGTGTATTTGGTAGGAGCTCATTACAGGTCGTGTATTCTGATTTTGGTTCTATTGATATACATTGAGGTCCTGTTGAGTTTATAAAACAGCATGATGCTGGAGTGTCTACTGTTATAGTAGTAGTATTTGTAAGTCCAGTGAAAGACTTGGATGTTATTTTTGAAAGTGGATTATCTTGAAGGTCAATATACTTCATATTGGTTTGATTTTCAAATGCATATGGTTGAATTACACTTATTTGGTTGCTGTGCAGCTCAAGTGCCACAAGCTCATGTAATCCAGAGAAGGTCGAGGCACCAATATTTGATATTTTGTTGTCATATAAACTCAGAGCTTTCAATTTATCACAATCCGTAAAACTAATCAAAGCAGAGGTCATCAACATGTTGTTGCCTAAAAGGAGAGCAGTTAAACTCACCAGACCCTTATATATACCCTTTTTTAATGATGTTAGTTTGTTATTAAACAAATATAACTGAGATAAGTGAATCAATCCTTGAAATATATCTTCATGCAGATTGGTTAATTGGTTACCACCCAAGTGCAGGAATGTTAATTGCCTGAGATTCCTCAATAAACCTGGATGCAATATTGTTAGGTTGTTATTATGCAGCCGTAACATAGACAGGTAGACTAACCCTTGAAATATATCAACATGGAGATTGGATATCTGGTTATTAGCTAAGGTTAGCTGTGTTAATTGCCTGAGATCCCTGAATACACCTGGTTGCAATGCTGTTAGGTTGTTATAATCCAGCACTAACACAGACAGGTTGACTAACCCTTGAAATAGATCTACATGGAGATTGGATATCTGGTTATGAGCTAAGGTTAGCGTTGTTAATAGCCTGAGATCCCTGAATACACCTGATTGCAATGATGTTAGATTGTTATTATCCAGATATAACAATATAGACAGGTTGACTAACCCTTGAAATATATCAACATGGAGATTGGATATCTGGTTATCACGTAAGTATAGCAGTGTTAATTGCCTGAGATCCCTGAATAAACCTGGATGCAATGCTGTTAGGTTGTTATTATACAGCCATAACCCAGACAGGTTGACTAACCCTTGAAATGTATCTACATGGAGATTGGATATCTGGTTATGAGCTAAGGTTAGCGTTGTTAATAGCCTGAGATCCCTGAATACACCTGATTGCAATGCTGTTAGGTTGTTATAATCCAGCCATAACACAGACAGGTTGACTAACCCTTGAAATGTATCTACATGGAGATTGGATATCTGGTTATCATTCAAGTATAGCAGTGTTAATTGCCTGAGATCCCTGAATACACCTGGTTGCAATGCTGTTAGGTTGTTATCATGCAGCCGTAACACAGACAGGTTGACAAACCCTTGAAATATATCTACATGGAGATTGGATATCTGGTTATCATTCAAGGATAGCCATGTTAATTGCCTGAGATCCCTGAATAGACCTGGTTGCAATGCTGTTAGGTTGTTATTATGCAGCTTTAATACAGATAAGTTGTCTAACCCTTGAAATATATCAAGATAGAGATCGGATAACTGATTGTCATACAAAATCAATTCTTTTAGTTGTCCAAGATCATCAAATACACCAGGTCCTAATGTTGTTAATGTGGTAGTATTCAGATACAGCACAGATAAAGTATGCAATCCTTGAAACTGATCAACATGGAGACAGGTCAACTGATTGTTATTCAAATATAAATTTTGTAACAGAGCACAATCCCAAAATACAGCTGGTGCCAGTGTTTCTAGCACATTACCATTCAATGACAAGTCCAGCAAGTTAACCAACCCTTGGAAGAGAAATTCATTGAGATGAGATAATCTATTACTGGCCAGATTGAGATGTGTCAATTGTACTAGATTCTGGAATACACTGGAATTTGTTGTATCTTGAAGTTTGGAAATTTGATTCCCATGCAACGATAAATGTGTCATGTTCTTGAGGTTCTTAAACGTATCAATATCTAAATCAATAATTCTATTTTCAGAAAGGTCAAGGAAATGCAAATTCTTCAAATCCTGAAATACTTTTTGGTCTAGTTCAACTAGAAAGTTATCTGATAAGGAAAAAGCTTGAATTGTCTTCAAATCTGAGAATGTTGCTGGTTCAATATATGAAATTTCATTTTCTGATAAATACAGTACCTCCATGTTATGAATACCTTCAAACATACCAACTGTTAAAACTGATAACATATTACCGTTGAGTAACAATTGTTTAAGGCTACTTAGGCCAGAGAATGAACTAGAGTTTATATACAGCAGTTTATTATTAGAAAGATCAAGTACTTGCAGCTGAGATAATCCCTCAAAGTGTCCTTGATGAAGACTGGTGATGAGGTTATTGTCCAGCAGTAGAATATTGATGTTGGTGAGGTTTCTGAAGCTTCCCAAGCTAACATTAACCAGTTGTCTTGCACTACCATCAAGAGCAGATAGGTTGACTTGGAATTCAGTTGACAATTTTTCATAGATGAGAAGTGTTTTCTCCAGTTGTCTGCCATCCAAACAGTCTGTTATAAATTGGTTGAAATTCAAACTACAGTTACACCCACCCTGACATTCAGGATATTCAGCAATATATATACTATCATTTTGCAACAGACTAAACTCTGGAATTTCTGATGTGCTGTAACTTGATTCAGGAAGTATTGGCCTCAAAGATGGATGATGGATAGTCAGTTCTTGATATTGTTCAACGCGTAGATGAGCCACATTGTATACATTAGTATATCTTTCAACTCGTCTACATGTCGTCTGCAGTCCAAAGTCATGTGTAACATTCTGATATGGATCCAATCCATTCAGTGAATCACTGCTATCCCCAGATTTGACAGCGAGTAGTTGAATTGTGGATTTGACATTGGTATTTATTTCCAGATTCGCGCTGTTGATGGTCATACTACAGGAGCTTTGACTTGGGCCCATGACTGCTATGATGTCATTCCAACACTCCTTGTCAGTTGAGTTAGACTGCACAAAGAAATAGTTATAAATAGACCAGTCGGACTGTGTGTGCAACACACTCAGTTGGATTTCAAACCCAGGTGGGACATAGACATGGAACGCACTACATTCTTGATTTTCAAATGTACGAAGCGTTGCAGGAAGAATCTGGCTTCTTGCTCGAGTTACATTGGGGCAGTGAGTGGCATTGTCCAGCGTACTCTTGCTTCCATTTCTCGTGTTCAAATTCAAATGTTGAGAGTCGGTCAGATTACCTACTTCTACTGTTGATGAGTTTTCAGTTGCTGCATCCGTTGAAACCTCGGTTTCATTATGTGAAGAGTCTGCATATGGTGAGCTAAACACATTTGTTTTGTTACGTGAAGAGTTGGTATATATGGAGTTAGCCACACTTGGCAATGTAGCATTGATAGCATTATGTGAAGATATGTTATATTGCGAGCTAGACACATTCTCTGTAGCCTTGGTTTCATTATGTGATAATCGCGAGTCGGACTCACTTGTCGCTGAAGAAGTCATGAATTCAGAGTCGGACATGTTACCCACTGTAGCTTTGCTTCCATTATGTAAAGAGTCTATGTAAAGCAACCTAGACACATTTGCTGCAGCCCCAGTTCCGTTCAGTGAAGAGTTCATATATTGTGAGCCAGACTCTATAGCAGTTTGACTAGCATCATTCAGACTTTCATTGTCCGTATGCTGATAGTCAGAGTTATCACCCGTACCCGCGTTCCTATCTCGTCTATTCCTATTCCCATTTGACACTGAGTGTGCAGTTGGGATACCAGACACAACATAGACTAGTACACAGAGTGAAGTGAGGATCCACATATTAGACAGATCTTTAGCCTCCATATTGACTAAACAGATAGTTCTGGCTGAATCTCTAGTAATTTCTGTCGCCTGATGCAGCCTGTGTGCATGCCAACCTTATTATGAAACCATACCACACAACGCTGCATTATTAATAGTATAATGGTTGTTTTATAAGTCACAGTGTTGCTGACAAATACACAGATTCTCCAACTTCACTAATTTCTATGCTTTCTTTGTGTTATTTTCAAGCTTTATTGCTCAACCAAACTTACAGGTCATGGTCATATGTATTTATACATTTGGACAAAAGCAGTTGTACCGAACACAATATATGACAATTTCCAATTCAATACCATTTTAGAATGATGATTAATATCTCTGAAAGCATGGCATGACAAATACTAATAACGGCATTTCACCCTGTGTTTGTATTTTCTTCGTTACTTTTTTGTTATACTTGAATGATTTTGACCTTTATATTCACCTAACAATGAAATAAAAAATACTGCAAGTTAAAACTTGCGAATATATTTAATACTTATGGTTTAATATTAAAGTTTTTGTTGAAATACGTCATACACTGTCTAAATCTCCTTATTCATATTTACCTGTGTCCTCTGTTAATTTCATTCTCCGACTTTGACCAATTTTCTTTAGATATCTTGTTTTGTTAGACTTGAATAATTTTGACTTTAAGATTCACCTAACAATGAAATTAAAAATACTGCAAGTCCCAACTTGCGAATCCCCCTGGCTTGGAGATTCACCTAAATGGGGCCAAAGGTCACATGTGGGTCGACGTCCATTAAAGGTCAATTTGGGTATACCCCATGAGTCATCTAAATCCCTTACCTAAATACTGTTGTCACCAAGTTTAGTTGAGATTGAAGTCTGACTTGCCATATGAGAGAGAAGTTTTGACAAAATGGGTCGAAGGTCATGTAGGGATCATTGCTGGTAAATCCAGGTACACCCCTTTTATCATCTCAAGTCCCCTCCCCTAAAGATTATTGTCATTTTCATATGAGAGCTCTCAAGAGCATGTATGTGCAGTTGAAAGCGTTGACAAATTGAAGTTAAAGGTCATGTAGGGGTCATAAGATCAGTCAATCAGTGACCCCATGAACATCTCAATTCCCCTTACCTAAAGATTATTGTCACCAAATTTGCTAAAGATTGAAGTCTGACTTTACATGAGAGCCCTAAGTAATAAGTGCAGTTTAAAATTTTGACACAGTTTGGGTCAAAGGTCATGTAGGGGTCATTAGTGTTCAATTTGTGTACACCCCATAACCACCTCAAGCCCCCTTATACCCAAAGAATATTGTCACCAAGTTTGGCCTGACAATTTTGGCTGAATCTTTAGCAAACAATTTCTAACATTTAAAGCAATGTGTGGCCAACAACAAGATAAAACAGTTTGACACAACTTTTGCATTATATTAGAAGTATAAAGGTATATTTATGAGTCATAGATTTAAAATAGTATGGTATAGAAAAGGGGAATTTTGCTGACAAATACACACATTCCTCGACTTGACTCATTTCTATGCATTCTTTGTGTTCTTTTCAATTTGATTGCACGCACTAAACCTAACCTGTGTTAACTACATTTGATCAATAACAATTACTGAACACGGGAATGTTAACACTTTCCACACGGCTATTAGTTTTACCATAAGTTTTGTAACGAATTTTTCAGAAACCTTTCCCAACTGGTAAGGTCTATCTCAATAATTCCAGAACCAAAAATAGGCATGTCTGATTCTAATGCATTTCTCATGGTGATTCCAAAGGCTAATGAAATTCAATAATTTTGACATTTTTGAAACATTTTGTGAAATTTTGAAATGTCGTTTGCAGACGCCTGCCGCGTGGTAAGTGTTAAGAACAATTCCCAATTCAATTCCAATTTAAAATCATAGTAAATATTTATGCAAGCATGAACTAACTGTAATTGTCCTCTAAAATCTGTGATACCTTTTATTTACCCATTCAAAAAATAGAAAATTATTGCGACAGTTAACCAAACATATCTTGATCAACCTAAGCAAGATCTGGGCTGACAGAGGAATAACCAGAGCAACAAAAACCAGGCTTGTCCAAGCCCTTGTATTTCCAATTGCCATGTATGCATGTGAGACGTGGACCCTAACCAAAGCTGACAAAAACAGAATAGCTGCTTTCGAGATGTGGTGTTGGAGGCGTATGCTACGTATCGTATGGACAATGAGAAGGACCAATGCCAGTATTATTGAAGAAATAGGGGTGTCTAAACGACTTCTTCATGCTATCAACACCCAAATGCTGAGCTACTTCGGCCATATCTCACGCCGCAAGGGTAATAACCTGGAGAAGATGATCATGCAAGGCATGATTGAAGGGAAGCGCAAGAGAGGCAGACCTCGTTCCCGGTGGATTGACCAAATAAAGTTGATTACTGGACACCCGCTCCGTGATTGTTACTCCTTTGCTGAAAATCGTTATTTGTGGCGCAGTATCTGTAAGGTCACGAGCTGTCAGTCATGACAGGACCGAACCAACCAACCAATCTTGATAGTGCGCCTTACAATTAATAGTGATGTGACATTTCACCCTAAATGGATTAATGCCAACTATATATTGAGATTTAATAATGTGTAAGTACTTCCAGAATGCATAAATATGACTGCTATCCATAGTGTAATAGACAAACTATAATAGCTCCATCAAAATTAATTTTGGGTTTGAACTTTGAGTAGTATAATGCATCAGGCTGCACACAGCAACACTGTCATTTTCCATGAAACGGTCAAAATAATTATATAGTCCACATACCTGTCTTTGTGTGCAATGTGAAAATGTGACTATCATTTCACAAAATGGGGGGGGGGGGGATTCTAAGGGATCACAACACTAAGTTATTCCCCATTGACTTTACATGCTACGTAATAACTGTGAATTCAAATCGCTCTAAATAAAATCCAGAGTGCTAGTCATCATGGTCATTTGATCAATCAAATTTGAATATGGTTTATAACATTTTGTATACTTTAACATTATCTGAAAATCAACCCCGAATCACCGTCAAGATTATTTGATATCAGCCGACACAATGGGACCTAGTGATTTCGTGGCATATTATTCTACTCTCATCCGCACATGCACTGTGTTTCTTCTTAATCATTAAGAACATAAATATAATCCATAAAACACAAATTTGATATCACTACCCGTTACCGATTTTGCCCGTTCATTCCGTGAAAAGGAACTATTTGCCGGAAGTTTTGCACAATGTCCAGCGTGGCAGCATTGTCAAATCAAAATTCAATGTTTTGGGCAGCTTCCCAATCATCAACCGGGCGCTGGTTTGGACAAAATATCAGCGCTCGGTTGTTTATTTTTTAGCATTTACCGGGCACTATGGCAGAGGGTAAAAATCGCCCAGCGCCCACTTATATTGAGCCTTGTGTGTAACATGTTACATACTGCACATGTATTATAATAATCATGCATTTGAATCCACAAAGACTTATCTAGAATTATAGCTGCCCTGTGTAAGATTGCATTTTCACTAGGTGAACCTAATTGCATGTGTGTGCACCAGATGTGTGTAAATATGGCAGCCATTTATATATAGTCACTTTTCACATCACTAGGTATCTCAACAAAAAGATCATATCTGCAATAGCTGCTCTGAGTTATATTTAGTTTACTGTACCCAATTGCTCAGCATATACTCAACTCTGTATATAACAAGTGGCAGCTATTACAGACAAGGCCTTGTGGCACTAAAGCCATCAATATCTATGAGACCGAAATAAATTATAAACTAAAAGTTCAGCACAAACATAAGCGAGAATCCAATTTGTTGCAAACAAATCTGTTCAATTGAAGTAATGTGTGCACGATTTCGTAAAGAAACAAGTTTCACACAACTTTTTCATTATATAGTATTGCAGGTGATTATTTAGTCATATTTAAAAATAGTATGGTATAGAAAAGGGGATTTTGGCTGACAAATACATACATTCCCAGACTTTACTAATTTCTATGCTTTCTTTGTGTCCTTTTCAAGCTTTATTGCACACACTAACCTTTAACTAACCTTTGTTGCTTGTTTGACAAAAGCCACTACCAACACGCAATCCGAAAAGAACAATTCCAAATTCAATTCAATAGATGATAGTAATTATTTATGGAAGCATGAAATGACTTTTATCACAGGAAATCTACGGGACCCAAAATGTTTCACAAATGTTGAAATTATTGAATTTCATCACCACATTTAGAGAATCACTATGGGAAAAGCATTAAATTGTATATTATGATTAAGTTATCCTGGATATAAACTGAAAGTTGGGAAAGGTTTCTGACAAATCAGTTTTGTGTATCAGGTAAAACTTAATATAGCCACGTGGATAGTGTTATAATTGGTTGGGAGCATGAACAAGATCACTAATAATGAGTCAACTTTTTTAATATTGTAATCATGTTTGTATTGTGTTACGATATTACCAGACCCGCAGATTTCCTGTATCGCGATCGCAATTTGCACCTTGAAAATCATTAACTGGGATACAACTTCCAAAGGCTGGTGCAAAATTGTGATACGAGTTGTTATCGCTGTTCATTAAATGCAAGCTTTAAACGTAAACACTGAATGCCATAAATGTCCACAAAAACATTTGAATATCTCTCTTTTTCATTGTTTTGATGCCCAGACACAGCAGAGACACCTTTCAAGCAAAAAAGTATAAAATGTTTGAATTTGTTTCATTATTGCTTCCATGTTTGTTAAAGCTGGTGGCAATATAATTCTTGCCAATATTTAGTTTCATCTGTTAATAAACTCAGCCATGGAAAGGATATACACATTTAAATCTTCAGACAGTTGAAATAAAATGAGAGCTTCATAGATCATGTATCATTGTCCATAAATACTGGAATTTATGCATTGTCAATAGCCCTAACCATCGAAAAAAAGAGATTCTATACAAACTAATAACCATCGAAAAAAGAGATTCTATACAAACTAATATAATCTAAGAAAGTCATACCATGAGAATATTCTTGTTTTTAAATTCTGATTTGGTGCAATAACTTGTTCATTTACGTGATTTTGTCTTGAACATTCATTATTATAAGATGTCATATTACATGAACATTAATCCTCTGTTTGCATTTTACGTATGAATAAGTAAAATCATGTGTCCCACCTTACGATGAATTGACTATACCCTGCTGCAGCTTACAAAATCATACAGCCAGAAATGTGCATGCTGCTGCATTGCCTTGATTACGTCACCTACCGCAGGCATATGTGGGCAGGAAGTAGCTACCGCATGAGCTGGGAGCTTATAGCTTAGTAGACTTGCCCCAAGTCTCTCTTGTTACTGTCTCCGTTCTGTTAATGTCTCAATCTGTTTTTACTGTCTCCATTCTGTTAATGTCTCAATCTGTTTTTAAGGTTTAATATCTAGTACACCATTCATACCAGTCATATAAGGTCACAATGCATTATCCCAGGCCATGTCCTTAAATAAGTTCATGTATACACAAGCAAATATGTCAATTGGTCTCTAGGTGCTAGTTTAGGGCACATGTCTATCCATCCAGGCATCCAGGTAATTACTATACCCTGAAGCTGTTGTGCAGGACACAAACCGAACCCATGATACTGGTACATGTAGAAACAGAGCATTTCAGTAGGTAAAGGTTTTTGGGTCATATCAGGGCCTGCCTACAAATATAGTAAAATAATCAGACATGAAGGCCTTGTGAGCCAGGCTAATAGCTTAGTCGGTAGGGGTATGGTGTGGATGGTCCTGCGATCGAATCCCAGGGGTGCTGGGTGATTTTTCGGGTATAAACAAATATAACCTTTTCCCCGATGCGCACAAAAACATAGCTGCGGGAGTTAGGGTTAACACAAAAATGTTTTTCTGCAAAGCTATCGAAAGATCGCATAACTATTATATATACTATTTGTCCATAAATTAGTGTAATGCAAAAATAATTCCTAATAACAATGATTCCGGTTGTGGGCAAACATACATCGCCAACCTTTTGATGTATGTGATACAGTTTTGCTGACATTAGCAAATCCTAAACTTGCACCTTGACTTGAAGGAATTGCACCTCAAAAGTATGGTGCCGTTTTGTACCTGAAGAAAATTTCAGCTCTGGATATTGCTCACGACTACTGTTACTGTAAAGATGTGTATCATATGATTATGGATATGGCCTAGTCTACCAACATGGCTGCCTGCTATGCCAAAATACAAGAATGTTCAAATTTCTTATTATTCGAGTCATTCTTGCCCCCATCACATATACATTTGTAAATATGAATCAACCTGACAAATAACTATAAAGTTAAAACACTTGGTTTGTTATAAAATGAAGATAAGACAGAAAACAGAAAGTTAAAAGCAAAGTTATATTACATCTTTATTTATTGGCATTCAATTTGCACAGTGGGAAACTATGTGCAAATACATAATGAAGCCTCAAGTCAACAGATACACCTTGTCTGCTTCAGAAAATATATGTTTTGATAAAATCCGACAAAGTTGCAAGCAAGCGTTCCATTTGTTATTGGAGGTAATCCCTTTCAAAATATGAGGAAAAGAAAATATATTTTCTTTTCATTTTCTTGATATACTTAACAAACTAATTTACTCTTATCTCTTAATAAGTCTGGCCAACAAGAAATAACTTTTTATTGACATGTAACATTTTATGTATACCTTAATATATTTTTAAAAATTTAAACAAATATAAACTAAAATGTAATACTTTATGCACAAAACAATATATTATGTCAGTTCTAAATTTTAAATTTGTTTTAAAAATGAGGATAGTCTTTATGTTAATCGCACACTATTTTTCGTGAATTTTATACTAAAATGCCCCGGGAAATCCCCCCCCCCCCCCGAAAATACCACACCGAAACAGTGTTCGTACTGTTTTAATCAAAAGGTAAGATTTACTTTAAATAAATGATACCATATTTCGTTGAATCTTCTCACAAACTACAGACAATGATAATTTTAAAAATCATTTCGATTATTTTAAATTTTAATTTGAGATCCATATAATTTGTATACCTACCCCTATCATTATATACTTTACATATTTGAATTCCTCATGAAATTACCCATCCGATGATATATAATTGTTAAAGGTGACTACGTCGGTAAGGTAATTATACCGGCTAGTGAATATCTCCAAAAAAAATTCTTTATATATTTTTAGAATTTTCAGAAATATCTTTTAAGGATGTACCCTTCCCTGATCTAAACTGCATTTCTGAATTCCTCTAGTTCCAAGCTTTCCTAAACGTAAAATGTATACTTTTGCTATCATAGGTTGAACACTTTTTCTGTTATAGTCCTTTTGGTCAAAATATTGACCAAAAGTGCCAAAAAAATGTTTTTTATCTCAAAAATCTCATTTTTGGCACTTTTTGGTCAATATTTTCAAAACAAACAAATTTTAAGCCAAAAAAAAAAAATTCGCTCCTAGATAATTGACTTCAGATGATTTTGGTGAAATTTTGGAATTTTTAATCAAAAACTGATATTGTTAAGTTGTCTGAAAATTGTTGACGCCAAAAAGGTGATTTTTGGGCAAAAATGTAAAAAACACTAATTTTAGTAAAATTTGATACCAAAAATGGATTCTCTGACTCATTTCATTACAAAAAATGTATACTTTTATGTACATCACATTTATAATTTAAAAGTTACAGTGCTTGATAATTTGGCGCCAAACAGGGTTGACACCAACCTTAACTTTAAAAGACTGTGCGCATTTTTTTACTTAACGCATTGATACTTTCCAGTAACTTAGCAAGCGCTTGTATCAGAGATAAGTGATATAGTCTCAATGCCACTGAGATGAAAAGTGCCCATTTGCTTACAGATGAAAAGTGCCCATTTCCATTGTTGCAGTCACTCAGGACTATTGATCTCTCTGATTCAGCGTAATGAGGCATCGCTGTTCTACTGACAGTTTGCCCATGTCCTGTCTGTCTTCTCGGACCTTCTGAGCATTTGGAGTTTTAAATTCATCCTTTTTAATTGTAAAGAAGTACGCCTGTCATCCCCATTAAATTTGTCCCGGATTATGCTATCAAGTTTACAGCACAATAAGAACAGCTAATCAAAATTCCCGCTATTATCTTCAGCAATCAGTTTACTGGTTATTTTTATCTTTTATCATAAAATAACGCATTTTGTTAGATTTTGTTAAACAAAAACACATTTTTAATATTTTTTTTACAATATCCTCCATTGAATTATTTTCAGCCCATTTTGATTTCCATTTCACCAATGTCACATCATGAGACAAATAAGTCAACAACAAAACATACATAACCCCACTTATTTCATTGGAATACATCATATTTATTACTCGGTGCAGCTAAATAAGATACTCACTGACAAAGTGTTCACAAATCTGCACAAATAAATCAAGGTGATAGATAGCAAAGCTAGTTTGTTAAAACAAATATGGCCTTTAATCCAATTGTCTTTCCCGGTGCAGTGACATGATTGCATATTCTAGTGATGGGCACAGCATTGTTGGGGTAACTCTACGATCCCACTGGTACATAAGTCAGCACATAAAATGAATATGCAGTATTAAAAGAGATTTGCATTGAATCAAAAAATGATTTTAGTATGCAATACAATTATTATTGAGAACATTTTTTTACTTTTAATGGGTTTTTCATTTCTATTTAATTTGCGCTAACATCACCACACCAAAGAAGGTGAATGGAATTTGTAATATCAATGGTTTTTGAGACACATTGTAACCATTTCAAAAATTAACAAACAGTATACATAGAATACTATGCATTCTCAGCTACGCAAGATACATTTGGTAAATGTCAACATAATTTGAGTAAATTCACATTTATTATTTTATTATTATTATAATTTTAGGTTAAATTGCAGCAAAAGGCACACACGACACTCCCTTTATACAAATAATAAAATGTGGGTAGTATCTTGTTAGATAACCCATTTGGAATAATTGTTTCACAGTTTAAACACTATATCCATGCGGCTATTAGTTTTACCGTATACAAAGATTTTTCAGAAACCTTTCCCAACTTTCAAAGTCTATCTCAAGATTTACTGAATTAATACTAGGCATGTTTGTACTTACTATAATGCATTTCTCATGGTGATTCCAAATATGGTGATGAAATCCAATAATTTTGACATTTTTAAAACATTTTGTGGAATCTCAAGACTGTCATCTGCAAACAAATGCTGTGTGGAAAGTGTTAAGACCTTTGGTTGTACCATATGATGCAAAGTTTTCACACGTACCATTTATACAAGAAATTGCATATTATCGTGTTTCACACAAGGCAGGGTGTATTACATGTATTCATTACACAGTTTTAATATGTGATGCAAAATTTATCACCTTATGTTCACATCCCTTAACACTTTTGGACATTTCGCCAGTAATAAATCATCGAAAAATGTTGTCAACCGCTGACTATGTGGTCCATTTTCAGGGTTATGAAAGTTAGTTTATGCCCTTAGGGCATAATTATGTCCATCGCAGTCTTTTAATTGGACCACATAGTGGGAAATAGACACATCCTTAGATGATTTATTACCGGGGAAATGTAGAATCACCGGTCCAAAAGTGTTAAGGGAGTGAGAACATAATGTCACGGGCTTAGTATCATGGTACTTCCATGCTTATATATCTTGTATATACCATCCATTGCATGGAATGCATGGTTCTAAGGTACATAAACTTTGTATTATAAATTGTTTCACAATTTGTTGTTTCTTTAATTTGGAAGGAAATAAACCCTTTCCTTTTTATTTACTTTATGCAGGTTCGTATCAATCTGAAAAATAATCAAAAATAAGAACATCGCAAACACAGGTAAGTAATTGACCCAATATCACAGTTTGGCCATTAGCATGTAGAGCTTCAAACCGGTACCAGGATGAATGTGAGAGTATTACATAACATTATGTAGCCACTGGTAAGTTCGACTCTCCCCTCACAATATAACTAATTATACAATGAGTCATTGTAACATCATGCAACAAGTTTGACTCTCCCCTCACAATATAACTAATTATGCAATGAGTCATTGTAACATCATGCAACAAGTTTGACTCTCCCCACAATATAACTAATTATGCAATGAGTCATTGTAACATCATGCAACAAGTTTGACTCTCCCCACACAATATAACTAATTATGCAATGAGTCATTGTAACATCATGCAACAAGTTTGACTCTCCCCTCACAATATAACTAATTATGCAATGAGTCATTGTAACATCATGCAACTCTGTCATTCACCATGATTCCAGTTCGACGCAAAGAAGATTTTAAAGACAGCCCCACAATGCATTGCATTTATGCAAAACGCCGTAAATCTGGTCCCTGATTCATCTCGGTTCCCATAGACAAAATCATGGCTTCATAGAGCCATCATCGTACGAGCTCTTAGATTCTTGTTTACATCAATAAATAAATTAGTTCTCAATGTTCCTTTTTCTTATTTCTAAAAGGTAAGAGCTCAACTAGTAAACTTACTCACAGCTATTGGAAAACCAAAAAGACAGGGGAACTATTCATTTTCCGATACGTGTCATGCGTAACAAAAAGCCAAGATATCGATATCGCGGGGTACAAAGGTCACAGTATCGATTAGGGGGAATCCAAATGCATGGTGGGGAAAATCTTAATTTGGCGCAATGCATCGTGGGTGCCCCGTTAAAATCTTTTGAGTTCAAGGCTATCTGTGCAAAGAGCGAATACAATGCATGTTTGATAAAACCTTTTTTGTGATTGCTGGTCTTTCAAAGGTTTCATAAATTTATATTGTATAAAACAAGAAATGATAATGTAAATAAAAATATAAGCTAGAGATAAAGTAGCACAAATATTTCATGAACACGAATAAATAAAAATTATACACATTTCACGCCTGAGACTAATATACCTTTAGGTATATTAGTCTCAGTTTCACGCTACATAAACATAAAAAATATATTACACAATGCACCCAATCCATAAATTACTCTGTTAAAATAAAATCTTAAATATTTTTGTTGCTTGCACTGAAATTAGATTAGCAAATTATTCACACTCAAATTGCCGATCAGAAGCTATGTCAGCCGGGAACTTTAACTTTGTGTCATCATAACATGATGGCGCAGTGGCGCTGTCTGTCTTCTGCTTAGGTATAGACTTGCATCAAGTCTGTCAGACACAAACAGAAACAGTATGATGTGTAAATTTCAATTAAGTCTACACCTAAGCAGACGACAAACAGTGCTACAGCGCCATCAAGATATGACAAAAGTTAAAGTTCCCGGATAAGCTCATTAAAATAAAAAGACTAGAAAATATGACCTGTCATTTACTTATGCACAGTATAGAAGTTTCCTATCACAAAATTAATAGTTTCTCTGATTTGTGAGGTGTTGTCAACTTGCAACAAAAGTGGAGAAACTGTACCTTTGCCATTTATAACAGTTGGAAAATACCCATGAGATAATTTACATGAAAAGTTAGCCGACACCAAACTTAGTCTAGGATAAACCCTGTTGAAACAAAACACAGCAAAGCAAATTGTGAAACTTATTCCTTTTGGGATCGTCTCAATGTTTCGGTTTTTTATCAAGGTCAAGAGCTGCTCTCACAAATATTTAGTACAGCAATCAGGAATATGGGATATAAACACGCGGCTATTAATTGTTACCATTATACAAAATTGATTTTTCAGACACCCTTCCCAAATTTCAAAAGTCTTATCTCAAGAACTACTTAACCAACACTAGGTATGTTTGTACTTATTTTAAAACATTTCCCAAGGTGATTTCAAATATGGTCTTACATTTTAATTATTTTGACATTTTTGAAACATTTTGTGAAATTTTAGAATGATGTCTGCAGACACCTGGGTTTTTTTGGTAACAAGCATGATGTACATAAATTGATTGACGAGTAAAACAAGTAAAATGCCCACAAACGAAACCCTTGCAATACATAGTCACTGTCATAATGCTATGGACGAAATTCAAGCTATTTCACGCGAAGTAGTTTTGTTGTCATTCGCGGAGCTACATCAAGCGCGAAATGCCCGAACAACTGTGCATGCATGCACATAACAATTACGCTCGTACGCTCGTAAGCATGCACACATTGTTAGAATTATGTCCAAAGTATTATTACACTATGACATATCACATCCAAGGAATGATTAATGTGTATCACACTCATACCAAGCACTTTGATAAATGATTTTACAAACACCACACTTTTACATATCCAACACTTGTATAGATATGTGCAAAAACTTGAGTACAAAATATTACAAACCCTACAATACCACGCCATTGATAATTACTGTCTCTTTGTCTTGGAATCAAGATAATATAGGAAGTACTTTAATTGAGCTAACAGGGGTGAGGAAGGGACGCGTACCTGCTACCCATCTTCAACTTGTTCAAAGTAGGTTGGTATGCCCTCCCCTCCCCATTCCCCATTGAGCTAGTACCACAATTCACATATTCAACACATACTGAAATGCTCCGTGTATAAAAACATTGATAAGCAATCTTCAAAAAAACCATTCATTACATCAGTGAGTACATTCATTTTTAAAGAAGTGGGGCATTATTGGCTACACATATACTTCAGTGACCCCATAACGTCCCCAGACACAATGTCCCGAGACCGGACTTTGACCCCAATTTACATATTCAACACATACTTTGGCTTTGCTACAAATAAAATTATGACAATCAAGGTGATTTTTAAGAAGTGGAGCATCAATGGCTACACATATAAGTCTGTGCCCCCTTTGTCCCCAGACTTCTACCACAATTAACATGTTCACCATACAATGACATGTTCTGTGCTGTGAATAAAAGTATGACTACATGTAGTAAGGTGATCTTCAAAACCATTCATAACATCAGTGAATACATTCATTTTTAAAGAAGTGGAGCTTTAATGGTTACACATGTATACTTCAGTGGCCCTGCAGACTGAACTTCGACTACAATTTACATATTTAACACAAATTGACATGTTCTGTGGTGTGAATAAAAAATATAAATACAGTTTGATCAGCTCCAAATTGGCAAAGCCTCCTTTAAAGCAGCGAATGAATACAGAAAGACACAGGCGCACATGAAGGCAACAAAAGTGCTGTGCATCATATGTGTGGCTTTAATTGATCGCGTGGGCTTGGATTACTTTTACATGCGGAGAGATATTTCTCGCCAATTTGGAACTGATTAACTATAGTAAGGTGATGTTGGAAACCATTTATCATCAAGTAAGCATAGGGGATTTTATTAGTGGTGTGAATCCTGTAGATATGATGCTAACTATCTGTTTAACCTGACACATTTATTCTTAGGGAGCACATCAAAACTTGACCGCCCGGCAACCGCCGGTCCCGTGCAGTTCCGTGAGGTTGCAGCCGGTTTCTATTGTTCTAAACAATGATATGCGGTCCAACCGGGCGGAACCGCCTGTTGCCGCGCGGTCGAGTTTTGATTTGCTCCCTTACTTGAAATCAATTACATGTAATACAGAAAAATAATCAAGTTATTCTGGTGTTGTCGGTGTGCGATGTGATAATTTCTAAATTCAATTTGACATCAATTTTTAATCGACAGAATGCACGATTCCTATTAGACTTTCCTGATCTACATCAACACTGAGGGTAGGTAGATGGGTAGGTTGGAGGGTGGGTGGGTGTGCTAGGGCAGATACTGGATACCATAGGAAGACAAAACACAGGGCAAGACAAAGGGATAATTCTGAAGACAATCAGAGACAAAATCTCCAAATTTGAGTACAAAGAAGATTCTTTGAGCAATTCCAACATTCTTAGTAGGCCAGAAGCAAACAATTCCGACATTCTTATAGTAGGCCAGCAGCAAACAATTCCTACATTCTTAGTAGGCCAGCAGCAAACAATTCTAACACCTAATGGCAGAGCGAACAAATCCCTTATTAGGGGCAATCCATTTGAATGGCTCTTATCAGAGCCACCTGTTTATTCTAGGGCTCTTACTAATACATCATCTAGTAATGAGTAATCCACATGATGATTCTCTCTGGGATTCTCTATAGAGAGTATGCAATGCTATGTCACTATGTCCTCATTTGAACTGTGCCTCCAAGATGGATTCCACGGAACAATATGATTTGGTCAGTTCAGAGCACATGGAGCGGGAAGTTTAATTGTCAATCCGAATACGTGACTAGTCTATACCTACGTAATGGCTGCCCAATCTATTGTTATACCGTTCCGGTTGGTTCATTGCATACACTCTATAGAGGCTCAGCCTCCCTGCATGGCATAATAGTTTCCCGGAATCATGGCGAACTACTGAACTGTACTAAATGGACTGTAATACGCCATGATTCTAGTAAATGATGCATAGTTGATTCCTTTCTGATAAGGCGTTCGATGAATTCAATCAAGGTCTCTATTGGCAAGGGACATTCAATATATTTTACTCTGAATCTTAATTTGGTCCAAAACATTACCTAATGGTTCTCAGAATCTTTGGTACTTTGTATTGAATTTTTCTGGAGACAAAACTTTCCCCCAATAAGGGGGGAAATAATACTGTAATAATGAGGTTGGGCAATTTTAATCACTAAATTTGGTGACTTGAATCTAGAAGAAGTGTTACGAGATTTACAAAATAATTTGTCAATTTAGAAGAACCGGATATAGTAACGGTTGTGTGCACTCTTGTGAAAACTACACTGAGATTATTTAAACCAGCTTTTACTGACCAATAATACCACTTCAGTGCCCTTTTAACAACCATGGACGGAAACAAAAGTAATACTATAATGAATATATTTGGTATTGGAAGGACGCTAGACAGAATTGGAGATTACAAATTGAAACATGTATTTATGCAGAGTCCACACACCACTAAATAATAATGGAGCAGCCCACAACAGGCCTGTTAAATTTGGTGGGATATATAAGTGAATGATATGAAAATGGTCCAAAAGTTGTGTTTTGGGCTAAAAAGTTGAAAGGATGATTATTAAGTGAAGATTATCAAACAATATCGGTGCAAATGTTCTTCTTTTGACCAATTTTGTATGATTTGTTAGTCATTTTAGAGATTTCAATACTGATTAGAATTACTTAAACCTGGATTAGGCATAAACATGCGCATCTTTGAAGGCGCATATCTCGAAAATGTTGCCTTGACCTTCCCCTTTTTTCTTGTTTGCAGAAATGCTAGGACCATGATCTTCTTCCAAAATGAAAAATTGGAGTAACAATTCGATTTATGGCCCGACAAAATTGTACCTTTTATATTATGGGTCATTGTACACAGTAGGCAATGGGGATTTATTTAGTGGTGTGGATCCTACACCATAGTTACAGAGGTGAATGGTAGGTAATGTCCTCAAATAGGTCTCACATATATACTATACAGAATAGTGCATGCATAAGGTAGCAATTGTTTTACATTGGAATTCCATTGTAAACGATAGCTGCTTTGTGCTTTCATTTGTATTGGCTACTCATTTGAGAATATTGCTGACTAGAGTACTATAATTATTACATACATATCATGCAGTACAGTACTGAAAATGAACTATTTGGAATGAATAAGTGGACATTTTGACACTACGTTAATTTTCATTGACCATAAATACTGTAAAACACTTAACATTCGCGGGTCCTTTATTAGGCGAATTAACCAAAAGCCAACATTTTCAAGAGGATTTAATTTCACGATTCCCAAAATTTGACTCTAGATTTTTAACTTTTACCATGGTTAATTTCACGGGAATTTAATTTCGCGAATTTAAGTTTCTTGCGAAATTCGCAAAATTAGATGTCGCGAAATTACAGTAATGCAGTAATGCACACTATCAAAAAAATACAAAATATGCTTTTTAAACATATAGGTCACTATAGAAGAACAAATATCATGAACTAATCATTTTCATCAACAAAATATTGAAAATTGAAGCTTTGATAGTACAGTCTTACAAAATAGACCAATAGTACATAAATCGTATTTTGTTCAGTGCTCTTGTATAACAACAATTAATGGACTCACAAAAAGACTTTCTGCAGTAACATAGTTCATCAGCTGTATGTACACTGTTTTAGACATTGATATGTTTAATTGTACCTCTTTTAACACATCACTTTATCACCTCCTTAGCATGCCCTATAGGCGATGGGGTGGGGGCGTTCCTGTTCTATGGGCAAATAGACCTCTCAGGTAAGGTCGGGTGGTTAGCTGTTTTCACACATTTTCAACAACAAAAATGTAAGGGCACAAAAGGGCTACATTGAAGGAGCCCACATTAACTAGACAAATACTTGACTTTCCATATCAGCTTCAATTTTGTTTTCAAATTTTCTAAGGCAATGCACGTAGGCCATTGAGTATAGGGTAATCTTGAAAGGTTTCTTCTGGTAAAAGAATGCTTAAAGTTCTTAGACATCAGCGCCAAGTTGACGCGTACTCAATTGTCCCCTGACTAGCTTTGAGACATTATAAAATAGAACTATGTTTATGTCCACGATTATAGGCATTGAATTAGAGATCCTACATTGACTCTTGTAGGAACTGTATTAGAACGGCCGTACCTTGCTTGACTCAATATAAGTAATCAGAGCCCTACTCAGTAGTCAGTATTTTAGACCCCAATATGGCAAAACACATGTTATGTTGCCCTCACGTGCCAAAAAGTGGGGTCAGTCTGTCGATGACCATGGTTCATGTCAAGACAAATTGGTAAATGTCAATTTTATTAATGTTTCTAGTGTAATGAAAGTTTTCTTCTTCATTATTCAAGCACCCTTACTCATATCAAGCAGAAAAAAGTAATATTTCGACTATTTGGGTACAATCTAAATCTTTAAAAAAAATTGTGACTTGTAATTTTTGAGATTTTAGGTCCAAACTCTGAGGGCAACACAACAATATTTTGCCTAAGCACTGAACTAGAGACAGGGTTTCTAGCTTGACTCGCCATAAGTATACTATACCAGGCTGATCTTGAGCCTCCGCAAGCCACAAGCTTAATACCTACATCATAACGCTATTACGCTTGACTCTTTAACAGGCACTGAACATGACAAGTTTTTAAACCAAAGTATATATTATCCAATAGGGACTTTTCCAGATTGACACCTGAGGCTTAGTCTCCAATTGGCACCAAGTCTGACTGGTGGCTCTCCACTCTTTGCAGTAATTGCGAGGCGACGGGGCAGAATTCCGAGCGCCAATATGACCTCATGAATTCCTGCGTTTCTTCATCCCACTCGGCATTCTCTGGAATCTCAAGGGCGGTTTCCTCATCTGAAATATAGAGCAAAGACACAGACAACATTAATATATATATGTATAAGCCTAACTTACTCTGGATAATAAACCAAACCCAATATTTTATTATGCTCAATGTTAGAGGTCAAGTCCCGGGGGTGATCAGTGGTCATTACAAGAGGGGTATCAGGCGTGTCCAAACAATCATGGAATGGGGCAAGGTTTTTTTAAGCCGGGGCATGTTACTTCCGTAACGCGAATAGGATATCAATTAAAACAATCATAATTAATAAATATTATACTTTTCACACAATTTTCTCACTTATTTATAGGGTCCTTGTTGCTCCTTGAGGATTATAAATAGCCATGATGATACATGGGTGGGATATATTTCTCAATTTGCATCTGTCGCATAAGTGATCTGATTCATTTGTTTCATAATACTTCTCGAGAAGAAAATTTTTTTTTTTTGGAATGTATCACACTCTGTAAGGTTTAAACTATACAAATTACTTGCTTAGGGTATCAAAATACTTTGACTACTTGTTTAGGGTTATCAAAATATTTGACTACTTGTTTAGGTTATCAAAATATGTTGACTACTTGTTTAGAGTTATCAAAATACTTTGACTACAGTCCAATCTTTATTATCCGGACATGATGGGACCAAGCAATGGCCGGATAAGTGACAAATCTGTATAAGCGAATTATGTGTAATTCTGCATTGACTGTCTGTCCTGAAGTGCTCAAATTGGGACAAGAGAAGGGGTATTTGAATGAGGGGTAATTACAGTAACAATATTATCTAAGCACTAAACAGCACTACCAACATCAAAGGACGGTCTTCAAATGCTTCAGCGTGTGAAAATAAGGTGATATATGATAAGAATGTAAAATACAATGTACATATTTTTATTGGGGATCATTGAGCCGAAAAACAGGGTTGTCCGGATACAGTGGCATAGCCAGGTTTTTCATATTGGGGAGGCGGGAAAATGAAAATGAACCGACAAGGACTTTACCAGTACTAGAAAGTACATTTAAAAAATGCTGCCCACAGTCAGAATTTTGAGAGCGGTTAGGATATGTTTTTACCAAAACCACGCGCAAAAAACAGGTATTCAAAAACCGACAGTGCCAATCTCGACCGACAGTGTCGAGTCTCAACCGACACAACTCTATATTATTGGAGGGTGTCCCTGCCCCCCCCCCCCCCCCCCCCCCCTCCCCCTCTGGCTACGCCACTGTCCAGATAAAAGGGGGTCAGATAACGGAGGTAGGACTGTACTTGTCTTAGGCTATCAAAATATTATGATTACTCGTTTAGGGTATTTGCTTAGGGTATATGTACATGTAAAATACTTTCCATACTTGTCTAGGGGGTGCTTTTCCCATTAACGCAATTACTTATGACTTGCTTTTCCTTGGCAACGTTTGTATCATATTTATGCATATTTCGTCTCTTTGTGTTGACTTTATTTATTTGTTTTGGTCATGTATTGTCTGTGTAATGTTCTGTATGGTCTTGTTTAGGTTTATTTCTGATATCCATTGTCCTTATAATTCTTTAAATGCCATCATTTGTTTTTCTGTGTTATGCCCGTTCATCAGGGTTTCTGATTTGGCCCCTAGCCTCTTTCTCACATTGTATTATTAATTATTTTATGTATTCATTTTTTGCTGAATAAATTGAATTGAATTGGGTACTTTTTGAAAGTTCTTGAACCCACCTTGTGATACCCCCCTTGTAATGACCACTAAGCACCCGGGGAGGGAGGGGGGATAAGTTTTAAACATGTTGGATTAAATTCAATTGAAAATAAATTGATGATAAATTGTATAGATAAATTCTATGAGTCATTGTTCTGCCACAGCAATAGTACCCTTCAGCGTCATCGCTACACTAAACGCTTAAAAGGAGTCATGTTGACCTGAAAGCTTCATTGCTTCACAACAATGGAAAAAGGTACAGTATACAATTTTATTATTTTGAATTAGTGTGACAAATCTGTATTGCATTGACATTGCTGATCTATACCGTTCCCTGGATTGTGATTCTGATGCATTGTACCACCATGTTTTCATGTCATTTGAGCTGTAAATTACTCAAATATATGTGACGCAGCACATCAAACTTTGATTTTGCAGGTGAAGTCCATTTTGAGTTTATTATGTGTGCTCTCAGAGTGTTTTCCAAGCTTTAAAATGACAGTAAATGTATCAACATTGATCAAGGCATTCAGATTTTACAAGTGAAAATTACTCCTAAATTTGTATCATTTTCTTTATTTTTTTCTGTCTGTTTTCATCTATCTTATTGATAAACACAAAGCTGCAAAATCACCCCTTTTGATGTGCTGCGTCACAAAAGGACACACCTATAGCGAAAAAATATAGCTCCAAATTAGCTCTGAATCACTCATTTTTTCATGTTTGACGCCTATCAACATTGCAGCATGACGATATGTGTATATACATAGTTCTACGAGATCATCAAAAAAAATTCATGCATGGTTTCCATCGAAACCAATGAAATTGGGTATTTTTCATCAAAATGGCTCCTGTTGCCATGGGAACGGTCAACATTTGTTGAGTAACGCATCAATAAGCACTTTTTGTTTTTGAAAAGCAGAGTCATGACAAGTGTCAAGAAAAGAATCCTGTGTGCTGATGAGACATGTACAAAATTGGTGTCAAATGAAAGATTGCAATGACAGATTTATTTTCCAAAAAAGAATTATGACAATCGGTCAATGCGTTCTTGTGTTACGGTGTTTTGAAATACTCCAAAAATGGCCGACAACCTGCCAAAAACAGTAACAATGCCCAGGAATTTCTTAAATACCTATACAGCGTGTATCAAAAAGAACGCAACACTTTTTGTCGAGAGCTGTACGGTCACAGTAAAAGACAAATCATTCTAGAACTTATATATTCTGTTAGGTCTACTTATTGGCTATCACATAGTCAAATTACAACGATATCGATTATTTATTCGCTGAGATATTTAAGGTATAAGTAGAGAAGTGCAAAACACGTTTTACATCGTTCGTTCTAAAAACTTGGATTTTCCTGTCCGATATGGGTTAACAGTTTAATAACTATGTAACCTTAATGTCTGGAATGGTTTATCTTAATTTCCTTTGTTTGAGTAAGGTGGTACATAAAATCATTGAATCGTGTAATCTGATAATCATTCGACCATTTGAATACGTCAATCACCCTTTTTAAGTTCCGAACCACCGATTGCTATGATCGCCACATAATGTCTATGGTAAGTTCTTTCATAAATTAAAGTTCATAATCGATGCATCTTAAAACAAGGACAGCATTGTGAGTGTCGAGCAGCACCATAATGTCCCATTCACAACAGACTAACAATGACTGATTCATACAAGACAATTACTACCTTCACTGGACTATTCCATTTGTTTATCTTTTGAATAATGTGCCATACTGTTTTATTTATGATATTAACGAGAGAAAAAGAGAGAGGATTTGCAAACAGACTTTGTAATCTATATTTTCAAGTTGTGTCATTAACTATCAATTAATTTATTGCCAGATTTAATTAATATTGATATGATACTGTAATAGCCAGACATTTGATACCTTTAACATGACATTTTCTTCTCAGAATGATGAGTTTGATTCCAATTATTTAAGTACAATGAGTTATTAAAGTGTCTTGCTAATATTCACCTGACAAGAAAATCAGGCATACAGGATAAACGATGTAAAACGTGTTTTGCATTTGTCTACGTGTATCGTTGATATCTCAGCGAATCAATAATCGATATCGCTGTAATTTGACTATGTGATAGAGTGAATTTCAGAGTGATTTGTAATTTGCCGTAATCGGAAAGCTCGCGACAAAAAGTGTTGCGTTTTTTTTGATACACCCTGTATGTGACGTGTTCTACCAAAACCAGACACAATTAGGCAAGATATCATTGAGTTAGTAATTGATTATTAAAGTAGAGATCTTCAGCTTTACAGTGGTACCTCTCTTTTTTTAATCGGACTTCCCAAAGTGGAGTTACATCATTTTCAAGTTCGTCTTTTACGGTCTTTATGAAAACTCCAAACTGAGATATCGCCCTTTAAAGTTACTAGAACTAGGCTTTTTACTAGAACTAGGCTTTTTTAAATCACTGAAACAACCATTTAGGATGATTTTTTTAATATGAATCTTTCACAATATTGTTATAAACACTCTGAAGATTTATTATTTACCAGAAACTCAAATTCCCCAAAAATCACCCCCAATTATGTTTTGGGATATTTCTCAGTTTAGAGCTCTGCCCAATTCCGTCTGGTTTTGGTAGAACATGTCACATATTTAAATTCTCAGTCTTTTACTCACAGTGTGCACTCAAAGGATGCAAAATCTGATCATATCACTAAATGGGCTGAAGTGTTTAGTACAATATTGCAGGTTAGGTTTATTTAAATTTGCCCAATATATACAAGTTTAAAGCAAATTTAGAAAATTGGTAAAAACAGTCCTAACTAAAAAAAAACAGATGATAGATATTTATACCTGAATCAAGGTTATAGTGTAATCATGCCTACCATATGGCAAGCTCACTGCCCTATAGGGAGTGCACAATGTGAGGATAATCAATTTTATAGGGGTGTTTTTTTCAAAGTGGAGCTGCATACATATGAAGAGCTTTTTTTGCATAGGGCTTACAGACTACTCCTATATGTTACTAATTTTGCATTAATGATTAATCAAATTATTGTATGGCTGTCTTCATGACTTGGATTAGTGCATCCATGCACACCAATTGAGGCACCAACAATACAAGCCACAATGGGTAACAGGTAGAAGTGGGTGTAGGCCCTTTTGCAACACATCTGTTCATATGTTGTTGTTCACTGGTGTAACGCTTCCAGTGGCAGACTCTGTGTGTGTGCATTGTGCTATGCCTACTATTAGTTTACAAGTTATTCGAAAATTATAGTCGCCCAGAGAAACACAAACAATAATAATACTCTCGCTTTAACTTTCAATAAATAGCGGAGATGATAAACAAAGGAATAAATAAACACAAAAACCTAATGGTGATACACATATTCCACATTTAAATTTATTTGTTCTTTCTATTCCAATAATTAGGCAGGTAGTTAAAAATGTCAAATAATAAATAAGTAATGAAAATACTTATATAGCGCATAAACCAACGGCATCAAAGAGCTGGGCAACCCAAAGACTACACAAATATACATGTACACACTACATATGCCATATAATATAAGAGACATTGTAAACCAGGAAATGCTCCAATTACTCCAATGATTGAACTTTAAAAGTCAGTATCCTTTGGAATTCTTAAAATGTTACAGGTTCTATGTTTTAAGAAGGAATTTAAAAAAAAAAAATTAAAAAAAGGTAGGTGTTCTGATTGCTGGCCTGATTTTCAACTTTATGTTTTGTATTCCACATGAAGGAAGAGGCATCCTTAAAATAGTCATATGCCAAAGTTTGAATTGCATAACTCTAATGGTTATTATTTTAGAAGCACATGGTTACATGAAATGTGCCCATTGAGTAGTACACAAACTAGCTGGGTGGTTAACCATCTTTGGCAGTAATTCACCACATTTAGGCCTACAATGTCTAAATAGAGCATACCTTGCACCTAAGATTTAACAGAAATAAAAGAAAAATATAGGTTTTATTTTGATGTGAGAAAATAAGCTAAAGTGATCGGAACATACACCTTTAAATCAGAACAAGTTTTCTTAGGGCTTAAAGACGTAATTAGTGCAACTTTGTCTATTTGCAATTGGTAATCCTCATCTATTGTTATTTTTGTGTTGATTAAAATGAATTAAGTATCTGGAAGAGGAAGTAGCTTTTGTCTTGAATGTATAGGGTTCCTCCTATGGTTGCCATTCATACTCACACGGCTGTTTCATCTATCATAATGTATATGTTCCCATTAACATTGCCTTTACGGTCTAAACAACTAAACAAAGAATTACCAATGATGGTGTACAGAAATGGATTGAGAGCGGAATTTATCGGAAGCACAAAACCAATTATCCACGCAAATACTTCGGGAGAAACCTCCACTGTTTCATTCTGCACCAAGATCCCAATCACAACAATTGGCAACCAGCAAAGCAAATCGGTCAACGTGATCAGTCCCATTTTGAAAGCCATTTTCAGATCTGTTTTTAATCGGGACATGTTTGATCTTTGTATTTGAATGAATAAACTGATGTAACATATCGCAACGGTAATGCAGCAGAAGAAATTGACTCCAAGAAATAGGACGATTGAATATGTGGGGCTTAGAAGGCTACCAACTTTTTCATTTGTATTGATTGTTAAAACATCAATTTTGTCATAGGAGTATGTAATATTGCCTAATGTTTCCCGGGTTAATAAGCTTCCGGTCGGTAAATATGTGGGATGGCTATCTTTTTCATTTATATAGAATGGTATGAAATCAGTACCTTTCCATCCTAAGTCATAATTGATTGTCACATTGCCTAATGTTTTCCGGGTTAATAACCTTCTGGCCAGTGGTAACCCTATACATACTTCAGAAAATTGATAAAGATGTTGATCATTTTGCAACCCGATTCCTAATGCACTGAAAACAAGCGCAAGCATCCACATTGATATTGTAACAAGTATTTTTGACCTTGTTGTCAAAAACAGTTTCTGACTCACTACAGTATTTCTAAAGGCCCAAAATCTGTCAATACCTATTAAAAGAATAAAGAATAGGGATGATTCGCTTGAAAGTATCGATAGAAAACCTGATAATTTACACAGTGCATGACTCCTCCAATGATCAGCTTCAAAAGGAAAATAGTGCTTAAAGTACTGATCAGCCGATGCAATTATTAGCATATAAACTCCCATAAGAAAATCAGCAGCGGCAAGGTTGGTTATGAATAGAACTTGTTTCTGGTAATCAGTTTGTTCTTTTCCCCTGGTTAGTGTCTGGCAACCCCATACAAGAACATATCCATTAGCAATCAACGCAAATACACCAATTATCCACATGGAATACTTGATCAGTGTATTTGGTAGGAGCTCATTACAGGTCGTGTATTCTGATTTTGGTTCTATTGATATACATTGAGGTCCTGATGTTGAGTTTATAAAACAGCATGATGCTGGAGTGTCTACTGTTATAGTAGTAGTATTTGTAAGTCCAGTGAAAGACTTGGATGTTATTTTTGAAAGTGGGTTATCTTGAAGGTCAATATACTTCATATTGGTTTGATTTTCAAATGCATATGGTTGAATTACACTTATTTGGTTGCTGTGCAGCTCAAGTGCCACAAGCTCATGTAATCCAGAGAAGGTCGAGGCACCAATATTTGATATTTTGTTGTCATATAAACTCAGAGCTTTCAATTTATCACAGTCCGTAAGACCAATCAAAGCAGAGGTCATCAACATGTTGTTGCCTAAAAGGAGAGCAGTTAAACTCACCAGACCCTTATATATACCCTTTTTTAACAATGTTAGTTTGTTATTAAACAAAAATAACTGAGATAAGTGAATCAATTCTTGAAATATATCTTCATGCAGATTGGTTAATTGGTTACCACCCAAGTGCAGGATTGTTAATTGCCTGAGATCCCTGAATACACCTGGTTGCAATGCTGTTAGGTTGTTATTAAACAGCCGTAACATAGACAGGTTGACTAACCCTTGAAAAATATCTACATGGAGATTGGATATCTGGTTATGAGCTAAGGTTAGCTGTGTTAATTGCCTGAGATCCCTGAATACACCTAGTTGCAATGCCGTTAGGTTGTTATCATCCATCCATAGCACAGACAGGTTGAGTAAACCTTGAAATATATCTACATGGAGATTGGATATCTGGTTATCAGTTAAGGATATCTCTGTTAATTGCCTGAGATCCCTGAATACACCTGGTTGCAATGCTGTTAGGTTGTTATCATCCAGATATAACGCAGACAGGTTGACTAACCCTTGAAATATATCTACATGGAGATTGGATATCTGGTTATCAGTTAAGGATATCTCTGTTAATTGCCTGAGATCCCTGAATACACCTGGTTGCAATGCTGTTAGGTTGTTATCATCCAGATATAACGCAGACAGGTTGATTAACCCTTGAAATATATCTACATGGAGATCGGATAACTGATTTTCATTCAAGTATAGATGTGTTAATTGCCTGAGATCCCTGAATACACCTGATTGCAATGATGTTAGGTTGTTATCATCCCGATATAACGCAGACAGGTTGATTAACCCTTGAAATATATCTACATAGAGATTGGATATCTGGTTATCAGTTAAGGATAGATGTGTCAATTGCCTGAGATCCCTGAATACACCTGATTGCAATGCTGTTAGGTTGTTATCATCCAGATATAACGCAGACAGGTTGATTAACCCTTGAAATATATCTACATGGAGATTGGATATCTGGTTATCAGTTAAGGATATATCTGTTAATTGCCTGAGATCCCTGAATACACCTGATTGCAATGCTGTTAGGTTGTTATTATCCAGCCATAACACAGGCAGGTTGACTAACCCTTGAAATATATCTACATGGAGATTGGACATCTGGTTATGAGTTAAGGATAGCAGTGTTAATTGCCTGAGATCCTTGAATACACCTGGTTGCAATGCTGTTAGGTTGTTATCATCCAGATATAACGCAGACAGGTTGATTAACCCTTGAAATATATCTACATGGAGATTTGATATCTGGTTATGAGCTAAGGTTAGCACTGTTAATTGCCTGGGATCCATGAATACACCAGGTTGCAATGCTGTTAGGTTGTTATCATCCAGATATAACACATACAGGTTGACTAACCCTTGAAATGTATCTACATGGAGATTGGATATCTGGTTATCAGTTAAGGATAGATCTGGTAATTGCCTGAGATCCCTGAATAAGCCAGGTTGCAATGCTGTTAGGTTGTTATCATCCAACCATAACACAGACAGGTTGACAAACCCTTGAAATATATCTACATGGAGATTGGATATCTGGTTATCATTCAAGTATAGCTGTGTTAATGGCCTGAGATCCCTGAATAAGCCAGGTTGCAATGCTGCTAGGTTGTTATAATCCAGCCGTAACACAGACAGGTTGACTAACCCTTGAAATATATCTATATGGAGATTGGATATCTGGTTATTATACATGATTAACTGTGTTAATTGCCTGAGATCCCTGAATAGACCTGGATGCAATGTTGTTAGGTTGTTATTATGCAGCTTTAATACAGATAAGTTGTCTAACCCTTGAAATATATCAAGATAGAGATCGGATAACTGATTGTCATATAAAATCAATTCTTTTAGTTGTCCAAGATCATCAAATACACCAGGTCCTAACGTTGTTAATGTGTTAGTATTCAGATCTAGCACATATAAAGTACGCAATCCTTGAAACTGATCAACATGGAGACAGGTCAACTGATTGTTATTCAAATATAAATTTTGTAACAGAGCACAATCCCAAAATGCAGCTGGTGCCAGTGTTTCTAGCACATTACCATTCAGTGACAAGTCTAGCAAGTTAACTAACCCTTGGAAGAGAAATTCATTGAGATGAGATAATTTATTACTGGCCAGATTGAGATGTGTCAATTGTACTAGATTCTGGAATATACTGGAATTAGTCGTATCATGAAGTTTGGAAATTTGATTCCCATGCAAAGATAAATGTGTCAAGTTCTTGAGGTTCTTAAACGTATCTATATCTAAATTAACAATTCTATTTTCAGAAAGGTCAAGGAAATACAAATTCCTCAAATCCTGAAATATTGTTTGGTTTAGTTCAACTAGCAAATTATCTGATAAGGACAAAGCTTGAAGTGTCTTTAATTTTGAGAATATTGCTGGTTCAATATGTGAAATTTCATTTCCTGATAAATACAGTACTTTCACATGATGAATACCTTCAAATATACCAACTGTTAAGACTGATAACATATTATTGTTAAGAAACAATTGTTTAAGGCTACTCAGGCCAGATAATGAACTAGAGTTTATATGCAGCAATTTATTATTAGAAAGATCAAGTACTTGCAGCTGAGATAATCCCTCAAAGTTTCCTTGATGAAGACTAGTGATGAGGTTATTGTCCAACAGTAGAATAGCGATGTTGGTGAGGTTTCTGAAGCTTTCCGGGCTAACATGAACCAGTTGTCTTGCACTACCATCAAGAGCAGATAGGTTGACCTGGAATTCAGTTGACAATGTTTCATAAATGAGAACTGTTTTCTCCAGTTGTCTGCCATCCAAACAGTCAGCCACAAATTGGTTGAAATTCAAACTACAGTTACACCCACCCTGACATTCGGGATATTCAGCAACATATAAACTATCATTTTGCAACAGACTAAACTCTGGTATTTCTGATGAGCTGTAACTTGATTCAGGAAATATTGGCCTCAAAGATGGATGATGGACAGTCAGATCTTGATATTGTTCAACGCGCAGATGAGCCACATTGTATACTTTAGTATATCTTTCAACTCTTCCACATGTCGTCTGCAATCCAATATCATGTGTAACATTCTGATATGGATTGCAATCTGATGGATCCAATCCATTCAGCGAATCACTGATATCCCCAGATTTGACAGCGAGTAGTTTAATTGTGGATTTGACATTGGTATTTATTTCCAGATTCGCGCTGTTGATGGTCATACTACAGGAGCTTTTACTTGGGCCAATGACTGCTATGATGTCATTCCATGAACACTCCTTGTCAGTTGAGTCAGTCTTCACATAGAAATAGTTATAAATAGACCAGTCGGACTGTGTGTGCAACACACTCAGTTGGATTTCAAACCCAGGTGGGACATAGACATGGACCGCACTACATTCTTGATTTTCAAATGTACGAAGCGTTGCAGGAAGAATCTGGCTTCTTGCTAGAGTTACATTGGGGCAGTGAGTGGCATTGTCCAGCGTACTCTTGCTTCCATTTCTCGTGTTCAAATTCAAATGTTGAGAGTCGGTCAGCTTACCTACTTCTACTGTTGATGAGTTTTCAGTTGCTGCATCCGTTGAAACCTCGGTTTCATTATGTGAAGAGTCTGCATATGGTGAGCCAAACACATTTGTTTTGTTACATGAAGAGTTGATATATCTGGAGTCAGCCACACTTGGCAATGTAGCATTGATACCATTATGTGAAGAGTTGTTATATTGCGAGCTAGACACATTCCCTGTAGCCTTGGTTTCATTATGGGATAATCGCGAGTCGGACTCACTTGTCGCTGAATAAGTCATGAATTCAGAGTCGGACATGTTACCCACTGTAGCTTTGCTTCCATTATGTAAAGAGTCTATGTAAAACAACTTAGACACATTTGCTGCAGCCCCAGTTCCGTTCAGTGAAGAGTTCATATATTGTGAGCCAGACTCTATAGCAGTTTGACTAGCATCATTCAGACTTTCATTGTCCATATGCTGATAGTCAGAGTTATCATCCATACCGGCGTTCCTTTCTAGTCTATTCCTATTCCCATTTGACACTGAGTGTGCAGTTGGAATACCAGACACAACATAGACTAGTACACAGAGTGAAGTGAGGATCCACATATTAGACAGATCTTTAGCCTCCATATTGACTATACAGATAATTCTGGCTGAATCTCTAGTAATTTCTGTCGCCTGATGCAGCCTGTGTGCATGCCAACCTTATTATGAAACCATACCACACAACGCTGCATAAAAGTATAATGGTTGTTTTATTAAGTCACAGTGTCGCTGACAAATACACAGATTCTCCAACTCCACTAATTTCTATGCTTTCTTTGTGTTCTTTTCAAGCTTTATTGCTCAACCAAACCTACAGGTCATGGTCATATTATCTACATTTGGACAAAAGCCGTTGTACCGAACACAATATATAAAGGGGTAAAAAAAAGTAAGTCCCCCCCCCCCCCCCCTAAAATTAGATTACTTTTGTTTACATAACTTCACACACAATTAGACGTTTCGAAAAGTTTAAACGATTATGAAAAGAGAAAACGCTTGGCTACCAAAAGAAAGTTTTACATTTTCGATATCATGTTTACTTTTCCCGAAACAGTCACATTTCCTCAAAATGATGGTTTCAGAAAAAGTGGCACTTACGGGAAAAATGTCATGTTAACGGAAACATCATTTTGAGGATATTTGACATTTTGGGAAAAAATAAACATGATATTGAAAATGGGAAACTTTGTACGGATAGCTAAGCGTTTTTTCTTTTCAGAAAAGTTTCAATTTTTTTTAAACGTCTAATTGTGTGGGGTGTTACGCAAAATTGCAAAATTGTATAGGATTTGGAAAATTGCAACTGTTTCTGAGAACATCGTTTTGGGAAAATGAGACAATTTTGGGAAAAGTAAACATGATATTGAAGAGGAGAAACTCTCTATGAGAAGCCAAGCACTTTTCTTTTCACAAGTTTTTAAAGTTCTCAAAACGATTAATTCTGTGCGGAGTTATGCAAACAAACTTGGTCTAATTTTCGTACAAAAAAATCATGAGGGAGAGTTTTTAAATTTACTGGTATGGACCAAGTGCCACTTTTTCTGAAAACATCATTTTGGGGAAATGTGACTGTTTTGGGAAAAGTAAACATGATATCGAAAATGTAAAACTTTCTTTTGGTAGCCGAGCGTTTTATCTTTCATAATCGTTTCAACTTTCGAAACGTTTAATTGTGTGTGAAGTTATGTAAACAAAAGTAATCTAATTTTAGGGAGGGACTTACTTTTTTTGACCCCTTTATGACAATTTCCAATTCAATACCATTTTAGAATGATGATTAATATCTCTGAAAGCATGGCATGACAATTACTAATAAAGGCATTTCACCTTGGGGTTTTTTCTTTACTTTTTTGTTATAATACTTGAATGATTTTGACCTTTATATTCATCTAACAATGAAATAAAAAAATACTGCAAGTTAATACTTGCGAATATATTTAATACTTATGGTTTAAAATTAAGGTTTTTGTTGAAATATGTCATACACTGTCTAAATCTCCTTATTCATACTTACATGTGTCCTCTGTTAATTTTATTCTCCGACTTTAACCATTTTTTTAGATATCTTGTTTTGTAATACTTGAATGATTTTGACTTTAATATTTACCGAACAATAAAATAAAAAATACTGCAAGTCACAACTTGCGAATCCCCCTGGCTTGGAGATTCACCTAAATAGCGCCAAAGGTCACATGTGCATGGACGCGCAAGTATAGTTGAGATTGAAGTATAATTAATTCATTTCAATAAATCCAAAAACATCAAATTGGATGACATTTTGGGGGGAAAACGGACTATATTTCACAAAATGCATTTAGAGGGTTCCTGCCACATAAATTCTTGTTTTATGAGGCAGTTTGGTGATTTTATCCACAAATTGTTAAAAAATCACCCCTCCCCCCCAAAAAAAAAAAATATATATATATATAAAATAATTAATTAAATTAAAGTCAAATGGACGAGTTACTACTCAGAGTTTCATGCTACTGCATTCATCAGGTAACTGATTTCTTTGTTATTCCGTGCTGAAGAAACAAACACAATACGCGGGCGTCGGAAGTTTGCTGAAGATCGCGGTAGTATGCGCGCGCCTTGCTCTACGCTCCTGGCGCGGAGTGCTCATTCATAGGCGTTATGTTAGTCAGGAGTGGTTTGAGAGATAAAATTTGTTCTCATGACGGCATTTAGATACAAGTTCCGATCTTTTCTGTTGATGATATATAGTTAGTTTCTCCGATAGACACAGGTCACAGCGTTTGGTACCGTTGTCATATGCGCGTGCCCTAGAGATGATGGACCATGTGATAGTGAATGGTTTGTTCTCCCTTTTGATATCCCAAACGTATTTGGAAAGCTCCGTGCTGTACTGGTGTTTCACATTCTTGAAGGACTGTTTGTGGTTGTTGTAGTGCTTGTCGATAAGTTGTAGGAAGGTCTTGCCGATATTGGTAGAGACGCTCTTGCTATATGGTGGATTGAACCAGATGGCATTGTGCGGGCGGTTGCGCACGGTTTTCTTTGGACTTCTTGTAAAGGTCAGACCTTCGGAATATCCACTGGCTTTCAGGGCGTCGTCATACGGTGGGGCGGCATCGACAAAGGCTTCACTGTCATATGAAATGTCTGATATCCGTCTGCTTATTGAGGCCGGTATGTATATATATATATATATATATATATATATATATATATATATCATTTTTTAGAGTGCCGGGCGCCCAGCCCATTTTGACCCCAAGTCCAGGCATGAGAATGGAGTTTTTGAAAATAGCAGGAAATAGCAGGAAATTGGTGAAAGAGCGCGTGAAATTGGGCAAAAAAGGGCCAAAAACAGGCTGATATTAAATAAATTAAGAATCGTATCGCCCTGTAACTTGGAATGTATGTACGATTTATGATCAGAAATGCTGGGGAGGGGAGGCGAAATGTAATCATTACTATCATTGAAACGGGTCAATTCATGCATCAAAAGCATTGGAAATGTTTCAAAAATGAAGAAAAACCTACTAAAGAAAAACATACTGTACCGTGTACACATTTATAGGAAGCGACCAGTTTAGATGAAGCCGAAAGAAATATGATAGGAATAATAGAGAGATAAAAGCACGGAACCTCTCCCAGAAACAAAATAAAAGGGCGAAATTCGTGAGCATGAAAGCAAGGATGGGTAACCAAGACACACATACGCCCCGGTAAATAATTTGATTTATGAAAGTAGGCTTGTCATCAACCTTATTATAGCATGATCCCATATTAGATAGAGGCCAAATAGTTGTTTCCACCCCCACCCCCCCCCCCCCCCGACTTCCTCGAACACACATCCTCGAACACACTAAATACAAGTAAGCCTAAATGGCGCGTTGGTAGTCTAGTGGCGGCGAAGCCGGGGAGGGGGAGGGAATATGTCATCATTACCATCATTAAAACCGGTCAATTCATGCATCAAAAGCATTGGAAATGTTTCAAAATGACACACCGTGTGTGAACACACTTATTTCACCTTTGAAAAGCATGCTATCTTCAGGAGATAGTAAACATGATTCAAGTCAATTTTGTCATATAAAAAAGCCTGTTAAAATGGATTTAAATACTTGCAATGCTATCACTGTTTCTGCAGTATATTCAATCTAACAGAAAAAAATATAATTTAAAAAATATAAAGAGCGGTAGGATTCACACCACTAAATAAAAGGGCGAAATTCGTGAGCATGAAAGCAAGGATGGGTAACCAAGACACACATACGCACTGTGCAAAACATTAAGCCCCGGTAAATAATTTGATTTATGAAAGTAGGCTTGTCATCAACCTTATTATAGCATGATCCCATATTAGATAGAGGCCAAATAGTTGTTTCCACCCCCACCCCCCCCCCCCCCCCCCCCGACTTCCTCGAACACACATCCTCGAACACACTAAATACAAGTAAGCCTAAATGGCGCGTTGGTAGTCTAGTGGCGGCGAAGCCGGGGAGGGGGAGGGAATATGTCATCATTACCATCATTAAAACCGGTCAATTCATGCATCAAAAGCATTGGAAATGTTTCAAAATGACACACCGTGTGTGAACACACTTATTTCACCTTTGAAAAGCATGCTATCTTCAGGAGATAGTAAACATGATTCAAGTCAATTTTGTCATATAAAAAAGCCTGTTAAAATGGATTTAAATACTTGCAATGCTATCACTGTTTCTGCAGTATATTCAATCTAACAGAAAAAAATATAATTTAAAAAATATAAAGAGCGGTAGGATTCACACCACTAATTAAATAATGGAACAGGCCATGAAAGGCCTGTTGAATTGGGTGGGATGACACACTCCTATAAAGTGAAATATATAAAAATGCTACAAAAACAGTGTGTTGGCTAAAGTTTTAATTGGATTGTTTTTAAATGAAGATTATCAAACAATATCAGTTCAAATTTTCTTTTTTTGTCCAATTTTGTATGATTTTATAGTCATTTTAGAGACTTCAATAATTGATAAGAGTCGCTTAGACCTAGACTAGGCCTGGGCATCCTAAAAACATTTGTATCTTCGACGGCGCATATCTCGAAAAAATTGCCTAGACCTAATTAGACACATGTTTAGCTTCCATATTGGTTGTACAGACAATTTTGGCTGAATCTTTAGCAAACAATATCTATCACTTGAAGCAATGTGTGGCCAACAACAAGATAAAACAGTTTCACACAACTTTTGCATTATATTAGAAGTATCTATATAATAAATACGGAATCGCCAATTCTTGTACGGAGATGTTCTCCCCTTTCCGCACCTTCGATTGACTTCAAACTTTCTGTGCGAGTGCGTATGGGTCCCACGGCGAACCAGTTTATGTTTGATTTTTTAAATTTGGGTTAGATTTTGTGAAATTCAAGGTTTTTTAGCCCGTTGCTATGTTATTGCTACGCGCCGCGTATACGCTGGACACGCCATGGCGATAGCCGGCGCACCGCACGCGTAATCGTGTGATCGCCAGCGCACGCCGCGTAATTGCGCGGTTACCGGCGCACGCGTAATGGCGCAAACCGTAAGGTGCACACGCGTTAGTGGCGAAAAGCGTAGTTAAAGGAATGGTGTGAGCAAAATATCATGGAAATATCATCTATGATAATTGCACTAACGTTTAGGCCTAGGCGTACTGGAGTAATAATTTAATATCAATAGGCCGAAAATAAATAAAATAAACGGATCGGATGGCTCACAGTGCTGAACTGGGTACAACGTGATCATGGTGAGACCCCGCCCCCACATGAAAGACCCACTATAAAACTTAAGACCCCACTAAATAGAACCAGTGGCGTCGCGGACCTATTTAATACACGTGTTCTATTGGAGACTTGACAACTTTTATTGATGGGGGCGTCATGAAATATAGGGTCCCGTGACCCCCCCCCTTCCTCCCCTCCTCTTCCGTTGCCTCACTTACTACCCACTAACTCAAAGCATAGGCCTACATAATATGAACACATGGATTATTAAGGGCACATGGGTACCTGGAGTATGGGGTAGAATATTAAGGGCGCCCGTGATAACTGGATTTCAAGGGTGACCCTTGACACCCCCTCCTCTTCCGCCGCCTCACTAACTACCCCATTATAAAACTCAAATCCTAGGCCTACATAGTATGAATAAATGGATTAGTAACGGCACATGGGTACCTGAAGTATGTGGTGGAATATTAAAGGCATATTATGTGATCTTTTCCAGAGATCGCCCTCTATTCATGATTTTTTTTAGAAAGTAGATTTTCTTGCAGATTTACATTTCTGATCATAAATCGTGCATACATTCCAAGTTACAGAGCGATACCATTCATAATTACCAATTAATCATGGATTTAGAATGAATTTAGAGTGAAAATATAAACTGTCGTGTTATCACGACAGTTTATTTTCACTCTAAAAACCATGATTTTGAAGTAATCAAGAATCGTATCGACCTGTAACTTGGAATGTATGTACAATTTATGATCAGAAATGCAAATCTGCAAGAAAATCTGCTTTCAATTTTTTTTTCGATGTTGAGGGCGTTCCCTGAAAAGATCACATAATATACCTTTAAGGGCACCTGTGATAACTGGATAACTAGGTAGGCCTTATTTAGATCCCTGGATTATTACGGGCACCGTGGCACTGATGGGCAGCTGGAGTATCAAGGACATAAACTCTTGCTATTTCACAATAGATCATGTTTACACGCTTTGATGACAACTTATATTATAGTACTTCAGCTAGCGAGGACCCGAGCGTAGCGAGGGTACCCGCTAGTAAAGGTATATTTATGAGTCATAGTTTTAAAATAGTATGGTATAGAAAAGGGGAATTTTGCTGACAAATACACACATTCCTCGACTTGACTCATTTCTATGCATTCTTTGTGTTCTTTTCAATTTGATTGCACGCACTAAACCTAACCTGTGTTAACTACATTTGATCAATAACAATTACTGAACACGGGAATGTTAACACTTTCCACACGGCTATTAGTTTTACCATAAGTTTTGTAACACATTTTTCAGAAACCTTTCCCAACTGTTAAGGTCTATCTCAAGAATTACAGAACCAAAAATAGGCATGTCTGATTCTAATGCATTTCTCATGGTGATTCCAAAGGCTAATGAAATTCAATAATTTTGACATTTTTGAAACATTTTGTGACATTTTGGAATGTCGTTTGCAGACGCCTGCCGCGTGGAAAGGGTTTTAAGAATTCCCAATTCAATCCCAATTTAGAATCATTGTAAATCTTTATGCAAGAATGATACAACTGTAATTGTCCTCTAAAATCTGTGATACCGTATTTACCAATTCAAAAAATTGAAAATCATTGCGACAGTGAACCAAACATATCTTGATGACTGCATTAAAATTAATAGTGACGTGACTTGTCATCCTAAATGCCTTAAAGCAAACTGTGTATTGAGATTTAAATGTGTAAGTACTTCCAGAATGCATAAATATGACTGCTATCCATAGTGTAATAGACAAACTAGAATAGCTCCATCAAAATTAATTTTGGGTTTGAACTTTGAGTAGTATAATGCATCAGGCTGCACACAGCAACACTGTCATTTTCCATGAAACGGTCAAAATATATAGTCCACATACCTGTCTTTGTTTGTAATGTGAACATTTGACTATCATTTCACAAAATAGGGGCGGGGGGGGGGGGGGGGATTCTAAGGGAGCACATACGGCCAGTTTTTGTAAGGTAAACATGCAGGGTGAATAACATTTGCGGGTATATCAAACCCTTAAGATGAAATCTGCACTGAAAGTATGAACAACCTTTCGCAAATAATCCTACAAATTAACCACCAACAAAGTGTAGTTTGGTATGAAAATCCCTGCATGAATAGCAGCACCACTGCCCTAGCTAACTACTAGATTTATGAATATTCAGCTCTTGTGTAACATTTATTTGGGCAATTTACAGCCGTTTCTCTGAATATAATCGATGAGAATTAAAAGTTCAGTAATATTGCCCGCCATGAACGATCACAGATGACCATACGAGTCGATGATAGGATTGCCAGAAAGTAAATTTCCCTTTTTGCATCCATTGAAAATCAATTGAGAAGAAAACTCGCCTTGTGCAAGTCGCTACATCTTGGCTAGGGGAAATCCCACAATCATGCCATCGGCAGCACTACATATAGAATACAATTATGATATTGGTTTTCGCTGATAAAATGAGTATTTTTTGCTAAAACTTCCAAACAACATACTCGCCACAGATTTTAAACAAAATATTCAGCGTGGCAGCATTGTCAAATCAAAATTCGATGTTTTGGGCAAGCTTCCCAATCGTCAACCGGGCGCTGGTTTGGACAAAATATCAGCACTCGGTTGTTTATTTTTCAGCATTTACCCGGCGCTATGGCAGATGAACAGATGAGTAAAAATCGCCCAGCACCCGCTTATATTGAGCCTTGTGTATCACATGTTACATAATACTGTACATGTATTATAATAATCAAGGGTTGGAGCCACAAAGACCTATCTACAATGGCTGCCATTGCATTTTCACAAGGGAGCACCTTATAGTATGTGTGTGCACCAGATGTGTGTAACATATGGCAGCCATTTATAGTCACTTTTCACATCATTAGGTATCTCAACAAAAATATCCTATATCTACAATAGCTGCTCTGAGTTACATTTAGCAGACTATACTCAACTCTGTTTATATCAAGAGGCAGCTATTGCAGATAAGGCCTTGTGGCACTAAGTCCTTGATATGTATGAAACAAAAATGAATTATTAACTAAAAGTTCAGCACAAACATAAGTGAGAATCCACATACATGTACATGTATACAGATAAGTTTTAGCCTCCACAAAAGTAATTTGTGCTCGATTACATTATGAAACAAGTTTCATACAACTTCTTCATTTTATTTTTAATAGTATAACAGTTGATTATTTAGTCATATTTAAAAATAGTATGGGAGAGAAAAGGGGATTTTTGCTGACAAATAAAAACATTCCCAAACTAATAACTAATATCTATGCTTTATTTGTGTTCTTTTCAAGCTTTATTGCACACACTAACCTTAACTAACCTTTGTCTCTTGTTTGACAAAAGCCATTACCAACCGCTATCCGAATACAACAAATCCAAATTCAATTCAATAGTGGAATATTACAGAAATTAAAAGTTCAGCACAAACATAAGTGAGAATCCACATACACGTATAAGATAGGTTTTTAGCCTGCATATTAACTACAAATCAATTTCAATCTTTTGCAAACAATTTTGTTTAATTGACATGAAGATAACGTTATGAAACAAGTTTCACACAACTTTTTCATGATATTTTTAATAAATAACGGTTGATCTATTAGTCATTTTTAAAAATAGTATGGGAGAGAAAAGGGGATTTTGGCTGACAAATACATACATTCCCCAACTTTACTCATTTCTATGCTTTCTTTACGTCCTTTTCAAGCTTTATTGCACACACTAACCTTTAACTAACCTTTGTCACTTGTTTGACAAAAGCCTGTTATTACCAACCGCAATCCTAATACAATAATTCAAAATTCAATTCAATAGATGATAGTAATTATTTATGGAAGCATGAAATGACAATTTATCATAGGAAATCTTCGGAACCCAAACTAAGCTAAAAAACCCCATTGCAACTGAAGTAAACATTTTGTGATGGTTGACAATTTTTATTCACTTAAGTTAAAATTAAAATAAATAAATAAAAGCCGAAAATTGGCACATAACTGAGCTAGTTCAAATGACTGATTAACACTATCCACAAGGCTGTCGTCTGCAGATGACAGTTCCAAAATTTCACAAAATGTTTCAAAAATGTTGAAATTATTGAATTTCATCACCATATTTGGAGAATCACTATGAAAAAAGCATTAAAATAGTACAAACATGCCTAGTATTGTATGGTTAAGTAATCCTAGATATAAACTTTGATTGGGAAAGGTTTCTGACAAATCAGTTTAGTGTATGGTAACATTTATATAGCTGCGTGGATAGTGTTATAATTGGTTGGTAGCATGAACAAGATCACTAATAATGAGTCAACTTTTTTTTAATATTTTCCTGCATCGCATCGCTATTTGCACCTTGAAAATCATTAACTGCGATACAACTTTCAAAGGCTGGTGCAAAATTGTAATACAAGTTGCTATCGCGGTTCATTAAATTCAAGCATTCAACGTAAACACTGAATGCCACAAAAACATTTGAATATGTTCAAGTCGCCTATTGTTCTGGTCATTCTCGCCTCCATCTCATATAAGTATGAATCAACCTGAAAAATAACTATAAAGTTAAAACACTTGGTTTGCAATAAAATCAAGATATTAGACAGAAAACAGAAAGTTTTAAGTGCAGTTATATTACATCTTTATTTATTGGCACTCAATTTGCACAGCGGGAACTATATACGCAAATATATACATAATGACGACATGTCAACAGGTACAACCTTGTCTGCTTCAGAAAAAAATAAGATTTTGAGCAAATCCGACAGAGTTGTAAGCAAGCGTTCTTTTCTTTATTGGAAGTATTTTAAAAATATGAGGAAAAGAAAATGTATTTTCTTTTCATTTTCTTGATATACTTTACAAACAAAAACTATTTTACTCTTTGTCTCGTAATAAGTCTGGCCGACAAGAAGTAACTTTTTAACTTGACATGATACATTTTATGTATACCTTATTATATTTCAAATAAATGTAAACAAATATAAACTAAAAATGTAATGTTGTAGGCCTATGCACAAAACAATATATCAAAATTCATACTGAAATATACACACTACATAATACCACATACTATAAGAGACATTGTAAAACAGGACAACATACAATGCTCCAATGATGGAACTTTGAAGGACAGTATCCTTTGGAATTCTTAAAATGTCAGAGGTTCTGTGTTTTAAGAAGGAGTTAAAATTCTTTTTAAAACATTTAAAGGTTCCGATTGCTGACCTAATTTTAAACTTGATGTTTTGTATTCCACATGAAGGGTCATCCTTAAAATAGTCATATTCCAAAATTCGAGTTGCATAACTTTAATGGTAGTATTTTAGAAGCACATGGTTACATGGAATGTGCCCATTGAGTAGTACACAAACTAGCCAGGTGGTTAACCATCTATGGCAGTAATTCACCACATTTTGGCCTATAATGTCTAAATAGAGCATACCCTTGGGTCTAAGATTTAACAGAGATAATAAGAAAAATATAGGTTTTCTTTTAATATCAAAATATTTTGATGTGAGAAAAAAAGCTAAAGTGAACGGAACATAAATCAGAACAAGTTTTCTTAGGGCTTACAGACATAATTAGTGCGACTTTGTCTATTTGCAATTGTTAATCCTCATCTATTGTTATTTTGTGTTGATTAAAATGAAATAAGCATCAGGAAGAGGAAGTAGCTTTTGTCTTGAGTGTGTGGGGTGCCTGGTTGCCATTTATACTCACACGGCTGTTTCATCGATCATAATGTATATGTTCCCATTCACATTGCCTTTACGGTCTAAACAACTAAACAAAGAGTTACCAATGATGGTGTACAGGAATGGATTGAGAGCGGAATTTATCGGAAGCACAAAACCAATTATCCACGCAAATACTTCGGGAGAAACCTCCACTGTGTCATTCTGCACCAAAATCCCAATCACAACAATTGGCAACCAGCAAAGCAGATCGGTCAACGTGATCAATCCCATTTTGAAAGCCATTTTCAGATCTGTTTTTAATCGGGACATGTTTGATCTTTGTATTTGAATGAATAAACTGATGTAACATACCGCAACGGTAACGCAGCAGAAGAAATTGACTCCAAGAAATAGGACGATTGAATATGCGGGGCTTAGATGGCTACCAACTTTTTCATTTTTATTGATTGTTAAAACATCACTTTTGTCATAGGAGAATGTAATATTGCCTAATGTTTCCCGGGTTAATACGAATCCGGTCGGTAAATATGTGGGGCTTAGATGGCTATCTTTTTCATTTATATAGAATGGTATGAAATCATCATCATCTCTATAATATCCTAAGTCATAAGAGATTGTCACATTGCCTAATGTTTCCCGGGTTAATAACCTTCTGGCCAGTGGTAACCCTATACATACTTCAGAAAATTGATAAAGATGTTGATCATTTTGCAACCCGATTCCTAATGCACTGAAAACAAGTGCAAGCATCCACATTAATAGTGTAACAAGTATTTTTGACCTTGTTGTCAAAAACAGTTTCTGACTCACTACAGTATTTCTAAAGGCCCAAAATCTGTCAATACCTATTAAAAGAATAAAGAATAGGGATGATTCGCTTGAAAGTATCGATAGAAAACCTGATAATTTACACAGTGCATGACTCCTCCAATGATCAGCTTCAAAAGGAAAATATTGCTTAAAGTACTGATCAGCTGATGCAATTATTAGCATATAAACTCCCATAAGAAAATCAGCAGCGGCAAGGTTGGTTATGAATAGAACTTGTTTCTGGTAATCAGTTTGTTCTTTTCCCCTAGTTAGTGTCTGGCAACCCCATACAAGAACATATCCATTAGCAATTAACGCAAATACACCAATTATCCACATGGAATACTTGATCAGTGTATTTGGTAGGAGCTCATTACAGGTCATGTATTCTGATGTTGGTTCTCTTGATATACATTGAGGTCCTGATGTTGAGTTTATAAAACAGCATGATGCTGGAGTGTCTACTGTTATAGTAGTAGTATTTGTAAGTCCAGTGAAAGACTTGGATGTTATTTTTGAAAGTGGATTATCTTGAAGGTCAATATACTTCATATTGGTTTGATTTTTAAATGCATATGGTTGAATTACACTTATTTGGTTGCTGTGCAGCTCAAGTGCCACAAGCTCATGTAATCCAGAGAAGGTCGAGGCACCAATATTTGATATTTTGTTGTCATATAAACTCAAAGCTTGCAATTTATCACAGTCCGTAAGACCAATCAAAGCAGAGGTCATCAACATGTTGTTGCCTAAAAGGAGAGCAGTTAAACTCACCAGACCCTTAAATATACCTTTTTCTAATAATGTTAGTTTGTTATTAAACAAAAATAACTGAGATAAGTGAATCAATCCTTGAAATATATCTTCATGCAGATTGGTTAATTGGTTATCACCCAAGTGCAGGTCTGTTAATTGCCTTAGACTCCTAAAGAGACCAGGTTGCAATGCTGTTAGGTTGTTATTATTCAGCCGTAACATATACAGGTTGACTAACCCTTGAAATGTATCTACATGGAGATGGGATAACTGGTTACCATTCAAGGATAGCCGTGCTAAATGCCTGAGATCCCTGAATACACCTGATTGCAATGCTGTTAGGTTGTTATCATCCAGATGTAACAGTAACAGGTTGACTAACCTTTGAAATGTATCTACATGGAGATTGGATATCTGGTTATCAGTTGAGGATAGCAGTGTTAATTGCCTGAGATCCCTGAATACACCTGATTGCAATGCTGTTAGGTTGTTATAATCCAGCCATAACACAGGCAGGTTAACTAACCCTTGAAATGTATCTACATGGAGATTGGATATCTGGTTATCACGCAAGGATAGCATTGTTAATTGCCCGAGATCCCTGAATACACCTGGTTGCAATGCTGTTAGGTTGTTATAATCCAGCCATAACTCAGACAGGTTGACTAACCCTTGAAATATATCTACATGGAGATTGGATATCTGGTTATCATTCAAGTATAGCCATGTTAATTGCCCGAGATCCCTGAATACACCCGATTGCAATGCTGTTAGGTTGTTATTATCCAGCCGTAACTTAGACAGGTTGACTAACCCTTGAAATGTATCTACATGGAGATTGGATATCTGGTTATCACTTAAGTATAGCCGTGTTAATTGCCTGAGATCCCTGAATACACCTGATTGCAATGCTGTTAGGTTGTTATAATCCAGATATAACATAGATAGGTTGACTAACCCTTGAAATATATCTACATGGAGATTGGATATTTGGTTATCACGCAAGGTTAGCCGTGTTAATTGCCTGAGATCCCTGAATACACCTGATTGCAATGCTGTTAGGTTGTTATAATCCAGCCATAACTCAGACAGGTTGACTAACCCTTGAAATATATCTACATGGAGATTGGATATTTGGTTATCACGCAAGGTTAGCCGTGTTAATTGCCTGAGATCCCTGAATACACCTGATTGCAATGCTGTTAGGTTGTTATAATCCAGCCATAACCCAGACAGGTTGACTAACCCTTGAAATATATCTACATGGAGATTGGATATCAAATGATTGTCATTCAAATATAAATTTTGTAACAGAGCACAATCCCAAAATGCAGCTGGTGCCAGTGTTTCTAGCACATTACCAGTCAGTGACAAGTCCAGCATGTTAACTAACCCTTGGAAGAGAAATTCATTGAGATGAGATAATCTATTACTGGCCAGATTGAGATGTGTCAATTGTACTAGATTCTGGAATACACTGGAATTTGTTGTATCTTGAAGTTTGGAAATTTGATTCCCATGCAACGATAAATGTGTCATTTTCTTGAGGTTCTTAAACGTATCTATATCTAAATTAACAATTCTATTTTCAGAAAGGTCAAGGAAATACAAATTCCTCAAATCCTGAAATATTGTTTGGTTTAGTTCAAATAGCAAGTTATCTGATAATGACAAAGCTTGAAGTGTCTTTAAATTTGAGAATATTGCTGGTTCAATATGTGCAATTTCATTTCCTGATAAATACAGTACTTCCACATGATGAATACCTTCAAATATACCAACTGTTAAGACTGATAACATATTATTGTTAAGAAACAATTGTTTAAGGCTTCTCAGGCCAGAGAATGAACTAGAGTTTATATCCAGCAGTTTATTATTAGAAAGATCAAGTACTTGCAGCTGAGATAATCCTTCAAAGTGTCCTTGATGAAGACTGGTGATGAGGTTATTGTCCAGCAGTAGAATATTGATGTTGGTGAGGTTTCTGAAGCTTCCCAGGCTAACATGAACCAGTTGTCTTGCACTACCATCAAGAGCAGATAGGTTGACTTGGAATTCAGTTGACAATGTTTCATAGATGAGAAGTGTTTTCTCCAGTTGTCTGCCATCCAAACAGTCAGTTACAAATTGGTTGAAATTCAAACTACAGACACACCCTTCCGGACATTCAGGATATTCAGCAACATGTATATTTTCATTTCGCGACAGACCAAACTCTGGTATTTCTGATGTGCTGTAATTTGATTCAGGAAATGTTGGCCTCAAGGATGGATGAAGGATAGTCAGTTCTTGATATTGTTCAATGTATAGATAAGCGATATTATATACATCAGTGTATCTTTCAACTTGTCCACATGTCTTCATCAGACCGATGTCATGTGTAACATTCTGATATGGATTACAATCAGATGGAACCAATCCATTCTGCGAATCACCTCTAGATCTGACAGCGAGTAGTTGGATTGTGGATCTGACATTGGTGTTTATTTCCAGATTCGCACTGTTGATGATCATACTACAGGAGCTTAGACTTGGGCCCATGGTTGCTATGATGTCATTCCAACACTCCCTGTCAGTTGAGTTAGGCTGCACATAGAAATAGTTATAAATAGACCAGTCAGATTGTGTGCACAACACACTCATTTGAATTTCAAACCCAGGTGGGGCATAAACATGGACCGTACTACATTCTTGATTTTCAAATGTACGAAGCTTTGCAGGAAGAATCTTGTTTTTGGCTAGAGATATGTATCCATTGGGGCAGTGAGTGGCATTGTCCAGCATACTATTGCTTTCATTTCTCATGTTCAAATGTTGAGAGTCGATTAGATTACCTACTACTACTTTCGATGAGTTTTCAGTAATTGCTGCATCCGTTGAAACCTCGGTTTCATTATGTGAAGAGTCTACATATGTTGAGCCAAACACAACTGTTTCGTTACGTGAGGAGTTGGTATATCTGGAGTCCGGATATAGCGATGTAGCATTGATACCGTTTTGTGAAGAGTTGTTAAATTGCGAACCAGACACATTCCTTGAAGCCTTGGTTTCATTATGGGATATTCGCGAGTCGGACACACTTGTCGCTGAAGAGGTCATGAATCCAGAGTTGGCCATGTTACCCACTGTAGCTTTGCTTCCATTATGTAAAGAGCCTATGTTAAGCAACCTAGACACATTTGCTGCAGCCCCAGTTCCGTTCAGTGAAGAGTTCATATATTGTGAGCCAGACTCGATAGCAGTTTGACTAGCATCACTCAGATTTGCATTGTCCGTATGCTGAAAGTCAGAGCGATCATCTGTACCCGCGATCCTTTCTAGTCCATTCCTATTCACATTTGACACTGATTGTGCCGTTGGAATGCTAGAGACGACATAGACTAGTATACAGAGTGAAGTGAGGATCCACCTATTAGACACAGTGTTAGCCTCCATATTGACAATATAAATAATGTTTGCTGAATCTTTAGCAGGCAATTTCTTTCACCTGATGCAACCTGTGACCAACTGCGTTATGAAACCATATCACACAATTTTGCTTTATTTAATAGTATAATGGTTGTTTAATTAAGTCACAAAGTAAAGAGAGAATGGTATACATGTATAGAAACGGAGATTTTTGCTGACAAATACAAATATTCTCCAACGTCACTAATTTCTATGCTTTCTTTGTGTTCTTTATAATCTTTATTGCTCAACCTAACTCAAGGGTCACACGTGTGTTACTTACATTTGGCCAAAAGCCGTTGTACCAAACACAATATATAGGACAATTGCCAATTCAATCCCATTTTAGAATGATACTTACCCGACCCGACCGATATTTGTGAAAGCATTGCATGGCAGTTATTAATAAATGCATTTCACCCTGTTTGTTTTCCTTCTTTCTTTTTTTGTTATGCCTGAATGATTTGTAATGTTATATTCACCTAACAATGAACATGATTGTAACTGAACTAGTTCAGCAACATGACTGTTTGAACCAGCCAACCAACAAACAATCAAACCCAAAAAATAAAATTCTTTGATGAATTTAATGAATTATATTTTAAATGTCATTAAATAAATATGAAAATAAGTACAAACCACAGATGGTAGAAGGTGTACAAATTTATTTTTGATTTAGGTTATGAAAAAAGTAGGATCAATTAATCATCTTTGATTGTATGAATTGTTGTGTTGACAATGTTATATGAAAATGTAATATGTGTGAATGAAGACTAAAAATATAAATTAAAAAAAACCACCAACCAACCAACACACAAACAAACTTAGGGGAGGAAAAAAATCAACCTGTTTTACGGGCCCGACCGACCTACTGTTTGCGTTTTTCAAGATTTTTGTTTAGAATTTTGTTTAGAATTTTGTTTTCAAATCTTTTTGTAAAATCAGCCGGTTTGTTTGCCGAAAATGTGTCGGAAAAAAAATTGATATTTGCAGATTTTTGTGACATTTTAGGTTAAAAATAATTAAAATTAAAGGTGTATGTTCCCATCACTTTTTGGGGGCTATGATTTTTTTTTTTCACATCAAGATATTTTGATATCAGAAGAATCCCCATATTTTTCTCATTATGTCTGTAAAATCTTAGGGCCCAGAAATGTTCCATTTATAAATTATAGGCTAAAATGTGGTGAATCACTGCCAAAGGTGGTTAACCACCCAGTTTGTGTATAACTCAATGAGAAATTAATTGTGACCTTGTGCTTCTAAAAATTGAACAGTTGGAGTTATGCAACTCAAACTTTGGAATGCGACAATTATATGGATGACCTTTCATGTAAAATAGAAAACATCAAGTTAAAAATAAAAAATTAAATAAAAACCCCGATCGACCCACCCTACTTGACAGGTCCGTCCGCCCGTAAAACAGGGGTTGTTTTTTTCTTCGCCTTACAAACAAAATACAAAACAAAAAATTTTAAGTTCACTGAGACAAAATAACACTGTCAAAGGAGTTATTACACGGTAGACTGAATCCTTTCATTTTTCACTATTTACACAATGCCCTATGACTAATGAGGGGCGCTTAAGGGAGGTGTCAACCCTTTTATGATGACATTTATCAAGCGCTGTAACTTTTGAACTAATAATGTGATGTATATAAAAGTACACATTTTTGGAAATGAAATGAGTCAGAGAATCCATTTTTGGTATTAAATTTCACTAAAAATGCTGATTATTAAATTTGTGTCCAATTTTTTTTTGGTCAACGAAACAAAATCAGTTTTTATTAAAAAAAGCCGAAATTGCACAAAAATTATCTTAAGACACTTCTCTACGATCAGTTTTATTTGTAATTTTACTTAAACATTTTTAGTTTTGAAATTATTGACCAAAAAGTACATAAACTCTATTATTACACCAATCTCATAGCTTACTCACTTAAAGAAGAAAAAAAAATCAATAAAGAGAGAGAGATTGGACAAGGATTCGAACTTATAATCTTTTTCACCACAAGCGAGGTCCTAATCCACTGAGCTATTGACACCTGTGGTCAACATTGCCCAGTGGGGTGGGGAGGGGGGGGGGGGGGGGGCTATGTGTGTCAAGGTTGCTTTACTAAATTAGTGTAAGCTGTTTGTAACATTTATATGTACGAGGGTCATTCAATAAGTCTACCTCCTGCCTCATAACTTTATTATTCTATGAGCCAGTCTTATCAAATATTACACGATCGTAGCTTGGAACCTCAGCTACAAATCTAATGTAAATTGATCTGAGTACTGGTTGTACTTTTCCGGACGTGCAGTGAGAACCAAACCTCGATTCAGTGTGACGGAAACGGATGAAAATCAGCATAATATCGCCCGAAGTGCTTTTCAATTGGCCTATTGTAAGAGGCAAAACATTCCCATCGGTCGAATATAACCGTTCTAAATGTCAGATATCTCTTTAACAGACTGTAAACAATAAGGTTGACGGATTGGTTTGGAAAAAAATATGCCCTCCATTAGCCAGATCCAGGTCAGGACAACCATTTAGTTTACCCCTCCCCTAGAGAACCCTGTAAAAGTCCTATTTGACTTTCATGATAACTAAGCGATCTTCAACATATCGAACTAAATGGAGGAATTTAAAGTCTGTCAAAGCGTCAAAGCGATATTTTTCTATCATTGACTACCTGATTGACTCTTCTGAAGGTAGCACATAAGTAAATCTCAAGTAACTATTATGTTAAAGATTTAACATTCGAGGCATCATTGTGGCTTAAGTTGTAACAACGAAAATTTGACTGATGGCAGTATTCTGGTATGCCAAAGGCATAGCAATACATTTGAGTTGTTAGTACACTATTTGCAAGCCTCCAAGAGTTGATATTGTTTACGATCTTATCTATACATGATAATACTGTAATGTATTCAGATATCATTCATTTATTTCCATTTTTAGTATTTAAATCATGCTCTTATATCTAACCATACAAAACGAAAAACACCCGAAAACATGTGTATATATTTTAAGGTAATTTTCTGTGTCCGTTGACCAAAATCTCTCTCTGGCTTTGACCGTCTCATAACAAAAGTAATACAGATATCAATTATAATTTACTACACATTTATTTTATTTATTTTTTTATTTTTTTTTTATTTTATTTTTTTTTTATTTTATTTTTATTTTTTCTTCCCCCAAGCAAGAGGTGATTTTTTTTATTGACAACATCTCATCACTTCTCTTTACAGCATATACATATTATACATTATTTTACATGTTTATATATATACATAGTGTGTGCATTGCACACGTTTGCAAGTGTACCTGAAAAACACAGTCAAAGCAAGGTGTGAACAACTCCATATCAATATATTAAATAATCAAAACGGAAAAGAAACAAAACGAAACAAAATCAAAATCAAAATCCAACTATATACACAATCATATTTGTCATTCCTATTCAAACAAATAGACGATTCCAGTTAGCCCATTTTTTATCATATTGATTAAGTCTATTATTGCTTATTGCTACAGATTTTTCGGCCTTAAGATGGAAAAGAATTTCATGTTTAAAAGTTATTACGTTTGGTTTTGTATTTTGTACTCTCGCCCTATATATATGGAATTTAGCTAATAACAGTACAAGGTCAAGAGCGTCATCTTTCTGTGTGCCTAAAATAACAATTAGAGGCGTTATATTGATATTTCTTAGAGTTGGGGCAAATATACATCTAATATATAGCTGGATTTGTTTCCAGAAACTTGTAACAATATCACATTGGTATAGCAAGTGAAAAATAGTTTCTGTTTTGGAGTTGCAGAAGCTGCAGTGATCATTATCTTTTATTTTCATTTTATAAAGCAAACGGTTTGTGCCCAATATGTTGTTTAGTATTCTGTACTGGAACCAATGAAGTTTTGCATCTTTTGTAATTTGCATTGGTCGATAGCATATTCGTTGCCATTCCTTTATGTCGATTGAAACTCCTAGTTCGTGTTGCCATTTCAACGGACTGTTACAAGATGTCTTAACATTCTTTAGCAATAGTTTATAGAACGGTTTACAACCTTTCTTCGCTCCTAAGAGCAGGTCATACGCCATAGGTGTAAAAGGTTCCAGGACTTTTGCTCTGCCTCTGCCAATACAAGGCCATTTACTTTTGATTGAATTCACAATACCAGAGTATTCGATAATATTTGAGCGTATATGATATTTGTTACAAAATTCACGGAAAGAAAGAAATTTACCATTACTTTTCAACAGATCATTTATGAACACTACGCCTTTAACATACCAATGTTTATATCTTACAGATTGATTACCAACCGTTATTTTATCATTCCACCATAGATAATTCCTTGCTATGGAGTTATAATCCAAATTTGGGTCACACATCTGGTTGTGAATAACATTAGCCCATGCATATAATACATCATACCAAAACTTATTTTTTATTTGATTCTTTATTTTTTTCCATCTATTTTCTCCAAATTCATAGATGTCATTTTTATTCAAGTTGGATAATAGGTGAAAGAGTTTAATCCATTTTTGATCACCTAGCTCAATACGTCTTAGCCAGCTTATTTTTAAAGCTTTCAGGTGGCAAATAATATGAGGAACTTTTACTCCTCCAAAATGATATTCCTGTATCATTTGACTACGTTTTATTCTGTCAGGTTTTCCATTCCATATGAATTTGAATATATACTCATTTACTTCTCGCAGAAATTCATCTGAAGGGTTTGGAAGCATTTGACCGATATAGTTAAATTTTGATAACATGAAACATTTAACCACGGTTACTCTTCCATACACTGTCAGGAAGCGTTTCGACCACATAGTAATTACGTTTTTAATAGAATCTAAGGCTTGTGTATAGTTCATATTAACCATATCTTTAAGGTTTGTACTAAACTTTACACCCAACATTTCGAAAACACCGTTTAATTTCCAATCTAAGTTTAGATTTGGACAAATCTGTTCTATATTGGTTCTGTTGCTACCAATCCATACTGCTGATGTTTTTTGTTTGTTGATCTTTAAACCACACATATGTCGAAATGTATCTAAAGTACTTATTGCATGTTCTAGTGATTGTTTTGACCCATCCATACTACACATTTATAGCTATGATTCAGAGCTATAATCATGACAAATGTCATGAAGTTGACATTAATATTAGCGATGTTATGAGGGAGGAGGTAGAACTTATTGAATGACCCTCGTATATAAAACATTATTATAACAACACATATTTCTTTCGCTACCGTCGGTTTCACGTCCACGTCCGTGCGAGGTGACGATCATCAGGCGAATAAATCATTACTTTTTTGATAATAAGTTCAGATCTACGGTTTATAATCCCCTTGTGTTTTGTGATTGCCAGTTTCTCGTCTAAACAGAGGTTACATTGCCCAGTTTTGCGCCTGTGAGTGTTGGATTGTGTTATAATGTCCCATTGGATAGTGTAATCATTGTTTTGGCGTTTTAACTCCCACACATACTTGGAAAGTTCTGTCTCTTTTTCATATTTGTCGTGTCGGAACGATGGTTTCTGTATCTTTCTTTAACCCTAACCCACCCGGTGGATTTTCCACCGAAATTTTTTTCAAGCGAAAAAAGCACACACAACAAGAGGTGCCACGCCCCGGGGTTTGAACCCACGACCTCTCGGTTGGCGGGCGGACACTCTACCAACTGCGCCACGGGGGAAGCTGTGCTGGGCGAGTGTATTCGCCCAGCTATATAGCCCGGGGCCATTATTTCACACAAAAACCTCAGCGCCACGCGGAACCAGGATGCTGGGAAATGGGATTTCATGGGATCTGGGGCTGTAAGGGTTAATCAGGGTAAAATTAGAGAAAAAAAGTGAAAATTAAAAAGAAGAAAAAAAATCGTTCCTTAACCCTAACCCACCCGGTGGATTTTCCACCGAAATTTTTTTCAAGCGAAAAAAGCACACACAACAAGAGGTGCCACGCCCCGGGGTTTGAACCCACGACCTCTCGGTTGGCGGGCGGACACTCTACCAACTGCGCCACGGGGGAAGCTGTGCTGGGCGAGTGTATTCGCCCAGCTATATAGCCCGGGGCCATTATTTCACACAAAAACCTCAGCGCCACGCGGAACCAGGATGCTGGGAAATGGGATTTCATGGGATCTGGGGCTGTAAGGGTTAAAGCATCCACCGGCGATACCGATATATGATTTTGATTCAGAGTTGTGGGTTACTGTTGCTTTGTATACGACGGATTGAACAAGACAGTTCCCTCTCAGTGGGCAGTCAGGTTTTATTCTACAATTGCAGGATTGTTTGGGTGTGAGTTCTTTTGATTTGTTGATGATCTTGGCGTTGTGTGATGTGATGATTGAGTTCATGTTCTTAATGCAGCTATAGCTGATTTTTATTGTGTTTTTGTTGAAGATCTTTATAAATTGCCGGCCAATGTTGGTTTTGACGTTGCTGCTGTATGGGGGATTAAACCATGTTACTTTGCGGGATCGGTTCTTTCTTTTCACTTTTGGACTTGTGTGAACATGGTCTGAGTATGTGATGGTGTGTTTGAGGGCTTCATTATATATAGGCGAAGCTTTTTTGAATACTTCCTCAGTAGATGAGAGAGAGGATATGCGCTTCTCTACAGCGATTGGTATGTGCTTTGTTATTGATGGTGGATGGTTGGAATTTGTGATACATGGGGGTGTCGTTCGGTTTTCGGTATGGTTGATGCGTGCCAGTTTGTGTATAAAAACTGCCATCTCTCAACATGCATATTTGTAAAATTTGCGGTGATCGAAAGTCCCGGTATCAATGACGTCATGGTTATTGGTGCTCAAATTTGCACCAGAGCATTGTATGACTATGATTTCATTTCTATTACCGCAATTACAAAATTGCACGTTGAGAGATACTTATCATGAAAGCAAATAAAAACTTATGTTTTGTTTATAACTACATAACTATGCGATTTGGGCTCTAGCTCTATAATTATTTTTCTAACATACAGGTGAGTCAAAATACCATTCACATTGCTTGATTGCTATGAATTCGTTTGATACAAAATGCTTTGTTATATCATGGAAGTACGAGACATTGCATTCTTCCATGCTTATATTTTAACGTTCTCTGAGTTTTATAGTTGGGTCTTTCATAGTCAGCGGGAGGCGGGGTCTAGCATCATGATCATTAAAATGTGTTATCCAATAGGCATGTAGGCCTAAACGTATGTATTCCTATCACACATATTTTCTCACACCGTCCCTTTATTTAACAGGTCCACATAACAATCCCATTTATATGAAAGGCATTCCAGTTTCCTGGCCTTATACATATTCTTAAAGTAACACAGGCCTGTTGCGGCCCGCATTGTGGATGGGTCAGCCATGGGATTTGACGCACCATGCATTTTCCCTCAGTCACTAACACATGTTATCCAGGCTGTACACCTACAATTTGAGCCTACAGTTTGCGCCTTGCTCCCTGCTCCTTTATATCCTAGTCGGCTGCATTGATTTCTTCCTTGTCTCATCATGCTCTGCTATTGTGTACTGTATGATTTACAGAATGGAGCAATTATGAACTGTCTGCTTTTCCCCTAACCCATAAACAAACTACGGTTTGTGCCACTAACGCATGCACACCTTACATCAAAAGGGGGACTTTGCAGCTGTGTGTTTTTCAAGATACAGAAGAAACCAACAGAAAAAATAAAGAAAATGATAAGAATTAAGGAGTCATTTTCACTCGTAAAATCTGAATGCCTTGTTCACTTTTGATACATTTGATGTAATTTTAAAGCTTAGAAAATACTCTGAGAGCACACATAACAAACTCAGAATTAACTTAACCTGCTAAGTCCCCCTTTTGATGTGCTGCATCACATATTGTTAAGTTTTACTTAAATAATTTATAAATTTGACAACCTCCATTAATTACGTAAGCTCTTGCATCAATACTGATGAGTGGTCCAAAGGGCACGTATACAGGGTGAGTCAAAAAGAAGTTTACCCGGATTGGTGATGTTTTAAAAAACAAACAAATGACACTTGAGAGTTCAGTAAAGCATATATTTAACAAGAATTCTCTCCTGCTTATTAGGAAAAAATAATGACACAAATTGATCATTGCTCAGAGGAGTTATGCCTATTTTAATAAAGGTACTCATTTTGCAAGCTGTCCACGGAATACTTGACAAACCAAATGTAAAGTAAGCATTTTAGCTGTGTACTTACCTGCAATTAATGCCCTGCCCTTCAGTAAAACAGGCATAACTTCTCTTAGGAATGATCAATTTGCTTCATTGATTTTCTCTAATAAGCAGCAGAGTATGTTTGGTAAATAAATGTTTTTTGAACTTTTAAGTGTCATTTATTTGTTTTGAAAAACATCACCAATCTCGGTCAATAGGGAAGTACGCAGCTAAAATGCTTTACTTTACATTTGTTTGATCAAGTATTCCGTGGACAGCTTGTAAAATGAGTACCTTTATTAAAATAGGCATAACTCCTCTTAGCAATGATCAATTTGTGTCATCCTTTTTTCCTAATATGCAAGAGAGAATGCTTGTTAAATATATGCTTTACTGAACTCTCGAGTGTCATTTGTTTGTTTTTTAAAACATCACCAATCCGGGTAAACTTCTTTTTGACTCGCCCTGTAGGTCGGCCCGGAGTGATGTCACATGCCGTTGACAACAAATCAAAGAGGTAAATAAAGGCCTCTTACACAGTGTGACACGATCGCTTGGGTTGATCTACTGTATGGTCGAGCATAAAACTGATAGGCCCTGTTAAAACGTCTGGTTTGTTGTCAATGGCAAACGGTAAAAAGTACCCAGATGACCGGGCCGACCTATATGATATACACTAACCAACTGGGTCTGCGGACGGGCTATATTTTGATCAGTTCCAAATTGGCGAAGCCATCTTACAGCAACGAATGAATACAGAAGGACACGGGCGCACTGGACGCAACAAGCTCATAGTGCATCATATGTGTGATGCGTGCATGTGACGAAAATTGCTTGTGTGTGGCCATAATCACACGCTTACGATTGGATTACATGTGCGCGACGACAAATAAAAAACGAATATTTCTCGCCAATTTGGAACTGATTAAACTAGAGCGAGTTCATACTGATTGTCTGAATTTTGCAACTCAACTGCACTGTTATTACGGAGATTGCTGTCATTATAGTGCAATTATTTCTAAGAAAAAATCTGCAAGGTATTATCTCACCCTTCATATGACTTCAAAACACTGATCGACTATCTCGGACTATTTCACACGTAACAGTCAATTATCAACTTACCCAAAAGATCTACTAATAAATCGAGAAGGTCTGCTGTCTCCTGTTCCCCGAATGATTCCACAGAGCTACTGATCTTCTCGCTATAATTCCATAACGTCATACACACCATACCCGCCAACTGCCAGTCGCTGCGCCCAAAGTCACGCATCACTTCTATCAATCTGGGTGGAGAAAAAAATGTATTTGTTAGAGATGTCTTATTGAATCACTCACTCACTCCGCCGACATCTGTCAGACGTTAACAATGACTCTCCAGACACGCTATCTTGCATGCAGGTCTTCATCTCAGCAGGTGTTTGCCCAGTGTCCTGACATAGGATATCCACATAACTTAACATCGGGCATCCAGCGTTTCTTTTGCCATGAACTGGTTTCCATAGATCTGATACCACATCCCCAGAACATCTGACACAGTGTCCGGCAAACTGTAGTCGCCTCTTCTTGATACTTTCACTTACTCTAGGAAGATCACCATAGAGTTCTTTGTTGGTGATAGGTGACTTCCAACTTATATCGAGCGCTGATCTAAGAAGCCTGGTGTAATATACATCCAATAGCTTGCAAACTTTAGTTGTTACTGTCCAAGTTTCTGAGCCATAGAGAGGGGTGCTTTTCACTGTAGTTTGGAATAGCTTAATTTTTGTTGATCTTGTTGAGCTTATTTGAATAGATGATAGAAATAGATTTAAAAAATCCATTAACAAACTACCTTTCATGAAGGTTGTAAAGAATGAATTTGGCATTAATGCCAACGGGTATTGTCAGCTTCTAGCAAAATGCAACTATTGTAAACGTGGAAATGTTCGCGCTACATTAATGTTCACGCTTTTCGCGCTCGAAGCATTTACCACGAAAATAATTATTTTGTGGAAGTCTATGTAATGCATTTTACAATCGCGAATTTAAAAACAAGCGAAATGGCTTAAAATGTGCTCGAAAATTACCACTTTTACAGTATTAGTATTATAATCAAAGCAAACAACTCTCAATCAATTTGTCACATACATGTGCATGCTAAACGTGGAACAGGCATGAATGCATTACCCCGGAAACCTATGCACACTTGACTGCGTTGCATTGCGCTTGTTTGCGAGGTGTTTAAATTGTTGCTTCCTTACATTATAGACCTACATAGAAAATAAATATTTTCGAACATTTTTGTTTTTGCGCTTTCTGATTTTATCGAGAAAAACACAAAAATGTCCACTTTTGGGTGAGCTTACTGAAATGTGAATTGGTAAAATGGTAATGCAATATCTATTTGATATCATATTACCGGAATTCCAGATGGCTACTGGACTAAGTAATAGAGTATGGTATAGATAATGCAGTTAGGAAGGATAACTCCTCTTTTATTATTGAGGGCAAATAGGGTGCAAGTCTAAAAGAACACCGGGAAATAATTGCAACATGAACCCTAGGAAAAATATTAATAAAGTATTGACATATTTTGACAAATTCCACGGATTGGGATGTGTACATTGTCTAAAGATGAATTTATTTTTAGTTGGGTTTTATCCAGTGACCATGCACAGCAGAGGTTCGTTTCTCAAGTGGAGTTGTTTTCTACTGAATTCCCCACACACCATCAAGAAAGACCCCACAATATATACATTTGTACTTAATTCATAGAAGACAAATACACTATAGTTTAATCAGTTCAAATTGGCAAAAATTGTGAGGCTTGTGTATTTGTCTGTGCACAAAAATAATCCACGTCATTGCGCATATCTATTGGTGACAATTGCGTTTGCGCATCATAAGCCGGTATCAGCAAGCGGTGGGCAAGTACGGTAGGTATTCAATTTGGGCCCACAGATAAATATTAACCCCGCAATTCTCGCCACTTTGGAACTGATTAAACTATAACAATCAAATGACCACTGTCGCAAAAAATTACTATTATACCTCGACAAACAGATGCTCCGTCCGCAGAAAAAGGGTCGGTAACCCTCCCCTACGTCAGAGGTGTATCGGAAGGTCTGCGCAGAATACTAACTAAGCGCGGTGTCCGGGTCCACTTTAAACCCATGGGAACACCCTCAGACAGCACCTGGTCTCGCCCAAGGACAAAATAGACACAAAGGAGAAGTGTGGTACGGTGTATCATATTGCTTGTCAGCAATGCACTGCCTCCTACATCGGCGAGACTAAACGCCCCCTGGGCATCAGAGCCGCCGAACACCAACGTGAACCGTCCCCCGCCGCTGAACATACCACGAGGACCGGGCATATGTTCCCCAAGGACAACATCAGAATCCTTCATTCTGACTCCTCATGGTTTGGACGAGGAGTTCGCGAAGCCGCCCACATCAGGCTCAAGCAGAGCTCCCTCAACAGAGACGGAGGACGGTATTACCTACCAGCCATTTACACGCCGCTATCGAGTCCATCACCGCCTGACGGCGATGATGATGAGACTCAATAGCCTAAGGGCGTACATCACTAATTCGGCTCCCATGGACTTTACATGATTTGGAGGCTGTGTTCAAATCGCTCTAACCTGAGTTAGCTCGCGAATTTTTCTCTGAAATTTTGATATGTTTTAACACAAACGGTATTTTATAACATATCTGAAACTCAACCCCGGGTCTCAGGTGGATTTTTAGCTAGAAGCCGGCACGTCAGAGTGTACTGATTTTGTTACTTCTAAGTCGGCTTTTACCCGTGCATGCAACGTGTGTGAAAATCGGTCCGTAAAATTATGTTTCAGTTAAAATCACGTATTTTCTTTTTGAAACATTAAATATACATTCTTAGGAATACACAGAACACAAATTTGACACAAAAACAATAATGATTAGTTTCATTTGCTACCATTCTTTCCGTCAAATAGGAACTATTATCGTACTCAACTTTTCCGGAAGTGCCGCATATTATCGAATTAGTGGTGTACGCCCTTGAAGAGCACTTTCTTTTCAAAAGTCATATCAATCATATACCATTGTTTTCAGTGTTAAATTTTGAGTTTAAATTCCAAATCTGATAGAATTCTGAAATATAGTTTTAGAGATGTAGTCATTTGAAAAGGCGTATCGCCATGCGTAAATTTGTATTTTGCGCGTGTTTTTTTAAAACTCTCCATGCGTGGAAATATGCATATGAAGTGCTATCTTCAGTAGATAGTATGCCCGTGCATCGGCAAGTTTTGTGATTATTACTGTATGAATGTCATGGAAACAGTTCGAAAAATGAACAATATGAGAATATAAACCCATTTTGCTCAAAAGCTAAGCATTTTATGTTATTAATGACATACTGTGGACATAATGCAATTCATCAATTCTAGAAAAGTTTATACATTCCGCTCCCTCACTCTTTGAGTAGTCATCAAACGGTTGCGGACATCATCAATTGACATTTACTAGATTTGTTGAATACCATGATGATAAGACACCGTTTGATTGAAAAGTTAAAGGAACGTTTTATCTTATGGACCTCTACCCCGTTGTTGTCTGAGTCGGAAGGCATACCAAGGATACCCCCCCCCCCCCCCCCAACCCGTATTTCAAATAATGTCACATTTTCCTATTAAAAGGCGGGTTTTTAAACTGCAAAAATGTAAATATTAAGATTTTGTTGATACCAAAACATTGTTTTAAGCCAAAAGAAGTCAAGTATATTTTATTTTTCTGCATCCAACTTCTGTTTATGTTGGTCCGTTGTATATCCCACAAGTAAAATGCAAAAAAATTGTATAAAAATTAAAGAAACTCGGGTCACACGAGTTATTTGAAGTAGGCCTACTGCCGTTATTTTCGAGTTTTGGGCTACAAAAACCGCCAAATACTGCGTGGATTTTACTGGTATTCGTTAATTGTCAACGGATTGAACATACACATTCACTCTCCATGCTCGGAGCCTCGAACCACCGGGAATTAGTGATGTGTACCTTTAAGGGTGTACATCACTAATTCGGCTCCCATAGACGTTACATGCTTTGGAGGCTGTGTTCAAATCGCTCTAACCTGAGTTAGCTTGCGAATTTTTCTCTGAAATTTTGATATGTTTTAACACAAACGGTATTTTATAACATATCTGAAACTCAACCCCGGGTCATCAGGTGGATTTTTAGCTAGAAGCCGGCACGTCAGAGTGTACTGATTTTGTTACTTATAAGTCGGCTTTTACCCGTGCATGCAACGTGTGTGTAAATCGGTCCGTAAAATTATGTTTCAGTTAAAATCACGTATTATCTGTTTGAAACATTAAATATACATTCTTAGGAATACACAGAACACAAATTTGACACAAAAACAATAATGATTAGTTTCATTTGCTACCATTCTTTCCGTCAAATAGGAACTATTATCGTACTCAACTTTGCCGGAAGTGCCGCGTATTATCGAATTAGTGGTGTACGCCCCTAACCGCCAACAGCGCCCCCACGTGTTATTGGGGCTGACGAAAGGCAAGCGAATTGCTGCCAGAAAGCTATCCCATAGGTAAGCTTATTTACTGTTGTGAGAAACGATAATCTCAAAAATATACCTCAACTATGTTCCCTTTTATATTAATTGCGTTAGATGGGACGCACACTTAAACCTTGAATAGTGAATGATGATCAAGTGTAAAGTAACACAATTACACTTGTTTCAGATCTCCATCAATACAGTCATTTTAATTTCAATAGCAACACAAGGATGTTATGTGATGCAGCACATCAAAAGGGGGGACATTGCAGGTGAAATCAATTTTGAGTTTATTATGTGTGCCCTCAGACCATTTTCAAAGCTTTAAAATGACACAAAACTTATCAAAATTGATTAAGGCATTCAGATTTTACGAGTGAAAATGACTCCTAAAATCTTATTATTATCAACCCGTTGGGTGTAGCCCATTTTTTAAATTTATTTTTCTGTCGGTTTTCCTCTATATCTTGAAAAACACACAGCCGCAAAATCCCCCCTTTTTTGACGTAAGGTGTGCACGCGTTAGTGACACAAACCATGGTTTGTTTATGGGGTAGGGGAAAAGCAGACAGTCCATAATTGCTCCGTAGTGTAACACCGTAACACGTACAGTACACAATAGTAGGGCATGATGAGACAAGGAAGAAATCAATACAGCAGACTAGGATTATAAAGGAGCAGGGAGCAAGGTGCAAACTAAATTTAGGCTCAAATTGTAGGCGTACATCCAGGACAACATGTGTTAGTGACTGAGGGAAAATGCATGGTACCTCAAATCCCATAACCGTAAACAACATTTTGGACAGAGAGAAACCTATACACTATATGCTGTATAATGGAGATGTATACACTAGCAACCAAAAGTCATTGGAGACCTTGCATGCTACAGATTTACAGGAAACACTGGGAACCCATTGAACTACTGAGTTAGCTTTTTGGTATCGCATATAAGATACATACGCTTTAGATTAGTCCCCACATACTTACCTAAATAACCTAGAAACATTTAGCATCAGATCTCCCTCTAAAGTATACACCTCCATAATGACACAAGTCCGGTATGATACCCTGGTTGAGGAAGTCCGACCTGGTATCAGACAGATCAGCCAGATTGGGTAGGGTTCCAGTCGCTTGCACCAGAAGGTTGACAGCACCTTGCTGAGACGACGGCTCTTCTTTTGTTGCTGTAAATGCAGACATGAGAATATTATTTTAAGCATGGTCCAAACCAAGTTTTGTCATTGTTGTCCTTGGATGAACTGCAGAAGCAGCGGATATGAATTAATACCAAGTTGTTTTATTTTATTTGTTTAGGTCAAGACCTGTCTTTTGCAATGCTGTCAAGATTATGGTATTTCAATCCACTGCATATAATATTGGCAATATGTCCAAAATTATTAGAGAGCCCAAGTCCTAAAACTAGCACTAACCATGACCTTTACCCTTACCCTTACCGTAACAATATATGCATATTGTGGAGGATAGGCCATTTAGTTACCATGATTTGGATGGCCATATTTACAAATCCAGAAAATAAAGCAGGGGATAGGCTGGTCTGCAGTTATCAATTAATGACCCACTATTAACAAGAACTGTCCCTTTCAGAATTTGACTCAATCGATCTGCATTTGGTTGGACATGTTAACTACCTTTGACTTAACTTTAAAAGACTGTTTTTTTACTTACCGCATTGATACTTTCCAGTAACTTAGCAAGCGCATGTATCAGAGATAAGTGATATAGTCTCAATGCCACTGTTCTATTGCCTGACAAGAATTTGAGAGCACCTAAGCAGAAATAAATATATTCACTAATTACACACATCTTCTTGGGATATTGGAGCTATCACATTGTCAACCACGCATACACGCGACGCATACACGCAATCGTGTCAATTATAGTACTTAGATAATAAAATATAGCTCGTAGCTCTTTTGCTATATAAGGAAAGTTATTTTTGTCATTTGGAGTCGTGTAAATCAACACAAATATGGCACAACCTATACATTATAAGACCATCGTATATAGCAAAACAGCTACAAACTAAAGACAGCAAAAAAAAGTAACTCGGCTGTTGTAAAAGCAACTATAATTTTAAAATTGTTACTCATATTCTAAAAATGAAAAAAAAATGATTTTGACACCTTGTTAGTTAAAATCGATCGAGTATTGTGGTATTGCGGTATGTGCTTACAGATAAAAAAAAGTGCCCATTTGCTTACAGATGAAAAGTGCCCATTTCCATTGTTGCAGTAACTCCTATTGATCTCTCTGATCAGGCCCGTAACTCTGAAAAAGTCTTTTTTTTTTGGTACCAATGTACCTTTTTTGTACCAATGTACCTTTTTTTGGTACCAATGTACCTTGTTTTGTTACTAATGTACCTTTTTTTTGTGAAAACGCCCCCACCCACCCCAATTTTCCGAAAAACGCCCCATTTCCCATTGTGTAAAGCGTTTTTTCAGGCCGTTTTGGACTAAAACATACATGTCCTAACCACCCAACCCCCCCCCCCCCCCCCCCCCCCCCCGCTCTCAAAATAGTCTGAGATGACTAAAAAAAATTGGGGGGGGGCAACCTTTTACGATTTTTTGGGTACCAATGTACCTTTTTCAAAAAATACGCCCCCCCCCCTAAAAAAAACCTGCTTACGGGCCTGTCTCTGATTCAGTGTAATGAGCCATCATCGCTGTTCTACTGACAGTTTGCCCGTGGCGATGACCTGTCCTGTCTGTCTTCTCGGACCTTCTGAGCATTTGGAGTTTTAAATTCATCCTTTTTAATTGTAAAGAAGTACGCCTGTCATCCCCATTAAATTTGTCCCGGATTATGCTATCAAGTTTACAGCACAACAAGAACAGCTAATCAAAATTCCCGCTATTATCTTCAGCAATTAGTTGGTTATTTTTATCTTTTATCATAAAATAACGCATTTTGTTAGATTTTGTCAAACAAAAACACATTTTTTATTTTTTTTACAATATCCTCCATTGAATTATTTTCAACCCATTTTAATTTCCATTTCACCAAATTCACATCATGAGACAAATAAGTCAAAACAACAACATACATAACCCCACTTATTTCATTGGAATACATCATATTTATTATTCAGTGCAGCTAAGATACTCACTGACAAAGTGTTCACAAATCTGCACAAATAAATCAAGGTGAAAGATATAGCAAAGCTAATTTGTTAAAACAAATATGGCCTTTAATCCAATTGTCTTTCTCGGTGCAGTGACATAGTTGCATATTCTAGTGATGCGCACAACAAATAAGTGAGAAGCCATCTGTGGCCTTTAATAGATGAATATGGGTAGTTTTTATGTGATCACATAGAAACTCAAAATGCTAGCAAATCAATTAATTTCACATGAAATACTGCAAATTAAGCTCTATAATTTTGGGTGGTAGTTAGTACGTATATAAGCATTACGTATGTGAAAAAACCAACTTCTGACAAAATTGAGGGCTCCCTCCATGAAGGATCTCTTAGTGCCCCTTTAAAGGAAAATTGCATTGACTCAAAAATTGATTTTGGTATGCAATAACATTATTATTGAGCACATGTTTTCAATTTTAATAGGTTTTATTTAATTTCTACTTAATTTGGTGGTTAGTTCCACATGCTTAATTATAGAAAAAATTAAAATAGGGCACGTAAAAGCTTGAATAACAAGACTATACAAATTGAAAACTGTTACCTTTTTTTTTTGGCTTGTCAGTTTTTCTAAGGGATTGAATTTTTATTTGGGGGCAAACCTGATTGTCTATATAGGTATTTGTTATTAATTTTTATAGTTAACACAACTTTTGTTTTACATACAACCACTTGATTTGAGCTCAATATTTGTATTCATACCGTACACCGTTTTCACACAGTGAGGTTCCCCTTTAAGCTGCGATTGCAGTCACTGTAATTTGAGCTAACATAGAATTTGTTATATCAAGGTTTTTTGAGACACATTGTATAACCATTTCAAAAATTAACAAACAGTATACCGGTACATAGTATACTATGCATTCTCCGCTACGCAAGATACATTTGGTAAATGTCAACATAATTTGATTAAATTCACATTTATTATTTAATTATTATTATTATTTTTTGGTTAAATTGCAGCAAAAGGCACACACGACACTCCCTTTATACTTTATACAAATAATAAAATGTGGGTAGTATCTTGTTAGATGACCCATTTGGAATACTAAGTAATTGGAATAATGTTTTCACAATTTTAACACTGTCCACGTGGCTATTAGTTTTACCGTATACAAACAGGTTTGTCAGAAACCTTTCCCAACTTTCCAAGTCTTTCTCAAGAATTACTGAACCAATGTTTGTACTTATTTTAAGGCATTTCTTATGGTGATTCCAAATATGGTGATGAAATCCAATAATTTTGACATTTTTGAAACACTCTCGAGACTACACTTGCTTGCATATGACTGCCGTGTGGAAAGTGTTAAGACCTTTGGTTGTACCATATTATGATGCAAGGTTTTATTACAGATACCGTTACAAGACTTGCGTATCATCTTGTTTCACACAAGGCAAGGTGAAAAAGGTGTATTCATTACACAGTTTTACTATATGATGCAAAATATCACCACATGCTTATTATCATGGTATTAGTTACTTCCATGCTTGTATCTTGTACCATTCATTGTATGGAATGCATGGTTCTAAGTTACAAGAACTTTTATTATAAATTGTATCACAATTGGTTTTTTTTAATTTGGAAGGAAATAAACCCTTTCCTTTTTATTTACTTTATTTAATTTTGCAGGTTCATATCAATCTGAAAAATAAGCAAAAAATAAGAACATCGCAAACATAGGTGATTGCCCCTTATCACAGTTTGGCCATTAGCATGTAGAGCTTCAAACCGGTACCAGGATGAATGTGAGAGTATTACATAACATTATGTAGCCACTGGTAAGTTCGACTCTCCCCTCACAATATAACTAATTATGCAATGAGTCATTGTAACATCATGCAACAAGTTTGACTCTCCCCACACAATATAACTAATTATGCAATGAGTCATTGTAACATCATGCAACAAGTTCGACTCTCCCCTCACAATATAACTAATTATGCAATGAGTCATTGTAACATCATGCAACAAGTTCGACTCTCCCCACACAATATAACTAATTATGCAATGAGTCATTGTAACATCATGCAACAAGTTTGACTCTCCCCTCATAATATAACTAATTATGCAATGAGTCATTGTAACATCATGCAACAAGTTTGACTCTCCCCTCACAATATAACTAATTATGCAATGAGTCATTGTAACATCATGCAACAAGTTTGACTCTCCCCTCACAATATAACTAATTATGCAATGAGTCATTGTAACATCATGCAACAAGTTTGACTCTCCCCTCACAATATAACTAATTATGCGATGAGTCATTGTAACATCATGCAACAAGTTCGACTCTCCCCTCACAATATAACTAATTATGCAATGAGTCATTGTAACATCATGCAACAAGTTTGACTCTCCCCTCACAATATAACTAATTATGCAGTGAGTCATTGTAACATCATGCAACAAGTTTGACTCTCCCCACACAATATAACTAATTATGCAATGAGTCATTGTAACATCATGCAACAAGTTCGACTCTCCCCTTACAATATAACTAATTATGCAATGAGTCATTGTAACATCATGCAACAAGTTTGACTCTCCCCTCACAATATAACTAATTATGCAATGAGTCATTGTAACATCATGCAACAAGTTTGACTCTCCCCTCACAATATAACTAATTATACAGTGAGTCATTGTAACATCATGCAACAAGTTTGACTCTCCCCTCACAATATAACTAATTATGCAATGAGTCATTGTAACATCATGCAACAAGTTTGACTCTCCCCTCACAATATAACTAATTATACAGTGAGTCATTGTAACATCATGCAACAAGTTTGACTCTCCCCTCACAATATAACTAATTATGCAATGAGTCATTGTAACATCATGCAACAAGTTTGACTCTCCCCTCACAATATAACTAATTATGCAATGAGTCATTGTAACATCATGCAACAAGTTCGACTCTCCCCTCACAATATAACTAATTATGCAATGAGTCATTGTAACATCATGCAACTCTGTCATTCACCATGATTCCAATTCGACGCAAAGAAGATTTTAAAGACAGCCCCACAATGCATTGCATTTGTGCAAAACGCCGTAAATCTGGTCCCTGATTCATCTCGGTTCCCATAGACATAATCATGGCTTCATAGAGCCATCATCGTACGAGCTCTTAGATTCTTGTTTACATCAAAAAATAAATTAGTTCTCAATGTTCCTTTTTCTTATTTCTAAAAGGTAAGAGCTCAACTAGTAAACTTACTCACAGTTATTGGAAAACCAAAAAGACAGGGGAACTATTCATTTTCCGATACGTGTCATGCGTAATAAAAAGCCACGATATCGATATCGCGGGGTACAAAGGTCACAGTATCGATTAGGGGAAATCCAAATGCATGGTGGGGAAAATCTTAATTTGGCGCAATGCATCGTGGGTGCCCCGTTAAAATCTTTTGAGTTCAAGGCTATCTGTGCAAAGAGCGAATACAATGCATGTTTGATAAAACCTTTTTTGTGATTGCTGGTCTTTCAAATGTTTCATAAATTTATATTGTATAAAACAAGAAATGATAATGTAAATAAAAATATAAGCTAGAGATAAAGTAGCACAAAGATATTTCATGAACACGAATAAATAAAAATTATACACATTTCACGCCTGAGACTAATATACCTTTAGGTATATTAGTCTCAGTTTCACGCTACATAAACAAAAAATATATTACACAATGCACCCAATCCATAAATTACTCTGTTAAAATAAAATCTTAAATATTTTTGTTGCTTGCACTGAAATTAGATTAGCAAATTATTCACACTCAAATTGCCGATCAGGTTATCCTTCATGTAATTCTGCACAGAATTAGCCTAGCACGAAATCTGTATTAAGCTGTGTTAAAGGATTAAAGGATTAGACAGCTTTATTAATAGAGTCTTAATACCAGTCTAACTCATGAATGAATTACACCAAGGATACACCCCGATCAGAAGCTATGTCAGCCGGGAACTTTAACTTTGTGTCATCATAACATGATGGCGCAGTGGCGCTGTCTGTCTTCTGCTTAGGTATAGACTTGCATCAAGTCTGTCAGACACAAACAGAAACAGTATGATGTGTAAACTTCAATTAAGTCTACTACACCTAAGCAGACGACAAACAGTGCTACAGCGCCATCAAGATATGACAAAAGTTAAAGTTCCCGGATAAGCTCATTAAAATAAAAAGACTAGAAAATATGACCTGTCATTTACTTATGCACAGTATAGAAGTTTCCTATCACAAAATTAATAGTTTCTCTGATTTGTGAGGTGTTGTCAACTTGCAACAAAAGTGGAGAAACTGTACCTTTGCCATTTATAACAGTTGGAAAATACCCATGAGATAATTTACATGAAAAGTTAGCCGACACTAAACTTAGTCTAGGATAAACCCTGTTGAAACAAAACACAGCAAAGCAAATTGTGAAACTTATTCCTTTTGGGACCGTCTCAATGTTTCGGTTTTTTATCAAGTTCAAGAGCTGCTTTCACAAAGATTTAGTACAGCAATCAGGAATATGGGATATAAACACGCGGCTATTAATTGTTACCATTATACAAAATTGATTTTTCAGACACCCTTCCCAAATTTCAAAAGTCTTATCTCAAGAACTACTGAACCAACACTAGGTATGTTTGTACTTATTTTAAAACATTTTCAAGGTGATTTCAAATATGGTCTTACATTTTAATTATTTTGACATTTTTGAAACATTTTGTGAAATTTTAGAATGACGTCTGCAGACACCTGGGTTTTTTTTGGTAACAAGCATGATGTAGGCCTACATAAATTGACTGACGAGTAAAACAAGTAAAATGCCCACAAACGAAACCCTTGCAATACATAGTCACTGTCATAATGCTATGGACGAAATTCAAGCTATTTCACGCGAGCTAGTTTTGTTGTCATTCGCGGAGCTACATCAAGATGCGCGAAATGCCCGAACAACTGTGCATCTGTGCATGCATGCACATAACAATTTCACGATTGACCAATCAGGACTCGCAGTCATTTGAAAGCGTCCGGTACGCATTTCAGAGTTTACGCACGTACGCTCGTAAGCATGCACACATTGTTAGAATTATGTCCAAAGTATTATTACACTATGACATATCACATCCAAGGAATGATTAATGTGTATCACACTCATACCAAGCACTTTGATAAATGATTTTACAAACACCACACTTTTACATCAAACACTTAGTATAGATATGTGCAAAAACTTTAGTACAAAATATTACAAACCCTACAGTATCACGCCATTGATAATTACTGTCTCTTTGTCTTGGAATCAAGATAATATATAGGAAGTACTTTAATTGAGCTAACAGGGGTGAGGAAGGGACGATCTGCTACCCATCTTCAACTTGTTTAAAGTAGGTTGGTATACCCTCCCCTCCCCATTTCCCATTGAGCTAGTACCACAATTCACATATTCAACACATACTGAAATGCTCCGTGTATAAAAACATTGATAAGCAATCTTCAAAAAACCATTCATTACATCAGTGAGTACGGTACATTCATTTTTAAAGAAGTGGGGCATTATTGGCTACACATATACTTCAGTGACCCCATAACGTCCCCAGACACAATGTCCCGAGACCGGACTTTGGCCCAAATTTACATATTCAACACATACTTTGGCTTTGCTACAAATAAAATTATGACAATCAAGGTGATTTTTAAGAAGTGGAGCATCAATGGCTACACATATAAAATCAATGCCCCCTTTGTCCCCAGACTTCTACCACAATGTTCACCATACAATGACATGTTCTGTGCTGTGAATAAAAGTATGACTACATGTATATAGTAAGGTGATCTTCAAAACCATTCATTATATCAGTGAATACATTTATTTTTAAAGAAGTGGGGCATTAATGGTTACACATATAAAGTGCTCAACAAAAGAAAGTCGTACACTTTGTTTAGGTCAATTAAAGTAATTGTTGATTGTTTTTTTACCAAACAGGCTAAATAGACGTTTGGATGAATCTTCTAGGCACATTTTGATACCAAATATAACATCTGGCAACAAAGATAAACCATGATTAGCGCCATTTAAAGAAAATTAGTCACTTTTCAAAAGTCACATTTTCAATTACTACACGGGAGGAAAATGTGTGTGTGCGAGGTTCACCCCGTGTGTGACACTGTTATTAACCAGTCTGACCGGCGGGCAATCGATCACACAGTACAGCCGTGTACACTACCTTGCGCTGGGTGTGCACTTAGGGAGCGGTCACTATTTACGCCAGGGGGGGGAATGGAGGATTTCCATCTATTTTCCCCACATTTTTTCATGTTCCCCCTTTTGTCTTCCAAAAAAATTTCAGGTTCCCCCCATCCATCAGGTAAAAAAGTTGATGTTCCCCCCTCCCTATTAAAACCCCTTATTATTTTTTTCCCCACACGTGTAAAAAAAAAAATTCGCGTTCCCCCCTCAGTTGATTTTTAAATATTCGCGTTCCCCCCTGTCTGTATAGATTTTTTTTCGCGTTCCCCCCTTAACTCCTCCATTCCCCCCCCTGGCGTAAATAATGCCCGCTCCCTTAGTGAGCGGGATATTTGATTCCGAACATAAAGGGCATTATGTGCTTGTTAACAATTGGTGTTTTCTTCCGCGTAGTGTATTGAAAATGTGACTTTTGAAAAGTGACCAATTTTCTATAAATGGTGCTAATCATGGTTTATCTTTGTTGTTAGGTGTTATGTTTGGTATCAAAATGTGCCTAAAAGATTCATCCAAATGTCTTTTTAGCCTGTTTGGTAAAAAAATAATCGAAAATTACTTTAAATGACCTAAACAAAGTGTACGACTTTCTTTTGTTGAGCACTTTACTTCAGTGCCTGCAGACTGAACTTCGACCACAATTTACATATTCAACACAAATTGACATGTTCTGTGCTGTGAATAAAAAATATGAATACAATTTGATCAGCTCCAAATTGGCAAAACCTCCTTAAAGCAGCGAATGAATACAGAAAGACACGGGCGCACATGAAGGCAACAAATGTGCTGTGCATCATATGTGCGGCCTTAATTGATCGCGTGGGCTTGGATTACTTTTGCACGCGGAGAGATATTTCTCACCAATTTGGAACTGCTTAACTATAGTAAGGTGATCTTGGAAACCATATATCATCTCAATGAATACATAATTCATTCTATATAATAATACAACATTCATGGTAACACAGGGATACAGTTCCTTTTGGGAAAAAATAGTCACACTGCCCAGATAGCAAGACTACGTTGTGTCAACGTTGGCAATGGTCGGCAAGGTCGCGGTCGGAAAGCCAACGTCTAGCCAACGTCTAGCCAACGTTGAGTGTTAACAGGATTTTATGTCGGGTATTGGTTGGCAAATGAACGTCAACATGACGTTGGTAAATGGTCGGTAGGCAAACGGTCGGCGGGCCAGCGTTGGCTCGACGATTTCATTACGACCATACTTCGAATATTTGTCCTTGAGATCGAGAGTTCAGGAGCTTGCTTTCGTACAATTTGGAACCCGGTGGTATATTTTAGTGCAATAAATCGTATTAAAAACTGGAAACCATCACATGACCAGGCTGCCGTTAATAGGTGAATGTCGGACAACTCAGTTCCTCATCACTGATTGAAATGAATTTCAACATTAATGACATTATTACATGATTTGTATGAATTCTTTTTATGAGATCTTGTCACTGTGATCCCATTCACTCTTAAACTAGTCGCAGTCTTTTTTTTCATTAAAATATTGATTTAAAATATAATAATTGTGTGGGTTTCGTTTTGTTTGGTGGCATTTAAAATTGCCGCGCAAATACTGTGGCCGATATGGGCTTATTGTCTATTAAATGGGCTATGATTCACACCCACCACTAATGCAGGATCAATACATTTTCCTAGTTCTATTAATATTATTAATATTAATAATATTTGCGAGTGCAATAATAAGTTAACAATTAACAAAATGCTAAGAGTAAAAGCAAGATATACCAACAGGGTGTGGGCAAACAGGTAATAACAAGGGAGAATAACGCGATAAAAAAAACAATAACACACGGAAATGCACTGGGACAAGCAATAAAAATTGCTGTGCAATGAAACAACAAAGATATGGTAACAATAAAGACCGACGTTTCAAGTGGATATACCACCCTTCATCAGGGACAAAATATAAAAACAAAAGTGTTAAGAACTATAAATAAGATAATGAACTAGACAAGTCCACCACTGTAATTATAGCACAATGTCAGTAATAGATGTTGCCTACTAGACATCCAGGTTAACACTGCCCAGACTAATACAGGTACAAATCCATGTTGCTAGGCAAACTAACAAACATGTACAAAAAATCAATAGACAACATCATGCATGCATGAGTGATAAGTGACAATAATAGACAGGAAATGGTGGAACAATGGGAAAATAAATGCCACAGAAATAGTAAATTAACTAAGCCTAATATGAATGAACTGCGTGGAAGGGGTGGGGGCATAAATAATAATAATAAATAATAAATAAATGGAAGAAAAAAACCCAAATTAATCAAAAATTACTACAAAAATTAATGAGGAAATAAATAAATCATATTAAGCAAATGGAGAGAAAGAGAGAATTTTTTTGTGGGTAAATAATAATAATAAAATAGAATAAATCATGAGGAAGAATTGCTGCAATGAGAGCAGACTCACAAGAATAAAAAAAGGGGGGGTGGGGGACACAGGAAACTTAAGCCCCAGACAGTTATAAGTTATAAGAAACAAATAGGCCTATGGATGTATGGACTGTAAAATACAGGCATGTTGACAACAAAATTAATGTGTGCGAGATGTCTCGTTGTCAATGTTTAGTGGCCGAGTTGTTTTATTGGCCGAGTTGTGTGGGCAGAATCTCGAAGGCCGAGTTATCTCGAAGGCCGAGTTGTCTTGGCCGAGTTGTCTAGAAGGCCGAGTTGTCCTGATACCGTGCACCGTGAATGAAATACTGGCGATAAAAATTGTTGCCACATAATTATTTTAATACAGAAATAAATAGTCGAATTGAAGTCGGGACTCACCCGGGATTTATAGAGGTAAGTTCATAATTATTTGTAGGCCCTATTTTGAAATGGCAAGTATTGTGAAAATCAAGAACAAAAACATATTATTATCGGAGGTAGGGAAACTGCCGAATTCGTAGCCTCTCTCTCCGGGCTCTCTCTCCGTATGCACTTGACTTGTCTTTATCAACTGATCATGATGTCCCGGCCGCGATTTTTTTTGTTACTAGTAAACATTTGAAAAATTTATTTATTTCGTTTTAATACGGAATAAAGCAAAACTCACTGAATAAAATGATTTTAAAAAAAAATAAAAAAAAATCTAACTGATTTTACATGTGAGCCCATACAAATGTTTACTAGTAAAAAAAAAATCGCGTCCCGGCCGCGATCTTTATTACCGTAAACAACATTTGATCCTTGACGGAGTAAAGCGCATAGTAATGTACATTGTACAGCAATACTAGTACAGGAAACCCATACGTTGGTGTTTTTTTTTTCTTCTTTTTTTCTTATGCAAAATACCCTATATAGATGATGAATAATACCAACTGATGACAAATATCACTATTTGTTGGCAATGTCTGGCTAGACGTCCCGTAACTCAAGTGCGCATGCTCAAACCATGGACTTATCAGAATAATAAGTCCATGCTCAAACCAATTAATGATACGTTGTAGCTATACGATTTATTTCGTACGGGACGTGAGGCAAGATATAGCCGATTTGTTGTACTACAGCAATACATTTATACAGTGAGTGAGTACGGTTAATAAAATCGCGCCCCGGCCCCTTGGTACGGGGGGGGGGGGGGGGGATGGCCGAGTCTTGTAACGCACTTAGCCGAGATTTTACTGATTTTTAGTGCCCGGATGGCCGGGTTTTGTAGGTTGTTTGTGCCGGGATTTGTTAAGATAAAGAGGACTGCATTGCAACACCAATCAAAATAGCCGGGATATTGGTGTCGGGTGTGGCCGTGACTGTGCCGGGATTTGTTAGAGGATTGCAAACCAATCAAAATAGCCGGGATATTTGGTGTCGGGCTTTTGTTATGAAGTTGACCGGGACCCGCCGCTTCCAATGCTTCAAGAGTCAAGAGTATCATATCGTCGTCATGATCGTCCGATAGACATGATAGAGTACCGTCTGAGCTTCAAATATATGGTCTCCGAGTTGAATGTGAATCCAATGAGGTTTTTTTTGGGGGGGTAGGGTTGATCAGAACTGTCATTTTTAGTATTTTTGTTTTTATCGTGAGGATTTTGCGGAAAATTTGTTGAGAGAATTTAGAAACCGGCAAAATATTTTATCTTAAATTTCCTTGGAAATGTGCCACTAGTTTGTCGAAATTTACAAAATTAATGTAACCTAATGTTATAATATGATCAATGTGGATTTATTTGAAAGTGTTCTGAGTGTTTTTCATTTCCTTTTGGTCTTTTGAAATATAAATTGGACGTCTCATTTCACTTCCGGGTTTTCCGCCATTTTGACTTTGTATGCTATTTTATGTGTTTCATTCCGAGGCTCAATTTTTGCATTTTTGCATCGCAATTCCCAGCAGGCTGGGGCCAGGATTTGTACGGGGGTTCACACAAAATTTGTGCCTGGCAGGACCGGGACTTGTGCGGGGATTTACAAAAAAATTGTGCCCGGCGCTGCCGAGACTTGACCGAGATTTGGCCGGGGAATGTCATTTTGAAATTTACATTTTACATGCAAGTCCCGGCCATCCCCGGGTACCCAGGGGCCGGGACATCAGTTGATAAGTGCATAAACAGTGACAGCGATGCTGCCAGTGAGGTCGACAGGCTCAGTCAGGGGTGTGCCAGGGATACTATTAATTTTGGGATAGGAAAGTCCTATACTAACACACGTAGCGAAAACGGTGCCGTTTGCATAAATTACATAAATCATGGTAATCATCGGAATGTGTCGGTGACCGGCGTTGAACGTGTTTAACCAGGTTTAACGTAATATTTGGTCAGCATAGGTTTGAGGGCGTTGTGGATTTACACAGACGAGGGTGGCCACGCGAAACCTAAATGTTGAATACGTAATGAATAAGGTGAATAACACGTAATCGCGAATGTTAATCTTATCATTTTGACAAATTCATCATAATTAGAAGAATTGTCATCGTTAACCGGGCGATGACTGTTAAAAATAATTCAAAATAGTGCACTCCCGTTGACATTATTGGGTCGTCTGAGAGACTTGTGGCCAGCGTCGTGTCGTCTGCTATAATCACGCCTGATCTGAGCGCCACCAGTTCTATGGCTCTATGCTGACCAAATTTTAATTTAAAAGTGGACCCGATCAGCAAGCTCACTGGCACACCCCTGGGTGTGCCACTGAGCTTGCCGATCGGAGGCCACTTTTAAATTATAATTTGGTCGGCATAGAACTGGTGGCGCAATACCGATCAGGCGTGATTGTAGCAGACGACACGACGCTGGCCACGCATCTCGCAGACGCCCCAAATATGTCAACGGGGTTAGGCATGTTCATAAAATTTTGAAAATAAAATTATCTCTTTGAAAATGGAATACATGGAAACATAGTACTTTACAATAAAAAATGATGGTTCAACCTTGTCTGCAGGCTGAATAATAAAAAAGTTATAACCAAAAGTAGTTTGCCCTGATATTGCTGAAAACTGGGCAAGTCATGCACATTTTACATCATTTTAGGTAAAAAAGGGTTTACTTTCATGATGTCCAGTTGCTTGTGTGGGGTTATTTAGACATCAGTGAATACACCCAGCTTGTTTCATACTTTTATCGCTGGATTTAAAAGAGGTAAACATGAAGTTTTCTACATATTTTTGAAAAAAAAATGTCGCCCTCTATAGTCAATGATATGAACATCCCTATACAACGGGGGTGCACTATTTTGAATTATTTTTAACAGTCATCGCCCTGTTAACGATGACAATTCTTCTAATTATGATAAATTTGTCAAAATGATATATTTGCGATTACGTGTTAAATTCATTACGTATTCAACATTTAGGTTTTGCGTGGCCACCGTCGTCTGTGTAAATAAATCCACAGCGCCCTCAAACCTATGCCGACCAAATATTACGTTAAACCAGGTTAAACATTGTTAAACGCTTTAAACGCCGGTCACCGACACATTCCGATGATTACCATAATTTATGTAATATGCAAAAGGGACCGTTTTCGCTACGTGCGTTAGTATAGGACTTTCCTATCCCAAAATTAATAGTATCCCTGGCAGTGGCGTAGCTAGGATTTGTTCAGGGGGGGGGGGGCAAGATTTAAAAGGTTGCCCCCAATTTTTTCACCAACTCGTGAATTTCATGTAAGTGGGGGGGGGGGGAGGGATTCCCCCCCCCCCCCCCCCCCCCCTGAGGGTACGCCACTGATCCCTGACTCAGTCTCATGCCTATCATGGAGATCCAGGAGGATGCATGTGGAATTGAAAGTGTGTGTGTGCTTTCAAAGGTTGGGGCAATGTACTGAAGTGAGGCATACAAATAAATGGTAGGGTATTCTAGACTAAAGCTTACCCTCCTAGTCTTCTTGATTGTGATGAGCTGTATCTCCAAGCATTTATTGATGGGTTGCCTGCACTGCCTATATTCACGAGAAAAGGCTCACAGTTTTGGCCCATACTAGGCAGAATTGAGGACAAAGACTGTACTTTTTCAACAACACCATTTACAATTGGGCTTTTTTTAGGGGATTCAAATCCAGCAGTGCTAATAATTTTTTACAAGAATTTGTGGATGAGTTGAAATCTATTTTTGAGCAATGGAGTTAAGGTTGTTCCTATGGCTAATTTTTTAGCTTGATCGGAGGTACGGTTTTCTAGATTTATTTTGTCAAAAAAACATGTTATGTCATTTTGAATTCAAGAATATGAGCTGTGTACAAAGGGACATTCAGGTTATGTGACCAAATGGGATTTTACACTGAACACCGTGTCCGTGTGACATTTCCTTGTGTTGATGCAAATTGTAGAACTGATCAGAGCTTTGAGAACCAAGAAAATGAGGAGCACCACAATGACACCAGTTGTTTGAGTTTGATTCAAGTTGATATAGGTATGGTTTCACAATTCCCTTTGGATTATATGCATCTCATAATAATGCATCTCATAATAATGAAATAACACAGATTTTTTACCTACTTCGCAGATCAAATGGCTGAACCGTCTGGGGGGACAATCAGAGCAGCAGGTAGTTGTGAGGATAATGGCTGAACTGATGACAGACAACTTCGCCAGACTGTGTAAGGAAGGGCAGGGGAGCCAAAACTGGCTTGGCCAGTTCACAAGTGGTAATGTTGTTTGCCGTGAGTAATATCAGTGTTGGTTATTTTTCTGTTATGCAGGGATCAGTAACTTACTTATAATCCGTGTTGTAGTACTCGAGTCCAGACTCGGTCTCGAGTCCCCTTGAAGGACTTGAACTCGGAGGAGGAGGGCTTAAACACTGAGAACTTATGAATTTTACCTCAGTCCAAAGGCCAGTAAATATTGGCATAGTTTATAAGTATTTAAAATGTGGTCATCCTTATCTTCAGTTCTTGAGAAATATTGTCATCAAACATAATAAATACCTCTGACTGTTGAAAATATAAGAAGCCGAAAAACATGTTTATCATAGAGATCCAATAACTATAATGTAAAGAGACTTAAAATAGTGTGCAAAAATGAAAATATACAATTAAGGATATTTTTACGAGGAACATGTTCTTTGTCTGTGTTTTCAACAAAAATGATCTTTCATTAGCAATTTTTAGCTTCAAAGAGCAGCTCTTCTCAACTCTTACTCCACAGAGTAGAATTAGGGATGAAACCTTTAATGAAATGAAATAGCAGGTCAATTTGTAATCTGTTAGATTATCACAACTTAACTTTGTTATTAAGTTTGACATTTTTCAATGTATAAAACACTTTTTTCAATTGCTGACCACATATATCCGAGCATCAAAATCCTCACTACACCGTTGATTCAAAATGGTATCCAAATGTGTCCATGAATATAAAACAGGGGTAAAAAGTAGTATGTTTGCGTGGCCTGTAGAGAGCAAAATATATGATATGAAATATTATCAGAACTTAAAATATATGAGGACTCGGTCCCCAACTTGGTATTGGACTCAGACAGTAAGAATTGGGACTCGAGAAACAAGTACTTAGGGTGCACTCGGCTACAACACTGGTGATAATTGTTAGTGAAGCCTGCATTGTCTCTTTCTTGTTACTTCTGACCATGCTTTATGACAAATATTTGTTTATTTATCTTTATAGAAATCCCTAACCCCGGTTTAGGGTTTTAAACCGGGATCACAATTTTCGAGGAAAAAACACCAACTAAATCTCAAGGGAAACCTGCCGGGATTTGATCCGGGGATCCTCTGTTCCACCCACTAAGCCACGGTCCTCAGCTACTCATTCGCGCAGTCTGCGCTTACTATTATAGGCTCCGTTGACTACGTCATCAAAAACCGGCGGCACAGGCACTTGGAGAGGGACTTAAGATTGGCATTATTTAACATTCAGGGGGTAAGGGTTAACATAAAAGATGTATTCTCATTTTGCACATACTTTGAGCATCACAGTTCCTCAGTAGTTTTAATGATTTACTGTCTGTCTTATTTTTTTAGGTGCCTCGAGAAAGGTATGGAAGAGCTCCGACGATACCTCTGCAGGCAACTACATCAAAAGCTGGTTGAAGTATGCAGCAGATAGATCGGAAGGAAGGAAAGACAGAGAGAAAAGGAAAGTCGCTGCCAAACAAGGTAATTATTTTGGGTTTTTTATAAAACAATTGGAACAGAATACTAAATGTGTAAACATTCTATTCCACACCCATGATAAACAAATTTCAAGTTAATTAAAAAGATGTGATATTTCAGAATTAAAAATTTGTCTGTGGTATCATAACAAAATTAAATTAAAAAGTCATATACAATCTGATTAAGAACTTGAGACCACTCCCTGTCCTACTGCATGCTGTATTCTTCCTTCTATTCAGCTTCAAACCTTATATTGATCCTATTCTTGTGAAATTGAAAATAGAACTCATGTTTGAAATATCTGTTTGAAACATGTGGTACACTACCTGATGGTAAATTCTGATTATCTGATCACTTGTACTGAATAAGCATGTTTCTCATCAAGTTGCAATGTTTGGTGATTCCCCATATTTTATCCAACGCAATACAACAATAGATGGTTGAAGAGCTTCCAGATGTAGAGCTAAGAAAGTTGAGCATATCTAGACCTCGAAATGAGGATTCAGATAAGTTGGTGAGACCAGTGCCTTCTTTGTTAGAGTGTCCATTGGACCTGAAAACTACATTCAAATTAATTATACATCTCAATTTGATACAGTTATTATTATATTTGTGTTTTACTTTACTCAGCTGACAGTGCAGATGAAAATGCAGAGGCAGACATGGAAAATGCAGAGGCTATGTCTGCGATGAATGATGATGAGACCGACCAATCCAATGGAAGCCTTCCGCCCCTAAACTGAATATTCAAAGCGGATAGGTGAATGAAGGTGGATCAAGAAAGTATCCATATTTTTGAGGCACCCAAGTAGAACATAATGTTGTGCACAAAGGTGGCTAATGTTATTGCTGCATGCTTGCAGAACAATTGTGGTAACCTCGCACAAGTCGGCATCATCACCATTATTCACATTGGTTCAGTGAAACATTGTGCTGTTCTAAAGAGACTAGTTACATTAGTCCTGATGAAGTCAGACATCTGATAAAATGTTGACTATCTATTTCAGTCTTACAATATACAGTGTACTGTGTTCTTGTTAATAGCGACTAATTTAACAGTTGAGTAGATTATAACAAACCTCGGTTAGTGCTCATCTCTGTATTCAGGCAAAATATAACCTAGGGAAGTTAAGATTCAGAAGCCAAGACAAGAAAATGTTTCATTTTAGTAGGTCTCATAGAGTAATTTGATGTGTGTATTTTATGAAAGTGTTATTACAACTGCCCACTGGTTTGACTGCTAGACTAAAAAGGAGGTGGAGAGCCACAAGGGTAGATATCTCCACAGTGGAGCGATATCAGTTTTGACTTTAATACAGAGATGATTTAAACCACATTGAATGATTTGATGAAACAATTTTCATCCGTTATTGTTTGTATCCTGAAGTACATCATTGAACTAATATGCAAAAATTTCTGCATAATATGTTGTAATAAAACAAAATCTGTCTGAACCAAGAAGAGAAGGGGGGGTTTATTTTTAGACATATTGGAACAAAAGAAAGACAGACGATATGTTTTTGCAAATATCTTGCCTTTCGGGAGGTTATCACACATCAAACAATCTCAGCAGTTGCGTTAAAATGCTGTGTGTTCATTGTGGCCAAACAAGATCGATATCAGACAGCGTCAACTGGGAACTTCTCAGAAAATTATTGTTATGAAAACGTGGCAAAACATACATTCCCTTACCGAACTCCAAGGCCTGAACTTAGCCTGAACTTAGCCACGAACAATCTCAGATAATAGGCCTGAAATCCTTAGCTGGCGATAGCCACGAAAACAGCCGAATTATTTAAATTAGCTAAGCCATTTTAGGCCTCGAAAATAATACCCTAGCCATTTTAGGCCTGGAATATTAGCCTGAAATCATTAGCCTGAAATCATTAGCCTGAAATCATTAGCCTGAAATCATTAGCCTGAAATCATTAGCCTGAAATCATTCTCTCAGGGCATATCAAACAGGAGTGCATTTATATATTTTTGTTCAACAATTTGTTGTGCCCCGAGTGTTAACATTTTTTGGGACACCCTGATAAAAGACAAATACAGGTACACGCATCACAAGAAAAGTGTGTAATACTACCCTGCTCTGATGTCTAGGTTTACACCTACCTTACATCCTGCTTGAAAAGATCTTGTCTCATTCATGCAATCAAACACTTTAAGCTTACCATACCACACAAACATTACAAGTATGTTGAATTCACATCCCTAAGTAATCAACCATATATTACATGTATTTTTACATAACTTATGGAAGTATTTCACATAATAGCTATGTCCATGTTGTTCTACATCCTCCACTGTTCCATTTGCCAAAGTTTAGATAATTTAGTCCCTCCAGTATTGATAAAATTGCAAAATTGGAGCTAAAATCTGTTGTGCTGATGTCTACAGTTTTGATGTCAGTTGTAATTTGAAAATTGACCTTTGTCCACTGGAATCTATAAATAATCCTTCAAGGACAAGTTTCAGGCTAGCTGATAACAGATCAGTTCTTTTAGGCCTATTTCCTTAGCCACGAAACAGAGAAAGGTACATTTTTTGTGAGCTATCAATTTCAGGCTTATTTTCTTAGCCACGAAAAAAAAGATAGGTAAATGTTTGTGAGCTATCAATTTCAGGCTAGCAGGTTTTATACTTTCAAGCCTGAAAAATAACTATAGGCCAAAAAATAGGCCTCAAATAGAATTTCAGGCTTATTCCTTAGCCACAAAATAGTTTCAGGTTAAGTCGTGGCTAAGTTCAGGCTAAATAAGCCTGAAGCTTTGGTAAGGGTTCTCAACCGTTCATCGGTTGATCACTGTTTGCAAGTTTTCAATATCTTTTTCCATGCCTTTGGTCATGGTTGTAAGGAGGAGACATAATTTTGGGGTTCGCTGCCTCACATAATGTCATCCTCAATTGAAATACAATACAAGTGAAATACAGGTTTTCACCTATTTTAAATACATGTAATATGATGCCATATTCATTTGGATGATAAAGATATGTTGATAAAATTGACATAAGTAAGAAACATGTTCACCTTAATATTCTATTTATTACACTTAGAAAGCAATGCTGTTTTTAAATATTTATTATTTCTTAAAACCGGGTATACATGTACATCATTTTGGACACCCTGTATTTTCCAATGGCTTATTTTGGTAAAGTTTATTTTACAGGAGATTTTTGTTTATAGCTACAAATGGAGCCAACAAAATTGAATTTGACATGATTGTAAAATGTTGTTTTAACATAAGGGGTCGTCCAAAATGCAAAATGTTCCCCATTTTTAAAACATGAGGAGAATTGGGTCCACATCATTTTGTGTACAATTTTTTTTTGATATTTATTCGATTTACTCTTTGTGGTGGTAAACCAATCAGAAAGCAGGAATTTCAAAATCTGCGGAGTGCATTTAACGTGTCTAAAGCAATCTGCGTGTATGCCGTTCAATGCGTGCAACACACGCCTTGTTTTGATGAAATGATTGCTGCCGGTGTTAGCAGACTTGTTGACATTTTTTTATTTGTTATAACGTAGATCAAAATTATTCTAAAATTGTGAATTTTGATTTGTATAGTGTTGTGTATGAAGTAGGTCAATGTAAAATATGAAAAATGAATGCACTTGAGCTGGTGTTGATTTGCTCACAATGCCACCGTATGTAACATATTTACATTGCATCGTTTAACGCAGGATGTAATATTTTTCCGACAAAAGTCTCAAAGCTCTTCAGTTTTTCAAAACCTAATGCGGAATGCTGGTTTTTTTAAGGGTTTTTTTTAAATATAAAATATTGAAATCCTTGTAAAAGTGACCTTTTCTATTTAAAATGATGTGATCAATGAAAAATCGGTGTAATTTTAAGATTTTTAATTTTTTTAAATATATATATATATTTGTCCCTTCCAACGCGCATCAATTAACTAACGCGCATCAATTAAAGGTAGATGACCCGATCACATTTTCGTAACACAGAATTATTTCAAACATACGGAGATTTTCATATCATATGAAAGCTCGTATTTTTCTCATCAGCATACTGAAATTTGACGGCCTAAATCGGTATAATTACGGAGAAATCGATGAAATAGCGTCGAATTACCGCGATTGGTGGTAACCACCGATATAGTTTGTGTACTACTCAATGGGTACAGTTCACAGCATCTTGTGCGTCTAAAATAAGAACCATTAGAGCTATGCAACTCAAACTTTGGAACACGACTTTTTTAAGGATGACCTTTCATATAGAATAGAAAACTTCAAGTTGAAAATCGAAAATGTGATCGGGTCATCTACCTTTAACTAACGCGCATCAATTAACTAACGCGCGCGGGAGCTTTGAGACAAATGATTTTTTTTAATATTATAGCCAATGTGTTTGTTAAGAAAATACTGCCTGGTTTCCATGTTTTCATTCACTGATTTCTGTGTAATCTAACCGTTGGAACATAACAAGTTACATTTTCAGTTAGTGGTGATTGACATTTTATGGAAATATTTTTCAACATTGATTATTATGTTATATGTAAACACTTACTTGGGTGATGTTATTTTTCATAGCAATTTGATAAATATTTACACACTCTTTAATCTTTTATATCCTGAAATACAGGGTGACTCAGAAAATGTTGAACCCAAAAATCATAAACTTAAAATAAAAAAAATGGAAATAAATAAATATGGCATTCTGTTTTCAACAATTATGTAAACAATTGATTCAGCTTTCTGGAGAACTTGTAAGATCATGTAAATTGGCCTTACCAAACTTAAGATACACTTGATTGTGTGACAGGCGGTGTTTTCTCCCTTTGTAAAAGTGAAAGAATTGTAACTTGGTTCAGATATGAACTTAATTCTGTTCTAAGTACGGTGAGTTAAGTAATCTTTTCTTTTGATCTGTATTTATTAAATTAACATTTTCAAATGAAGTCAAGGGGACTTACGTTTTTGTTTTCAAAGCCTCTTATAAAATGATAATATTGATTTACATAATAAATGAATATTGATGAGATACTGTGCAGAAATGGTTTCAAACAAACAGGTACTTGTTCTGCTTATGTATCATGAAACCATTTTTTTTGCACTTCACTTACACTACAAAACAACACTTCCCTCAAAATTACACGTATTTTAAGTTTCGTGTGGCCTATTTTTATGATCTAAAATGTTTCAGAAAGTTAAATGTTTGGTGCACATAGCTGGTGAACGAGTTATGCAATATTTTGTTATTTTAATGGTAAAAAAATATATTGAATTTTTTGATTTTTGGGTTCAACATTTTCTGGGTCACCCTGTATGCTTCACTGGACCGGTTGCCCCATCCTCCCCTATTAAACCCTAATACATTTAACCCTAATAACCATTTTAGTCGCACCGTTTTGGGCAGGAACAGGTTGTAGCTAGGTTCTTTCGTGTGTATTGTAACTATATTACAGATTATTCATGATACCAATAAAACAGAAGATTTCAAATAAATTGTTACCAATGAATTTGTGTGTTTTATCTACAGTGTTTTATGTGTTCTTTTAAAGGTTGGGCAAACGCTGAAGTAACGTACATTAGTTTACAAGACAAAATCCGGCAAAACGTTGGCCCAACTAGTAGAGTCATTATATTGGATTCCGTGACCATTTTCTTCCTATCCTTGTGATCATACGAACAATATGAGATATTGTTTTTCAAAATCGGAGCAAGTTTAAATTTTGACCCCATATGAAAAGGTCGTTGACCTTTTTACGTTTTACCCGATAACTCGTTAACCAAACATCGGAAGTATGGCAAACTATACTTTTTCGGAATCCTTGTGCTCAGCCGAACAATTTGGTGTGCTTTTAAGCTTAATTAAAACCATTTGAATTTTTGGGCCCCTGTATGGCGGCCATTTTGGAATTTGCGCTATAAAAGAACATTCCCGTCACTTTTGAGAGGTGCATGGGAGCTCATTTTCTCTTAAAATGGTTCTAGTTGACAAATTCACTAAGAAACTAAGGTAGGAAGAAAATGGTCACGGAATCCAAGATAATGACTCTACTAAACAGACAAATATATTGCACTAACGTTGTGCCAATGTTGTTTAACATTGAAACGTTAGGGCAATGTTGGACCAACGTTGGCTGAATACATAAATCTACATGGCATTAACGTAGTGCCAACGCTGCTGTTGAAATGTTGGGCCAACGTAGTGCCAACGCTGTTGTTGAGACGTTGGGCCAATGTAGTGCCAACGCTGTTTATACGTTGGGCTAACATTGGGCCAACGTTGTGCCAACGCTGTTGTTGAAATGTTGGACCAACGTTGAGCCAACGTTGTGCCAACGCTGTTGTTGAAACGTTGGGCCAAAGTTGGGCCAACATTGTGCCAACGTCAAACAACTGATGTTGAGCCAACGTTGTTTAGCCGGACAAAATTACGTTGGCCCAATGTCATATTTTGACGTTGCCCCAACGTAAGTGATTACGTTGTCCCAACCTTGGCCCAACGTTGTATTGCTATCTGGGTGAGCTGGGCATAGAAATACCATATTTCAAGAAATCAATTACATGTAATCAAGTTATTCTGGTGTTGTCGGTGTGTGATGTGATAATTTCTAAATTCAATTTTACGTCAATTTTTAATCCACAGAATGCACAATTCATATTACACTTTACTGATCTACATCAACACTGTGGGTAGGTAGGTGGGTGGGTAAGGTTGGAGGGTGGGTGGGTGGGTAGGTGGAAGGGTGGGTGGGTGTGTTAGGGCAGATACTGGATACCATAGGAAGACAAAACACAGGGCAAGACAAAGGGACAATTCTAAAGACAAACAGAGACAAAATCCCCAAATTTGAATACAAAGAAGATTATCTTTGAGCAATGCCAACATTCTAGGCCAGCAGCAAACAAATTCCGACATTCTTAGTAGGCCAGCAGCAAACAATTCCGACATTCTTAGTAGGCCCGCAGCAAACAATTCTAACACCTAATGGCAGAGCAAACAACACCCTTTTTAGGGGCAATCCATTTAAATGGCTCTTATCAGAGCCACCTGTTTCTTATAGGGCTCTTACTAATACATCATCTAGTAATGGGTAATCCACATGATGATTCTCTCTGGGATTCTCTATAGAGAGTATGCAATGCTATGTCACTATGTCCTCATTTGAACTGTGCCTCCACTGAACAATATGATTTGGTCAGTTCAGAGCACATGGAGCGTAGTAATTCTGTTATACCCTTCACCGAGGTATTCAATAGTGCATGATTTTTAAGAACGACGCATACTACCGATGTTGGTGTGCAGGGTATAACAGAATTATGCCCATGGAGCGGGAAATTTAATTGTCAATCCGAATACGTGACTAGCCTATACCTACGTAATGGCTGCCCAATCCATTGTTATACCGTTCCGGTTGGTTAATTGCATACCCTCTATAGAGGCTCCTCCCTGCATGACATAATAGTTTACCGGAATCATGGCGAACTACTGAACTTTGAACTAAATGGACTGTTATACGCCATGGTTCTGGTAAATGACGCATGATTGATTCCTTTTTGTAAGGCGGTCGATGATTACATGCAAGGTCTCTATTGACGCGGGACATTCAACATATTTTACTCTTAATCTTAATTTGGTCCAAAACATTACCTAGAATGGTTCTCAGAATCTTTGGTACTTTGTATTGAATTTTTCTGGAGACAAAACTTTCCCCCAATAAGGGGGGAAATAATACTGTAATAACGAGGTTGGGTTAATCACTAAATTTGGTGACTTGAATCTAGAAGAAGTGTTACAAGATTTGCAACATTATTTGTAACGGACATAGTAACGGTTGTGTGCACTCTTGTAAAAACTACACTGAGATTATTTAAACCAGCTTTTACTGACCAATAATACCACTTCAGTGCCCTTTTTACAACCATGGACGGAAACAAAAGTATATATACTATAATAAATATTTATCAAATAAATGAAGTTAAAAGTGGAGAAATGCCGTGATAATATATAATTTATTGTACAATAAATTATATATTATCACGGCATTTCTCCACTTTTAACTTCATTTATTTGATATTATTTAATGTCGACGCAGCTTCTTTGTTATAATAAATATTTGGTATTGGAAGGACGCTACACCGAATTGGAGATTACAAATTGAAACATGTATTTATGCAGAGTCCACACACCACTAAATAAATAATGGAGCAGCCTACGAAAGGCCTGTTGAATTTGGTGGGATATATAAGTGAATGATATGAAAATGGTCCAAAGGTTGTGTTTTTGGCTAAAAAGTTGATAGGATGATTATTAAGTGAAGATTATCAAACAATATCGGTGCAAATGTTCTTCTTTTGACCAATTTTGTATGATTTTTGAGTCATTTTAGAGATTTCAGTAACTTCTTAGAATTACTTAAACCTGGGCTAGGCATAAACATGCGTATCTTTGAGGGCGCATATCTCGACCTTACCCTTTTCTCTTCGTTTGCAGAAATGCTAAGACCATGATCTTCTTCCGAAATGAGTATCCAGTCACTTTATATACACGAGAAATTGCATTATATTATGGGTCATTTTACACAGTAGGCAATGGGGATTTAGTCAGTGGTGTGGATCCTACACCATAGTACAGGTGAATGGTAATGTCCTCAATAGGTCTCACATATACTATACAGAATAATGCATGCATAAGGCAGCAATTGTTTTACATTGGAATTCCATTGTAAACGATAGCTGCTTTGTGCTTCGATCATCATTTGTATTGGCTACTTATATACGCGGATATTGCTGACTAGAGTACTATAATTATTACATACACCATGCAGTACAGTACTGAAAATGAACTATTTGGAATGAATAAGTGGACATTTTGACACTACAGGGTGTCTCAAAAAAACCCGTGCATGTGTTTACCAAACTTATTGACCATGAACTTCTAGAATGTGGTGTAACAATTGTATAAATTTTGATAGACTAATTGCTTAGCTTTCATATACCGTTTATTTCATCTAATTTGGTTTTGTCAATCCTGAGATATGATCAATTAACTAAAGCTACCTAAAATCGACTTTGTGCCACTTTACAGAAGAATGCTTAAGACATAAGCATTAAAACCCTCGTCCTCCTAAGGGAGGGTGGTCGCCGATTGCGCTAAAACGCAAAGAACAGTGACCTAGGGCGTACAGGTGATTGTTTTTACACCCCCTGCGCTCATTTTGACGATTTTTTTTTTTGAGGGTGCCACCTTACCCGGGGGTAGGGTAAACCGTCAAGGTCCGATAGTAGGGGAGGGTGTGGTTGCCACCTTACAATTTTTTTAAATCGCCATTTTAAAAAATATTTGAATTGTATGATACTGAATATTATAGCATAGGTCTATGTTAAAAACACCATTTCCCTCGCTTATAAGCAAAAACGCGGGTGAAATTACGATATTTGGAACTTTTTTAGAGAATATTTTTATTTTGGCCGATATTTCACTGTTCAGCGAAAACGGCGGGATTTTGAGGTCGGCCATGTTTGGTGACGGGGTCATTATGACGTCATGCGTGGGATGTTTGTACTTGTTTTGGTATGTATGGATAGAGGGAACCTCTAGCTATACCATGGTACCCAAATAAGCATACTCTGTATTTCGGATTGGATTTTTTAGGGGGTGGTAACAACCCACCCACACACCACCTCCTCTACGGAGTAACCCTTTTTATTCATTGCAAACTGTAAAGTGGCACAAAGTCGATTTTAGGTAGCTTTAGTTAATTGGTCATATCTCAAGATTGACAAAACCAAATCAGATGAAATAAACGGCATGTGAAAGCTAGGTGTTTAGCCTATCAATATGTATACAATTGTTACAATAAATTCTAGAAGTTCATGGTCAATAAGTTGGGTAAACACGTGCACAGGTGTTTTTTTAGACACCCTGTACTGTACATTAATTTTCATTGACCGTGACTAATGCATACAATCAAAAAAGTACAAATATAGGCCTATACTTCTTAAGCATTACAGTTCAATATAGAGGAACACAAATCATGAACTTATCATTATCTGCAATTGTCTAATTGGCAAAATGTTGGAAATTGAAGCTTTGATAGTAACACAATCATACAAAATTAATACACCAATAGTACATGAATCATATTGTGTTCAGTGCTCTCCTATAATGACAATAAGTAGTACACTTTCTGCGGTGTAACAAAGTTCATCAGTTATATGTAACTGCACTGTTTTAGACATCAATATGTTTAATTGTACCTCTTCAACACATCATTTTATCACCTGCTTAGCATGACCTTATTATTAGGCGATGGGATGAAAACACCTGTTCTCTCAAGTAGGGTCAGTTGGTTAGGCATTTTCACAAATTTCAAAACATTTCAACATTTTGGGCCAGTTTCAGAACAGGGTGTTTTCTGTTGCCTTATGTTATTACTGTTGAATGTATCGCTGCAAATATAATTCAGATTCTACATCCAAACCCTTCCCTAACGGCACAAAAGGGCTCCCCTGAAAGAGCCCTAATATTTTAATATGAGGGCTCCTTCAGGGTAGCCCTTAACTAGACAAATACTAATTTGACTTTCATTATCAGCTTCAATTTTGTTTTCAAATTTTCTAAGGCATGCACGTCAAGGCCATTGAGCAAAGAGTATCAAGGCTTCTTCTGGTAAAGAATGCTTAAAGTTCTTGGACATCAGCGCCAAAATGATGCATACTCAGATATTGTCCCCTATAACTAGCTTTGAATCATTATAAAATAGAACTATGTTTATGTCCACAATAGGCATTGAATTAGAGATATCCTACATTGACTCCTTGTAGGAACTGTAGGAACCAGTATTAGACCCCAATAAGGCAAAACATGTGTTATGTTGCCCTCAAGCGCCAAAAATGTTGAGGGGGTCAGTCGGTCGATGACCATGGTTCATGTCAAGACAAATTGGTAAATGTCAAGTTTACTAATGTTTCTAGTGTGATAATAGTTTTAAAAATATTTATTCAAGTACCCTTACTCATTTAAAGCAGAAAAAAGTAATATTTTGAAGATTTGGGTAAAAGTTAAATCTTTAAAAAAATTGTGATTTTAGGGCCGGTCGCTGAGGGCAACATAACAATTTTTGCCTAAGCACTGAACTAGAGACGGGATTTATAGCTTGACTCGCCATAAGTACTATACCAGGCTGATCTTGAGCCTCCGCAAGCCACAAGCTTAATACCTACATCATAACGCTATTACGCTTGACTCTTTTAAACAGGCACTAAACATGACAAGTTTTAAAACCAAAGTATATATTATCCAATAGGCACTTTTCCAGACTGGCACCTAGGCTTTAGTCCCCAATTGGCACCAAGTCTGACTGGTGGCTCTCAACTCTTTGCAGTAGTTGAGAGGCGACAGGGCAGAATTCCGAGCGCCAGTACGACCTCATGAATTCCTGCGTTTCTTCATCCCACTCAGCATTCTCTGGAATCTCAAGGGCGGTTTCCTCATCTGAAATATAGAGCAAAGACACAGACAAAATTAATATATATAAGCCTAACTAGTACTCTGGAGATTAAACCAAAGCCAATATTTTATTAATGCTCAATGTTAGAGGTAAAGTCCCGGGGGTGATCAGTGATCATTACAAGAGGGGTATCAGGGGTGTCCAAACAATCATGGAATGGGGCAAGTTTTTTTTTAAGCCGGGGCATGTTACTTCCGTAACGTGAATAGGATTAAAACAATCAAAATTAAGAAAAATTGTACTTTTCACACAATTTTCTCACTTATCTATAGGGTCCTTGTTTGCTCCTTGAGGATTATAAATAGCCATGATACATGAGTCATGAGTGGGATATATTTCTCAATTTGCATCTGTCACATAAGTGATCTGATTCATTTGTTTCAAAATATTTTGACTACAGTCCAATCTTGGTTATCCGGACATGATGGGACCAAGCAATGGCCGGATAAGTGACAAATCTGGATAAGTGAATTATATGTAACTCTGCATTGACTGTCTGTCTTGAAGTGCTCAAATTGGGACAAGAAAAGGGGTATTTGAATGAGGGTAATTACAGTAACAATATTATCTAAGCACTATAAACAGCAAAGGATGGTCTTCAAATGCTTCAGCGTGTGAAAATAAGGTGATAAGAATGTAAAATACATATTTTTTTATTGGGGATCCATTGAGCCGGATAACAGAGTTGTCCGGATACAGTGGCGTAGCCAGGTTTTTCATACTGGGGAGGCGGAAAAATGAAAGTGACCCGAAGGACTTTACCAGACAGTACATTTAAGAAAAATGCCACCCACTGTCAGAATTTTGAGAGCGGTTAGGATATGTTTTTACCAAAACCGCGCACAAAAAACAGGTATTCAAAAACCGACAGTGCCAATCTCGACCGACAGTGTCGAGTCTCAACCGACACGACTCTATATTATTGGGGATGTCCCTGCCCCCCCCCCCCCCCCCCCCCCCCCCCCCCCCCCTTTGGCTACGCCACTGTCCGGATAAAAGGGTCAGATAACAGAGGTATATATATAGGACTGTACTTGTTTAGGCTATCAAAATATTATGATTACTCGTTAAGGGTATTGGATATACTGATATTACGTACTTGCTTAGGGTATATTTAAATGTAAAATACTTTCCATACTTGTCTAGGGGTGCTTTTTCCCATTAACGCAATTACTTATGACTTACATTTCCTTGGCAACGTTTGTATCCTAACAGCTGTTACGTTTATGCATATTTCGTCTCTTTGTGTTGACTTAATTTATTTGTTTTGGTCATGTATTGTCTGTGTAATGTTCTGTATGGTCTTGTTTAGGTTTATTTCTTAAACAAAAAAGATCTTGGAAAAAGAAAAAAAAAGAGAAAAAAAAGAGAGGGAAAAAAGAAGAATTTTCTGTAAAATAAAATAAAAATACCCAGCCCACATTCTCGGAATTTTGACCCGGCCGGGTGAGGGCAACACAACTATTTTTTGGCCTTATATTCCTTGTCCTTATAATTCTTTAAATGACATCATTTATTTTTCTGTGTTAAGCCCGTTCATCAGGGTTTCTGTTTTGGTCCCAAGCCTCTTTCTCACATTGTATTATTTATTATTTTATGTATTCTTTTTTGCTGAATAAATTGAATTGAATTGCATGGGTACTTTTGAAAGTTCTTGAACCCACCTTGTGATACCCCCTTGTAATGACCACTGAGCACCCGGGGAGGGGGGAGGGGTAAGTTTTAAACATGTTGGATTCAATTAAATTGAAAATAAGTTGATGATAAATTGTATAGATAACTTCTAAGAGTCATTGTTCTGCCACAGCAATAGTACCCTTCAGCGTCATCGCTACACTAACGCTAAAAAGGAGTCATGTTGACCTGAAAGCTTCATTGCTTCACAACAATGGAAAAAGGTACAGTATACAATTTTATTATTTTGAATTAGTGTGACAAATCTGTATTGCATTGACATTGCTGATCTCTACCGTTCATGTTATTTGAGCTGGTAAATTACTCAAATATATGTGACGCAGCACATCAAACTTTGACTTTGCAGGTGAAGTCCATTTTGAGTTTATTATGTGTGCTCTCAGAGTGTTTTCCAAGCTTTAAAATGACACTAAATGTATCAACATTGATCAAGGCATTCCGATTTTACAAGTGAAAATTACTCCTAAATTTGTATAATTTTCTTTATTTTTTTCTGTCTGTTTTCATCTATCTTATTGAAAAACACAAAGCTGCAAAATCACTCCTTTTGATGTGCTACGTCACAAAAGGACAAACCTATAGCGAAAAATTAAAAAATATAGCTCTAAATTAGCTCTGAATCACTCATTTTTGCATGATTGACGCCTATCAACATTGCAGCATATGACGATATATGTGTATGATATGACAGTTCTACGAGATCATCAAATTTTGTTCATGCATGGTTTCCATCGAAACCAATGAAATTGGGTATTTTTCATCAAAATGGCTCCTGTTGCCATGGGAACGGTCAACATTTGTTGAGTAACGTATCAATAAGCACTTTTTGTTTTTGAAAAGCAGAGTCATGACAAGTGTTGTGAGATGCTCAGTATGATGGGGTATTTTAGTAATGCTTATACCATCATATCTGAGCTCCACAGAATGTAAGGGTTCATTCCTTTTCAATCAAACACTTTAAGACTTGTCAGCTATTTAGATGATACTGCTTTATTTAAGTGGGCCAACGGTAACCTACATAGGTTCC